>JAWZYU010000011.1:91353166-91953166 GCA_038380435.1 Ryuthela nishihirai
AACTGAGAGGCTCCTGTCAGCCCTCTGTGGTAAGCAGTTGCTTGAGGGGGTATTAATTATTTATTATATTCTGTAAGGATGAGATGCCGTGTTGTGGGGTGGACAATGTCTGTGTTGCAGGGTTCGTCATTTTTACGTTAATGAGGTTATTTTCTGTGATGGCTAGTTGGAATTTTGTAGGTTAGGATAGTATAATTTTAGCGGAGTGAAAATCACTTTGTAGGTTATTTTTTGATGTTTTCTTGAGATGGTGTTTTTTTTTGTAGTTTACTTAAAGTGTGATATTTATGCTCTTTAAGGCGGGTGTGAAATGGGTGTGAGGTTTTACCTATGTATTTGTCTTTGGGGAAAATTTTGTTTGTGGGGTCTTTGAGTTGGATGTAGTAAAGTCCTCCAGAGTTGGGTAAATGGTTGCGATTGTTTCGAATGAGTTTCGTTATAGCGTGTAACATCTTAATTGGGACTTTATAATGGAAAGACTTTAAGTTATTTTTAACAGAGTATGTGAAATTGTTATTGATGTATGGTAGGGTTAGTGTGTATTTTTCCATTTTTTATTTACAGGTGTTGGAGTGTTTTGGGATTGTTTGTGAATTTTTTTGATGGTGTGTGAGGTATATTTGCCTTCTTCAGTGTGTTGTATTATATATTGTGGTTCGTTTTATTATATTATATATTTATGTTCCATTATCATGATATTCATGGCATATTTTGATGTGGTTTAAGGAATTGTGTTGGGAGTGCAACGATCTTACCATAGAGATTATTGGCAGTATTCAGAATGGTGTTTAGTTTATCATTAAAATACCCCCTCAAGCAGCTGCTTGCCAGAGAGGTTTGACAGGAGCCTGTCGGTTTATATGCCACAGTAGATCTGAGAGGATGGCAGGACCTGAGCGAAGCGTGCTAACCACTTGGCCACGGGATGGCAGTTTATCATGAAATCTGTAGTGTAAAATATTTTATTCCATTCTGAAATTAGCATTGTAAAATATGTTTCCATGAAGTTTGAATAAAAATATATTTTTTTGTTTATAATAATTTTTGAGTTTTTCCAAAGTTGATGGAAATTAGTGTAGGTAGTTAAATTGCATTATAATATTTTTTGTGGTTTTAAAAAAATCTTTAGGGTTATGTGATGTAGTGCTGAAAAGTTTGTAGTGTTTTGAAAGCATGATAGTGATAAAAAAATATATTCATATGATAATTTTTTTTACTAAAATTTTTTCTGTATTACTCAAAATCGTACTGAAAAAAATGTAGTAAGAATTTTTATGAAATATTTATTTTAAAAAGGTATAGAAATGAATGCTGAATAATTTTGTATGGAAAATGGGATGTGATTTGAATTTGTTATTTGTGGAAATAAAAGTTTTATGGTTTTCCAAAATTGTTGCCTGAACATAAATGAACACTGGTAAGGGTTAGATCAATTATTTTTCCAACAGGAAATTAAGATTATTTTCAGTTATCATAATTAGTGTGTTTATCTTTGTAAGATGTTGAAGCATGCAATCTGTAATTTTTTGTTCTCCAGACATATTTTTTTGTATGGTATAGACAGCTTTTAGTTTTGAGCAGTGTGACATTAGTAGTAATATACTGTTTGAAATTGTCTGAGCAGTGCATTCTAGGTCTGTCCTATATCTTGTAACCTTAAAGCCGTCTGGTATAATTCTGTTTAGTAAGCTTGAAGCCTATGGTTATATGTAATATTGTGAAAGTAATGTCTCTGCACAAAATGCTGGTGACAGGGGATGCTTTTAATATTATTATTAGAGAATCAAATCACATAATGAGTAAGTTTGTATGTATCGAGAAAGATTTTTTATCAGTTTATTTTTATTTCTATTAGGCTATTATTAGTATGATTAGCAGCTGTACTGGAAGGAATTAATATGTAAGCAACCTAATTAGGGAACGTGGCCAAATCATCTGCATCACGTAAGTCTGAAAATTAGAAATCTGTTGTTCATTTAAGGCGAAAATGCACTGTTGTGTAAGTGCACTATTAATGTTAAAGCAATGAATTTGAGCGTTAATAAATGTGACATATGATTGTGTAATGAAAGATAGTTTTCGTTATGTATATAATGAACAAGTAAATTAATTATGGTGATGAACAGATTCGAAAGCCATTTTTAAATCAATAGCATTCGTTACAACAGGTTTCTTAGTTTAGGAACTTTGAAATGAGATACAGGGTCTGCATTATAGTGAGTAATGCATCTGCTGAATCCTGTGTGTAAGTGGTAATTTTTTTTTTGTCAATGATAATATTGTGGAGTTCTGTTTCCAGCACTAAAAATTATCAGAAAATGTTTTTTTTTTTTTTGGTGGGGGGGGTTAATTTTTAGTGTGTAATTGTAGTTCTGTGTGGTTTTGAAAAACGATAATAATAATGTTTTACTAAATACTATGTAATAAGAAAAGTATCAGTTACCTCTAAAAATACTTATATGCTAAAAGTAAAAACACAAATTTTAGTAGAAGTCAATTGTTTGTAGTATTGGTATGAAATTTTTTTATTGGAAGAGGGCGTAATTATAGTTTTATATAGTTTCTGGAAGTGGATATTGTAATATTTAATTTATACCTATTGAAGTGGAAAATAATTTTTCATTTATATATGAAGAGAAAAAAAGTTTTATGTTTAGTGATAGATGACAAAGTGAAGCTTAAATGTGAAATCGCAGTTATTATAATAAGTATAGGGGTATCTTCCTACTATCTCTTCCAGGTAAGGTTATTTTCATGATTGTGTTTAATGGAATTAAGAATTTGCTGTACAGATAATCATGGGTAGTGTGTTTTCGGAAGTGGTAGGTTAAGTATAGGTGAGATGTTTTCACTTATTAAGAAATCGTGAAAAACGTTTGGATTTTGAGAAAACTTTTGCGATTAGGTTTCTGGAATGATTGTGAAACATGCATTTTGGTGTTGATGGTTGAATTATATGGCATACCAGAAAAATTAGTTAGAATAATGAATTATCTGTAACATTGAGTCGTGTAAGAGTAGGTAAGGCTTGTGGGAATTGATTTAGTATTGCTTGTGGTGTTAGACAAGTGTGCTTTTGTGTTTAGTTCCGTTTTTGAATATGTTGTGTGTAATTTAGTGGAAGTGTAATATTTGATTTTGAATGATTTTGTGATGTGAAAATTTATTATTTTGATCATGGGCGTCCACAGCGAGGGGCAGTCAGAGCACTTCACCCACCCTGGGATGGAGTAAAAAAATTCCACAAATTATAATTGTAATAATTTAAATGTAATTTATATACATTAAGCGTGTGCTTTTGTATTGGTGGAATTCTGTAATCTACTTGTGAAAAAATACCCTAAATTATTAAATAAAAATTTATTGATGTAATTATTTGCCTTCTCCTCCCCCCCCCCCCCTGGAAATTTTTTTGTGGATGGCCAAGATTTGGATTATGCTGATGGTTTAGCTCTTTAAGCAAATGATGTTGATGAGATTAATTGTAGTTGTTGATCAGAGTAGTATTAGAGTAGGTTTGGTTATAAAAAGTTGAAAATTGTTGAGGTAGGATGTACTCTTGAGATGGTGTCTTAGTTTAATAATGTTGGGAGGTATGTACGAGTTACTGTGATGTGTGGTATGAGAATAAGAGATGAATAGGGGCTGCTGGGGTGAGTTTTAAGAATGAATGTAGTGTGGAGAAATGGAGTATTAATCTAAGACTAAAATTAGAGTATGTAAGTTTGTAGGGTTAGTTATGGTAGTGAAACTTGGTTGTTTTGTAAATAAGAGGTGGAAACTTGCTTCTTTTGAATCTACAAATTTGATTATGCAGTATCTTGATCATTTGTTGATTGCAATTTGTAAGTAAGCACTATGTTAGTGAAAGGATTTAGGAAGTATAGATGAATAAATGAGTCCGACATATAAAATGTGAGCTCTCAGTTTTTATGAGAATTGAATATTTCTTGTAAAGTACTATGGGTATGCAGATGTGAAGGTGGGTCATACAATAGGGTAGGTGTGTTCTGTGCATTTTGAATGATAATTGATAGAGAAATTTGTTTTGTGTGTTCACGTCGTATCTATACTTCGACAGAAATTGGAATTATACCCGTACAGTGTATGTATATGTTTTTAGTACGATAAAAGAAATGGGAAAAAATATTTTGTATTTAATAATTGAGGCTTGAAAAATAATTTTTATTTTATATGAAAAAAAATGTAGAATAAATTTTCGTGTGGTCAAGTGTTTTTTGTGTGTTTCTATAAATTGTAAGTGGTGTAATGGTTAGTAGTGACTTTGGTGTTTTATAAACTAGGATTAGTTGAAATTGATCGTTGTCGTTTTATTTTGCGGAAGAAAAAAAATTTTATTGTTCTGATATTTGATAGCGTTAAATTTATAGGTGGACGGAAGCAAAAAGTGTAAAATTTAGTAGCTCACACTTAATACGGCATGTAATTTAGAAGTGCACACTTAAATATGGCATGTAAATTGTGCATATAGAGTTCATAGAATATATATAAAAAATTAGAAGTGATATTAGTATGAACACTTTGCTTGTAGAATTGAATATTGAAGTGTTGAAAATAATAATTATATAGTTATGGGAAGAAATCCGAAAGATTTCTTTTCTTAATTTTGATGTAAAAACGTGTTAATAGAAAAAGGAGGAAATTTTTTCTTTAATCTGAGTCCACATAATAAAAAAGGGAGTGGCATGTTAATTTGGTTTTATTATTACTCTTTCTTGAATGAAGTTATTGATTTTATTTAAGTAGTTTGTTCTTAGGTATGAAAAAGAAGTTTATGGAAGTTTAAAATATTAAGTAAAAAATTGCTATTTTTAGAAATGTTTTAGTGTTAGAATTATTTATATTTTTTTATCTCTGTGTTGTATGTGTGTTTTATGCTCAAAAAACAGAAAGTGTTAGTAAAATAATTGTAGGTACTTGTTAGGCTTGAGAACAAAGTATGTAGGTTACTGCACATGTGCAGGAGTGATCTGAGTAATTAGGTAGATGGGTTGAAATGTATCTCTGTACTCATGTTATAGATGGCTGTGGAATTGAGTGTTAAAAGTCGGATACCCTATGTAAAAAGTTAGTAAATGTATCTTTTAATGAATAAATATTAGTTTTGATTTCGGTAGTTTTTTTTTTCTGAAATATGGATGTTTGGGTATGTTATATTGATCGTTGTAGCAGTGATGGTAATATGGGATGGCCGGTTATAGGTTGTTACGGTTATTTGATTGAACTTTGCATAAGGTATGTTAAATTTTATTTATTATTTTTTTGCTTAAAAAATTAGATCTTTTCCTGTTTTTGCAGATGAATGAGTTGTTGGATATGGATATAGAAATTTCTTGCTTGGTGCACAAATGTGTTGTGTTAAAAGGCGATTTAGGTATAGGCGCAGGGCAAGGTTTCATTTAAAGTAGAAACGTTGTAAAGAAAAAAGTCTTTTGACTGTTATTAACTTGGTTCGGCAATCTGATGCTAGAGTTTGTTTTTGTGCAGCTTTTTAGCTCTAAGGTAAGATTGTAAAATTTAAAATGGGTTAAAAAAATAGTGAAGTAAAAATGCCTTGGGGTTAAATAAAAGTATGGTTTAGAAAATTGCAAATTTGGTGTAATATTGCCTTGAAGTAATAGGCTTTTTTTTTTTTCATATGTGTGAAAATAATTTTTATGTATTTGGAGAATTGGTAATGAAATGGGGTTGAAGTTGGCATAATTCCTATCAGTTATTTTGTGAAAACTTGTGTAATGTATAATATATGTTTTGCTGAGTATATATGGTAAAAATAGGTTTCTGTCTTGATGTAAGGAATATTTTCAGTTTTGATATTGGTAGAGCTAGTTTCGATTCACAGGCGTGTAAAACTATAGGAAAAGTGGTGAAAATTTTTAGTGTATATTATGAAATGCAGTAATGTATGGATTGTGTGTTTTTTTTTTAAGTAAGTAGTTGTGAAGCAGGTGTTTGGTAGGAATCTGTTAGTTTATATGATATAGTTAGGTTTGTGATGCTGAGGAGATAAATGAGAGCTGTTTTTGTTTCTTGGGGGTTGAATGCAGTTTTTGATCAGTATTAAAGTTGGTAAGTAGTTGGGGAATGGTTTTTTTTTATATATAATAAACATTATTTGAAAAGTCTGAATTTTGGGAGTTTAATGCAATAAGTTGTAGTGTTTAAATTGCTGTGTAAAGAAAGTTTGTGTTGTAGTTATAAAAGAGGTTTTTGGTGTTTGAATAATTTGATAGGTTAATTTTGTCTTATGAATCACAAGAAAAGTGTTGAATTTTTATATTATGTTAAGAAAAGTGGATGTTTTTGTGATTTATTGTTTTTGGATAAGTAGTAATGGTGAAAATTCATTTGTGTGAAGAAAGAGAGTTTATAGTTGTTTTTGGTTTGTATGTTATTGTGATATCATTTGAGGTAATCAATAGAATATAAATAATTAGTATATTTTGTTATATAGTGATTTCCTTGTGTTTGACAAGTGTAATGAAGTTGCAATTTTAATCATTTGATTGTTGTAACGTATGTTAAAAAAGGAAGTATAGATGGATAAATGAGTTCACTAAATATGGTGTTTATGTCTCATCTTTTCTGGTGATTCAATCATTTTCCCTTAGTTTTTAGTGTGGTGGGCATAATATGAAAAGATGCTGAGTGTTATTGACAAGTATTATTAGGCATATATTTTTTTATCCTATCTTGTTGATGGGCATGTTTTCAATTTTTGGGTTTGAATATTTAAATAATAATAAATAAATACCTCCTCAAGCAGCTGCTTGCCACAGAGGTCTGACAGGAGCTTGTCAGTTTATATGCCACAGTCGGAGATCTGAGAGGATGGCAGGATCTCAGCAGAAAAACGACACACACATCGATTCCTAATCCGGGGCTCGAACCCAGGTCCCTTAGATCAGTAGTCAAGTGTGCTAACCATTTGGCCACGGGATGGCAAGCAGGAGTAGCAGAATTTGTATATTGTTATGTAGATCTGTTATGTTATATGCGGTAGTAGCCTCTTTATTTATATACACTGCTGATCATTAAAAGTGGAACACTGGGAAAGATAAGAGATAACAAAGCCATAATTAGTGAATACATAGACTTGTGGAATAGAAAGTAATCAGTATGTTGTATGGGCACCATGAGTGGTAATAACTGTTGCTAAATGGTGTAGCATTTGAAAGGATGAAATGTTGGATATGTGTTTGGGGAATGTCAGTAAACATAGTTTCGATGTGTGTGTAAATATCATGTGTTGTAGGAGTTGTTGGTGTTTTTTGTGCTAGTTGTGAGATCATGGATTGACATCTGTTGAATGTATAGGCCAGGGCAGAAGTGTTACTTGGTAGCTATCGAGGAATTGTTGGATTCTGAATGTCATATGTGGTTGGATATAGTCCTCCTGGTAAATGGCACCAGAGAGTCTCTGGTGATCAGGTATTGTCATAGACTTGAACATCTGAATAATGCAATGCTGGCTGTTTAAAGTACTAATGATGTGTATGAGGGGTGTGCTTCAGTTGAGTTCAATGGCATGTGATAGAATAACAGCAGGGGCAGGACCTGTATGATAGTGCATCATGGATGTCTCAGTGATGTTTTTGCTTTGTTGGAATGTGATGATTTGTGTATCATGGTGTATAGTGAATTAGGATTTGTGTGAAAAGATGATGTGATGTCGATGTCATTTGTATGTGGTGTTCTTGGCAACATTGGAGTTTGATATGGCTGTGTTGTAGAGTAAGTGGTATATGAGTGAATGTATATTGAGAAGAATGAGTACTAATGATGTGTATGAGGGGTGTTAAAGTACTAATGATGTGTATGAGGGGTGTGCTTCAGTTGAGTCCAATGGCATGTGATAGAATATGATGATTTGTCTATCATGGTGTATAGTGAAGTAGGATTTGTGTGAAAAGATGATGTGATGCTGATGCCATTTGTATGTGGTGTTCTTGGCAACATTGGAGTTTGATATTTCTGTGTTGTAGGTTAAATGGTGTGATGAAACAAAAAATTTTGTTGTAGATTTTGCTGATGATTTGACTCTTTTTGGGAAATGATGTTGTTATTCTTTTATTATAGGTGTTGATGGGAATGGTAGTAGAGTAGGTTTGTTTGTAAAGAGAGAAAATTAAAATGCTGAGAATTGGTGTAGCAAGTTGTGATTGTGTTAATCTGAATGGTTGTAGTGTTGGGTAGGTGTTAGGAGTTAAATTATGTTGGGAGGTATGTAAGATATTGTTGATGTGTGACATGAGTTTAAGAGTTAATAGGAATTGATGCTGGGACTTTCAGAAGTACTTGGAGTGTGTGGAGAATAAGGATTTAGATGTAAATTGTAATTAGAGTATAATAGTTTGGTTGTTTATAGGTTTAGTTATGGGAGTGAGACCTGGATGCTTTAAAGAAGAAAATAGGAAACTTGATGCTTATGTAGTATTGTGGGCATGAGATGTTTGAAATTTGGAATTGGTGGGGTTAGGGAAAGGAGTGAGAATCTCCTTTAAGCAGCATGTTGTTTGTATGAGTAAGAATAGATTGTGGAATAGGGTTATGAACAATGTGTGTAAAGGCATTGGAAAGAGTGGGAGACTAAGGATGTGGTGTGATAATGTTAAAAAGGATGTAGGTCAGGATAGATATGGTCAGAGAATTCAATTGCACAGTCTGGTTGGATGTTAATAGTGTATGGTTGCATGAGGTGGATGAGTAGGAGGATGTTAGATGAAATGAAAACTTTTAAGGAATGAAATATTTGAGAAAGGAAAATGTTATGCGTCTTTGAGAATGATAATGTTTTATGTAGGTGAGGCAATGTGTGTTTTTCTAGTTTATGTGTAGGAATGAGAAAGTATTTAGATAGTGTAAGGCTCTGAAATTTTTTTGAAATAAAGTACTAAAATGTTTTTTTATTAATGTTGAACGTTTTTTGAAATATGTTATTATTTAATGTTATTGTGATGAATGGTATTTTTTGTAATAATATTAAGGAAGTTATTGCTGTGAAGTTAATAAATTTGTGTGTAGAAGTTGTGTTCTGGTGGGTGGGTGTGTTGGTTTGTTGGTTGGTTATAAATGTATAGTATTGTAATATGTAAGGTGGTCTGGAGTGCTTAGGTATGGGGTGTTAGTGAGGTTGTATGATTGATGGGTTTAATTTTCTAGTAAGAGTACATAGTTTTTCTTGTGTGTTATGAAGGTAATGGTCTAGGTGTTGTGATGCTTCAGAAAGAATGAGAAGTATGTTGTGAAGGTGAAATGGGTATGGTGAATATAGATGTGGTGAAATTCGTTAGTTTGTTGTGATATATTTTTTGGGTTCTTAAGGTAGTTATTAGTCTGAATATCATTTTAATATAAAGATAGGTATTGTGGTAAAATTTGCTGAATATAGTTAATTGTATAGTTTGAATGTACTTGGTATTTTGGTTACTGTTTGTTGAGGCTGAGATGAGGTTGTAAATTGTATCTTGAGGTATGGAGGTTTGTGTATTGTTGGCAGAAAGTACATAGTGTGAGTTGAAGGAGAGTATCTGATATTGATTGTTGTAAAATTTGGAGTGATGTTTTGTTTAATGTTTGAATTGAATTTAGTTCTGTTGTGAATGATAAGGTTGTAGAATCTTGTGGGTTTAGTTCTGAGTGTTACTTTGTTAGTGATAATGTGTCAAGTTTTAAGAAATTTGTGGAAGGAGATTGTAATGTTTAAGTAGGAAAATGTAAGTTTGATAAATTTTTTTTTGTTAACTTGGTATGTTGAATATAAGATATGTTAGTGAGGTGTTTCAATGAAGGATTAGGTGTTATGTGGTTGTAGGGAAGGTATATTGTTATTTGTAAGTAGTGTTAGTGAAATGGTTGAGTTGAGGATTTGTTTTTATGTGGTTGTTGTGGGGTTAGTGAGTAGTGTTATGTCAGTTGTCTTGGTGGTTAGAATATTTGTTAATGTTTGAAGGGAGTAGGATTGGTTGTGTGAGTGAGTTGTGTTTGTATTGATTGTTTGGTATTGTTAGTTAAAAAATTGTGTTATGAAAGTCGTAGGTTTGTGAAAGAGGTGTGTAAGCTGGTTTTGGAGGGAAACTAGTTAATTATGTTGTTGAGTTCTGTTGGTTGTTAATGATATTTGTATTAAAATTTCTGAAATTATTGTAAGAGTACATTTATTGGGGGTGTGGAAATAGAGGTATGCATGAAGGATACTTGTTTGTTTGTGTGTTATGTAGAAAGTGGTTGATTCTTAAAATAACGTGAGGCTGAAAGTAGTTGGTGGAAGTTTTATATTGTGTATTGTTAAGTAGTTTGGGTATTAGATGGTATAGTAAATGTTATTGGGTTGGAAGGTTTCATTTTGTGGAAGTTGTGTTTTATTGTATGTGATATAGGGTGTCGGTATGTTGGTTGTGTGTAAAATATATATTTTGTAGATAGGTTTGATGTGATGGACGACTGGTTAGGATGCTTTGCTCTTGATCTAAGGGATGTGGGTTTGAGCCCTGTGTAAAGGTATGGATATATGTGTTGTTTTTCTCATGAGGTTCTGTCAGACCTTGTACTTTGGCATATAAAGTGGAAGGCTGCTGTCAGAGCTGGTGGTACGGAATTGCATGTGAAAAAAAATAAAAACTCCCTCAAGTAGCTCCTTCTTACATAGGTCTGATAGGAGGCTGTCAGTTTATATGCCACAGTAGAAGATGGCATGACCTCAGGAGGAAAACGACACAAACAGCCATCACTTGGGGCTTGAACCTAGGTCCCTTAGATCAGTAGTGAAGTGTTTCAGAATGATGAAGTGGAGATTGTACTGTACGAGGACGCCGCAAATTTGCTCAATACCACTTTTGTTATTGCTCAATTGCACTTCCCTCCCTGCAAAGAGAAATTTCAGATTATTTTTCAGAATCTGACCTTTATCTGGTCTCTTGCAAGCAGAGAATAACTTATAATGGTAGAATTATTGTGTGAGGGCATCAAGAGAAAATGCTCTGTGCAGAGACCTATGGAGAGAAAATGGTTAGTGGGATGTTTAAAGAAACTATGTTTATTGAGAGAGGGAATGCCAACAATATCAAACAGCCCCCTAATCGCAGACATGGGGCAAAGACCCGTTCCCCCACCACTAAAGGCTGAAGCCATCTACACTCCATGTGGAATTTGACGATGCGAATAGAAGCAAAGAGTTCAGGTGCCTGCGATGACCTCTGCTCAGGATTATCCACCAGCTGATAAAGATATCCTGTGAATCTATTAACCCACAAACAAGTAAGATCTTCCCCTCCACAGAAAGAAGCCCCACCAGTGCAGCAAAATCAGGATCCATAATCAAGCTCAGAGCCATATATCTGTCCAGTGGGTTTATGTGGTCGGCACCAGGACCCTGTGTGGTTGACCACTCCTCAGCACAGTAACTAGTAATTATCGTGTCACTGTATCTACAAATTATACCTCGTTGATTCATGTAAGGAAACTGCAATACCCATTTACCCCAAATAATAATTCTTTGCACATTTTGTAGTACATCCCCCAGTAGCCATTAATTATCCTCTCACTGTGTCTACAAATAACACCTTTTAGCAAATAAAGGCTGCCTTTTCCTACTACACGACATTTCAAAATACTGCAAAGTTGAGTGCTTCTATATGTGAAATCACTGAATGTGTGTGTTGATAGATAAAAAGAAACATATACCTAGCAGGAAAAAAACATTTTTCTTTACAGCATGCCCTAGCGTAAAATAATAAGTGATTCGACGACTGCTTACCACAGAAGTCTGATGGGGTTTTCTCATTTTAATGAGCATCTCTGCCTTACCTGCAGGTCAAACCCAGGCCCCGTAGAACTATAGTCGAACACACGGACCACTCTGCCGTGCAACAGGTGTGAATTGTATACGCAAATGTAATTTGCAATGTGCAGCATCAACAGTCTGTTTCTGCAACTGGAAGTGATTTAATTTTTTCTCGGGCATATTAAATTCCGTCCGTCATTAAATTATTTGAAAAACGTGATATTGTACTAACACTACCAAAAAATTCCATCTCCTAGATCAGTGTCTCGCAAACTATGTGCTGCAACAGATTTTCAAATTGACACTAGATATTCCAAAGATTTCATTTCGACTTGACTTGTGTTATCAACATGCTTTAATAAAAATCTTTCAGATTTTACCAACTGGGATCTTGTAAGTATTTATCGAGCTTTTTCCAGATTTTCGTATTAATTTTTGATTATTTCAAACCATAGAATGGAAAAATACTTCGAACAAACACCGACTTACGATTCATTTTAAATGAAATACATTTAACAAAACTTCAATTTTTATGTTTTTACATAACCATCAAAAATTCCTTTTTAGGTGTGCCGCTGACAAAAAATTAGATTCCGTGTGCCGCAGAGTAAAAAAGTTTGCGAGACACTGTCCTAGATACTTCCTATCTGTATCTCATAGGTGCACTAAACAAAATTTAATATTCCTCATCAGAGCTGTAAACGACATGAAACAAATTAGATTATTATTACTATTCTTGACTCTATCACAGATCATTCTCATTAATTAGTAAATACTACAGAGATCTATTTCTTTCCTAAGTTCTACATCTCCAAATATTACATGAAACACATCTTTTCGACCACTGCTACTACAACCCTGGTTATTTCACAGATAAAAGAACCTCTCCTTAAAACACACTACTTATACAATGGTAATAGGGAAAAAAAAGAAACTCCTACCAAATTCTATTCAGTGACCTAATTTTTTTTTACTGTATAGAAAGTTTTATTTTTTATTTTACTTAGCAATGAGCATTCGACATTATATACTAAACACATAAGTAATAATATTTATTTAAATGAAACTGCTGTAAAAGTATTTCACATCAGTATGCTAATGAGGTGTATAAATAAAATCATATGTTCCAGGTTCTAGTTTTTTTTTTTACCCCTGAGAAAATACAATAAATTGATAACCCCCCCCCCCTCTCCCTCGTGTCAAAATATTAACTCTTTATTTAAAAAAAAATGCATCGATTTAAATTTGACGTATCGCTACGACTTTGGTGACCAAGCACCTCCTACCCACAGAAAACTCCTACCAGAAGAGTTCATTCTACGTCATACGGCTCACTCAGAGGTCCGCAGAAACTGCCGTACAATCCGTCGGGAGTTTTTAAAAAGGGAACGTGAGTCTGTGTTGTTTTCATACGCCTCCCAATATTTGTGACCTTAAACAATTTTGAACTGTTAGTTTTCAGGAAATTGTTTCAAGTTTTCAGCAGTTAGAAATGCCGCCTCAACCGTCAGGAAAAGCTGTGAAAAAAGCAGGAAAGGCGCAAAAAGCCGTTCGTGCTGGCGATAAGAAGAAACGCAAGAAGAAGAGGAAAGAAAGTTTCAGCATCTACATATACAAAGTTCTAAAACAGGTTCATCCCGATACTGGAATATCCAGCAAGGCCATGTCGATCATGAACAGCTTCGTAAACGATATATTCGAAAGAATTGCTGCTGAATCGTCGAGATTGGCTCACTACAACAAACGTTCGACCATCACTAGTCGGGAGATTCAAACTGCCGTTCGTCTGTTACTTCCAGGTGAACTCGCAAAACATGCTGTATCTGAAGGAACTAAAGCTGTTACGAAGTACACGAGCTCCAAGTAAATTAATAAGAGGACGAGAAAAGGCCCTTTTTAGGGCCACCTAAATGGTGTAGAAAGGATGCTTTATCGTACCCTATGAAAAAAAAAATATATATATACATACATTTCTCATAATATCCCCTTCAAAGAAAATTTACCATAGTACCGATTTTTTAATGATTCTCCCTAATAACGAAAGTTATCCCCTCACACTGCGTGAAAAAATTACATGTGATAAAAAGTAAATAAACTCCTATCATATGCCAATTACCAACAATCAATCAATTTATACGATAGGGACACACCAGAAAAAAAAAAAGCATATATAACATATATACTGTATAACCCATTCCCCAGTCTCCAATTTCAAAATTTCCAATTCCCTTTTTTTCTTTTCGGTTGTAATTTTTTTTTTTACCATTTTGATTCTTATTTTTTTTTTTCATTAAACGTTTTCGGAGGTCCTTTCTCACGTTTTCCTCACAGCGTCACTTTACAATTTATTACCACTCGACGTTAGATTAAAAATTCGAATAAGTATTTCTGTGAGAAATGTTCCAACATTTCCAAAAATAAATATCGTTTTACACATATTCAACAAAATTATAAAACGAAGTCTAGGCGAGAAATCTTCCGCCATTGACGAAAACGGCGACGACGTCAACTTCCGACCAATGAGAGTAGAGAAATATTTCTATTGGTTCCTCGCCAGTCTCTCTTGATCCCTATAAAAGCGATGCAAACGTGGTTTTTCTCTATCTAACTAAACGTAGAGTAAAACAAGCAATATGTCTGGACGTGGAAAAGGTGGAAAGGTGAAGGGAAAGAGTAAGACTCGTTCTAGCCGAGCAGGACTGCAATTTCCAGTCGGAAGAATTCACAGATTGCTCAGAAAAGGAAATTACGCCGAGCGCGTTGGTGCTGGGGCTCCGGTTTACCTGGCCGCCGTTCTCGAGTACCTAGCAGCTGAAGTACTAGAATTAGCTGGAAATGCTGCTCGTGACAATAAGAAAACTAGAATCATTCCTCGTCATCTTCAGCTTGCCATCCGTAACGACGAAGAATTGAACAAACTTCTATCTGGAGTAACCATTGCTCAAGGCGGCGTCCTACCAAATATCCAAGCTGTCCTTCTTCCAAAGAAGACTGAAAAAAAAGCCTAAATCATCACAAACCTACAAAGAATAACCAAAGGCCCTTTTTAGGGCCAACTACTTTTGTAGAAAGGATATCTGATCGTACAATGAAGCAAAAATAGACACAATATACGTCCGCTATCAGCAAATGACGTACATTCGTCCTCCAAAAAGTAGCGCCTCACTTCCACTCGTTTCTGACGTCATAAGTAACATTTCACAAACTATAATACAACTATAATACCTATTCCTCTTACCCAATGACATATTCTATCAGATAAATACATTTGTAAACCACAACAAAAAAACTGAAATGCCCAAAGAAAGAAAAAAAAAAGACTATGAAAATTTCGATCTAGCCACACATTCACTTCTGAACATGACATTGCCTTCCCAACAGGTTAAGCACATTAATTTAAGTACGTGTTAATGAAATGGAAATCTCGCAAATTCCAAAACGAGACTAGAAGATGGGTTATTAATTACAAGCCGTTAATACGACTTATATTAAATCACAGACGGCGTACTTATAACGTTACTCAGATATAGAAATATTATTCGTCATACACAACACACATTAAACGATATGGTAACCCTTCATCGATATATAATTGGCCCTAAAAAGGGCCTTTAGTGTTTTTTTTTTTTGGAAGAACTTCAAGCTCTCTCTCCACGAATACGACGTGCTAACTGGATATCTTTAGGCATGATGGTCACTCGTTTAGCGTGAATGGCACACAAGTTGGTATCTTCGAATAGGCCGACAAGATACGCTTCACTAGCCTCCTGAAGTGCCATAACTGCAGAACTCTGGAAACGTAGATCGGTTTTAAAATCCTGAGCAATTTCGCGAACCAGACGCTGGAAAGGCAACTTTCGAATCAGTAATTCGGTGGACTTCTGATAACGTCGAATCTCTCTCAGAGCTACCGTTCCCGGCCTATAACGATGGGGCTTCTTCACACCTCCAGTGGCAGGAGCACTTTTCCGCGCAGCTTTCGTAGCTAATTGCTTTCTTGGAGCCTTTCCTCCGGTCGACTTTCTTTGTTTGAAAATTTCAAATGGGCAGGGTCTACTTTTGAAATCTTCAACACCGCAGTGAGATAAGGCCACCACACCCCCCTTCCCTCCCACAGCTCCCACAATTAGGGAGGCAGGCGGGAACGGGGGGCGGAAAATGTGGCCCCCCACACACTACAGTATTGCTCTATGCCGGTGTCTACTCATATGGTCAAATATGACCACTGGGGGCAGACACCTTGCAACAACAATATTGAAAAAAACTTCAAAACACAAAAACCAAAAATTGTGGGGGGCCATGGGAATGCAAATTGCAAGAGAACCCCATGGCTGATCCCCACAAGTGAGCACTTTTTGAAAACCTAAAATTATAGTTGTTCTTATGGTGTGGTTTAAAGCGATAAAAAAATTGGTTACGATAGGGGGGGGGGCGTTGAAATTCTGTGAAAATGAGATTTTGGGTTATGGTCCAGAAAAAAGGAGTGTGAAAGGTAAATAAAATAGAGTGACATAGAGAAAGAAAGGAAAGAAAGGATAATACAGTGAGAGGTATGGTAAAGGGGGAAGGAAATTAGGGAGAAGGGGAAAGAGGGTGAAGGGGGGGGAATAGACAGTATAAAAGGAAAAAGAGAGAGTACAGTACTACAGTGAGCAAAGGAAGAGCAAAAGGAAATAGAGAACTTGTCAAATATATGGTAAGCACCACAGAAGAATGTACTTATCATGAGGGAGGACAGTTTTATCACGCTTTCTGTATACTTTGGTGATCATCTTAGTTTTTTCGAAAATAGCAGTCGTGGATGTCTCTGTATGTTCATGTTGTAGCTGGCATCTGGAGAGCCAAATTTGGTATTTAGTGATACTAATTACCAAATTAATAATATAGTGCTTCTTGGTTGGGTATTGTTTCAAATCATGGAACCTCACTGCTCTTAACAATGGTGTTGCTATCTGGAGCCATTGGCCTACTTTAGTCCAGATCTTGATAGCATACCAGCAGTGGTAAACTAAATGATCAATGCTTTCTCTAGTGGGGCATCTTAGGCAATCATGAGAAGCAATGAAGCCACAATGTCTTCTTCTTGAGTTAGTATAGACAATATTGTGGGCTACCTTCCAATTGAAATTTCTCATATTTTTCTCAAAGTGTATGCTGGCAATGTTGGTCCAGGCCTTAGGCCAATCAATAGATGGGTATAATTGTTCAAAAGTGGTTGGGTTAAAGGGCTGAAGAGTGGCATAAAATTGTTTCTTATTTATGGGACTGGGTATTGGACCTTTATTGTGTGCAAGTGTTATTATAGAAGGTAGCAATTTATAATGTGTATTGTGTTCAGTGTTTTTGGGACCTGAATAACTATTGTGTGTGCAAAGATGCTTAGTATGGAAAAAGGCAAAATAGTTAAGCAGAAAAAAAGGTGGGATATTGGGTGTGTGTAGAATTCTCTGAATATCTTGTAAAAACAGAATCTTAGACATCATGGCAATATTTGGGATGGCAAGTCCACCCTTGTTAATAGGGTTTTGCAGAGTTTCTCGCCTGACCAGCTCAGGCTTGTCATTCCATATAAAGCCATAAATAAGTTTATTAAGTTTCTGAATGTAGGAATTATCAGGAGGGTTTATAGTGGCAATATAAGTAATTTTGGGTATTATGCAAGATTTAACTAATTTAGCTCTGTTGTATGTTGAAATAGTGTAGTCTTTCCACTTGGTGACTGTGTTTTCTATGTTGTGTAAGAGGTTATTGTATGTCTGTTTGCAAAATCCAAATCTATTATAAAGAAAGCCTAGTACTTTGATGGGTTTATCTGTGCAGCCAATACGTGTTAATAGTGTTCTGTCCCAGGTTCCCCAACATAGGGATACAGTTTTGTTGTGATTAAGGGATAGGCCTGTGGTTTGACTAAATAAGTCATATATGTTAAAAATTCTGTTAATTGAAAGTTCGTTTGTAGTGTATAAAACAATATCATCTGCATAGGCGGAAACTTTTAATCTCTCTCTGGTTCCCGGAAGGGAAATACCAGAGATCTGTGTGTCATTTTGTATTTGTCTGCAAAAAAAATCAATGACTAAAACAAAAAGCAGTGGGGACAGGGGGCATCCCTGCCTTACCCCCCTGTTCCCTGCAATTTTGTTGGAAAGGTGTCCATTAAGCTCAATGGTGTAGTTTATGTCTGTGTATAGTGTCTGTATGTTGTTGATAAAATTTTGTCCAAATCCGTAAATTTCAAGAGCTGTGTAAATGGCATCCTGGGAGATTGAGTCAAAGGCTTTCCTCTGATCTAAAGAAATAATTGCTGTTCTGATGTTTTTGTGGTTTATATATTCAATGGTATCTGTTAGTAATCTATTATTATTTTGTATGTGTCTATTGGGGACAGCACAAGACTGAGTAGTTGAAATAATTTCTGGCATTGCTCGTGTTAATCTGTTGGTGAATATCTTACTGAGTATTTTGTAGTCTGTAGTTAATAGTGTTATAGGTCTCCAATTGTCTAGTAAATGTGATTGTTCTGGTTTTTTACATAGAAGAGTTATCTTACCTGTTTTCATGTCTTGTGTCATTTGTTTTTGTGTTATTATATTTCTTAAAAATTCTGTATATGGTGTTTCTAGTATATTCCAAAATTTTTTGTAAAACTCAATGGGAAAACCATCTATTCCAGGACTTTTTTTTAATTTGAAATTAAAAATTGCATTTTTTACTTCTGCTGTAGTGATTTGTGCTTCTAAATTATCTTTTGTGTGTGGTGAAATTTTATTTGCATATCTTTCAGTTTCAAAAAGTTTATTAATGTCTGTCTGTCTGTGTTGGTATTGTTTAGTATATTCTTCATGTATGTGTTTTAAAATTACCTTAGTATTTTGTGTTTTTGTGCCATTAATCTCAAGTTCAGTTAAGTTTGTTATTTGCCTGGATTTGTGTTTGATTCTAGTGAGTAGACTATTGCAATCTTCCTCTTCAGCAATTTGGGCGTCATGATTTTTGTCAATGATAAGTTGCCCTTTCTGTTTATATAGTTGCTGAAGAGTGTGTTTAATTTTATGTATTTGTTGTTGATGATATGTTATGTCAATTCTCTGTCTTGTAAGGAGATGTGTGCCA
Organism: Ryuthela nishihirai; assembly: GCA_038380435.1. Taxonomy (NCBI): domain Eukaryota; kingdom Metazoa; phylum Arthropoda; class Arachnida; order Araneae; family Heptathelidae; genus Ryuthela; species Ryuthela nishihirai. The sequence continues at coordinate 91,372,083 of JAWZYU010000011.1, forward strand.
TTTGTGGCAGCTTTCAGAAGTGCTCTAGTTTCATTAATTTGTGTTTTTAATTGTTGTGCTTTACTAATACCTTCTGTTCTGAGGAGTCTTCTAATTTTTGTTTTTAGGTTCTGCCACCAGTTCTGATCAAAACTGGTGGTCTTTGAGACATCCTCAGTAATGCAGTCAGCAATTTTTGTCTGTATTTCCTCGTCTTCTAGGAGTGTTGTGTTCATCTTCCAAGTGCTTCTACCTCTTGCCTGTGTTTTGGGGTGTAAATCAAAATGTGCATGCACAAGGAGGTGATCACTGACCTCACAAGTGTGTGAGTTAATGTCAGTGTTGTAACTTCTGTAGTATGTATTGACAATGTTTTTGCTGACTAAAATCTTGTCAAGCCTGGATCCTGTTTTGTGTATTTTGTCGAACCTCGTGTGACCTGCAGTATCTGGGTTCATATGCCTCCAAATGTCAATAAGTTCCATGTCGTGTATAAATTTTGAAAAATGGGGTGCCTGGGAGGTAGGCGTGTAATTCTCAGCAGGAACTCTGTCCAGGTGTGGGGCAACAATACTGTTAAAATCCCCTCCAATGATGAGTCCATCATAGTTATTATGTAAGTGCTGTCTTAAATCCTGATAAAAGTTGTAGTGGGAAAATGACTGTTTGGGTAAGTACACTGTTATTAATTTAATTATGTATGTGTGATACCTAATGTCTACAGATAAAATTCTACCTTCAATGTCTGCGTTGTATCTGAGTACTTGTATGTTTCTGTTGTTGTGATTAATAATTATTCCCACTCCCCTGCTCATACTGGTGCCATTGGAGAAGTAGGATAATTGTGGAAAAAGATGTCTAAAATGCAGTATTCTTCTAGTATTTGGGAAATGTGTCTCTTGGAGAAACAGAATGTCACAATTGGTCTGCAGAAAATGACCAATGATGATCTTCTGCTTCTCCAGTGTAAAGCCTCTCACATTGAGGGACTGACACCGCAGTGTCAGGTCTGAGTACTTACAATAATTGGCCATGGAAAAAGAAAAAACAAAAGAAACAAAACAAAGAGAGAAAAAAAAAACTCACTGGGAGGATCAGAAAGACATTTCAGATCTTCCAGCGATACAAGGAGATGACAGGCCAGTAAGGGTCCACCAAAAGGGTGAAAAAAGAAAGGAAAAAAAAGAAAAAAAAGAAAAACAGTAATTTGGGCAGATGGTGGCCTGAACTGACCAATCACACAAATTATCCAAACAAATTTGACAATTGTAGTACAAGTATTGAGAAATAAAATATTAGGATAATAAATATTAAGATCAAACTTGAGGTTATTATATAAAACTTTCCAAGGCTGTTTGTTATAGATATTTGAACAATTGACATGATTATAAGGTTTCAGTTTCTTAATAAAGGTTATTGGCTTAATAATATGAGAGTCAGTTTTATTTTTTTTCAGGAAATTTTTTAAATTGTAAGAATTTTTCAATTTTTTCAGATTTCTGTTGCTGTGGAAACTGAAAGTTTGTAGTGGAGCTTTGAATAGCATTGCAGAAGTAATGTCTCTGATGAAGAGTGAGGTTTCAGAGCACAGTTTGATAATTTTGTAGAGGACTTGGAGGAAGATAGATGAATTATTTTTTCCATAATGTTCATTTCCATTAGTATAAGGAAAAACTTTGAATAATTTTAGAACAAGTAAACAATGAATAAATAGTGCAAGACTTAAAACCAAAATAAAATTTAAGTAATAAATAAAAAGTAAGTACATAAAGGTAAGACTAATATAACTTAAGTAGAAATAAACCAATGTATCTGTAAGTACGCAGATATAAAAAGAACAAATTGATGACCAATTAAAAATGTTGTAATATAAATAGTCAATGTGAGAGGCAGTGTGATGTAATGTTGTGAAGGCAATGCCAGGAGATACGTAAGGTGTGTGTGGGGAGTGTATATAAGAAATGGCACCAAGAAAATTAAAGAAAAAATAATAAGCTTTGTAACATATAAAAATCCAATAGGGTAAAAGGCAAGTGAGGGCCAACACAGTAGCCTTGCAAGAGGCCACTGTGTTGGCAGTCACTTTAAAAGGACTATAATAATAATAATAACACATACGAAACAAAAAAACAATTATCAAGAAAAGTGATATAGGATATATATAAAGACAATTCAAAAAATTATTAATGTGCTCCACAAGGGAGCTCCAAAGAGAAGTAAAATAATAATTACCTATTATCCAAACAATCTGAAAATTTTCTTTCTTATAAAAATAGCTATAATAGATAATTGTAATAAAAATTATTAATATAGTAAGAAAACTAATGTAATTAAAGTAATCTAAATTATAAATATGCATAATGTAACAATTATATACATCATTAGGACAAATAATCTTTTCTTTATAAGTTTGAGCTTTCCAAATATGGTAATAATCGAAAGTCTGCTTAAAAAGGAAGCACAAATAATAATAAAAATAATTTAAGGGAAGAAAATATATTAAAAGTTTCTTATTATACAACCAAATCTGATTCATGTAAATATTCAACTGGAGGCTCTCAGCCTCCTCATTGCTACTCACATGAGTAGCAGGAAAAAAACAAATAGGGAAGAGGAGGCCCAAGAAGAGCCTCAACGAAGGATTAATCCTCCATCGCAGTGGAAGAAGAGCCATCAGGATCGGAGAGATGTAAATCTTTGGCAAGATCAGCCATATCTTGCTCCCTCCTAACCTGTGCCTCTTCAGTTAGAAAGTCAGAAAAATTTAATTTTTTCCTTTGACTGGACTTTTCTTCTGCACTTTTATAATTTCTTAATTTTTTTCCACTCAGGTTTTGTTTTTTCCTGTCGGTTATTTTGCTGGTCTTTTTCTTCAATTTCCTCTTTAGTGTAACATTTGCTGTTTCCATCTGCTCGGCGTCCGTAGAAATCTCACTTTCTGCGTTTTGTGGAGCTTGGGCCACTTCGCATGGTTCGATTCCTATGGCTTGTGCCTCTTCCTTCTGTTTTTTTTCTGTTTTGTTCCCTCCTTCTTCAGTAGGGGGGGTCTCGGGGATAGTGATCTCTGCTGTATCCTCCTTTTGTTGAGGATCGTTTTTGGAATTCTGATTTTTATTTTCTTCTAAAATAACCACTTGATTACTACTTGCAGGGTTATTTTCCTGCCTCTTAGTAATTTCTGTTGTATTTTCTTGTCCAACTTCCTTTTCTGATTTTTTTTCGTTTTGTTTTTCATCTTCGGTGAAGGCCAAAACAACTTTTTTTGGCGTTTCCGCCGCGAGCGCAGCCGCATTTGCAAATGTACGTACTGTACATTCTTTGCGCTTGTGCGCTGCGTCTCTGCAATTGCCACATGGTTCGCCACAATCATCGTATCCGTGGCCCGCTTTTCTACAATTTACACAAATTTCCACTGTACAATCAGTGGCAACGTGGCCACTCCGGCTGCATTTCTTGCATACCTTTTGCAGCCCAGAGTAGGCCACCATGCCACTGAATCTTCCAATTTTGAAGAAATTAGGTATTGGTTTCTCCATGTTTATTTTCAAGATTCTGGTTCCCGTATACACATGAGATAGTTCCTCATCTCTGTATCTCTCTCTAGTATTTGAAGTGATCTTCCCGTACTGGCTGAAATGGCTTGAAATCACTTCCGAGTCCATTTCAACTGGAAGTCTCTTCACGTAAACAATCGTCTCCTCATTATCCAATCTGTTGACAGTAATGGTGATTCCATCTAACTCATACGGTGTTTTCGTAACATATTTCATCATAGTTTCTGTCTTGACAAAAGTGATATATGTGACACCAGGTGCTATAAATTGTAAAGCCTCAATGGCACCTTTTCCATCTTCCTTCATTATATGTTTTGCTACAGTCTTATAATCCAAAGTCTCGTGCTTAAAGCAGCACGTAAGCTTGCGCTGTAGCCTCCGTTCGGCTGCGAGCTGCTGACGGGCAGCCATGTCGGCCCCGTAGCAATGTCCGCCTGAGGCAGCAAGTTGTAAACAACTTCCAATCGAAACCGAAACCACTTTTGGAAATCGCAAAAAACACACAAAAAACACTGAAATTACTCACAAAAAAGTGTGCAAAAGTCCGCACAGCTGTTATGCAAGCTAATCCATCGTTTTGTAATCAAGTACCGGTCGACTTTCTTGCGGTTTGCTTAGTACGTGCCATTACAAAACTTCAGACAAACTTTATCAGCAGAACTTTCGATCGAAATGTCACGAAACAGTTGTTGAAAATTGAAAAACCGCGTATTTTCTCCACACCTCGTGATTGGCTGACAGAAACCACGAATTCTCATTGGTCGGTTTGCAAACGCTACAACAACCTACTGAATCGTTCCAAAATTCAAACATACCTTACCGAAATTATTTATTTTTCAGATTAAATACGTAAACAAAATTTATTTATTACAAAACTACGCATTGTTGATTAAAAATTTATACTTCTTGCCAACAATCTAGGATGATCAAACGTAACATTTCTATATGAATGCAATGTAGAACACTGCAACTACAATTTGTTTCTTTTAAGCATAGCATAATTTTCGACATATACCATTATTTCCCCACTTAAAAAATACCTACTTTTCCAAAGCATACCTTGAATAAGATCGTCTAATAAAAGTAATAAATACCCCCTCAAGCAGCTGCTTGTCACAGAGGTCTGAGAGGATCGCACGACCACAACAGTACATTTCATTAATTTTTTAACAACACTACCTCATTTTTCCAAAACGTTTAGTGGACAAAAATAAATCGAATATTCACCACACAGGCCTCATCAATTACAACCTGAGAGATCCATTTTTTTTTCCATAACTTTCATTATATTTTCACTTCAATAGAGCCAAATAAAATGACACCCAATTAGTGCACATTTTCATATCTTGCAATCTCATAATTAACTTAACATTGCCTTCACTTATGAAAACTCTATACCCTAGTGTGAGCACCTTAGAAAGACAGACACACACAAATACACACACACTTTTCACATTTCCCCCTCCATATTTGAAAGTATTTCTCCTATCACACTACCTACATTACATTACAACACAAGTATTTCAAATAATCGAAAACAGTCCTATTTGATTTCTAGCATTAATACATAATTGACAAGCCGCTATTTCAGACAGTGTAAATTTTAAATGTATTTCTCCTAATAGAAATGGCAAATTAAATACTTAAAACTGTGAAAAATTCATTTAACGCCACTTAATGAGCTGTTTGCCTCCAAAAAAAATTTTTCTGTTCAAAACTGCACGTAATACTGTATACTGTACAGAAAATGAGTTCTCTAGAAACAAAAGCAAGTTCACTACTTTAAAATGTTATGCTTAGAAATTATCACCATTTCACACCTTTCATTTTATCACCTACAAAGACTCGGAATTTGTGATCGCACTCCTAAACATTGTGGGAGAAAAACATAGGTACCACATGTAAAAAGAATGCGACACGCAACTACACAACCAACACCAGTGTCAAGTAAAAGACACATAATTTTCAAATTGACAAATTTCAACATAACTCTTGTCTTATTCAACGAGCTTAAAGATAACAAATTTCATTACTACATGTGAAACTTCCTCTGAAGCTCATTCTCTACTATTTCCTAAGTATAGGACTTTAAAATTTTAAAACATAAAGTTCTACTGCTATTACAATGTTCACTAGAAGGTTATAACATAACAGATAGTGTATGTCAATTATGTTTCTTCTTCCTTTAACTTTTCATTAATGATAGAACAAACTCCACTACATCCATATCATACTCCTGTAACTATCAATTAAAAATGAACCATAAAACTTTCAAACTTCTGGCAGGTATCTACAAGTAATTAATCCACTGAATTAAAGGTAACAGTGCAATAAGTTCCAATCACAGTCTCCATTTATGCCTCAATAATAATAGTTTGTTTCTTTTTTTCCCCACTTGAATTTTACTTTTTATCACACAAAAGTGAACTATGCTGTGTACATACATGCTTCCCCACAATATTCATTGAAATCTATTTTTTTTCTACAGTTTTCTCTTCCTCTGTGAACAAAATAATCATTAATACTAAGTAACACTCTTCAAAGCCATCCCATGGACGAGTGGTTAGCGCACTTGGCTACTGATTTAAGGGACCTGGGTTCGAGCCCCAGGTAAGGCATGGCAGTTTGTGTCGTTTTTCTACTGAGGGCCTGCCATCCTCTCAGACCTTCTACTGTGGCATATAAAGTGACAGGCTCCTGTCAGACCTCTGTGGCAAGCAGCTGCGTGAAGGGGTATTTATTTTTTTATTTATTTAACACTCTTCAAAAGTATCAGTGTACATGAATTTATCTCATATCTGTTACTTACACACTTAATGATTGATTGATTTAACTTTACGCTCACTGAGAGGTGCGATCTCTGGCTTTCTCTAAACTTAGATAGTAAATTGATATTAGAGTAGTTCAATTAATGAGTTATTAAGATCCCTTATTTTTTTTATTCTTTATCCTTATAGAAAATGCAAGTTTATGTTGAAAATGTATACAAAAACATAATTTATAGAACAAATTAATAATTAATTTAATTATATTTTAATCCAAAGGTCAGTTTCTAGAAGAAATTATCCCATTAGTTCATATATATATACCTCCTCATTTCTAAATTAGGGTTGTCTAATACATTTATAATACTAAATTCATTAATTTTAAGAGTTCATTAAAATAATATTTTCTGCGAATATAATATTTTGGGTAATTTAACATAATGTGATTCATAGTTTCAGGTATTTTACATAAAGTGCAGTTAGGTGATTTAATTTTTTCGATTGAGTATAGATAAGTATTAAGTGTGACAGCTCCAGTTCTTAATTTTAATTAGTAGTTTTCTACAAAGATTAATACTTATTATATATTGTATGTCGTATGATAAGTAATATCTAAAATTATTTTGTAGACAGCCATAAATTTTCAAGAAAATATTAGTTAATTGAAATTCATGTTGGTTGATTAATTGTTTAAATTCAGAATTAAAATGTACAGTTTGAGAAAAATGTCAGAGACACTTCCTTTGCAAGTTCATCAGCTTTTTCATTACCTTTAATATTGCAGTGGGCACGGATCCATTGGAGGATAATATTATTTTTAAAATATCTGATATTAAAGTCTGTCAGTGTGATTATTTGGTAAATGTATTGGTGTAATGTAAATCTTCATTTAATGTATTAAATGCACATTTAGAATCTGAAAAAATGACTATGTTCTTGTTGTAAAAAGTTTGGGTACTATAAATTTAAGCTTCTATTACAGCAACTATTGCAGCTTGAGTAATTGAAATTATACAAGGGAATTTTAATAGTTTCAAAAAGTTATTAGAACGAATAAAAAATGCAGCTGCTGCTTTTAGTTCATTTTGAAGTGAACCATCAGTATAAGTGCTCGTGTAATTTCAGCATTTGGTTTTACAGAAAGAGTTTGAGAGTTTCTTTAAGGATTGTGTTGAAAAATTCTTTTTTGGATAGTATCTCTGGTAAATTATCATTTCTTTACACACTCAATAACCCATTTCTACCAGTACTTTGTGTATTATACTAGTGGTTTCCAGAATGTTGACAATAAAATAAACAAGGTCAGTATTGAAAACTTTTTACTCACATTTTGAAACACTACATCAGTTATTCAACATGTAATCCACAAATCTTCACTCATTATCAATGACACTTGATTATCTAATTTATCTCTTTCCTATTTCTTATATCTCCTAAAACTGTCTTCTCTTTCACTATGTATGCATACAGCACCATGATTCCTCAAATGATTTTTTTTTTTTCAAAATTTAGCTTAAAAGAATTGACATTTCACCTAGGAAATATTTGGTCCTAATATATCTATAAGTTCACCAATGTGATGTCCACTACAAACAATAATTACCACCATCTTTTTCCCTTACTTTTACGTTTCCCTAACAGCATTCTTCATATGTCGCAGACTCGTTTCTCCGACACTAATACTTACGTAAGAAGAATACGAAACACTTTGGTTTCGTAAATATTTTAAGTATCAGTGTCATTCGTGAATGCACGTGACAAAAATTACTAGTGCAACAGTTTTATATTAACCTGCAGGTGAGTCATTGTTCACAACATGCATTTTACTTCAAACAAACATCATCATCCTCAAGCAGCCATGGGCTACAGAAGTCCAACCACACTGTGCAATTTAGTTCTCCAAGCAAGTCTATCCTGAGCTACATCTACTGCATCTGGCCACTGCACACCAATTCTAACAAGGTCCTGTTTGACATTGTCTGCCCACTGCATTCTAGATCTCCCTTTCTTTCTGAGGCCTTTAGGCACACTGTTCATAACCCTATTCGCCAATCTACAATTATTCATACAGGCAACATGGCCAAACTGACAGAGTATCTCTCTCTGCACACTATGCTACTTAAGGGAGGTTGCAAAGTCCTTTCCGTAACCTCATCATCAGTTACAAAGTTGAACCACCTAATGCCCAAGATACTGCATAAGCATCTCGAATCAAAAGCATCTAGTTTCCTGTTACCTTGTTCACAAAATGTCCAAGTTTCACTACCATAACTAACCCTAGAAAGAACCAAACTATTATACAGTCTAATTTTAGTCTTTACGTGTACACGCCTATTTCTCCACACTCTCCAAAGATTCTTAAAAGTCCCGGCAGCAATCCCAATTCGTCTGTTAATCTCGTGCAGCACATCACCATTATCTGTTACATAGCTCCCAAAATAATTAAACTGTGACACCAGTTCAAGACTGCAACCATTCAGATTAACTGAATCACAGTCTGCCTATCCACTTTACTTTTTCATTCAAAACTTACAAATTCTGTTAAGTATCATTATTTCAAAATTTCAACACTCTATAGTTACTGTGAAAACCAAAACAATAACATCAGGTGTAGTAATTAGTGTATTATCATTCAGTGCATAATTTTTCTTCTCATTATACATCCTTCTTTCTACTTAGCAAGATGTGATCCTACTTGGATGCATTACAAGAACTATAAACATTCCCAAAGTAAGGAAGGAAAAAGAAAAACACTGGTCTCAGATAAATGTGAGCAGTGCACGAGCAATGACTACATTTCCACACAAGTAGCATTTCTGCTTCTTAACATACATTTCATAAATTTCTAGAATGGTTAAGAAGAGACCCAAAATAATTTTCCTTCTCTTATCCTTTCCACTATTCTCCAATCCTCACCCTCCCATTACATTCCTTTTCTAACTGCACACACAGATATGTATTTATGCATGTCGCTGTTTATGAATACTTATCTGTAGTTAAAAAATGTCGTTTCATAGACAACATAACATAAACCAATAGGAAAACTACGGTTCTAATTTATCTACTACAGTTGTAAGAGTACTGTAGGTATGAGAAAACCGTTCACCACGTACATTAATGTCTTTATTTTAATGCTCTACGTATCTTAAAATATGACCCTGAATCGATAGATTCCAAACGTATCTGTCATACCCCGTATTTAGAAAAATATTATACATCATTTTATTATTTTGTAGTTAATTAGAGTGACTGTAATTGGTGTTATGTGGAATTGCAGGAGTGTGCAGTACGCACTTTTTTCCAGAAAAGTAACCTTTTCTTTTCGGAACACAGACCGCCTTATTTTTATTACGATAGAACTATGACATACAGAAATATCAAGCTTTTCTTCTAAATTATTCAACGATAATAACACACAGGGAAAAATTCATATAGTAGTGGAAGAAACACAAATTACAGGTGAGAAACGAACACAGCTCAAATGGCATGTTGCAGCTCACTGAGAGGTCCGATTGAGAAATTTGCTTTTGACAAGCAAGTCGCGCGAAAAAGCAAGTTTCTTTGCATCATTCTCTCTGTTGTGGAAGCTGAAGTTTACGTGTAACTTTCGTAAGGAAGCTCTAAAACGAATTCACAGCAATGTCTGATACAGCTGCAGAGACCAGTGTTCCAGCTGCAGTTTCACCTAAAAAGAGAGGCAAGGCAACTGCCGGAAAGACGAAAAAATCGAAGATTGCCTCTTCTCATCCTAAGGTGTCAGAAATGGTGACTTCGGCGATCACTGCACTGAAGGAAAGAGGTGGATCATCGTTGCAGGCTATCAAAAAATATATTGCCTCTCACTACAAGGTAGACATCGAACGTCTAGCTCCCTTTATCAAGAAATATTTGAAGACAGCCGTAGCCAGTGGACAACTCGTTCAGACCAAAGGTAAAGGTGCAACTGGTTCCTTTAAGCTCAGTGCTACTGGTCAGAAGACGAAGGAAAAACCAGTAAAATCCAAAAATGCTAAGAAAGAAGGAACACCAAAAAAGCCAAAAACCGCCAGTGTTGGGAAAAAGGTATCTAAGGCAAAAAAAACCGGTGAGAGAAAGAAAAGTGCTTCTGTGAAGAAACCTTCCGCTGCCAAGAAGAGCAAACCTGCTAAGAGTCCAAAAAAACCCAAGGTGACCAAACCGAAAGCTCCTAAACCTAAAAAAAGCCCTGCTACAAAGAAAACTGCTCCAAAGAAAACTGGGAAGAAGTGAAGTAGAGAAAAAGTCATCAAAAACAAAAGGCTCTTTTAAGAGCCACATATTGTGTAGAGAGGATGCCCTATCGTACAAAAAAATTATCGTGAAATCACATATTTTTATACTCTACACGTACGAAAAATAACCAGCGTAAGTAACTTACTGAAACAGGCAATATTCATCACTCGAAACATTTAATAACCGAACATTAAGCATTCCTAATTTTATTACATGTAAATTTCGTCACTAATTTTAAATCCTAATAAAATGCACGAAAAAAAATCAGTAAAGAATTATTATTCATAATAAATTAAAATTTCATCAACAATGAGTCGCTTTCCATACATTGAAGGAATCGTTTAGTGGGAATTTATAACACACGATATGTAATAGTTTTATGGAAATATCTTTAGTTTATCACAGTGTACTGTACCATTTAATAACATACGTTTGTATAAGGAAACTGACCATTATTATTCGTAGTTACGTGTGCTGTTAGAGGAAATATTTAAATAGCCTACTTGGTTGACCTATAGGAGTAGACGTATAGAATGAGACATTTGCGAATACAAGTACGATGGATAATCCCTTCGACATATTTATTAGCCCTGAAAAGGGCTGTTTTTTTTTTTCTTAATTCTTCTCTAGCCTCCAAATCCGTACAGGGTGCGTCCTTGTCGTTTTAGAGCATACACAACATCCATGGCTGTCACCGTCTTCCTCTTTGCATGCTCAGTGTATGTGACTGCATCTCTAATGACGTTTTCAAGGAATACTTTGAGAACACCTCGAGTTTCTTCATAGATTAGACCAGAAATTCTCTTCACACCACCTCGCCTAGCCAAACGCCGGATGGCAGGCTTCGTGATACCTTGGATATTATCACGTAAAACTTTTCTGTGCCTTTTAGCACCACCTTTCCCTAAACCTTTGCCGCCTTTTCCTCTACCAGACATGGTTGAAAACGTTTACTACGGAAATAAAGCTGATGTGAAATGGCATAAACTGTTTTCGGGAAATTTGCACGTTTCAATCGGACGACCGAGAAAACTTTCCAGTCGAAAAAACTGTGATTGGTCGGTTTCGGAGGACAATGTCACGTGCAGTGGACGACACTGAATTTTCCACGTACGAAATCAAAAATCTATTGCCTACTTTCCCAAAAAACAATGTTGAAAAATATTCGTGTATTCTACCACGTGTTAATATTCATTTACGTTATTTTCGGTAATGACTGAGAGTACAGTGCTGATATGGTTGCCAGAAACGCCACTAACTTACAATAAATTAATGAACCTTTTTTCGTTTTTTTCACGAATAAAATCCTTCACAAAATTGAATTCGATATAACCAATCAATACTATGTCGCCATAAAAAAAAAAATCACGTTTTTTCTTTCAAATGAAATTCATTTTCTTCAAAATTACCGTCTCCCAAAACATTTTCTAAGAATAATTTTTTAATTTAAAATATAAACTGAAAATAGGAACACCTTCCTCTCTAAAATGAAAAAAAAAAATCTTCCAAATGAGCAACATGTCTAAGAAATAAGTAATCAATATATGGATTTGAAATCACTTATACGTCTTCAAATATCAAGGCTATTTTTGATATTCCGAAACGCAACCTCTTTTTATTATTCTTCGCGACTCCGGAAATACAAGAATTTCGAACAATTATATCGCATAAAGGTTATTTTGCTAACCGGAAGTGCATGCATTGTTTCGTCAAAGTAGCAACGCAAATGTAGTATTATTGAAAAGATGAAAATGTTTTAGCTCTAACATGCAGTTGATATGAAAGATATTTCGTATAACATTTGAATTTCATGACATTGTTTCGTCAAAGTAGCAACGTATGTATAGTATTATTGAAAAGATGAACATGTTTTAACTGTAACATGCAGTTGATATGAAACATATTTCGTATAACACTTGCATTTCATTAGATGTAGATCTGATATTACTGTTGTACACAATTGTTTTTTGTAATAGACGGCGAAATTATTAATCAAGTAAAGATATTTGATGAGAAAAAATTTCCATTTTGGAATAATGTTTACTTTTAATAATATAAACTGACAGTTTCGCAGAAAGGAAGCGGAAATTAACGTAAGTTACTAGTTATGTAGGTCTCTTAATTATACATACTTTATTGTTCATTGTTATTTTAATTTTATTTGCTGTTAACTGGTTTAAAAATAATTCATCTCTGTAATTTGTACAGTTTTGGTTTAAGCTGTGGTTTTTTAAATTTCTAATTGAGGTTTAGAAAGAAAATAACAATACGAGGGTATTTAAGTATGATGTTCTACTTTTTTTATATACAGTTTTTCCTGTTGGTATGCTCTGTGTGTGTACATATAGCGAATTTGATATTTATGGTGTTGAGGTGTATTTCATGGAAATGTTAGAGTTAATGTATGATTTTGTGTGATGAATAATGTACAGTAGTGTAGTTTAAAATGTACGATAAAGAATTAAAAATTGTCTATAATTTAGTACATAATAATATTTTAAAACTTATTGTAACATTGCAGCTGTTTTGATATTTATGTAATTTCGGCATTTTTTTTCGGGGGGAAGGGGGTGGGGTGTTCGCTCGGAGGAGGGAGGGAGGGAGAGGGAAAAAAAAATCGACGAGTGCGTTGCTCAGGAGGGACAAGAATCAGGAGAAATTAATGATTGCGTTGCTCACACGAAAAAAAAAAAAATTTTTTTTTTTCATTTTAATCCTCTACTGTGTCATAATTACGAGTAAATTAGGAGTGATTTGAACTACTGGAGACACCAAATTATTTTTTATGTCAAGTTGCACAACAGGATGTATGATATAGCAACCCCCCCCCCCACCCCCCCACCCCAGATGGCCTTTTTTTCTTTCGAATTTCCTGGCACTTTCTAATTAGCAAGTAATAGGAGCCAGTGGTAATGTCTCTCGAAACAAAAGGTAGCAAAGAAATCATGTGATAGAAACAAAATGGAACTAGCAAACTGTCATCTCTCTCTCTTCCCCCCCCTCCGTTTTTTTTCCCCCAATTTAGTGGCACTTTGTAATTAGGAAGCAGTAAGCAGGGAATGGTAATCTGTGTCCTATGAAAAGGTAGGAGGAAAATCATGGACTTAAAGAAACCAAATGCAACTTGCAAAGTGTCATCTCCCTCCCCGTGTTATTTTTTCCCCCAATTTCTTTCCACTTAGTAATTAGGAAGCAGTAGCAGGTAATGGTAATTTATGTCCTATCAAAAGGTAGGAGGATAATCATGGGCTTGAAGAAACAAAATGCAATTTGAAAACTATCTTTTCACCCCCACTCTATATTTAAATGTGAAAAAACAAAATTTTTTGTACTTGATTTCCTCAATATGTTTTATTTTTTTTTTAAATATGTTCCTGTCACTTTACCCTGCATGTAGTGCTTGACAGCAATCGTCAAGAAGGTGGGAACGTGGCATCGCCGTTACATCCAATGCAAGGAGAGCAACAAGCAAGTAGCGGAGGTAAGTGTAACACTGTAAGAGAACGATCCCCTGCACTGTGATCACCATTATCTGTTACATACCTCCCAAGATAATTAAACTGGTCAAGACTGCAACCATTTAGATGAACTGAATCACAGCCTGCCTGACCAATTTTCATCACTTTAGTTTTCTCTCTGTTTATAAACAAACTTACTCTAGTGCCAGTTGTTTCTTTCTGAAATAAGCTCAACTGCCTTATCATTCAGATAATTCTACCTCCACTGTTCCTTTTTTTCCTAAAAGAGTACTGTTAGTGTCTAAAAAAGCCTGTTTAAAATGATTCCATTCTCCCTCAACTTCAGTAGTAAGCATAGCATAACTGTCATAGTGATTAAGTAACCTATCATGGTAAGCTTTGGCTATAACTGGGTCTTTCAGAGCTTCAGCATTAAAAGTAAATTTTTTAACCCTAGCAGAACACTAATTTGCAAGACACTTTTAACAAGATAATGGTCAGATCCAATTTCAGCTCCCCTATAAGACCTGGTATTCCTAACAAAACTAGCCCATTTGCTGTTAATTAATATGTAATCAATCATATTGTTATGCAGCCCATCAGGTGAAACCCATGTGTACTTATCTATGTCGCGGTATTTGTAATAAGTGTTAGTTATTCTGAAACTATTGAGTTTACTTAACTGTAGGAGAAGTTGCCATTGCAGCTACCAATACCAAAAGGGCCTATCACCCCTCCCCAATGGTCAGAGTCAGTACCAACTTTGGCATTGAAGTCACCTTGAACAAGAATAATACCTCCTTTCTTGACAGAATTTGAAATATTCAATACCACTTTTGATATTGCTCACTTTCGCTTTCCATCCTCCCTCCCTGCAAAGAGAAATTTCAGATTCTTTTTAAGAATCTGACCTTTATCTGGTCTCTTGCAAGCAGAGAATAACTTATAATGGTAGAATTACTGTGTGAGGGCATCAAGAGAAAATGCTCTGTGCAGAGAGCTATGGAGAGAAAATGGTTAGTGGGATGTATAAAGAAACTATGTTTATTTAGAGAGGGAATGCCTACAATATCAAACAGCCCCCTAATCGCAGACATGGGGCAAAGACCCATTCCCCCACCACTAAAGGCTGAAGCCATCTACACTCCATGTGGAATTTCACGATGCCAATAGAAGCAAAGAGTTCAGGTGCCTGCAATGACCTCTGCTCAGGATTATCCACCAGCTGATAAAGTATTCACTTGGGGCTGTCAACCCACAAACAAGTAAGATCTTCCCCTCCACGGAAAGAAGCCCCACCAGTGCAGCAAAATCAGGATCCATAATCAAGCTCAGAGCCATCTATATGTCCAGTGGGTTTATGTGGTTGGCACCAGGACCCTGTGTGGTTGACCACTCCTCAGCAAGGTAACTAGTAATTATCGTGTCACTGTATCTACAAATTATACCTCATTGATTCATGTAAGGAAACTGCAATACCCATTTACCTGAAATAATAATTCTTTGCACATTTTGTAGTACATCCCCCAGTAGCCATTAATTATCCTCTCACTGTGTCTACAAATAACACCTTTTAGCAAATAAAGGCTGCCTTTTCCTAGTACACGACATTTCAAAATACTGCAAAGTTGAGTGCTTCTACATGTGAAATCACTGAATGTGTGTGTTGATGGATAAATAGATAAAAAGAAACATATACCTAGCAGGAAAAAAACATTTTTCTTTACAGCATGCCCTAGTGTAAAATAATAAGTGATTCGACGACTGCTCACCACAGAAGTCTGATGGGGTTTTCTCATTTTAATGAGCATCTCTGCCTTACCTGCAGGTCAAAACCAGGCCCCTTAGAACTGTAGTCGAACACACGGACCACTCTGCCGTGCAACAGGTGTGAATTGTATACGCAAATGTAATTTGCAATGTGCAGCATCAACAGTCTGTTTCTGCAACTGGAAGTGATTTAATTTTTTCTCGGGCATATTAAATTCTGTCTGTCATTAAATTATTTGAAGAACGTGATATTGTACTAACACTACCAAAAAATTCCATCTCCTAGATCAGTGTCTCGCAAACTATGTGCCGCAACAGATTTTCAAATTGACACTAGATATTCCAAAGATTTCATTTCGACTTGACTTGTGTTATCAACATGCTTTAATAAAAATCTTTCAGATTTTATCAACTGGGATCTTGTAAGTATTTATCGAGCTTTTTCCACATTTTGGTATTAATTTTTGATTATTTCAAACCATAGAATGGACAAATACTTCAAACAAACACCGAGTTATGATTCATTTTAAATGAAATACATTTAACAAAACTTCAATTTTTCTCTTTTTACATAACCATCAAAAATTCCTTTTTAGGTGTGCCGTTGACAAAAAATTAGATTCAGTGTGCCGCAGAGTAAAAAAGTTTGCGAGACACTGTCCTAGATGCTTCCTATCTGTATCTCATAGGTGCACTAAACAAAATTTAATATTCCTCATCAGAGCTGTAAACGACATGAAACAAATTAGATTATTATTACTATTCTTGACTCTATCACAGATCATTCTCCTTAATTATTAAATACTACAGAGATCTATTTCTTTCCTAAGTTCTACATCTCCAAATATTACATGAAACACATCTTTTCAACCACTACTACAACCCTGGTTATTTCACAGCTAAAAGAACCTCTCCTTAAAACACACCACTTATGCAATGGTAATAGGGAAAAAAAAAGAAACTCCTACCAAATTGTATTCAGTGACTTAATTTTTTTTTTACTGTATAGAAAGTTTTATTTTTTATTTTACTTAGCAATGAGCATTCGACATTATATACTAAACTCATAAGTAATAATATTACAGTTATCTTCTAATTGTGTTGCTGGAGTTTCTTCTGTATTTAAATGAAACTGCTGTAAAAGTATTTCACATCAGTATGCTAATGAGGTGTATAAATAAAATCATATGTTCCAGGTTCTAGTTTTTTTTTTTTACCCCAGAGAAAATACAATAATTTGATAACCCCCCCCCCCTCTCCCTCGTGTGAAAATATTAACTCTTTATTTAAAAAAAAATGCATCGATTTAAATTTGACGCATCGCTACGACTTTGGTGATCAAGCACCTCCTACCCACAGAAAACTCCTACCAGAAGAGTTCATTCTACGTCATACGGCTCACTCAGAGGTCCGCAGAAACTGCCGTACGATCCGTCGGAGTTTTTAAAAAGGGAACGTGAGTCTGCTGTTTTCATACGCCTCCCAAAATTTGTGACATTACTTCCAACCCAAAAAAGTTTTGAACTGTTAGTTTTCAGGAAATTGTTTTAAGTTTTCAGCTGTTAGTTTTCAGAAAATGCCGCCTCAACCGTCAGGAAAAGCTGTGAAGAAAGCAGGAAAGGCGCAAAAAGCCGTTCGTGCTGGCGATAAGAAGAAACGCAAGAAGAAGAGGAAAGAGAGTTTCAGCATCTACATATACAAAGTTCTAAAACAGGTTCATCCCGATACTGGAATATCCAGCAAGGCCATGTCGATCATGAACAGCTTCGTAAACGATATATTCGAAAGAATTGCTGCTGAATCGTCGAGATTGGCTCACTACAACAAACGTTCGACCATCACTAGCCGGGAGATTCAAACTGCCGTTCGTCTGTTACTTCCAGGTGAACTCGCAAAACATGCTGTATCTGAAGGAACTAAAGCTGTTACGAAGTACACCAGCTCCAAGTAAATTAATAAGAAGAAGAGAAAAGGCCCTTTTTAGGGCCACCTCAATGGTGTAGAAAGGATGCTTTGTCGTACCCTATGAAAAAAAAATATATATATACATACATTTCTCATAATATCCCCTTCAAAGAAAATTTACCATAGTACCGATTTTTTAATAATTTTTCCTGATAACGAAAGTAAAACCCCTCGCAGGCGTGAAAAATTACATGTGATAAAAAGTAAATAAACTCCTATCATATGCCAATTACCAACAATCAATCAATTTATACGATAGGGACACACCAGAAAAAAAAAAAGCATATATAACATATATACTGTATAACCCATTCCCCAGTCTCCAATTTCAAAATTTCCAATTCCCTTTTTTTTTTCCCATTTCCATTGATTGTTATTTTTTTTTTTTCATTAAACGTTTTCGGAGATCCTTTCTCACGTTTTCCTCACAGCGTCACTTTACGATTTATTACCACTCGACGTTAGATTAAAAATTCGAATAAGTATTTCTGTGAGAAATGTTCCAACATTTCCAAAAATAAATATCGTTTTACACATATTCAACAAAATTATAAAACGAAGTCTAGGCGAGAAATCTTCCGCCATTGACGAAAACGGCGACGACGTCAACTTCCGACCAATGAGAGTAGAGAAATATTTCTATTGGTTCCTCGCCAGTCTCTCTTGATCCCTATAAAAGCGATGCAAACGTGGTTTTTCTCTATCTAACTAAACGTAGAGTAAAACAAGCAATATGTCTGGACGTGGAAAAGGTGGAAAGGTGAAGGGAAAGAGTAAGACTCGTTCTAGCCGAGCAGGACTGCAATTTCCAGTCGGAAGAATTCACAGATTGCTCAGAAAAGGAAATTACGCCGAGCGCGTTGGTGCTGGGGCTCCGGTTTACCTGGCCGCCGTTCTCGAGTACCTAGCAGCTGAAGTACTAGAATTAGCTGGAAATGCTGCTCGTGACAATAAGAAAACTAGAATCATTCCTCGTCATCTTCAGCTTGCCATCCGTAACGACGAAGAATTGAACAAACTTCTATCTGGAGTAACCATTGCTCAAGGCGGCGTCCTACCAAATATCCAAGCTGTCCTTCTTCCAAAGAAGACTGAAAAAAAAGCCTAAATCATCACAAACCTACAAAGAATAACCAAAGGCCCTTTTTAGGGCCAACTACGTTTGTAGGAAGGATATCTGATCGTACAATGAAGCAAAAATACACACAATATGCGTCCGCTATCAGCAAATGACGTAGATTCGTCCTCCAAAAAGTAGCGCCTCACTTCCACTCGTTTCTGACGTCATAAGTAACATTTCACAAACTATAATACAACTATAATACCTATTCCTCTTACCCAATGACATATTCTATCAGATAAATACATTTGTAAACCAGAACAAAAAAACTGAAATGCCCAAAGAAAAAAAAAGACTATGAAAATTTCGATCTAGCCACACATTCACTTCTGAACATGACATTCCCTTCCCAACAGGTTAAGCACATTAATTTAAGTACGTGTTAATGAAATGGAAATCTCGCAAATTCCAAAACGAGACTAGAAGATGGGTTATTAATTACAAGCCGTTAATACGACTTATATTAAATCACAGACGGCGTACTTATAACGTCACTCAGATATAGAAATATTATTCGTCATACACAACACACATTAAACGATATGGTAACCCTTCATCGATATATAATTGGCCCTAAAAAGGGCCTTTAGTGTTTTTTTTTTTGGAAGAACTTCAAGCTCTCTCTCCACGAATACGACGTGCTAACTGGATATCTTTAGGCATGATGGTCACTCGTTTAGCGTGAATGGCACACAAGTTGGTATCTTCGAATAGGCCGACAAGATACGCTTCACTAGCCTCCTGAAGTGCCATAACTGCAGAACTCTGGAAACGTAGATCGGTTTTAAAATCCTGAGCAATTTCGCGAACGAGACGCTGGAAAGGCAACTTTCGAATCAGTAATTCGGTGGACTTCTGATAACGTCGAATCTCTCTCAGAGCTACCGTTCCCGGCCTATAACGATGGGGCTTCTTCACACCTCCAGTGGCAGGAGCACTTTTCCATGCAGCTTTCGTAGCTAATTGCTTTCTTGGAGCCTTTCCTCCGGTCGACTTTCTTGCGGTTTGCTTAGTACGTGCCATTACAAAACTTCTGACAAACTTGATCAGCAGAACTTTCGATCGAAATGTCACGAAACAGTTGTTGAAAATTGAAAAACCGCGTATTTTCTCCACACCTCGTGATTGGCTGAGAGAAACCGCGAATTCTCATTGGTCGGTTTGCAAACGCTACAACAACCTACTGAATCGTTTCAAAATTCAAACATACCTTACCGAAATTATTTATTTTTCAGATTAAATACGTAAACAAAATTTATTTATTACGAAACTACGCATTGTTGAATAAAAATTTATACTTCTTGCCAACAATCTAGGATGATCAAACGTAACATTTCTATATGAATGCAATGTAGAACACTGCAACTACAATTTGTTTCTTTTAAGCATAGCATAATTTTCGACATATACCATTATTTCCCCACTTAAAAAATACCTACTTTTCTAAAGCATACCTTGAATAAGATCGTCTAATAAAAGTAATAAATACCCCCTCAAGCAGCTGCTTGTCACAGAGGTCTGAGAGGATCGCACGACCACAACAGTACATTTCATTAATTTTTTAACAACACTACCTCATTTTTCCAAAACGTTTAGTGGACAAAAATAAATCGAATATTCACCACACAGGCCTCATCAATTACAACCTGAGAGATCCATTTTTTTTTTCATAACTTTCGTTATATTTTCACTTCAATAGAGCCAAATAAAATGACACCCAATTAGTGCAATTTTCATATCTTGCAATCTCATAATTAACTTAACATTGCCTTCACTTATGAAAACTCTATACCCTAGCACGAGCACCTTAGAAAGACAGACACACACAAATACACACACACTTTTCACATTTCCCCCTCCATATTTGAAAGTATTTCTCCTATCACACTACCTACATTACATTACGACACAAGTATTTCAAATAATCAAAAACAGTCCTATTCCATTTCTATCATTAATACATAATTGACAAACAGCTATTTCAGAAAAGGTAAATTTTAAATGTATTTCTCGTAATAGAAATGTCAAATTAAATACTTAAAACTGTGAAAAATCATTTAACACCAGTTAATGAGCTGTTTGCCTCCCAAAAAAAAATTTCTATTCAAAACTGCACAGAAACTGACTTCTCCAGAAACAAAAGCAAGTTCTCTAGTTTAAAATGTTATGCTTAGAAATTATCACCATTTCACACCTTCCATTTCATCAGCTACAAAGACTGGGAATTTGTGATCTCACTCCTAAACATTGTGGGAGAAAAACATAGGTACCACGTGTAAAAACAATGCGACTCGCAACTACACAACCAACACCGGTGTCAAGTAACAGACAGATAATTTTCAAATTGACAAATTTCAACACAACTCTTGTCTTATTCAACCAGCTTAAAGATAACAAATTTCATTACTACACGTGAAACTTCCTCTGAAGCTCATTCTCTACTATTTCCTAAGTATAGGACTTTAAAAATTTAAAACATAAAGTTCTACTGCTATTACAATGTTCAGTAGAAGGTTATAACAGATAGTGTTCTTTTCATTAATGATAGAATAAACTCCACTACATCCATATCATACTCCTGTAACTATCAATCAAAAATGAACCATAAAACTTTCAAACTTCTGGCAGTTATCTACAAGTAATTAATCCACTGCATTAAAGGTAACAGTGCAATAAGTTCCAATCATAGTCTCCATTTATGCCTGATAATCATAGTTTATTTTTGTTTTTTTCCCCACTGGAATTGTACTTTTTATCACACAAAAGTTAACTATGCTGTGTACGTACATGTTTCCCCCTCAATATTCATTTAAATCTATTTTTTCTACAGTTTTCTCTTCCTCTGTGAACAAAATAATCATTAATACTAAGTAACACTCTTGAAAAGTATCAGTGTACATGAATTTATCTCATATCTGTTACTCTACACACTTAATGATTGATTGATTTAACTTTACGCTCACTGAGAGGTGCGATCTCTGGCTTTCTCTCAACTTAGATAGTAAATTGATATTAGAGTAGTTCAATTAATGAGTTATTAAGATCCCTTATTTTTTTATTCTTTATCCTTAAAGAAAATCCAAGTTTATGTTGCAAATGTATACAAAAACAATTTATAGAACAAATTAATAATTAATTTCATTATATTTTAATCCAAAGGTCAGCTTCTAGAAGAAATTATCCCATTAGTTCATATATATACCTCCTCATTTCTAAATTAGGGTTGTCTAATATGTTTATAATATTAAATTCATTAATTTCAAGAGATTTTAGTTCATTAAAAAAACATTTTCTGGGAATATAATATTTTGGGCAATTAAACATAATGTGATTAATAGTTTCACGTATTTTACATAAAGTGCAGTTAGGTGATTTAATTTTTTTGATTGAGTTTAGATAAGTATTAAGTGTGACAGCTCCAGTTCTTAATTTTAATTAGTAGTTTTCTACAAAGCTTAATACTTATTATATATTGTATATCGTATGATAAGTAATATCTAAAATTCTTTTGTAGACAGCCATTAATTTTGAAGAAAATATTAGTTAATTGAAATTCAGGTTGGTTGATTAATTGTTTAAATTGAGAATTAAAATGTAAAGTTTTAGAAAAATCTCAGATTTTTCCTTTGCAAGTTCATCAGCTTTTTCATTACCTTTCATATTGCAGTGGGCAGGAATCCATTGGAGGATAATATTATTTTCAAGATATTTGATATTAAAATCTGTCAGTGTAAATTATTTGGTGAATGTATTGGGTGTAATTGGTGTAATGTAAATCTTGTTTTAATGTATTAAAGCCACATTTAGAATCTGAAAAAATTACTATGTTTTTGTTGTAAAAAGTTTGGGTAGTATAAATTTAAGCTTCTATTACGGCAACTATTTCAGCTTGAGTAATTGAAATTATAGAAGGGAATTTTAATAGTTTGCAAAACTTATTAGAAGGAATAAAAAATGCAGCTGCTGCTTTTAGTTCATTTTGAAGTGAACCATCAGTATAAGTGCTCGTGTAATTTGAGTATTTGGTTTTACAGAAAGAGTTTGAGAGTTTGTTTAAGGATTCTGTTGAAAAATTGTTTTTGGATAGTATCTCTGGTAAATTATCACTTCTTTATGCACTCAATAACCCATTTCTACCAGTACTTTGTGTA
This sequence comes from Ryuthela nishihirai, assembly GCA_038380435.1. NCBI lineage: Eukaryota > Metazoa > Arthropoda > Arachnida > Araneae > Heptathelidae > Ryuthela > Ryuthela nishihirai. The sequence continues at coordinate 91,395,096 of JAWZYU010000011.1, forward strand.
TTATACTAGTGGTTTCCAGAATGTTGACAATAAAATAAACAAGGTCAGTATTGAAAACTTTTTACTCACATTTTGAAACACTACATCAGTTATTCAACATGTAATCCACAAATCTTCACTCATTATCAATGACACTTGATTATCTAATTTATCTCTTTCTATTTCTTATATCTCCTAAAACTGTCTTCTCTTTCACTATGTATGCATACAGCACCATGATTCCTCAAATGTTTTTTTTTTTTTCAAAATTTAGCTTAAAAAAATTGACATTTCACCTAGGAAATATTTGGTCCTAATATATCTAAAAGTTCACCAATGTGATGTCCACTACAAACAATAATTACCACCATCATCTTTTTCCCTTACTTTTACATTTCCCTAACAGCATTCTTCATGTGTCGCAGACTAGTTTCTCCGACACTAATACTTACGTAAGAAGAATACGAAACACTTTGGTTTCGTAAATATTTTAAGTATCAGTGTCATTCGCGAATGCACCTGACAAAAATTACTAGTGATTGAAGCTCCAACAGTTTTATATTTACCTGTAGGTGAGTCATTGTTCACGACATGCATTAAACTTCAAACAAACATCATCATCCTCAAGCAGCCATGGGCTACGGAGGTCCAACCACACCGTGCAATTTAGTTCTCCAGGCAAGTCTATCCTGACCTACATCTACTACATCTGGCCACTGCACACCAATTCTAACAAGGTCTTGTTAGACATTGTCTGCCCACCACATCCTAGGTTTCCCCCTCTTTCTGAGGCCTTTAGGCACAGTGTTCATAATCCTATTCGCCAATCTATAATTATCCATACTGGCAACGCCTCAACCGTCAGGAAAAGCTGTGAAAAAAGCAGGAAAGGCGCAAAAAGCCGTTCGTGCTGGCGATAAGAAGAAACGCAAGAAGAAGAGGAAAGAGAGTTTCAGCATCTACATATACAAAGTTCTGAAACAGGTTCATCCCGATACTGGAATATCCAGCAAGGCCATGTCGATCATGAACAGCTTCGTAAACGATATATTCGAAAGAATTGCTGCTGAATCGTCGAGATTGGCTCACTACAACAAACGTTCGACCATCACTAGTCGGGAGATTCAAACTGCCGTTCGTCTGTTACTTCCAGGTGAACTCGCAAAACATGCTGTATCGGAAGGAACTAAAGCTGTTACGAAGTACACTAGCTCCAAGTAAATTAATAAGAAGAGAAAAGGCCCTTTTTAGGGCCACCTCAATGGTGTAGAAAGGATGCTTTGTCGTACCCTATGAAAAAAAAAATATATATACATACATTTCTCATAATATCCCCTTCGAAGAAAATATACCATAGTACCGATTTTTTAATAATTTTCCCTAATAACGAAAGTAAAACCCCTCACAGGCGTGAAAAATTACATGTGATAAAAAGTAAATAAACTCCTATCGTATGCCAATTACCAACAATCAATCAATTTATACGATAGGGACACACCAGAAAAAAAAAAGCATATATAACATATATACTGTATAACCCAGTGTCCAATTTCAAAATTTCCAATTCCCTTTTTTTTTTTCGATTGTAATTTTTTTTTCCCCATTTTGATTGTTATTTTTTTTTCATTAAACGTTTTTGGAGGTCCTTTCTCACGTTTTCCTCACAGCGTCACTTTACAATTTACTCGACGTTAGATTAAAAATTCGAATAAGTATTTCTGTGAGAAATGTTCCAACATTTGCAAAAATAAATATCGTTTTACACATATTCAACAAAATTATAAAACGAAGTCTAGGCGAGAAAACTGCCGCTATTCACGAAAACGGCGACGACGTCAACTTCCGACCAATGAGAGTAGAGAAATATTTCTATTGGTTCCTCGCCAGTCTCTCTTGATCCCTATAAAAGCGATGCAAACGTTGAGTTTTCCAATTTTCTCTATCTAACTAAACGTAGAGTATGTCTGGACGTGGAAAAGGTGGAAAGGTGAAGGGAAAGAGTAAGACTCGTTCTAGCCGAGCAGGACTGCAATTTCCAGTCGGAAGAATTCACAGATTGCTCAGAAAAGGAAATTACGCCAAGCGCATTGGTGCTGGGGCTCCTGTTTACCTTGCCGCCGTTCTCGAGTACCTAGCAGCTGAAGTACTAGAATTAGCTGGAAATGCTGCTCGTGACAATAAGAAAACTAGAATCATTCCTCGTCATCTTCAGCTTGCCATCCGTAACGACGAAGAATTGAACAAACTTCTATCTGGAGTAACCATTGCTCAAGGCGGCGTCCTACCAAATATCCAAGCTGTCCTTCTTCCAAAGAAGACTGAAAAAAAAGCCTAAATCATCAGAAACCTGCAAAGAATAACCAAAGGCCCATTTTAGGGCCAACTACTTTTGTAGGAAGGATATCTGATCGTACAATGAAACAGAAATAGACACAATATGTGTCCGCTATCAGAAAATGACGTAGATTCGTCCGCCAAAAAGTAGCGCCTCACTTCCACTCGTTTCTGACGTCATAAGTAACATTTCACAAACTATAATACAACTATAATACCTATTCCTCTTACCCAATGACATATTCTATCAGATAAATACATTTGTAAACCACAACAAAAAAACTGAAATGCCGAAAGAAAAAAAAAACTCTTAAAATTTCGATCTAGCCACACATTGACTTCTGAACATTACATTGCTTTCCCAACAGGTTAAGCACGTTAATTTAAGTACGTGTTAATGAAATGGAAACCTCGCAAATTCCAAAACGAGACTAGAAGATGGATTATTAATTACAAGCCGTTAATACGACTTATATTAAATCACAGACGGCGTACTTATAACGTCACTCGGAAATAAAAATATTATTCGTCATGCACAACACACATTAAACGATATGGTAACCCTTCATCGATATATAATTGGCCCTAAAAAGGGCCTTTAGTGTTTGTTTTTTTGAAGAACTTCAAGCTCTCTCTCCACGAATACGACGTGCTAACTGGATATCTTTAGGCATGACGGTCACTCGTTTAGCGTGAATAGCACACAAGTTGGTATCTTCGAATAGGCCGACGAGATACGCTTCACTAGCCTCCTGAAGTGCCATAACTGCAGAACTCTGGAAACGTAGATCGGTTTTAAAATCCTGAGCAATTTCGCGAACGAGACGCTGGAAAGGCAACTTTCGAATCAGTAATTCGGTGGACTTCTGATAACGTCGAATCTCTCTCAGAGCTACCGTTCCCGGCCTATAACGATGGGGCTTCTTCACACCTCCAGTGGCAGGAGCACTTTTCCGTGCAGCTTTCGTAGCTAATTGCTTTCTTGGAGCCTTTCCTCCGGTCGACTTTCTTTGTTTGAAAATTTCAAATGGGCAGGGTCTACTTTTGAAATCTTCAACACCGCAGTGAGATAAGGCCACCACACCTCCCTTCCCTCCCACAGCTCCCACAATTAGGATATTAAAGTCTGTCACTGAAATTATTTGGTGAATGTATTGGGTGTAATTGGTGTAATGTAAATCTTGTTTTAATGTATTAAAGCCACATTTAGAATCTGAAAAAATTACTATGTTTTTGTTGTAAAAAGTTTGGGTAGTATAAATTTAAGCTTCTATTACGGCAACTATTTCAGCTTGAGTAATTGAAATTATAGAAGGGAATTTTAATAGTTTGCAAAACTTATTAGAAGGAATAAAAAATGCAGCTGCTGCTTTTAGTTCATTTTGAAGTGAACCATCAGTATAAGTGCTCGTGTAATTTGAGTATTTGGTTTTACAGAAAGAGTTTGAGAGTTTGTTTAAGGATTCTGTTGAAAAATTGTTTTTGGATAGTATCTCTGGTAAATTATCACTTCTTTATGCACTCAATAACCCATTTCTACCAGTACTTTGTGTATTATACTAGTGGTTTCCAGAATGTTGACAATAAAATAAACAAGGTCAGTATTGAAAACTTTTTACTCACATTTTGAAACACTACATCAGTTATTCAACATGTAATCCACAAATCTTCACTCATTATCAATGACACTTGATTATCTAATTTATCTCTTTCTATTTCTTATATCTCCTAAAACTGTCTTCTCTTTCACTATGTATGCATACAGCACCATGATTCCTCAAATGTTTTTTTTTTTTTTCAAAATTTAGCTTAAAAAAATTGACATTTCACCTAGGAAATATTTGGTCCTAATATATCTATAAGTTCACCAATGTGATGTCCACTACAAACAATAATTACCACCATCATCTTTTTTCCCTTACTTTTACATTTCCCTAACAGCATTCTTCGTGTGTCGCAGACTCGTTTCTCAGACACTAATACTTACGTAAAAAGAATACGAAACACTTTGGTTTTGTGAATATTTTAAGCATCAGTGTCATTCCTGAATCCACGTAACAAAAATTACTAGTGCAACAGTTTAATATTTACCTGCAGGTGAGTCATTCTTCACAACATGCATTTTACTTCAAACAAACATCATCATCCTCAACCAGCCATGGGCTACGGAGGTCCAACCACACCGTGCAATTTAGTTCTCCAGGCAAGTCTATCCTGAGCTACATCTACTGCATCTGGCCACTGCACACCAATTCCAACAAGGTCCTGTTTGACATTGTCTGCCCACCGCATTCTAGGTCTCCCTTTCTTTCTGACGCCTTTAGGCACACTGTTCATAACCCTATTCACCAATCTACAATTATTCATACAGGCAACATGGCCAAACTGACAGAGTATCTCTCTCTGCACACTATGCTACTTAAGGGAGGTTGCAAAGTCCTTTGCGTAACCTCATCATCAGTTACAAAGTTGAACCACCTAATGCCCAAGATACTGCATAAGCATCTGGAATCAAAAGCATCTAGTTTCCTGTTACCTTGTTCACAAAATGTCCAACTTTCACTACCATAACTAACCCTAGAAAGAACCAAACTATTATACAGTCTAATTTTAGTCTTTAGGTGTACACGCCTATTTCTCCACACTCTCCAAAGATACTTAAAAGTCCCAGCAGCAATCCCTATTCGTCTCTTAATCTCATGCAGCACATCACCATTATCTGTTACATAGCTCCCAAGATAATTAAACTGTGACACCAGTTCAAGACTGCAACCACTCAGATTAACTGAATCACACTCTGCCTGTCCACTTTAGTTTTTCATTCAAAACTTACAAATTCTGTTAAGTATCATTATTTCAAAATTTCAACACTCTGTAGTTACTCTGAAAACCAAAAGAATAACATCAGGTGTAGTAATTAGTGTATTATCATTCAGTACATAATTTTTCTCCTCATTATACATCCTTCTTTCTACTTAGCAAGATGTGATCCTACTTGGATGCATTACAAGAACTATAAACATTCCCAAAGTAAGGAAAGAAAAAGAAAAACACTAGTCTCAGATAAATGTGAGCAGTGCACGAGCAATGACTACATTTCCACACAAGTAGCATTTCTGCTTCTTAATAGACATTTCATAAATTTCTAGAATGGTTACGAAGAGACCCAAAATAATTTTCCTTCTCTTATCCTTTCCACTATTCTCAAATCCTCACCCTCCCATTACATTCCTTTTCTAACTGCACACACAGATATGTATTTATGCATGTCGCTGTTTATGAATACTTATCTGTAGTTAAAAAATGTCGTTTCATAGACAACATAACATAAACCAATAGGAAAACTACAGTTCTAATTTATCTACTACAGTTGTAAGAGTACTGTAGGTATGAGAAAACCGTTCACCACATACATTAATGTCTTTATTTTAATGCTCTACGTATCTTAAAATATGACCCTGAATCGATAGATTCCAAACGTATCTGTCATACCCCGTATTTAGAAAAATATTATACATCATTTTATTATTTTGTAGTTAATTAGAGTGACTGTAATTGGTGTTATGTGGAATTGCAGGAGTGTGCAGTATGCACTTTTTTCCAGAAAAGTAACCTTTTCTTTTAGGAACACAGACCGCCTTATTTTTATTACGATAGAACTGTGACATACAGAAATATCAAGCTTTTCTTCTAAATTATTCAACGATAATAACACACAGGGAAAAATTCATAGAGTAGTCGAAGAAACACAAATTACAGGTGAGAAACGAACACAGCTCAAATGGCATGTTGCAGCTCACTGAGAGGTCCGATTGAGAAATTTGCTTTGACAAGCAAGTCGCGCGAAAAAGCAGCTTTCTTTGCATCATTCTCTCTGTTGTGGAAGCTGATGTTTACGTGTAACTTTCGCAAGGAAGCTCTAAAACGAATTCACAGCAATGTCTGATACAGCTGCAGAGACCAGTGTTCCAGCTGCAGTTTCACCTAAAAAGAGAGGCAAGGCAACTGCCGGAAAGACGAAAAAATCGAAGATTGCCTCTTCTCATCCTAAGGTGTCAGAGATGGTGACTTCGGCGATCACTGCACTGAAGGAAAGAGGTGGATCATCGTTGCAGGCTATCAAAAAATATATTGCCTCTCACTACAAGGTAGACATCGAACGTCTAGCTCCCTTTATCAAGAAATATTTGAAGACAGCCGTAGCCAGTGGGCAACTCGTTCAAACCAAAGGTAAAGGTGCAACTGGTTCCTTTAAGCTCAGTGCTACTGGTCAGAAGACGAAGGAAAAACCAGTAAAATCCAAAAATGCTAAGAAAGAAGGAACACCAAAAAAGCCAAAAACCGCCAGTGTTGGGAAAAAGGTATCTAAGGCGAAAAAAACCGGTGAGAGAAAGAAAACTGCTTCTGTGAAGAAACCTTCCGCTGCCAAGAAGAGCAAACCTGCTAAGAGTCCAAAAAAACCCAAGGTGACCAAACCGAAAGCTCCTAAACCTAAAAGAAGCCCTGCTACAAAGAAAACTGGTCCAAAGAAAACTGGGAAGAAGTGAAGTAGAAAATAAGTCATCAAAAACAAAAGGCTCTTTTAAGAGCCACATATTGTGTAGAGAGGATGCCCTATCGTACAAAAAAATCATCGTGAAATCACATATTTTTATACTCTACACGTACGAAAAATAACCAGCGTAAGTAACTTACTGAAACAGGCAATATTCATCACTGTAAACATTTAATAACCGAACATTAAGCATTCCTAATTTTATTACATGTAAATTTCGTCACTAATTTTAAATCGCAATAAAATGCACGAAAAAAAAATCAGTAAGGAATTATTATTCATAATAAATTAAAATTTCATCAACAATGAGTCGCTTTCCATACATTGAAGGAATCGTTTAGTGGGAATTTATAACACACGATATGTAATAGTTTTATGGAAATATCTTTAGTTTATCACAGTGTACTGTACCATTTAATAACATACGTTTGTATAAGGAAACTGACCATTATTATTGGTAGTGACGTGTGCTGTTAGAGGAAATATTTAAATAGCCTACTTGGTTGACCTATAGGAGTAGACGTATAGAATGAGACATATGCGAATACAAGTACGATGGATAATCCCTTCGACATATTTATTAGCCCTGAAAAGGGCCTTTTTTTTTTCCCTTAATTCTTCTCTAGCCTCCAAATGTGTAGAGGGTGCGTCCTTGTCGTTTTAGAGCATACACAACATCCATGGCTGTCACCGTCTTCCTCTTTGCATGCTCAGTGTATGTGACTGCATCTCTAATGACGTTTTCAAGGAATACTTTGAGAACACCTCGAGTTTCTTCATAGATCAGACCAGAAATTCTCTTCACACCACCTCGCCTAGCCAAACGCCGGATGGCAGGCTTCGTGATACCTTGGATATTATCACGTAAAACTTTTCTGTGCCTTTTAGCACCATCTTTACCTAAACCTTTGACGCCTTTTCCTCTGCCAGACATGGTTGAAAACGTTTACTACTAAAATAAAGTTGATATATAATTCTTCCCTCCTCTTGAATATTCCTATGAATAGGAACATTGTCCATTCATAAACTCATCCAGCGATGATATATATGTAATAATTTCTATTTAATTATTTATTATTATTTATTTTTTTTCTTTCCTTTTTTTCTCTATTTTTTGTATTTTTTTATTTATTTATTTTTTTTTTATTAGTATTTTTTTTATTTTTTATTTTTTATTTTATTTATTTATTTTTTTTTATTTTTTTTTTTTATCTTATAAATTATCTAACATTTCAATGTCTCTTAAATAAGAGATAAGAAACTTGTAGAATTTACTTTTTTGGGATTTTTTTGGTGGTTCTAAAATTGTTTTAAAGTTTTGTTGGTTAACATTGTATTTTTCCAATTTTTTATAGTAAGTTTTTCTTTGTTTAGTAAATTTTTTGCATATAAATATTATATGTTCTATTGTATGAGGTTCATTACAGTAATTACAGTCTGGCTTATCTCTTTTTCCCATTTTGAACAAAGTTGAATTTGTTAGAGCTACATTACTTTTAATTCTTATTATTGCTTTAATTTCTTTTTTTTTTCAGTCCATAATCTTTGAATTTGGATATGTTTTGAGATATATTATATCTGTGTGTATTTATAGCATTTATGTTGTACCAATTTTGAAATTCTTCTATTATTTTACTTTTATTTTGATTTTTATGTGAGTAATTGACATAAGGGGTTATGGTTACTGATTTTAAGTCTTTAGCTTGTTTAGCAAGTGTATCTACCATTTCATTTCCTTTAATATTGACATGAGAAGGTATCCATTGTAAGTGTATGTGATTATGATTGTGTATATGTTTTTGTGTGGTAGCAAGAATATCATTAATAAAAATAGCAAAGTTGCTTTTGAAAGGATTTTGTAAAATTATGTCTAAAGAGGTTTTGCTGTCAGTTAGGATAACAATTTTACTATTATTAAATTTAAGGGCCCATGACATAGCAAATAAAATGGCTGTAATCTCTGATATAATTACAGGTGAAGGTCTATTTAATTTAAATTGGTATGTATGTGAGTTACAAATGAATGCCCCTGAAGATATAGTTCTTTCTGTGTTTAATGAGCCATCAGTGTATATTTTAATGAAGTCTTTGTATGTGTTATCTACGTATGCTTCAGTAATTATTTTTAGGCAATTTTTATCTATTATTTTTTTGGAAATTATCCCAGGGATTTTATTATTCATGATAGGAAATGGTATAGTTAAAAATAATATCTCCACTCAATTTATTTTCTATTATATTTTGTATTTTTTCTTTTTCTGTGAATTGTGTAAGTGTTATATCTGTAAAGTTTGTTTTAATTTTTTCTATAATTGGATGTTGTGTGTTTTTTGTTGTAATTCTAAAAATAAGATTTGATAATAAATATTTTTTTTTTAGATCCAAGGTTGATATTGCAGTCTCTGCATATACATTAATATTGTTTGTATTCTGAAGAAGTCCCAGACAGTGTTTTAAAATTTTTGTTTGTATTCTTTCTAATTTTTTCATTTTAGATTTTGAGATATTATTTATTAGTTCAATTTCATATGTCATTTTTGGTATAATTATTGAATCATAAATGAGTAATAAATTTTTTGTAATACATCCCCAGTTTGAATTACCTAAATATTTTAAGTATTGATATAATTTATTTGATTTATCTTTTGCATTTTGTATGAAAGTGTTCCATAGTAATTTTGAATCCAGGTGGAGTCCTAAAAATTTTAAGTTATTAACTATTTTAATATTTCTGTCCTTTAATTTTATTATAAAATCATTAGGTAATTTAAGTCTTTTATGAAAGTATATAATTTTGTTTTTTCTATGTTTATTTTAAGTTTCAATTTTTCACAGTATTTATCTAATTTATTCAAAGTGTTTTGAATTCTCTTTTGTATAATATCTGTATTTTGGTGAGTTGTCCAAAAGATTAAATCATCTGCATATGTGCCGAATTTGGTATGTTCTTCAAAATTATTGTTAATGTCGTTTAGATATAAATTAAAAAGAATAGGTGATAATATATCCCCCTGTAAAATTCCATTTAAAAATTTGTGTTCCTTAGAGAGTATATTTTTAATCTTAACTTTATATTGTTTATTTTGTAGAATGTGAAATAGAAAATGGTAAAGATTACCACAGATTTTTAATGAACGAATTTTAGATAAAAGTACATGGTAAGAAACAGAGTCAAATGCTTTTTCAAGATCAATAACTACCGCTACCAAAAAGCATCTATTATTAGTAGCATGTTCTGCATCGGTTATTAGATTTAATAATAGGTCTTTAGTTGATCTTACAAATCTGAAGCCATAACAGTGATTATTAAAAATATTGTTTCTCTCTATATACCAGTTTAATCTAAATACAATCATTTTTTCAAATAATTTGAGAATATTTGAACTAAGACAAATGGGGCGATATGAATTTAGATCTTCTGCTGATTTTTTTTCTTTTTTGATAAAGATCATATAATTATCTAGCCATGATATTGAATATTCTCTATTTGTCCAAATTCTATTAAAATAATTTAACAGAAAATATGTCCAATTTGTTGGAAGATTTTTTACAGTTTTATTTGATATCCCATCTGGTCCAGGTGTTGTATTTTTTTTAATAATTTTATTGCATTGTTTAATTCAAAAAGTGAAAAGGGAATATTAAGAATTTCAGTTTTTTTGCAATGGAATGTTGTGGAATATATTAGAATTTTTGAAGGTTTTGTCTAGCTTGTTGTTTGGTTTATAATGTTTATCTGTGTAATATTCTGGTAATTTTTCTGTTGTTTCTTGTATAGATATATTGTTTTTTAATGCATATGTTTCTATTGGATTTTGAGGAGTGGTTTCATTATTTAATTTTTTATATATTTTCCATAAATTTGTGGTTGATGTATTAGGTGAGAGTTTTTCTGTAAAGACATTCCAGTTTATTTTCTGTATGTTTTTAAATTTTTTTGCTATTGCAATTTCCAATCTATGAAAGTTTGCACGGTCTATAAATGTTCTGTTTCTCTCCATTCTTCTCTCAGCTCTTCTTCGAATTGCAATTAGTTTATTTATGAATATTGATTCAATGTTATTTTTAGGTATTTTTTAGTGATATTTACAGTATATTTTTTGGTTTGTTCCTTTATATAGTTAATAGCTTCATTATCGTCAGTATTTTTGTCAAATGGACAATTTTGTTCAAGAATAGTTCTAAGTTTTCCCCAATTTGTAATTATAATTTGTGGTTTTATTGTATTTGTATTAAAAGTAATAAATATTGGTCTATGGTCACTTCCATAGTTATCTGATGATATTTTCCATTGTATTTTTTTTTATATTTCCATTGAGCTTAATGTTAAGTCAATGATTGAATTTTTACTCGAATAAGTTTTCCTAGTAGGTGTTTCATTATTTAGTACCATTGTTGGGAGACAGATGGTAGCCTTCTGTGAAGGCCATTCAGTACGTCCTTTAACGTGCATAGGGTATGGCTCTCCAGAACACGGCTTAATGTTCCATCCTTCGGACGACGGCTTTTACCAAGCCGATCGGTATCCCCTGCTCACTGTGGCAGGGTGTGGAGTTTTGCGGAGATAAGTCTCAATGCTGACCCAGCAGGAACTTGAACTTGGGAACTGCAGATTACGAGCCTGGCGTACTACCAACTGAGCCATCTCCGTCACAGAAATTATGGGTATTGTAGAATTGTCAGCGTGGGAAAACATGGTAGTTTTTGACGTAGTCAGGAAGGTAATCGATAATTTAGGGGAGGGCTATTTGAGCAATAAGGATTTTTTTTTGTTGTATCTGATGAGATTCTTTGGTTATGGCGGCTTTTTTAAAATTCGGTCGGCAGTGCAATGTTTCCGATTTTCATGTTTTTAGGTTTGTGTTGCCTGGGAGGATATTATTTAGTTATGGGGCTTTTTTATAATTCGGTCGGCGGTGCACTGTTGCCGATTTTCATGTTTTTCGGTTTGTATTACCTGGGAGGACATTATTTAGTTTTGGTGCTCTTCTATAATTCGGTCGGCGGTGCACTGTTGCTGATTTTCATGTTTTTTGTTGTCTGTGAGGACATCATATAGTTTTGAGGGCTGTTTTTTATGATGCGGTCGACGGTGCACTGTTTCCGTTTTTTTGCTTTTTGGTATGTGTTATGACGAGATTTAGTTTTGGTGACGTTTTTATAATGCTGGTCGGCAATGCATTATTGATGATGATCTTGGTTTTGAGACTGGTGTTCGATTTCAATAATTCTTGTGTATTATTTAGGCTAATTATTGTATGTGTGACTGGACTGATCAGTGTAATTTGTGGAAATATAACTGTGGAGTGTCTAATTATTGGGAAATAGGGGGGTAGGCATTTGTAGTGTATGGGAAGGCAACTTTAGTGTAGTTTCTTTGTTTATGGTTTTTTTTTTCATAATTTTTTTAAGAATATGTGGTTGTGTGGGATGTTTTTAGTGGAATGGTGGTTTTTTCTGTTATGTTGTTTCTTTACAACGCAAATTACAGTTAGCATGGTAATGGTACTTTGTGTTTGACATAAACTTTGGTTACTATGGTAAGGAAAAAAACAATCTTTTTTCTTGAAAGCCCTTTTTCGGTTAGGGTCTCAAGGGTTTTTGGGAATCAACTAAAAGGGCCTTTTTGTTACGTTGCGTCATAAACTAAATGGCAGCTGAGGCCCGTGATCTGTACTACTGCCGGTGTCTGCAGTTGCAATACAGTAGGAACTGTCATTCACTGGGTGAGTTTTCCGACACACACCTACTACAAGATTAATACAAAAAACACAAATAACAATTAAATGATGCAACTTTTTTTTCTAAATGAAATTATTAATATTTTAAATTATATATCAATTTAAAAATTTTTAATTAATGCCATGATACTTAGTTTGAAAAATTTCTTCAAAAATTAATATGAATGGCATAGTATCACTAAGGCAACATTGTATTATTTTTATACTGCAAAATACCACACAAGGAAATAAACCAGTAATTTTAATTGTTAGTGGGATGTTTAAAGAAACTATGTTTATTGAGAGCGAGAATGCCGACAATATCAAACAGCCCCTTAATCACAGGCATGGGGCAAAGACCTATTCCCCGACCACTAAAGCCTAAAGCCGGAAGGCTTTAGGCTTTAGTGGTCGGGAACGCTGCGGGAAACGCAGGCAGCGTTGTGGGAAATGCTGGAAGACTTCCTCCAGTGTAGAATTTGATGATGCCAGTAGAAGCTGGCGTTCAGCTGTCTGTGATGACCTCTGCTTAGGATTATCCACCATGGATTGTACGATAAAACATATCCTGTGAATCTATTCACTTGGGGATGTCAACACCCAAACAAACAGGAAACACAGCGTAAGATTCTCCCTCCACAGAAGCTCACCAGTGCAGCAAAATCACGATCCATAATCAAGTTCATAGCCTTAATTCAGCCCAGTAAGTTAGCAACAGCACCCTGTATGGTTGACCACTCCTCAGCAGGGTAGAAAAAATGAAAAGTTGCCATAGTTGTCCAGATCAGTAGGCTACACTAATCTGGCAGCCCTCCCCTTCCATTCACTTCACAAGAGAGTATTTCTTTTGAAAGGTACCAACGTCCTGCTCCACGAGAAGGTGGGGTCGGACATTAGGTGCTAGGCCTGGCTGGCTCTCTGCATCATCACACGGGATTGGTGCACAGCTCTCCTTCCAGTGTCTACCTAGATACCATTTACAGATCAAAAAATTGGTATTGCCATGAGTGCGATTCGAACCATCTCCAGGAAACATGACTGTTATGTTATTACTACACAACCAATTGCTTTTTTCACGTTTTCAAAATTTGGTTGGAAATTCCCTTTAATTGTTTTTTTGATAAAGCTGTATTTTCCTTTTTATATTTAATGTCTTGTTTGTGCTCCTTCATTCCGATTTCCATAGTTCTTTTTGTTTTTCTTATGTATGGTATAATTTGCCCTGTGTCTGTTCCATTTTCAGGAACCAGTACTGCAAAAGATTATAATTCAAAGAATTGAGATGCAGGAACCTGGAACGTGTGGACATTATATAAAGATTATCCTCTTGATGTCCTCACATAGGAATTTCAGCGCTATAACTAAGATATTCTAGCCTTGAAAGAGACCAGATGGACAGGTAAAGGTGAGATACTTAAAAATAACTTTAAATTTCTCTTTATAGGGAGGGAGGATGGAAAGCATCACCAAGGTGTGGGTCTGCTGCTCAGCAGTCATGCTAGTGATGCTCGTCTAGGATATGAGTGCATTAATGAAAGGTTTCTTACAGTAAAATTTCACACAAGCATTACAGACTCGAATGTTTTCTGCTGTTATGCCCCTACTGAGGATGAGAAGGATAGGTTTTACGGACAACTGTAGGTTATTTTGATTTCTGTCAAGAAAGGAGATATTACCCTTGTTCTAGGTGACTTCAATGCCAAAATTAGTACTGACTCTGACCTTTGGGGAGGGGTGATAGGCCCTTTTGGTATTGGTAGCTGCAATGGCAATGGGCAACGTCTCCTACAGGTAAGTAAACTCAATGGATTCAGAATAACTAACACTTATTACAAACACCGCGACATACATAAGTACACATGGGTTTCACCTGATGGGCTGCATAGGAATATGATTGATTACATATTAATTAACAGCAAATGGGCTAGTTCTGTTAGGAATACCATGGCATATATGGGAGCTGAAATTGGATCTGATCATTACGTTTTTAAAAGTGTCTTGCAACTTAAGTTTAAAAAGTGTTGTGCTAAAGTTAATTTACCTTTAATACTGTAGCTCGGAAAGACCCTGTTATATCTAGAGCTTACCGCGATAGGTTACTTAGTCATTATGACAGTCATGGTTTGCTTACTACTGAAGTTGAGGAAGAATGGGGCCGTTTTATACAGGCTTTTTTGGAAAATAAGAGTACTCTTTTAGGAAAAAAGGAGCAGAGGATACAGAATTATTTGAGTGATAAGGCAATTGAGCTTATTTCAGAAAGAAGGAACTGCAGGAATGTCCTTATTCAGTACCCTACTAGTCCTAATAGAAAGGATTACAGAGAGCTTAATAAACGAGTAAAGGATCAGTTAGCTACTGATAAGAATCTTTAGCTTGATGGCTTGGATGACAAAGCTGAAGAAGCAGTTAGACAGCAGAACAGCACAGAGCTGTACCAGATAGTTAATGTTCTATGTGCAAGAAAATCGACAGGCATATAGGGATTGGAGGATAAACAAGGTAAGGTTATAGAAAGGGAGAATTCTGTCATGGCTAGGTGGGCTGAGCATTTCAGTGATGTTCTGAACAATGTGGTTAGTTCTACTCCCATTGTTTGTAACGATGGTAGATTCATTGATAGCTTTAATGTTGGCCCTATAACACAATATGAAGCTATTTTGGCTATTCTAAACTTAGACGTCATAAATCCTCAGGGATAGATGAAATACCACAGAAATGCTTAGAGCTGGGAATGTTTCAGTTACCACTTGGATGACAGAAATTTTGAATATCTTTTATGATAAGGGCATGGTTCCTAAGGATTTTACCAGAGCTATTATTATCCCTATTTTCAAAAAAGGTGATCGCAGTTCTTGTGATAACTATAGGGGTATCAGCCTACTCTCCGTTCCAGGTAAAGTTCTTTCCATGATTGTGCTTAATAGAATTAAGAATCTGATTGACAGTCAATTGCGTGATGAGCAATGTGGATCTAGAAGGGGTAGGGGATGTGTGGATCACATATTATCACTTAGGCAGATTCTTGAGAAATGTTTAGAGTTTCAGAAGCCTTTGATTGCTAGCTTTGTTGATTTCAAAAAGGCTTTCGACTCTTTTGATCATCATAATATGTGGTTGATTGTGAGATCATATGGTATACCAGACAAGTTAGTTAACATAATGAAAGCTCTCTATAATAACACTGAGTTGTGTGTGAGAGTTCGTAAGGCTTGTAGCAATTGGTTTATCATTACTTCTGGTGTTCGACAAGGGTGCATTTTGTCTTCTTTTCTCTTTAGTTTGGTTATTGATTATGTTATGCAAAATTCATTGCAAGAGAAAGATTTTGGCCTTAAATGGTCTGGAGATACTAAAATGTCTGATACAGATTATGCTGATGATTTAGCCCTTTTGGCAAATGATATTGATGAGACTCTTTCATTCGAGCTTTTGATTAGACTGGTAGTAGAGTAGGTTTGGTTATAAACAGAGAGAAAACTAATGTGATGAAAATTCATCAGGCACGTTGTGATTCAGTTCATCTGAATGGATGCAGTCTTGAGCTGGTGTCACAGTTTAATTTCTTTGAGAGCTATGTAACAGATACTGGTGATGTGTGGCATGAGATTAACAGATGAATAGGGATTGCTGCTGGGACTTTTAAGAATCTATGGAGAGTGTGGAGAAATAGGCGTACACACCTAAAATCTAAAATGAGACTGTATAATAGTTTGGTTCTTTCGAGAGTTAGTTATGGTAGGGAAACTTGGACACTTTGTAAACAAGATAACAGGAAACTAGATGCTTTTGATTCCAGATGCTTATGTATTATCTTGGGTATTAGGTGGTTTAACTTTGTAACTAATGATGAGGTTAGGCAAAGGAGTCTGCAACCTCCTTTAAGCAGCATATTGTGCAGAGAGAGACTCAACTGGTTTGGCCCCTCGGTGTGAGTGCCTGTCCGTGGTGAGGGGACCACCCTGTGAAAGTTCCGCTGGCTCGGTTACCTTCACAGAGTCCTAAACGCTCGCCCGCTTGTTTGCGGTGCATGGAGATCCGTGCCCCTGGAAAGGTGGATCCTGGCAGTTGCTCAGGGGTCCCCGTCTTCTCTCCCTGGCTCATGACTGGTGGTGTCCCCTTTGGCCATTGTGCCATTGGGGAGCCTGCCTGTTGCGGGGCTGTGCAGCGACTTTGAAGGCTGCTGCTATACATTGCTTTGGCCTC
This sequence comes from Ryuthela nishihirai, assembly GCA_038380435.1. Lineage (NCBI taxonomy): Eukaryota > Metazoa > Arthropoda > Arachnida > Araneae > Heptathelidae > Ryuthela > Ryuthela nishihirai. The sequence goes on from JAWZYU010000011.1 coordinate 91,411,890, forward strand.
TGCTTCAGGTAAATGTTAGGTCCTGGGACAGCCCCCTCAGGATCAATCAGCTGGTGGGCTGGTCCTGCTAGGGTCAACTGTGCTGATCGGTGAGTAACCTTGTCCACGTCTGGACAACGGTTTGCAAGTTTCCCCACACATTCACTAATTCTGTAGTTTTCTTTCTTTTTTGAGGCCAGCTCTTATCTCACACTTTATTGATTTGTTGCTTATTTTCTTTTATGGGAACTCAGGCGAGTTTCTCATCATTTCTCTTTTTCTTTTCCTTTTGTTTAATTGTGAGGGCTTGGCTCACTGACTGTGTGGGTATGGTGCCCGGGCAGCCTTGGCGCCCTGTTTGGTGTCCCTTTGTTGGACTCTATGATGGGTGGGGACAACGGGCACTGAATTACCTCAAAAACAACCATGAGTTTTAGAACTCATAATTCACTGATCAATGCCACCAAGAGTCCCCGTTTTTTATTCCCAAGGGTATTCGAGGTCTTGCAGGAGAACCGAAATCTTTCAAGTGCCTTAGATATGGTGACATGCAGGTGGAGACTGCATGCTCCAAGCATTTGGAACTTCTATTAAAGGTTACAGCGATTGGTGGAGTGGCAGTTGATGTCGCTCCACAAGACGCTCAATTCCACCCAGGGCGTGATCTCCGAGTGGGGCCTCCTCAAGGTTTCTGAGGAGGAAATCCTCTCAGAGCTTTCAGCGCAGGGGTTGATAGCAGTCCACCGGGTTTCGTGATGCTGTGATGGAAATTTAGAGCCAGCCAGGTACTCATCCTAACTTTCAATACACCACACCTGCCTACTTCCATCAAGGCAGGATACTTACACTGCCAAGTGCGTCCATTTTTACCGAACATCTCTGTGTTGTTTTTAATGCCAGAGGTTTGGACATGCCTGCACCGCATGCCGGGGCAAGCCCACCTGTGCTCATTGTGGCAGCCAGGATCATCTTGAATCTGACTGCAGAGCAGAAAAGTCATGCTGTGTAAACTGCTAGGTGAACAATCTGGCGAACTCCCGCGACTGTCCGAAGTGGCTGGAGGAGAAAGAGGTACAGTGCCTGAACACCCTCCATGACATCAGCTATCCAGACACGAGAAAGCTCGCTGCACTGCCTGCCACACCTGTCAAGGTCTCCTATGCTGGTGCATTGTCAGAAAGCCTGTTGTTAAGATGGCTTCCGTGGCAGTGCAGACTGACATAAGCGTTCCACCAGCTAAATCTTTCTTGCCTGCTACTAAGTACCTCTTGACACAGGCGAAGCTGACTTTGGTGTCCATCCCGACATCGACATCTTTTTCTATTCCTGTGTCTGTGCTTTCCACATAGACCTCCGGGAGGCCCCCTCCACCCCTCCCACAGACAGCAAGACCTTCGAAGCACAAGGGGCACCCACCAGGGCCCAGAAAGTAACTAATTTCTCCCCCTCATGTGGCAATCTCTGATCCATATCACTCGGACGACTCTGAGGACATGGACACTTACCATCCCATTTTTCAAAAACCGTCGCTGGCGACGGTTAAAATAAATAGTAAGCCGTCTGCCAATACTTCCAAGGTCTGAGATGGCCACACTCCTACAATGGAACTGTCGTGAATTCCAGAGGAATATTAACGACATTAATGTCCTCTTGAGGGCACACAAACCCTCTGCATGTGCATTCAGGAGACATTCTTGCAGACAGCCAACATTCCCACTATCAGGCACTTTCCTCCCATTCGCCGGGACTCGGATGGAGATGGTCCAGCTCGCAGATCTGTCACCATTCTCGTGAGCAATCATTCTCCATTCCAGGTCATTCCCCTCACCACCAACCTAGATCCGCCTCTTTGTGGGATTTCAGTTGACTGTCTGTTCTGTCTATATCCCACCCGGAAGCATCGTTTTCCGTGATGACCTTGATGACCTCATCTCCCAGCTGCCGTCCCCCTTGCTCATCCTGGGGGACTTCAATGGACACAGTCCACTTTGGGGCAGTACTGACACCAACAGGAATGGCGGAGTCCTGGAGCAGTGGCTCCTGGATCCTTCTCTCTCCCTGTTGAACACCGGTGACAATACGTATTTTAACTCCCAACCCGCAATTTCACTGCCATTGATCTCACCATCTGATCCTCCTCGATCCTTCCACTCTTTACATGGGAGGTGAAGGACAACCCCTATGGGAGTGATCACCCCATGGTGAGCACCATTTCTCATGGGGGGCCTTGCAGCCCTTTGCATGTATCTCGGTGGAGGCTTTATCGGGTTGACTGGAGTGGCTTCGAGCTCTTGTCTGAGCTTCATGAGCACTCTGTCAGCCAGCAGCCAATCAATGTTGCAGTGGTGGAGATGACCAACTGCATCGTCCATGCAGCTGCCTCTACTATTCCTCAGACCTCGACTCAGTGCGGTGGAATCCCGAAGCTGCGGTGGAATCCCGACTGCACCGCAGCTTGTAAGGCTCAGAACAAGGCTTGGGGGGTATTTCGGAAATATCCGACGTCCCCCAACCTAGAAGTATTCAAACGCACCAGGGCGAAAGACCGTTTCATCCGGCGCCAGAGCCTGGTTGGTTGTTGGTTGGTTGTTTAGGGTTTTATGGCGCATCACCATCTAGGGTTATAATGCGCCAAACGAAAGTCCAAAAAGTAAAAAGACAAAAATCATGAAACCCTGAACCAATATGTTAAAACATAAATTACAAATATAACAAGAAAAATGTAAAAACAATAAAATGCCACGTTCGGATTAACAGTAAACAAATGTAGAAATATGTTATAAAAAGAGATAAAAGTAACCCAGGTAAAAGCAATCTGGGTTAAATATATATATAAAACTGAAGAGTAAAAACTATAGGCGAGTAAAATATCCAGTAAATCTTAAAAATCTAAATACAGAGGTAAAAGAACAGTTATCAGATAACAAATGTCCGAGTGTAAGGGGCTCGGACATAAAATCGTGAAAATTAAAAAACAAACGCCGTTCAAAATTAAAACATGAACATGAGATTAAAATGTGTTTGATTGTTAAAATGGTGTCACAAAACTCACACATGGGTTCGTCGTCCGCCTGTAAAAGAAACGAATGAGTAATAAACGAATGACCCAAGCGGAGCCGAGCAAGTACAACTTCCTCCTTGCAATTCCTGCGGTAACAAGACTGCCATGGTTTGACGATAGGTTTGATCTCAAAGAGATTGTTTGTAAGCTGTTCTGACCAAGATCTCTGCCACTGTGCCCGGAGCTCGGTGGTAAAACGCTGCCCGAAATCCAGATAGGGAACCGGCAACGGAGAGTGAGACAGGGGCGTGGCTGACTTGGCAGCAGCATCTGCCAAGTCATTGCCCCTAATCCCGATGTGACCGGGCACCCAACAGAAATGGATGGTGGTGTTGGCTGCCAGGCGATGTAGTTGCTGGCGGATCTTAGTAAGAACAGGGTGAGGCCGATGCCTCACCAAGATCAAAGCCTGTAGCGAGCTAAGCGAGTCGGTGTAAAGCACACACCGACGATGATGCTTAGTCGCCACGTGGTCCAAGGCGAGACTAATAGCATGCAACACTGCAGTGAAGATGGAACACTGCAGTGGGATCTGGTCTACAATGATTACATCACAGCAGACCATGGCTGATCCCACTGAAGTGCCGGATTTCGAGCCATCTGTAAAGACAGGCAAGAAGTCCGGGTGCTCAGCACGATGGCTGGCAAAGCGTTGCAGGTACACACAGTCGGGTGTAAAGGCCTTCCCCGTCCTGCACAGGGAAATATCGCAGGAAGGGGAAACAGCGAGCCATGGTGGAAGTGGCTCAGCTGTCGACTGTGCAAAGCTATCGAGACTGGTGTTGATGTTTCTGAGGTAGCCTCAGACTCGCAAACCAAAAGGACGAATGACAGTCGGCCGATTATTGTAAAGCATTTCCCACTTCGGACTGAAAACGCAGTCCCAAGTGGGATGGCCAGGCAGGGATCGCAATTTAGAAGCATATTGTAGGGACAACTGCTGACGGCGAAGAGATAAAGAAGATTCGTCGGTCTCAACGTAAAGACTCTGGACCAGTGAAGTGCGGAAAGCTCCCGTGCAAACACGGAGGGCCTGATGATGGAGGGGGTCCAGCACCTTCACCACCGAATCCTGGGCTGAGTCGTACACCTGGGATCCGTAGTCCAGTTTCGATCGGACAAGTGCACGGTACAGGCGGAGCAAAGAACATCGGTCCGCCCCCAAGAAAGGGAGGAGAGGACCTTAACGATGTTCAATGCCCGCGTGCACTTGGACCTGAGATGACGTATGTGTGGTAAAAAGGTCAATTTCCGATCGAATATGAGACCGAGAAACTTGGTCTCCGCCACAACTGGAATGATGTTACCCCCGAGCCGCAGCTCGGGATCCAGATGAAGATTACGCTTGTGGCAAAAGTGCACACAAGCGGTCTTCTGTGGGGAGAACCGAAACCCGTTTGCCGTCGCCCAAACCGAAAGATTGTTCAGGGCAATTTGCAGTTGTCTTTCAATGACCCTCATGCTGGACGATGAGCAAAAGATGCTAAAGTCATCAACATAGAGGGCATTGCCTACTGATGGAGGAAGTTGTCTAGTTATACAATTGATCTTGACAGCGAAAAGCGTGACACTCAGAACACAGCCTTGTGGCACCACCTGTTCTTGGGGGTACAGCCGCGACAGAGTGTTACCAACACGGACACGAAAAGAGCGTGTCGATAAGAAGTTGGAGATGAAGATCGGCATGTGACCTCTCAAGCCGAAGCTGTGGAGGTCACGAAGAATGCCGAATCTCCAAGCCGTGTTGTACGCTTTTTCGACGTCGACGAAAATTGACACCAGGTGCTCTCTTCTTAAAAATGAATTTCTGATAGCCGATTCGAGGCGTATCAGATGGTCAAGAGTTGACCATTGCCTGCGAAAGCCACACTGGGTGTTGGAAAGAAGGTTGTGATGTGCTAAATACCAGATGAGTCTGGCATTTACCATTCTTTCCAACACCTTGCACACGCAGCTCATCAATGCAATGGAATGATAATTGGAAGGAATCTTGGGATCTTTGCCTGGCTTGGGGAAGGCCAAGACGATGGCCTCCCGCCAGGAGTCCGGAAACTGCTCCTCGAGAAAAATGCGACTGAAGAGATGGAGCAGCCGATCCTTACTCGATGGTGAAAGATGTTGGAGCATGGCATAATGGACATTGTCCGGCCCTACAGCAGAGGCACAAGAAGAGTGTAGAGCAAGGCGAAGCTCCTCTGCTGTGAATGGCCTGTTGTAAGGCTCCAGGCCATTCGAGTGGAAAGACAGCGGAGAGCGCTCCGCCCTGCCCTTCTGGGCCAGAAACTCGGGGGAGTAAGAGGAAGACGAAGAGATGGAAGAGAATGACTCCCCCAGAATGTCGGCAATTGCTTTGGGATCAGCAATTGCCTGTGCATTGTGCTCCAGGATCGATAACGAATGAAGTAGTGTAGTTCCCACTCATCTTCCGGACTTTATCCCACACGACCTTAGAAGTAGTCGTGCGGGTGATAGAAGATGTATACTTGATCCAAGATTCCTTCTGGCTCTGGCGTCGGACGAAACGAGCTTTCGCCCTGGCGCGTTTGAAATTTTCGAGGTTGGGGGTTATCGGATATCTCCAAAACACCCCCCAAGCCTTGTTCTGAGCCTTACGAGCTGCGGTGCAATCTGGATTCCACCACGGTTTTGGAAAGCGAGGAAACCGTGTAGAAGTTTGAGGAATTGTTGATGCAGCTACATCTACGATACAGTCCGTTATCTCCGCTACTGCCACATTGATTGGCTCCTGGCTGACAGAGTGGTCATCGAGCTCAGAGAGCAGCTCGAAACCACCCCAGTCAGCCCGATCGAGCCTCCACCGCGAGACGCGTGAAGGGCTGCAAGGCCCCCCAGGCGAGATGGTGCACACCACGGGGAGCTGATCGATTCCATAAGGGTTGTCCTCGACCTCCCATGTAAAGAGTGGAAGGATCGAGGAGGAGCAAATGGTGAGGTCAATGGCAGTGAAAGAGCGGGTTGGGGAGTGAAAGTAAGTACTGACACCGGTGTTCAACAGGGAGAGAGAAGGATCCAGGAGCCACTGCTCCAGGACCCCGACCCTCCCATTGGTGTCAGCACTGCCCCAAAATGGACTGTGTCCGTTGAGGTCCCCCATAATGAGGAAGGGGGACGGCAGCTGCGAGACGAGATCATCAAGGTCTTCCTGGAAGACGATGCTCCCAGGTGGAAGATATACAGAGCAGACAGTCAGCGAGAACCCCACGAAGAGATGGATGGCTACATCCTCCAAGTTGGTGGTGAGGGGTACGACCTGGAATGGAGAATGGTTGCTCACGAGGATGGCGACACCCCCACGAGCTGGACCATCTCCATCCCGGTCCCGGTGAACCAGTGAAAAGTGCTGGATCGTGGGATCTGTGACTGGCTGCAAGTATGTCTCCTGCAGGGACACACAGATTGGCTGGTGTGCCTGAGGGAGGGACTTGATGTCATCAAGATTCCTCTGGAATCCACGACAATTCCATTGTAGGAGTGTGGCCATCTCAGGACTTAGAAGAGTGGGCGGATGACATGTTTCTATTCAACTTAACCGCCTCACAGGACGGTTTAATGAATAGGTGGCGGTCGGTATCCATGTCCTCGGAATCGTCCGAGGGGCATGGATCGGTGACCGCCCTTGAGGAGGAGTGATAAGTTTCTTTTTAGGCCCCGGTGGGGGCCCCTTCGGTTTGGAAGGTCTTGCTGTCTGAGGACGGGAAGGAGGAGGCCTTCCGGTGGAGGTGGAAGGCTAAGCTGCAGGAATGGAAACCGCAGTTGATGTCGAAGTCGACACCACCCTTGGTCTCGCCTGCATGAGGAGGTACTTGGCAGCTGGCGAGAAAGACTCAGTAGGTGGTACACTGATGTCAGTCTGCACCGCAACCGAAGTCATTGGAACGATGGGCTTTCCAATGACTACACTGGCATAGGAAACCTTGCCAGGCGGGGCAGGCGGTACAGCAAGCTTTCTCACCTCAGCATAAGAGATGTTATTTATGACTTTGAGGCGTTGTACCTCCTTTTCCTCTTTCCACTTCGGACAGTCGTGGGAGTACGCCGGATGTTCGCCACTACAGTTCACACAGCATGCCTTTTCTGCTGTGCAGTCAGGATCGAGATGATCCTTACTGCCACAGCGAGCACAGGTGGGCTTGCCCCTGCATGCTGTGCGGGCATGACCGTATATCTGACACTGAAAACAGCGCAGAGGGTTCGGTATATACGGCCGTACCTCACAATGTAAATAACCTGCCTTGATGGAAGAAGGCAGGCGTGGCGTGTTGAATGTCACGATTAGCACCCGGGTAGGTGTTAATTTCCCATCACGGCGTGTTGAAACCCGGTGGACCGCTGTTACTCCTTCAGGTGTGAGCTCTGAGAGGATTTCCTCCTCAGTGACTTTGAGGAGGCCCCACTCGGTGATCACACCCCGAGAGGAATTCAAAGTTTTATGGGGAGTGACTTCGACAGCCACCCCACCAATTGCTTTAACTTTCAGGAGCACTTCCGAGTGTTTGGAACAAGCGGTCTCAACTTGTAAGTCGCCAGATCGTAGGCGCTTAACGGATTTCGGTTCTCCCGCAAGACCTTTCAAACCTTTATTAACGAAAAAAGGGGACATGTCCCCAAGTACCTCATCACCAGTGGAGTGGATGATCAAGAAATTTGGGAACGAAGATACAGACATAGAAGACGACGGCAGAGATAACTGAGACAACGAGGAAGATGGGGGCTCATGTCGAGCCCTCTTGTTGGCGGCGATCGCATTATTTTCATCACTCTCTCTCATGATTTTTTTGTGTGGTTCAGTGCCCGCAGTCCCCACCCTCCACGGAGCCCAACAAGGGGACGCCCAGTCGGGCGTCAGGGCTACGCAGGCACTATACCCACACAGACAGTGAGCCAAGCCCTCACAAATAAATATAAGGAAAATAAAAAGAGAAATGTGCAGAACATAAACGTTCTACACAAATCAAACAAAGCGTAAAATAATAAAAATTATGAATGGCCAAACTGGCCTCACAAAGAAAGGATAACTACAAAAGGAAAATAAGTAAGACCTTTCAAACCTTTATTAACGAAAAAAGGGGACATGTCCCCAAGTACCTCATCACCAGTGGAGTGGATGATCAAGAAATTTGGGAACGAAGATACAGACATAGAAGACGACGGCAGAGATAACTGAGACAACGAGGAAGATGGGGGCTCATGTCGAGCCCTCTTGTTGGCGGCGATCGCATTATTTTCATCACTCTCTCTCATGATTTTTTTGTGTGGTTCAGTGCCCGCAGTCCCCACCCTCCACGGAGCCCAACAAGGGGACGCCCAGTCGGGCGTCAGGGCTACGCAGGCACTATACCCACACAGACAGTGAGCCAAGCCCTCACAAATAAATATAAGGAAAATAAAAAGAGAAATGTGCAGAACATAAACGTTCTACACAAATCAAACAAAGCGTAAAATAATAAAAATTATGAATGGCCAAACTGGCCTCACAAAGAAAGGATAACTACAAAAGGAAAATAAGTAAGACCTTTCAAACCTTTATTAACGAAAAAAGGGGACATGTCCCCAAGTACCTCATCACCAGTGGAGTGGATGATCAAGAAATTTGGGAACGAAGATACAGACATAGAAGACAACGGCAGAGATAACTGAGACAACGAGGAAGATGGGGGCTCATGTCGAGCCCTCTTGTTGGCGGCGATCGCATTATTTTCATCACTCTCTCTCATGATTTTTTTGTGTGGTTCAGTGCCCGCAGTCCCCACCCTCCACGGAGCCCAACAAGGGGACGCCCAGTTGGGCGCCAGGGCTACGCAGGCACTATACCCACACAGACAGTGAGCCAAGCCCTCACAAATAAATATAAGGAAAATAAAAAGAGAAATGTGCAGAACATAAACGTTCTACACAAATCAAACAAAGCGTAAAATAATAAAAATTATGAATGGCCAAACTGGCCTCACAAAGAAAGGATAACTACAAAAGGAAAATAAGTTGTGAGGAAACATGTAAACCTGTACCCGGACTGTGGGCAAGGTTACTCACCGCTCTGCACGGTTGACCCTAGCAGGACCTGCCTATCAGCCGATTGCTCCTGGGGAGGCCACCCCAGGAGCTCCCGTTTACCGGAAGCAGAGGCCAAAGCAGTGTATAGCAGATGCCCCGGAATCCGCTGCCCAGCCCCACGATGGACAGGCTCCCCAATGGCAAGACGGCCAATGGGGACCATGCCAGTCATGAGCTGAGGAGAAAAGACGGGGACCCCGAGCAACTACCATGATCCTCCTTTCCCAGGACACTGGTCTCCACGCACGGCAAACACGGGGACAAGAGTTTAGGACCCTGCGAAGGTACCCGAGCCAGCGGAACCTTCACAGGGTGGTCCCCCTCACTGCGTACAGGGGCTCACATCGAGGGGGCGCGCCAGAGCCAGAAGGAGTCTTGGATGAAATATACATATTCTATCACCCGCACGACCAGTTCTAAGGTCATGTGGGATAAGGTCCGGAAGATGGGTTGGAAGTACACGTCCCACTCATTATCGATCCTGGAGCACAATGGACAGGCAATTGCTGATCCTCAAGCAATTTCCGACACTCTGGGGGAGTCATTCTCCACCGTCTCTTCTCTGTCCTCCTACTCCCCCGAGTTTCTGGCCCAGAAGAGCAGGTCTAAACGCTCTCCGCTGTCCTTCCATTCGAATGGCCTGGAGTTTTACAACAGGCCATTCACAGTGGAGGAGCTTCGCCTTGTTCTGCACACTTCTCGTGCATCTGCCATTGGGCCAGACAATGTCCATTATGCCATGCTCCTACATATCTCACCATCGAGTAAGAATCGACTACTCCAACTCTTCAACCATATTTTCATCGAGGAGCAGTTTCCGGCCATCATCTTGGCCTTCCCCAAGCCAGGCAAAGATTCCAAGTTTCCTTCCAATTATCATCCAATTGCGTTGATGAGTGTGTGTGCAAGGTGTTGGAAAGGATGTTAAATACCAGGCTGGCCAGGTATTTGGAAAAACACTGCCTTGTTTCCAACACCCAGTGTGGATTTCGCAGGCACCGGTCTACTGTAGACCACCTGCTCCGCCTAGAATCGGCGATCAGGAATGCGTTTTTACGTCTAGAGCACCTGGTGTCAATTTTCTTCGACATCGAAAAAGCGTACGACACAGCATGGAGATTCGGCATTCTTCGTGACCTTCACAGCTTCGACTTGCGAGGTCACATGCCAATCTTCATCGCAAACTTTTCATCTTCTTGTATTTTTCGAGTTCGTGTCGGCCTTTCCCCCAAGAACAGGGGGTGCCACAAGGGTGCCTCCTGAGTCTTACGCTTTTCATTGTCAAGATAAATTCCAATACATAGCTGCTTCCTCCAACTGTAGGCAATGCCCTCTATGTTGATGACTTTAGCACCTTTTGCTCATCGTCCAGCATGAGGGTCATTCAATGACAACTGCAAATTGCCCTGAAAAATCTCTCGGTTTCGGCAACAGCCAATGGATTCTGGTTCTCCCCACAGAAGACCGCTTGCATGCACTTTTGTCGGAAGCGTAATCTTCATCTGACTACGAACTGCAGCTTGGGCGTAACATCATTCCAGTTGTAGCATAGACCAAATTTCTCGGTCTCATCTTCGACTGGAAATTGACCTTTTACCTCATATTTGACACCTCAGGTCCAAGTGCATGCAGGCATTGAACATCATAAAGGTCCTCTCCTCCCTCTCTCAGGGGGGGCAGACTGATGTTCTTTGCTATGCCTCTATCGTGCACTTGTCCAGTCGAAACTGGACTACGGATCAAAGGTGTATGACTCTGCCTGGGATTCGGTGATGAAGATGTTGGACCCACTCCATCATCAGGCCCTTCGTGTGTGCACGTGGGCTTTCCACACTTCACCAGTCTAGAGTCTCTACGTTGAGACCGACGAACCTTCATTTTCTATTCGCCATCAGCAGTTGTCCCTGCAGTATGCAGCATAATTGCAATCCCTCCCAAGTCATCCCACTTGGACTGCGTTTTCAGTCCTAGGTGGGAAACATTATACCAGAATCGGCCGACTGCTATTCGTCCTTTTGGTTTGGGTGTCCGAAGTTACCTGTGAGACATTAACACCAGTCTCGATAGCATCGCACAGTCGACAGCTGAGCCACTTCCACGCTGTTTCCCCTTCCCGTGATTTTTCCCTGCGCAGGATGGGGAAGGCCTTTACACCCGACTGTGTGTATCAGCAACTCTTTGCCAGCCATCGTGCTGCGCACCCGGATTTCTTGCCTGTTTTTACAGATGGCTCGAAGTCTGGTACTTCAGTGGGATCAGCCATGGTCTGCTGTGATGTAATCATTGCAGACCAGATGCAGTGTTCCATCTTCACTGCAGAGTTGCACGCTATCAGTCTCGCCTTGGACCACATAGCGACTAAGCATCATCGTCGGTGTGTGCTTTACACCGACTCGCTTAGCTCGCTACAGGCTTTGATCTCGGTGAGGCATCGGCCTCACCCTATTCTCTCCAAGATCCGCCAGCAACTACATCGTCTGGCAGCCACCACCACCATCCATTTCTGTTGGGTGCCCGGTCACGTCAGGATTAGGGGCAACGACTTGGCAGATGCTGTTGCCAAGTCAGCCACGCCCCTGTCCCACTCTCTGTTGCCGGTTCCCTATCTGGATTTCCGCCAGCGTTTTACCACCGAGCTCCGGGCACAGTGGCAGAGATCTTGGTCAGAACAGCTTACAAACAAGCTCTTTGAGATCAAACCTATCGTCAAAACATGGCAGTCTTGTTACCGCAGGAATCGCAAGGAGGAAGTTGTACTTGCTCGGCTCTGCTTGGGTCATTCGTTTATTACTCATTCGTTTCTTTTACGGGCAGACGACGAACCTAAGTGTGAGTTTTGTGACACCTTTTTAACGATCAAACATATTTTAATTGAATGTCGATGTTTTAACTTTGAAAGACGAATGTTTTTTTAACTCTCATGATTTTACGTCTGAGCCCCTTACACTCGGACATCTTTTATCTGATGACTCACTTTTAACTCCTGTTTTCGTATTTCTATGCTTTACCGGTTATTTTACTCGTTTATGAATTTTCACTTTTTTCATGGTTTTTTACCTGTGTTTTACCTGTTGTTTTTTACATGGATCCTATACACCCATTGTTATTGTTGAGTTTACACTTTTTGCTTTCTTTTATTCTTTTTTATGCTCCTCGTTTTTGTGCTGTGTTGTTTGTGTCTATTTTAAATTTGGTTGTGTGTTCCATGTCTTTTACCCTTTTTATCGTTTATTTGGCGCAATATAGCTAAGTTGGTCATCATCATCATAATCATCATCCTCAAGCAGCCATGGGCTACGGAGGTCCAACGAGATGGTGGAATTTAGTTCTCCAAGCAAGTCTATAATGAGCTACATCTACCGCATCTGGCCACTGCGTACCAATTTTAACAAGCTGATGACATTGTCTGCCCACCGCATCCTAGGTCTCCCCTTCTTTCTGAGGCCTTTAGGCACACTGTTCATAACTCTATTCGCCAATCTATAATTATTCATACAGGCAACATGGTCAAACCAACGGAGTCTCTCTCTCTGCACAATATGCTGTTTAAAGGAGGATGCAAAGTCCTTTGCCTAACCTCAACATTAGATACAAATTTGAACCCCCTAATACCCAAGATATTGCGTAAGCATCTGGAATCAAAGGCATCTAGTTTCCTGTTATCTTGTTTACAAAGTGTCCAAGTTTCACTACCATAACTAACCCTAGAAAGAGTTTTAGTCTTTAGGTGTATATGCCTATTTCTCCACACTTTCCAAAGATTCTTAAAAGTCCCTGCAGCAATCCCTATTCGTCTGTTAATCTCATGACGCACATCACCATTATCTGTTACATAGCTCCCAAGTTAATTAAACTGTGACACCTGCTCAAGACTGCAACCATTCAGCTTAATTGAATCACAGCCTGCCTGACCAATTTCCATCACTTTAGTTTTCTCTCTGTTTATAACCAAACCTACTCTACTACCAGTCTCATCAACAGCTCGAATGAAAGAGTCTCATCAATATCATTTGCCAAAAGGGCTAAATCATCAGCATAATCTGTATCAGACATTTTAGTATCTCCAGACCATTTAAGGCCAAAATCTTTCTCTTGCAATGAATTTTGCATAACATAATCAATAACCAAGCTAAAGAGAAAAGGAGACAAAATGCACCCTTGTCGAACACCCAAAGTAATGATAAACCAATTGCTACAAGCCTTACCAATTCTCACACACGACTCAGTGTTATTATAGAGAGCTTTCATTATGTTAACTAACTTGTCAGGTATACCATATGATCTCACAATCAACCACATATTATGATGATCAAAAGAGTCGAAAGCCTTTTTGAAATCAACAAAGCTAGCAACCAAAGGTTTCTGAAACTCTAAACATTTCTCAATAATCTGCCTAAATGAAAATATGTGATCCACACATCCCCTACCACTTCTGAATCCACATTGCTCATCACGAAATTGACTGTCAACCAGATTCTTAATTCTATTATGCACAATCATGGAAAGAACTTTACCTGGAACAGAGAGTAGGCTGATACCCCTATAGTTATCACAAGAACAGTGATCACTTTTTTGGAAAATAGGGATAAAAATAGCTCTGGTAAAATCCTTAGGAACCATGCCTTTATCATAAAAGATATTCGGAATTTCAGTCATCCAAGTGGTAACCGAAACATTCCCAGCTCTAAGCATTTCCGTAGTAATTTAATCTACCCCTGGGGATTTATATAGTTTAAGTTTAGAAACAACCAAAATAACTTCAGATTGTGTTATAGGGCCAACATTAAAGCCTCCAATGCATCTATCATCATTGCAAACAATGGGAGTAGGACTAACTACATTGTATATAACAGTGATTCCCAAACTTTTATAGACCATCGCCCCCTTTAGAAGAGAATAAAAGTATCAAAGCCCCCCTTTAAAAGAGAATAAAAGTATCAACGCCCCCTTAGTCCATAATAGTTAATTTTATATGAAATATTAAAATATTGTTGCATATTATCTGTACCTAATTTATCTGTTTATTTATCTATTAAAAATCATAAAGCAGAAATTAATAAAACGACAACCAAATGTACAATAAAATTGTTTATTAAAATTTTAAAAATAAACCCAGAATCAATAAGAAATAAAAAAATAATGAGGTAAACACAAAATTAATAATAAATAAAAAAATTAATGAGATGGTTGAGGTTGGTGGAGTGTTAACAATTTGTTAATGTCGGGTTCCAATTTCGTTAACATCAATCGCAGATCGCCACGTTCGGTGATGTGTAGTCTGTTCCTCTTCTTTGACAGTAAATTACCTACTGCACTGAATCCACGCTCAGCCATATAGGACGAAGGAAAGGCGATTGAAAACTTATGTACTATTGCCCACAATCCAGGGTAGAGAACTGGTATTGATATTTGAAGCCAGAACTCTTGGTGTCCATGTTTGAATTTTACTTTGAGTCCTTCGCTAGTCGTGAGTTCTAAGATTTCCTCTTCCAAATTTGATGATTCTTCAGTATCTGTGTTTGCGAAAGGATCTAAAACCCACCTCGGTATATTCATATTTAAAATATATTGGAAACGCTCCGTAAAATCAACATGAAGAACTTCCAAGTGTTGGCAGTAAGTAAGTAAATCTTTCGGTTTTGCAGAGACTGCTGATAATGTGGGAAAGTGGTTGTATTCACCTCTACCTAGATTTCGTTTGAATAGAAGAAGTTTTCCCGCAAAAGCAGCTATGACTTTTTTGTTTTAATTAAATTCAACTCATCACCTTGCAATTGTAAATTAACTTGATTAAATATTTTAAACAGGTCTGTCAAATAAGCGATGTCATTTTTTGACGTAATCAGCGTTTCGCGCAATTTTTCGTCTCTGTCTTCAAGAAAGTCCAGTACTGAGTCAAATAGATGGAAAAAACGATTCAGATTCAAATAGATGGAAAAAACATTTCATGGAAAAAACGATTCAAATAATAACTCTTCATGAATTTTTTCTTCTTTTATAAATCGTACGTATGATAAGAGTAGAGCTTCGTTATTTGGTAGAGTTGATTCATCGAGTTGAACGGAAAATTTTCAAGTCTTTAAGTAATCACATAATGATATTTCAAAGTCTTTTTCCATTTCATCTGTTCTTCTTTGCACTGAATTATTTCTGAGAGGAATTTTTTCGATGATATCTGACGGTGTCTTATGATGAAGAACAGTTTTTATTATCTCTTTAACTGTCGGCAAAATTAATTCCTCGCCTATTGTGTGTGGTTTTCCTGCTTTTGCGATTAACAATGAAACCGTTATATGAGGCTCGTAGTCCATCATCATCTTGTTTAGAAGACGACGCAAAACGTTTTGACATAGTTGGCTGTTTTAAATATTGCTTTTCAAGTTCTTGAAAATAGGATAAATCTTTGTTCTTCTTATCAGCATTCATTTTATTTAAATGCTCTTGTAGCCTAGAAGGTTTCATAGCTTCATTTGAAAAAACTTTTCGGCAAATTAAACACATAGGTAATGATTGGTTTGTAGGAGAGTACGTAAATCCATATTTCAAATACTCAATACTGTACTGCCGGCATTTCTTTTTAGATGTAGATTCAGACATTTTCAAATACAAATTAACTTCTCAACAGATTTATAGATAGTTATAAAAATAATGTTTATAATGACTTCTAACACTTATCACTCACGACTATTTATCATGGTGAAGCATATAAAAATAATAAAACATTCCTAGAGCTATCGCTTTTATAGATTTGATTTTGTGCATGCATTAACTTGTATGTTTGCGATGCCGGCGCACTTGCTCCGTAAACAAGTCATTTCAAGCTCCCATATTCTTGTCGAAACAAGTTAAATTGCATGAACCGCGTGTTTGCCTACCAACTTGCAAGGACTTGTCACAGTCAATCTATTGTAAACTAAAACATATTAGGTATAGGTATACCTAATGCTAATTTAAAAATGCTTATTAACGCGATAACAATAAGATAATATACATAGCTAGATAAAATATTTATTCATAAAAACAGGTGTTTTCAAAGTATTTTTTATATTAAAAAATAATTATAAAAAATATTAAATATAATAAATTTATTATTATTATATTATTATTGCATCAAGGTTGATTTGCTTATCAGGACGGACACACATGTCCAACATAATAAGCCTGATATAGTAGTGCATGTAAAGGTATTGAATGAGATTAAAATTATTGAAGTAGGAATAACATCTCAGGATAACCTGCAGACAGTAGAGGTTGAAAAGAAGAGGAAGTATGATATGCTGGCTAATGAGTTGAGCCTAATTCACAAGTGTAATGTTAATATTATACCTTATGTTCTGACGTGGGATGGTATTGTAACTACGTACCATAAAGCATACTCAAAGCGACTTGGAGTGGGAAAACATATTGAAGCTTATATCCAATCTGTGATCTTGAAGAGAACTTTTGAGAGCATCTCAGTCGACTTCAGACGTACCAGTACGCTAGTAGGCGGTAGCAGGGAACTTATTGTCCAAGCTGTACATGACGGATGAGATAGTGGATGACCAGAATCACCAGGAAGACACCACAGAATAGCAGAGGTAAAAAGGTTGTCACAGAAAATTCAATTAAATGTATTTATTTGACCGCCCCTCTTGACTGCCTCAACGCCCCCCATTTGCCTCTGGATCCGCTACCGCCCCCATGGAAGGCTCCAGCGCCCACTGGGGAAGCGGTATCGCCCCCGTTGAGAATCTATGGTTTAGAACATCACTGTAATGCTCAGCCCACCTAGTCATGACAGTATCCTCCCCTTCTATAATTTTACCTTGTTTATCCTTCAATCCTTGTATGCCTGTCTGTTTTCTACCACACAAAATATTACCTATCTGGTACAGCTCTCTGCTGTTGTGCTGTCTAACTGCTATCTCGGCTTTGTCAGCCAAAGATTCTTATCAGCACCTAACTGATCTTTTACACGTTTATTAAGTTCTCTGTAATGCTTTCTATTAGGACTAGTAGGGTATTGATTCAGGACATTCCTGCAGTTCTTTCTTTCCTAAATAAGCTCAAGTGCCTTATCACTCAGATAATTCTGGCTTTTCTGCTCCTTTTTTCCTCAAAGAGTACTGTTAGTGTCCAAAAAAGCCTGTTTAAAATGATCCCATTCTTCCTCAACTTCAGTAGTAAGCATACCATGACTGTCATAATGAATAAGTAACCTATCATGGTAAGCTTTTGGCTATAACCGGAGCTTTCAGAGCTTCCGTATTAAGAGTAAATTTTTTAACCCTAGCACAACACTTTTTAAGTTTAAGTTGCAAGACACTTTTAACAAGGTAATGGTTAGATCCAATTTCAGCTCCCTTATATGCCCTGGTACTCCTAATAGAACTCTCCCGTTTGCTGTTAATTAATATGTAATCAATCATTTTCTTATGCAGCCCATCAGGTGAAACCCATGTGTACTTATGTATGTCGCGGTGTTTCTAATAAATGTTAGTTATTCTGAATCAATTGAGTTTACTTACCTGTAGGAGACGTTGCCCATTGCCCTTGCAGCTATCAATGCCAAAAGGGCCTATTACTCCTCCCCAAACGTCAGAGTCAGTACCAACTTTGGCATTGAAGTCACCAAGAACAAGGGTAATATCTCCTTTCTTGACAGAATTCAAAATATCCTGAAGTTGTTCATAAAACGTATCCTTCTCATCCTCATCGGCATCCTCAGCGGGGGCATAACAGCAGACAACATTCAAGTCTTTAA
This sequence comes from Ryuthela nishihirai, assembly GCA_038380435.1. Lineage (NCBI taxonomy): Eukaryota > Metazoa > Arthropoda > Arachnida > Araneae > Heptathelidae > Ryuthela > Ryuthela nishihirai. The sequence continues at coordinate 91,429,748 of JAWZYU010000011.1, forward strand.
CACTTGTCTCAAATTTTGCTGTAAGAAACCTTTCATTAATGCACTCATATCCTAGAAGAGCATCACTAGCGTGTCTGCTGAGAAGCAGACCCACGCCTTGGTGATGCTTATCGTCGTCCTTCCCTGAAAAGAGAAATTTAAGATTATTTTTAAGCATCTGACCTTTATCTGTCCATCTGGTCTCTTGCAAGCTGAGAATATCTAAATTATAATGGTGGAATTCTTGTGTGAGGACATCAAGAGAAAATGCTCTGTACAGCGTCCTCACATTCCAACTACCTATGGAGAGAAAATGGTTAGTGGGACGTTTAAAGAAACTATGTTTGTTGAGAGAGGGAATGTCGACAATATCAAGCAGCCCCCTAATCGCAGACATGGGGCAAAGACCCGTTCCCCCACCACTAAAGGTTGAAGCCATCTACAATGGAAGACTTCCTCCAATGTAGAATTTGACAATGCCAATAGAAGCACAGAGTTCAGGTGCCTGCGATGACCTCTGCTCATGATTATCCACCAGCTGATAAACATATCCTGTGAATCTATTCAATTGGGGCTGTCAACCCAAAAACAAAGAGAAAATACAGTGGAAGATTTTCCCTCCAGAGAAGCTCACCAGTGCAGCAAAATCAGGATCCATAATGAAGCTCAGAGCCATAATTCCGTTCAGGTTGGTATATAGGGTCAGCACCAGGACCCTCTGCGATTGACCACTCCTCAGCAGGGTAGAAAAAAAAAGAAAATTAGCCATAGTTGTCCAGATTATTAGGCCACACTAATCTGGCAGCCCTCCCCTTCCGTTCACTTCCACAAGAGAGTATCTCTTTTGAAAGGTACTAACGGTCTGCACCACGAGAAGGCGGGGTCGGACATTAGGTGCTAGACCTGGCCGGTTCTATTCATCATCACAGGGGATTGGTGCATAGATGTAGCTCAGGACAGATATGCTTGGGTAATTAAACTGCACGGTCTGGTTGGACCTCTGTAGCCCATGCTGCTTGATGATGATGCTGCTTGATGCTGCTTGATGATGATGATGATGATGATGATGATGATGATGATGATGATGATGATGATGATGATGATGATGATGATGATGATGATGATGATGATGATGATGATGATTCTATAAATAAGTTAAAAAATCCCTATATTTCAAATATCAATGTCACAATTATATTTTATAAACAAAAAATTCATTCAAAAAGTACTTTAAAAAACTGATAACATGTTAAAAAGACACCTAGAATAAAACTACTGAGCCAGTGAAGAAAAGTAGCAAACACCTGCATTGGGACTCACAGACCAAAACATTACCTTCATGACCCCTATGGGCATGTTGAATTCCCAAAAACTAATGTTGATCAGCTGGTAATTGCTCCATATAAAGGTACCAATGTGGCAGGAAATTATTTTTTGTGATCAAAAGCAGTTTTACAGTATTTAGTTTCAGTGAGTTCTCTAATATTCATATGCATGTGGTTAAAAGCTATTACTGTAGTTCTAATGGAGTAAAATCCTAAACTGCTATGTGTTCTACTTTTTAAAACTATAGTAACTAGTAACCAACAGTAATTGAAAAAATTCAGAGTATAATTTTATTTCAGTGGTAATAGGTAATAAGGACTGACAGCAGAAAAATTAAATTGATGCAGAAGTAAACAATCTGCTTAATATGATGCAGAAGTAAACAATCTGTTTAATATGAAAACTTATTAGGAATGTTATTCCTATTTGAGACAATGGAGTAAAGAAAAAAATACATAACCCTCTGAATTGGGAAAAGTTACACATTTTCCAATCACAGAATTTAGTGCCCAAGGTTTCATTTCAAAGAGTTCTGTTACTAAATACACTCCTAAGAGAGACGATTCACATGGAATATAACAAAAATTCTCCTCTTTAACAAATTCTTTTCCTATCAAGACTAAAGCTTTTTCAGCAGCAGTGAGAACAAAATTATAGATCATTACAAATGAGCCATCATTAACTAAACAGCAGTTATTGGGCTGTGTGATATCCAACTGAAAGTGTTGAAAGCAAACTTCTTTGTTTTCAGTACCAACACATTCCTTCAAAAGTGGGCCATTAGAATGTAGAGACTCAAACTGCAAATTTCTTTTACTAAAAGATAACAAGTCTGAATTGATAACTGATATCTCCTGCAATCGACAATTCATTTGCTGCAGTGGTTTTTCACTTTTCCAGAGCATATTTTTTATCTTCTGCATGTAATTTTAAAACTCAAATGCACTTAAAGTATCTAAGGTGCCAAATATGCTTGGGTAATTAAACTGCACTACTAGACTTGTTATCTGTCTACTTCTACATCACCTGCCAGGTGCAAAAGTCCATGTACATTGTAAGAGAGGTGTTCCTTCCGTAAATAACTGTAAAGGTATTTATAAAATACACCAATAAGGAATTTGCATATACATTCATGTTTTTAGAATATGAGTCATGTGCAAGGATGGAAATAGCACAGTGGAATCCCATAAAATTATCATAAATTGCTTTATTTAAAATTCCTTTAAAAACTAAAGGGCCTGTGTATAAAAGAATCTTCCTAACTTGTGTGGCTTTCCATCTATCTACTTCTTTCAAAGGTCTAGGTTTGCGGGCAAATTCCTTTGGAATAAAAGGCTTCAGTCCATTAAGAGATGAAAGATATCTGTTGTACATCTCTGCTCTGTAGATGATACTTTAAACTTCCTCTCATCCACAAATTGAGCAGTTTGCGCATTACACCCAGAGAGACCAAATGCATCTTTTTAAAGGGTAACCTGGAAATCATACGGTACTGTGCAAATTAGTTGGGACCAGCAAAGCCTGGAGAACCTCTTCGATCCGGCCACATCCAGCAATCCCCCAAACACTCATCCAAGGTCATGTTTTGGGGATGTTTCACAGTTTCTGGGTCACAGATGCTTCATCTTATTGAAGGAATGATGTACACACAAGAAAGTACATAGGCATTCTGGAGGCGAAAATGGCCCCAACACTGCAGAAGCTGTTTCCTAACGGCGATGGGGTATTTCATACAGCTCTTAAGTAAACTAAATGGTTTCAGAATAACTAACACATATTACAAACACCGCGACATACATAAATACACATGGGTTTCACCTGATGGGCTGCATAAGAATATGATTGATTATATATTAATTAACAGCAAATGGGCTAGTTCTGTTAGAAATACCAGGGCATATAGGGGAGCTGAAATGGGATCTGACCATTACCTTGTTAAAAGTGTCTTGCAAATTAAACTTAAAAAGTGTTGTGCTAGGGTTAAAAAATTTACCTTTAATACTGAAGCTCTGAAAGCCCCAGTTATAGCTAAAGCTTACCATGATAGGTTACTTAGTCATTATGACAGTCATGGTTTGCTTAATACTGAAGTTCAGGAAGAATGGGGCCATTTTAAACAGGATTTTTTGGAAACTAACAGTACTCTTGTAGGGAAAAAGGAGCAGAGGAGGCAGAATTATTTAAGTGATAAGGCACTTGAGCTTATTTCAGAAAGGAGGAACTGCAGGAATGTCCTTAATCAGTACCCTACTAGTCCTAATAGAAAGCATTACAAAGAACTTAATAAACGTGTAAAGGATCAGCTAGCTACTGATAAGAATCTTTGGCTTGATGGCCTTGCTGACAAAGCTGAGGAAGCAGTTAGACAACACAACAGCTGAGAGCTGTACCAGATAGTTAATGTTTTGTGTGGTAGAAACGAACAGGTATACAGGGATTGAAGGATAAACAAGGCAAGGTTATAGAAGGTGAGGATTCTGTCATGGCTAGGTGGGCTGAGCATTTCAGTGATGTTCTAAACAATGTGGTTAGTTCTATTCCCATTGTTTGCAATGATGATAGATGCATTGTTGGCTTTAATGTTGGCCCTATAACACAATCTGAAGTTAGTTTGGCTATTTCTAAACTTAAACTTCATAAATCCCCAGGGGTGGATGAAATTACTACGGAAATGCTTAGAGCTGGGAATGTTTCAGTTACCATTTGGATGACTGAAATTTTATGATAAAGGCATGGTTCCTAAAGATTTTACCAGAGCTATTATTATCCCTATTTTCAAAAAAGGTGATCGCAGTTCTTGTGATAACTATAGGGGTATCAGCCTACTCTCTGTTCCAGGTAAAGTTCTTTCCATGATTGTGCTTAATAGAATTAAGAATCTGGTTGACAGGCAATTGCGTGATGAGCAATGTGGATTCAGAAGTGGTAGGGGATGTGTAGATCAAATATTTTCACTTAGGCAGATTCTTGAGAAATGTTTAGAATTTCAAAAACCTTTGGTTGCTAGCTTTGTTGATTTCAAAAAGGCTTTCGACTCTGTTGATCATCATAATTTGTGGTTGATTGTGAGATCATATGGTATACCAGACAAGTTAGTTAACATAATGAAAGCTCTCTATAATAACACTGAGTCATGTGTGAGGGTTGGTAAGTCTTGTAGCAATTGGTTTAGCATTATTTCTGGTGTTCGACAAGGGTGCATTTTGTCTTCTTTTCTCTTTAGTTTGGTTGTTGATTATGTTATGCGAAATTCACTTCAAGGGAAAGCTTTTGGCCTTAAATGGGCTGGAGATACGAAAATTTCTGATTTAGATTATGCTGATGATTTAGCCCTTTTGGCAAATGATGTTGATGAGATGAACTCTTTCATTCGAACTGTTGATGAGACTGGTAGGTTTGGTTATAAACAGAGAGAAAACTAAAGTGATGAAAATTGGTCAGGCAGGTTGTGATTCAGTTAATCTGAATGGTTGCAGTCTTGAGCAGGTGTCACAGTTTAATTACCTTGGGAGCTGCGTAACTGATACTGGTGATGTGCGGCATGAGATTAACAGACGAATAGGTATTGCTGCCGGGACTTTTAAGAATCTATGGAGATTGTGGAGAAATAGGCGTATACACCTAAAGACTAAAATTAGACTGTATAATAGTTTGGTTCTTTCTAGGGTTAGTTATGGTAGTGAAACTTGGACGCTGTGTAAGCAAGATAACAGGAAACTAGATGCTTTTGATTCTAGATGCTTACGCAGTATCTTGGGTATCAGGTGATTTAACTTTGTAACTAATGATGAGGTTAGGCAAAGGAGTCTGCAACCTCCTTTAAGCAGCATATTGTACAGAGAGAGACTCCGCTGGTTTGACCATGTTGCCCATATGGATAATTATAGATTGGCGAATAGGGTTATGAACAGTGTGCCTAGAGGCCTCAGAAGGAGGGGGAGACCTAGGATGCGGTGGGCAGACAATGTCAAACAGGACCTTGTTAGAATTGGTGTACAGTGGCCGGATGCAGCAGATGTAGCTCAGGACAGATATGCTTGTAGAATTAAACTGCGCAGTCTGGTTGGACCTCCGTAGCCCATGGCTGCTTGAGGATGATGAGGATGATGATGATGACTAATTCAGTTTTTGTGTTTAAGAAGTAGATCAGGTAAGAGAATTATTATTTTTTTAAGCAATTGTAGTTACTTATTATCATTGAAAATGATTATGTTATGACAGTAGGGACCAATGTTGTTATACCAATGGACTGGGTATATCTCAGGTGCGGAACGTATGCCTCTTTGTGATAGATAGAGAGTTGCTTAAGAAATATTTGCATTTGCCTACTTTTGCGTTCGTTATTTATTGCTCTATTTTTACCAAATTCATATACGTTGAAGTGGAGATAATACAATAACAAGTTAAAGAAAGGCATATGTCAAAGCGGCTGCTAGCTGTCAATTTGACAGATATTCGTTATCTATTTATTATGTTCTGTTACCTACAAATCTTACTAGCTTTGCAAATCATTTCTTTTGTTATTTTATCTACCCTATTTTAATAGCATGATCCCCTGGTTGCATCTTTGCGAAGGACTTTGAATTTTTATTTCATATTTTTATTACAGTATGGAACAGAAAAGGAAAAAATTGTCTGCAAGTCAATATAAAAAGAAACGCTTAAAGAAAGAGGAACAAGGAAGAAAGCTATGTTATGAAGGAATTCTTAGTACAAAAGTCCTGTTTAGATGAGCCGTCCACATCAAGAGCGACTGCTTTGGATTTGGCAAATAAAAACTCGGTGCCGCCCCAATCACTTCCAGAAGAAGTTGTTGAAGAGAGCCAAAAAATGACACCATCAGAAGTTCTTCAAGAGCCGGGTAGCAGTAGCAGCCAGCAGATATTAAACGAAATTCCTTCTGATCCTGCATTATGGAATGCTTTCTGCATGTCATCTGAAACTCGTCAAATACTGGTTGAGAGGGGTCCACATCAAATTAAAGAATTCGAGTTTCCAATTAATAAAGGAAGGCGTAGATTTCGCCCTCGCATTATTTGAAAGTGTTGAGCAATAGTGAAGTCGTTGAGAGAAGTTGGTTGATTTACTCTGTTACAAATGATGCCGTTTCTTGCTTTTGTTGTATATTATTTGATAATTCGTCTGCTATTAATGACTGGCCCAAAAAAGGCTATTCTGACTGGGGAAATCTTATAAGAGCCCTCACAATGCACGAAAAGTCTGTAAATGACAGAAATGCTTTTAGAGCATGGAAGGAATTGGACATTCGATTAAAGCAGAAAAAAACTATTGACGCTGAATATCAACGAATTATGGATATGGAAATTCAGCATTGGAGAGGAGTTCTAAAAAGAATTATGTCAATAATTAGACTATTGGCCTCACAATGCTTAGCTTTTCGTGGAACAACTGAACATTTGTTTCAGCCTAATAACGGAAACTTCCTAAAGTTGGTAGAATTGCTTTCTGAGTTTGATCCAGTTATGGAACAACATATCAGGAGAGTTCAACGCGAGTCTGATAAATGGTCTGTGACTTATCTAAGCAATAATATACAAGATGAATTGATAAATTTGATGGGAAATGTAATTTTAAGCAAAATTGTCGAAAAAACAAAAATCGCTATATATTTTTCGATAATCGCCGATTGTACCCCAGACGTAAGTCATATTGAACAGCTCCCATTAACAATAAGAGTTGTCACTTTAAACTCCATTCAAAATAAATATGAAATTGAAAAATTCTTTACTGTTTTTTTTTTTGAAGCTAGTGATTCAACCGGAGAGGGTTTGACAGAACTTATTCTGACACATTTGGAAAAGTTAGGTTTTGAGTTAAAGTGGCTTAGAGGACAAGGCTATGACAACGGAGCTAATATGAAAGGAGTAAGAAAAGGTGTACAAAATAGAATACTTGAAAAATATCCAAGGGCGTTTTATGTGCCCTGCGCATGTCATTCTTTAAACCTAGTTGTGAATGATGCAGCGTCTTCTTCTACAGACACAACTTTTTTTTCTATTGTACAAGAACTTTACACTTTCTTTTTTGGTTCTACAAAGCGATGGGAAGTGCTAAAAAAATATGTTTCACAATTAACTCTAAAACCATTCAGTGCTACTAGGTGGTCAAGCACAGCAGATGCGTTAAAACCTTTACGATTTCAACTTTGCGAAATCTACGATGCATTATTCCCAATAAGAGAAGACATCAACAGAGATGCAGAAACTAAAGTTAAAGCAAGAGGGTTAGCAAAAAATATTAAAAATTACAAATTTATATGTTGTGTAATTCTTTGGTATAATATTTTATTTGAAATAAATTCAGTCTCGAAGCTATTGCAATCTGTAACTATAAATTTGTCAGATTGTGTAAGGATGTTATCAGAAACCATACAAAAAGTGAAAAGTTATAAACAATCTGGATATGATCAGATGAAAATTGCTGTTAATGAGATTGCAGAGAATCTTTAATGCAGTGCAGAATTTCATGCCGAAACTGAAGTTAGAGCCAGAAGGAAAAAGCATCAATTTGACTATGAAAAAGCTGTCGATCAACCCTTAACAGAGGAGAATAAATTTAAAATAAACTTTTTCCATTATATTCTGGACATTACCCTTAATTCTCTGAATGAACGATTCACGCTACTGGAAACCCATAGCAAAAATTTTCAGTTTTTATATGACATTTTAAAACTCAAGGATATAGATGACAAAACGCTAGAAAATTATTGTACCAGTCTCCAGTCAATACTTTCGGTCGAAAATGAATCAGATATAGATGCAAATGATCTTCAAGAAGAATTATGTGATGTATCCCGAATGCTACCATATTCTATGAAACCTTTGGATGTTTTAAATTATTTGTGCCAAAATAACTTAATTACTTTGTATCCGAATACTGTTGTAGCTCTGAGAATTTTATTAACACTCCCTGTCTCTGTAGCTAGTGGGGTAAGAAGTTTTTCCAAATTAAAATTAATAAAACACTACTTAAGAAGTTCAATAAGCCAAACAAAACTTAGAAATCTGTCATTAATTTCTATTGAATCTACATTGGCTGCCACTCTAGACTACACATCCCTAATTAACGAATTTGCTAAAGTTAGAATTAGAAGGGTAAAACTGCAGTAGATTGTTGTAGTTGATATCATTATTTTAAAGTAGTCTATATTTTCAAATTAAAAATAGTATTCGTACATTTTGTGCAGTTTTTTTTTTAAATCGCAAGCGAAGATTATTTTAAAGAAAAAACATTTAAGGGGCGGCATTCCGAAGACTTGCATCGTAATGAGAAAATCTACCGCACGGCCCTGTCTAAGTACACACAAAAGCTTAGTAAAGGCACTATGATTTATAGCATTATCAATAGCCCAAGCAGCGTGTTCTGTTGCAAAAATAGAGTTATCTTTTTGAATGCTACTACAGTCTGCCTGAAAATCATCTACAGTTACATTAAATTCTCTTTCTGCAACACGATTATTAGTTTCTAGTCTGCAAATAGAAGTTTCTCTATTGTTATATGTGTCAAGTTGATTACGAATATATCTTATCAGTCCTTCATTATCAGTACTATGTAAACTATTACTATCGCATGAACTATCTGTATCTTCTATGGCATTTAATATACATATTTTACTCTTAACTGATCATTCAATATGTTTGTTGAATTGTTGCTTCGTTATTTTTCCTACCTTATGCTTATACATGTTGTAATGAAAAGCAGTGAATATTACTTACTTAATCTTGTACCGTTTATACACTTCTGGACACACAGCTAACGGGAACAAAATGGAGCAGTTTCCCGATCAAACACACCGATAATGTGTCCGCACTTAAGCAGAAAAAAATTTTTTTTTGGAGTAAGTATTGAAAATTAATATATTTCAACAACAACAAATCTTATTTTTCGAGGGAAGTAGAATTTTACTTCATTTCTATTCTACATCATATATTACATAATTTCGAAATACGTGCACGAGATATTAAATCATTAAATGTCTAAAACATATCTCTGAAGGTCTCATGCATGATATCTTCTGAATGTTATGCTGATTGACGTCTAATAGATATCACATATATCTTCAGGAGATTCTGTACATTTTGAGGATACCCATAAGTTATCGGTGGCTGTGTGGGTACTGTTGTTCTAATGTGAAAAGGAACCCTAATAATAAATAATAGCAAAATAAATATATATACTGTTAAATAAAATGAAATAAATACCCTCTCAAGCAGCTGCTTGACCACAGAGGTCGACAGGAGCCTGTCAGTTTATATGCTATAATAGGAGATCTGAGAGGATGGCAGGACCTCAGCAGAAAAACGACACAACGTCACATACATCCATGCCTTACCCAGGGCTCGAACCCAGATCCCTTATATCAGTAGGCAAGGGCGCTAACCATTCGGCCATATAACAAAAAACTTTATTTTTGTTGCAACACATAAAACAAAGAGAAGTTAAACAACAATAAACACCAATTTCTTAGAAACTTTAGAATAATACCATAAATTTACTATATATTTCCCCCAAAAAAGAGAAAACTTAACTCGTGGTAACTCGATGGTAATCCGAATGAAAAGGAGGAGCTAGAGTTGATGGTCTCGCTTTGGTGATCAAACGCTAACCAAAAACCTTTTGGGTCGCACTTTCCTATAATATGTAAAAACCTTTTTACACATTATAGGAACATGCGACAAAAAAGTGTTCGGTTAGTGGAAGTGAGGTTCGACCACCAAAGCGAGGCCATCAACTCGGTGCATGCTGGGAGTATATGGCAAACGTAATGGTGACCACAATTGAGTGACTATGCGGTAAGCATTTTTTGGTAAAAATTAATAGTAAATGATGTAACTGAAATTTTTTTTTTGGTATGGTAGTAATTTATCGTATTGGACTAAAAACAAATAAATTTTTGCTTACTATTCTAAGTATATTTTCGTAGAAAATCCCATATTTTAATGGTAACATCAATTTCAAAATAAATTATGCTACATCTTTAACAACATTAAAATGAAGACATAAATTGTGAACTGAATTTATAAAGGTGAGAAATAAAAATTATGAACAAGATTTTAATTAATAATTAGCGATTTGCATCTTAAGGAGACATTTAAACCAGACTTGCATTTTGCGTTCCTATGCGTCATTATTTTAAGCAAAGCATTCTGTATCTAGTAGTATTTTTCTCTTTGTAGGAGGTGCTAGTTCACCGAAGTCCGAGATGAGTGTCAAGTAATAAATAAATAAAAAAAAGTAATACTTTTCTTCCATACCAAGCATTCTGTATGTAGTAGTAATTATTTTTTTTTTCATTTCTTCCAAATGTTCTGTATCAGTGACTTTTAATTGAAATGTTAATGTAAAATTGTTTTTTCCGTGTTTCTAAATATTTGTAGTTATGCATGGTTTAATTTGTGTTGCAACAGCTTTATCTATAAATTAAATTTCTTTTCTCTTTTTTTCCAATTAGGATGTTTCCACATTGGAAGAGTAGTCAACACTGGCATCTGCTTTGCAAGTGGTATGTTCACTGGGCTTAGCGATGGTGACTCTAAATTTTCAGATTCGCTTCTGTGGGAAGAAGTGTATTTCTCCTTAATAATTCTGCTGGGAGAATAATGTAACCTTTCATTGGGCACTAACAAAAATTTATCAGTGAAGATGCACTAAAATGCATGATTCTATTGAATTATTATAGGCTACTATTTCAGTAGGTTTTTTTATCTGGGCCATGTCACATAGACATTTCTCCCATGCAAATAGAACCGAAAGTAATTAAGTTTTTAGAATGGTCAAAATTTAGATGAGTAATTTACAGTTTCCAAATTAAAAGGAGACAAAATTTACATCACACTAGAAAGAAAAACAAGGTTTCATTGCAAACGAAGTAAACAAGTACCTCCGATCTCCTAAGCGCAATTGTCTCTTCCCGTTGCGTCAGCCCAGTGGCTACCCAATCTTCAACTATCGTAGGGGACTTTTGATCTTCATCTTCATAGCTGAATTAAATTGCCAAGGTTAATATTGTGCTGTTCTAGCCCTTCCCCGTCCTGGCATACGTAAAGAACGTCCCATCACAACGTAAGTTAAGCGAGAACAACGACTGCAATCTACCCAATACGTGATGCCTACAACAGAGAGATTTGCAGCGTCTTTTGTGATATCGTTAAGTTGCTATAGGTGAATGATTAAAAGTTTTTCATCTCGTAATACATTCATTATTGTTTTTTTCTATTTTCAGATCTTTGCTTCTGGCGCGGATTCTTTCTGAAACGGGCAGCTTTCTGAAATAAAATTTCCCATCAGCTTTCAATTTCGTTAAAAATTATTCATGTAAATACATCATTTTGAAATCAGCGACCATAAGTTGCAGGATTAGTGTAAAGCTTACAGGTAAACTAACCTCTTCCTGAAGTCTGATATTTTGAAATTTCTTTCATAGCTGGCAACCATATTGGAGTTTATTATGCTAAATTTGCACCCACTGTTCAGTTTGTGTGTGGAGAACTTTGCTTTCTTTGCCGAGTTAATCATAAATCATATCTCTGTGAGATTTTAGATCAGGTGAGTTATACAGGCCAGCTCTTCATATAATGTATCTTTCTGTGACTTATCACCACTTTGTTCAAGACTTCTGATAAAAACAAAGGTTTTAATACTTTTTCTGACATGAAGGTTAAGTTTTAGGACATTGCACACTAGCCTCTATATATTGGATTTGTATTCTTGAAATATGTTTGATCCCCCCCACTTATAGATATACATATATTCTCGTTCATCCCACATGTAGTTGCAGGATTACAATAATACATTGCCACATAAAAAAAAGTTGCAGAATTAATTTCTACATTCACAATTTTTGCATAATGAGGAGAAATATATCGCATACAACTTATTTTAAGAAAATTTGTAACATTTGCTACCATATATTGTAGTTTATTATTGAAATTTACATTTTAAATACCAATTTTAAACTAGCCTTTTAATACTGATCTCATTGACTAGCACAGTGTTATAAATCTCCATTTCATTTATCTGCATTTAAATATTTTTTCCATCCCACTGTTCATTGTTTGGAAAATGAAAATCTTGCATTTCTACTATATTACTAGTACATACTCTTTCAGCAGTTCCATTTAGTAAATGCAATGAAATTCTTCTTGGCCATTGGGGTGGGGGAGGTGCTAAGCATTACTATTTTATTCGTAACTTAAAACGTTCTTTGATCAGCAGGACAAGAGATACACTGCATGCACTTAAGGGCTTCATTTTCAGGACACATCAATCAGGAAAACTAAGTGTAAGGAAATTGAAACAACCTACAAAGTAATAGAAAAGGTAGATAATACTAATGAAAACTTATCTAGCCTTTAAAAAAGTACAGAGCCAAATATTGTTCCAATCAATAACAAATCCATAAATAGTAAAAAACATTATTGGTGCTGGTGAGATATGCAGTGCCTAATCCCAATGCATCATCTGGTGGTGATGAATTGATTACCATTTTGGAATCATCAAATGGTGGTAAGGCAAAATTTGGACATTTAGCACAGCTAGTTTTAATTTGCTGCCTATGCCCAAATGCTTATGTCGTGCCTATGCCCAAATCCACTGTTCAAGTCCAGCTCATCGTTAACAATTGAATTGAAATCTGCGAGTATTGTATAGTAACAAGAAGTAATCAAAAACTGCGATCTGTCATATAAATCGCTTCTATGTACTTCACTTGGACAATACATTCAAATAATATTGATAGTGAAAGTGTTTATTTTCAACACCATAATTTTTCCTTCACTGTCACTGAATTTTTTTATTTCATATTTGCTATTTTTACTGAATAGCTACCCTTTGACTTATGTTGTTACCCAAAGAGAAATAGCTTTGGTGTTTTTATATCCACAGTAATGTCTTCACCCAAGAGGCATAGTCCAAATGAGATATTTGAATCATTAAAATTATTTACTTCCATCAATTAGCCATAAGATAAAGTCTTTTTTGGGGTTAGATCAGGCTCCCCGAACATACAAGGAAGTAAAATATATGGTTGTACCCATGGAAGGAAAATGAGAGAACACAACACAAAAAAAAACGTGTGCTTCTCTAAAGAACAGGAAAAGCTTAAGTTAAAATTGGTATATAAAATGTAAATTTCAATAATAAACTACAGTTCCATGGCCGACTGGTTAGCACACTTGGCTACTGATCTAAGGGACCTGGGTTCGAGCCCCGGGTTAAGGGATGGTTGTGTGTCGTTTTTCTACTGAGGTCCTGCCATCGTCACAGACCTACTATGGCATATAAACTGACAGGATCCTGTTGAGACCTCTGGCAAGCAGCTGCTTGAGGGGGTATTTATTTATTATTTTATTTTGCATGGTAGCAAATGTTACAATTTTTCTTAAAATAAGTTCTATGTGATATATTTCTCCTCATGCAAAAATTCTGCATGTAGAAATTAATTCTGCAACTCTTATTTTATGTGGCAATGTATTATTGTATAAGCTTCAGAAAAACAATAATACAGTGCTTATATGTATATATATATATTTTTACTGAAGTTTTCCTACTCACATTTTCAGCAACACTGATCAACAAAAGTTATCGCAAAGTACTTTTTAAAGTGCACACCATGTTTCAGCTAGAAATTGGTGTATTTGACGTAAATTAAAATATTAAACTACTGTATAATGTAGTTAATGATACCACTTTTCTGAATGATGACCTGAATTTCCTATATTTTTTCTGATTATGAAACACGAATGTTGCACTGAAATCTGTAACTATTATTTTATATGGCAGTGTATTATGGTATATGTTGAAAGAAAAGAATAATTTAGTGCTTATATATATCTTTTATTCAAATTTTCATGTCACTACTTAGTAAAAGCATTCAACAGAAGTTATCGAAACCTGCTTTTATAAACACCCAGTGTGATTAAGTTAAAATTGGTATATTTAATGGAAATTTCAATATTAAAATACAGTAATAGTTAGATAAATTTATAATTTTTTTTAATGATGAGCTATACAGTTATACTTCTATTGACTATGAACATGGACATGGCATTGAATTTTGTAACTATAGTTTTTTTCTGGAAATCAAATATGATATAGGCTTCACAAACACAATAATAGAGTTCTTATATATTTCTTTTATCAAAATGTTCCTACTCCATAAGTCAGTATCAATAATCATCACAAGTTATCGCATAATATTTCTTAAAGCACAAACTACGATTAAAATTCGTATATTTGATGTGTATTTCAATAGTAAACTACAGGATAAAGTAGCTAACATTACCATTTTTATTAAATATAAGCTGTATGGGTTATATTTCTTGTGATTGTGAAAAACTCCTGGATGCTGCATTGAGTTCTCTTATTATTATTCTATGTGGCAATGTATTTTTCTGTAAGAATTACTTTATGTGGAAATGTATTACTCTCTAACTATTGTTTTACATGGCAATGTATTATGTTGTAAACTTTAGAAGCACAATCATCATCATCCTCAAGCAGCCATGGGCTACGGAGATCCAACCAGACCGTGCAATTTAGTTCTCCAAGCAAGTCTATCCTGAGCTACATCTACTACATCTGGCCACTGCACGCCAATTCTAACACGGTCTGTTTGACATTGCCCGCCCACTGCATCCTAGGTCTTCCCTTCTTTCTGAGGCCTTTAGGCACACTGTTCATAACCCTATTCGCCAATTTATAATTATTCATACGGGCAACATGGCCAAACCAGTGGAGTCTCTCTCTGCACAATATGCTGCTTAAAGGAGGTTCCCAATACCTTTGCCTAACCACATCATTAGTTACAAAGTTGAACCACCTAATGCCCAAGATACTGCGTAAGCATCTGGAATCAAAAGCATCTAGTTTCCAGTTATCATGTTTACAAACAGTCCAAGTTACACTGCCATAACTAACCCTAGAAAGAACCAAACTATTATACAGTCTAATTTTAGTTTTCAGGTGTATACGCCTATTTCTCCACAATCTCCATAGATTCTTAAAAGTCCCGCCAGCAATCCCTATCCGTCTGTTAATTTCATGCCGCACATCACCATTATCTGTTACATAGCTCCCAAGATAATTAAACTGTGACACCTGCTCGAGACTGCAACCATTCAGATTAACTGAATCACAGCCTGCCTGACCAATTTTCATCACTTTAGTTTTCTCTCTGTTTATAACCAAACTTACTCTACTACCAGTCTCATCAACAGCTCGAATGAAAGAGTTCATCTCATCAACATCATTTGCCAAAAGGGCTAAATCATCAGCATAATCTAAATCAGAAATTTTCTTATCTCCAGTCCATTTAAGGCCAAAATCTTTCCCTTGAAGTGAATTTCGCCTAGCATAATTAATAACCAAGCTAAAGAGAAAAGGAGACAAAATGCACCCTTGTCGAACACCAGACGTAATGCTAAACCAATTGCTACAAACCTTACCAACTGTCACACACGACTCAGTGTTATTATAGAGAGCTTTCATTATGTTAACTAACTTGTCAGGCCAAATGTCACTAACTTGGCCTTATGTTAACTAACTTGTCAGGCCATATGATATCACAATCAACCACAAATTATGACGATCAACAGCGTCAAAAGCCTTTTTGAAATCAACAAAGCTAGCAACCAAAGGTTTTTGAAACTCTAAACATTTCTCAAGAATCTGCCTAAGTGAAAATATCTGATCCATACATCCCCTACCACTTCTGAATCCACATTGCTCATCACGCAATTGACCGTCAACCAGATTCTTAATTCTATTAAGCACAATCATGGAAAGAACTTTACCTGGAACAGAGAGTAGGCTGATACCCCTATAGTTATCACAAGAACTGCGATCACCTTTTTTGAAAATAGGGATAACAATAGCTCTGGTAAAATCCTTAGGAACCATGCCTTTATCATAAAAGATATTCAGAATTTCAGTCATCCAAGTGGTAACCGAAACATTCCAAGGTCTAAGCATTTCCGTAGTAATTTAATCTACCTCTGGGGATTTATATAGTTTAATTTTAGAAACAGCCAAAATAACTTCAGATTGTGTTATAGGGCCAACATTAAAGCCACCAATGCATCTATCATCATTGCAAACAATGGGAGTAGAACTAACCACATTGTTTAGAATATCACTGAAATGCTCAGCCCACCTAGCCATGACAGAATCCTCACCTTCTATAACCTTACCTTGTTTCTCCTTCAATCCCTGTATACCTGTCCATTTTCTACCACACAAAACTTTAACTATGTGGTACAGCTGTCTGCTGTTGTGCTGTCTAACTGCTTCCTCTTCTTTGTCAGCCAAACCATCAAGCCAAAGATTCTTATCATCAGCTAACTGATCTTTTGCATATTTATTAAGTTCTCTGTAATGCTTTCTATTAGGACTAGTAGGGTATTGATTCAGGACATTCCTGCAGTTCTTTCTTTCTGAAATAAGCTCAAGTGCCTTATCACTCAGATAATTCTGTCTCTTCTGCTCCTTTTTTCCTAAAAGAGTATTGTTAGTGTCCAAAAAAGCCTCTTTAAAATGATCCCATTTTTCATCAACTTCAGTAGTAAGCATACCATGACTGTCATAATGAATAAGTAACCTATCATGGTAAGCTTTGGCTATAACTGGATCTTTCAGAGCTTCCGTATTAAAAGTAAAATTTTTAACTCTAGCGCAACACTTTTCAAGTTTGAGTTGCAATACACTTTTAACAAGGTAAAGGTTGGATCCAATTTCAGCTCCCCTATAAGATCTGGTATTCCTAACAGAACTAGTCCATTTGCTGTTAATTGATATATAATCAATCATATTCTTATGCAGTCCATCTGGTGAAACCCATGTATACTTATGTATGTCGCGGTGTTTGTAATAAGTGTTAGTTATTCTGAATCCATTGAGTTTACTTACGTGTAGGAGACGTTTCCCATTGCCATTGCAGCTGCCAATACCAAAAGGGCCTATTACTCCCCAAAGGTCAGAGTCAGTAGCAACTTTGGCATTGAAGTCACCTAGAACAAGGGTAATATCTCCTTTCTTGACAGAATTCAAAATATCTTGAAGTTGTTCATAAAACCTATCCTTCTCATCCTCATTGGCATCCTCAGTGTGGGCATAACAGCAGGTAACATTCAGGTCTTTAACGCTTGTCTGAAATTTTGCTGTAAGAAACCTTTCATTAATGTACTCATATCCTAGAAGAGCATCACTAGCGTGTCTGCTGAGAAGCAGACCCACGCCTTGGTGATGCTTTTTGTCGTCCCTCCCTGAAAAGAGAAATTTAAGATTATTTTTAAGAATCTGACCTTTATCTGTCCATCTGGTCTCCTGCAAGCCGAGAATATCTAAATTATAATGGTGGAATTCTTGTGAGGACATCAAGAGAAAAAGCTCTGTGCAGAGTCCTCACATTCCAACTACCTATGGAGATAAAATGGTTAGTGGGATGTTTAAAGAAACTATGTTTATTAAGAGAGGAAATGCCAACAATATCAAACAGCCGCTAGTCACAGACATAGGGCAAAGACCTGTTCCACCTCCACTAAAGGCTGAAGCCATCTACACTGGAAAACTTCCTCCAATGTAGAATTTGACGATGCCAATAAAAGCAAAGAGTTCAGGTGCCTGCGATGACCTCTGCTCAGGATTATCCACCAGCTGATAAAGATATCCTGTGAATCTATTCACTTGGAGCTGTGAACCCACAAACAAACAGAAATCACAGCGGAAGATTTTCCCTCCACAGAAGCCGACCAGTGCAGCAAAATCAGGATCCATAATCAAGCTCAGAGCCATATATCTGTCCAGTCCAGTGGGTTTAGATGGTCATCACCAGGACCCTATGTGGTTGACCACTCCTCAGCAGGGTAGAAAAAAAAAATGAAAAGTAGCCATAGTTGTCCAGATCAGTATGCCACACTAATCTGGCAGCCCTCCCCTTCCGTTCACTTCCACAAGAGAGTATCTCTTTTGAAAGGTACTAATGGTCCGCACCACGAGAAGGCGGCGTCGGACATTAGGTGCTAGACCTGGCCGGTTCTATGCATCATCACAGGGGATTGGTGCATAGCTCTCCTTCCAGTGACTACCTAGCTACCATTTACAGACCAAACCAGTGCAATAATATACTTAAATATTTCTTTCATTGAAATTTTCCTTCACGCCAGTTAGTAACCATGTTCAAAAGAAGTTACCGCAAACTGCTTTTTAAAGCACATATTATGAGAAAGTTGAAATTGGTATATTTCATTTATTTTTTTTTAAATATTAACCTACAGTATAATGTAGTTAATGATACCACTGCTCCTAATTACCACCTGCATGAGCTATATTACTTCTGATTATGAAAAATCTCTAACTATTATTTTATGTTGCAATGTATTATGGTAGAAGCTTCAGGAAAGAATAACACACTGCTTGTATATTTCTTTTATAGAAATTTTCTTGCTCACTTTTTCAGCAACAATGATCAACAGAAGTTATCGCAAGCTACTTTTAAAGCACACACCATGTTTCAGTTAGATATTGGTATACTTGATGTAAATTAAAATATTAAACTACAGTATAATCTAGTAAGACGTCCCGTGGCTGAGTGGTTGGTACACTTGACTCCTGATTTAAGGCACCTGGATTTGAGTCCCACATAAGGCATGGATGTGTGTGTGTGTGTGTTGTTTTTCTGCTGAGGTCCTGTCATCCTCACTGACCTACTATGGCATATAAACTAACAAGTTCCTGCCAGACCTTTGTGGAAACTGCTTTTAAAAACACCCGTTATGAACATGTTGAAATAGGTATATTTAATGAAAATTTCAATATTGAAATACAGTATAAGAAGCTGAAGTTATCATTTTTCTTAATGATGAGCTTTATGGTTATATTTCTGGAGATTATGAATAATTTTGGATGTTGCATTAAAATTTGTAACTGTTGTATTTTCTGAAAATCAATTATGGTATAGGCTTCACAAGCACAATAATAGAGTTATATATTTATTTTATCAAAATGTTCATACTTCACGAGTCAATATTAAAACTGAAGAAAAGTTATCGCCTACTATTTCTTAAAGCACAAACTGCGATTAAAATTGCTATATTTAATTTATGGTTCAGTATTAAACTTGAGGATAAGGTAAGTAATATTACTATGTTTTTTATTTTAATATAAGCTCTGGGTAAAATTTCTTTTGATTTATGAAAAATGTTCATATTCCATGAGTCAGTATCAATAATCAACACAAGTTATTGCCTACTACTCCTAGATGCTGCTCTGAATTCTGTAACTATTCTATGTGGCAATGTATTATTCTGCAACTATTAATTTATGTGGCAATGGTATTATTCTCCAACTATTGTTTTACATGGCAATGCAATGTGTTAAAAGCTTTATAAAAACAGTAGTATAGTTCTTATATATTTCTTTTGTTGTAATTTTCCTTCATGCCAGTTAGTAACCATGTTCAAAACAAGTTAATTGCTTTTTAAAGCACACATTATGAGTAAGTTAAAATTGGTATATTTCATGGAAATTTCAATATTAAACTACAGTATAATAAGAAATATAACCATCTCTCTGAATAAGGAGCTCTGGATAAATTTTCTCGTGATTATCAAAAATTCCACAATGTTACACTGAATTCTGTAACTCTTATTTTATGTGGCAGTGTATTATGGTATAAGCTTGAGAAAGACAATAATACATTGTTTCTATACTTCATATTTTGAAATTTTCCTGCTCAACTTTTCAGCAGCAATGATCAACACAAGTTGTCGCAAACTACTTTTTAAAACACACACCATGTTTCAGTTAGAATTGGTATATTTGATGTAAATTAAAATATTAACTACAATGTAATGTAGCAATGATACCACTTTTCCTAATGATGACCTGCATGTACTATATTATTTCTCACTAAGAAAAACTCCTGAATGTTGCACTGGAATCTGTAACTATTTTATGTGACAATGTATTGGTTTATATTCAAAAAATGAATAATTAGAGCTTATGTATTTCTTTTATTCAAATTTTCATCTCACTAGTTAGTAACAGCTTTCAACAAAAGTTATCAAAAACTGCTTTTGAAAACACCCACTATGATTTAGTTGAAATAGGTATATTTAATGAAAATTTCAGTATTAAAATACAGTATAGGAGAGCTAAAGTTATCATTTTTCTTAATGATGAGCTGTATGGTTATATTTCTGGTGGTGATAACAATTTCTGGATGTTGCATTGAATGTTATAACTATTGTTTTTTCTGGAAATAAATTATGGTATAGGCTTTACAAACACAATAATAGAGTTCTCATATTTCTTTTATCAAAATGTTCATATTCCATGAGTCAGTATCAATAATCAACACAAGTTATTGCCTACTACTCTTGAAAGCACAAATATGAATAAAATTGGTATATTTGATGTATATTTCAATATTAAACTACACAAAAAAGTAGCTATATTACTATTTTTATTAAATATAAGCTATATGGGTTATGTTTCTTGTGATTATGAAAAACTTCTGGATGTTGCAATGAGTTCTGTAACTATTATTCTGTGTGGCAATGTATTTTTATGTAATTATTGCTTTATGTGACTATATATTACTCTCTTACTATTGTTTTACATGGCAATGTATAATGTTATATGTAAACTTTAGAAGAAGAAAATATAGTTCTTTTGTATATCTTTTATTGAATTTTCCTTCACACCAGTTAGTAACGGTGTTCAAAACAAGTTTTTGTAAACTGCTTTTTAAAACACATAAGTTAGTTGAAATTTGTATATTTGATGGAAATTTCAATATTAAACCAGAGTATAAAGTTGATAAACTTACCATCTTTCTGAACAATGAGCTCTATGGATAAAATTTCTCGTGTTTATCAAAAATTCCACAATGTTACACTGAATTCTGTAACTCTTATGTGGCAATGTATTATGGTATAAGCTTCAGAAAGACAATAATACATTGTTTCTATACTTCATATTTTGAAAATTTCCTGCTCAACTTTTTAGCAGCAATGATCAACACAAGTTATCGCAAACTACTTTTTAAAAAACACACCATGTTTCAGTTAGAAATTGGTATATTTGATGTAAATTAAAATATTAACTACAATGTAATGTAGTCAATGATACCACTTTTCCTAATGATGACCTGCATGTACTATATTATTTCTCACTAAGAAAAACTCCTGAATGTTGCACTGAAATCTGTAACTATTTTATGTGACAATGTATATTGGTTTATATTCAAAAAATGAATAATTAGAGCTTATGTATTTCTTTTATTTAAATTTTCATCTCACTAGTTAGTAACAGCTTTCAACAAAAGTTATCAAAAACTGCTTTTGAAAACACCCACTATGATTTAGTTGAAATAGGGATATTTAATGAAAATTTCAGTATTAAAATACAGTATAGGAGAGCTAAAGTTCTCATTTTTTTTAATGATATGTATGTTTATATTTTTGCAGATAAGAACAATTTCTGGATATTGTATTTAATTTTGTAACTATTGTTTTTCCTGGAAATCAAATACGATATAGGCTTCACAAACACAATAATAGAGTTCTTATATATTTCTTTTATCAAAATGTTTCTAATCCATGAGTAAGTAACAATAGCCAACACAAGTTGTCGCCTACTACTTCATAAAGCACAAACTATGATTAAAATATGTATAGTTGATGTGTATTTCACTATTAAACTACATGATGAAGTAGCTAATATTACCATTTTTATGAAATATAAGCTGTATGGGTTATATTTCTTGTGATTATGAAAAACTGCTGGCTATTGCATTGAGTTCTGTAACTATTATTCTATGTGGCAATGTATTTTCATGTAAGCATTACTTTATGTGGAAATGTATTACTCTTTAAATATTGTTTTACATGGCAATGTATTATGTTATAAACTTTAGAACAACAATATAGTTCTTATATATATATATCTTTTATTAAAAATTTCCTTCACACCAGTTAGTAACTTTGTTCCAAACAAGTTATCGCAAACTTTTTTAAAGCATGCATTATGAGTAAGCTGAAATTGGTATATTTGATATAAATGTCAGTATCAAACTAGAGTATAAAGTTTGCTAAACTTTAAATTTTTTTTGTGAATAATGAGTTGTATTGTTATATTTCTTGTGATTATAAAAACTCCTAAATGTTACCCTGAATTCTCTAACTCTTATTTTATGTGGTAATATATTATGGTATAAGCTTAAGAAAAACAGTAATTTTGTGCTTATATATTTATTTTATTTGACACTTCCTGCTCCGTAGTTAATAACAACGATGAACACAAATTATCACAAACTTATTTTTAAAGAGCACACCATGTTTCAGTTAGAAATTGGTCTATATGATGTAAATTAAACTATTTAATGATACCACTTTTCCTAATTATGACCTACATGGGTTATATCTTTCCTGATTATGAAAATCTCCTGAATGTTGCACTGAATTGTGTAACTCTTATTGTATTGGCAATTTATTATGGTAGAAGGGAAAAAAATACAGTGCTTATCTATTGCTTTTATTGAAAATTTCCTGCTCACTTTTTCAGCAATAATGATCAACACAAGTTATCACAGACTACTTTTTAAAGCAACACCATGTTTCAATTAGAAATTGGTGTATTTGTAGTAAATTTAAATATTAAACTTCAGTACAGTGTTGTTAATGAAACTGCTTTTTCTAATGATGACCTGCATGGGCTATATTCCTTCTGATTAAGAAGAACTCCTGAATGTTGCACTGCGATCTGTAACTATTATTTTCTGTGACAGTGTATCATGATAAATATATTCAAAAAAAGAATAATTTTGTGCTTTTACATTTCTTTTATTGAAATTTTCCTGTCACTAGTTAGTTACAACATTCAGCACAAGTTATCGTAAACTGGTTTTAAAAACAACCACTATGGTTAAGTTGAAATTGGTATATTTAATGCAAATTGCCATAGTAAAATACAGTGTAAGATTGCTAAACTTATGATGAGCTGTATCATTATATTTCTGGTGATTATGAATAATTATTGGGTGTTGCACTAAATTCTATAACTATTGGTTTTTCTGGACCTCATTTATAGTATAACCTTCACGAACACAATAATAGAGTTCTTATGTATTTATTTTATCAAAATGTTCCTACTCCATTAGTAGGTTTCCAATATCAACACAAGTTATTGCCTACTACTTTTTAAAGCAGAAACCATGATTAAAATTGGTATATTTTATGTATATTTCAGTATTAAACTAGAGGATAAGGTAGATAATATTACCATGTTTTTTTTTTTTCCCCAAATATAAGCTCTATGGGTTAAATTTCTGTTTTTGATTATGAAAAACTCCTGGATGATGTTCTGAATTCTGTAACCATTATTGTATGTGGCAATATATTTTTTTGTAACTATTAATTTATGTGGCAATGTATTATTCTCCAACTATTGTTTTACATGGCAATGCAAAGTGTTATATAAGAACAATAGTATAGTTCTTATATATTTCTCTTTTGAAAATTTTCTTCACAGCAGTTAGTAACCATGTTCTGTTGAAATTGGTATATTTCATGAAAATTTCAATATTAAATTACAGTATAAGGTTGCTAAATTTATCATTTTTCTAAATAATGAACTCTATGTTTATTTTTCTGGGGATTATTTAAAATTCCTGAATGTTACACTGAATTCTGTAACTATTATTTATGTGGCAATGTATTATGGTATAAACTTCAGAAAAACAATAATATTGTGCTTATATATTTATTTTATTTGAATTTTCCTGCTCCCTAGTTGGTAACAATGATGAACGCAAGTTATCACAAACTAATTTTTAAAGAACAACCTTGTTTTAGTTAGATATTGGTCTATTTGGTGCAAATTAAACTATGAAGCAAATGATACCACTTTCCTAATGATAAACTGCATGGGCTATATTTCTTCTGATTAAGAAAACTCCTGAATTTTGCACTGAATTCTTTAACTATTTTTCTATGTGGCAATCTATTATGGTAGAAGCTTCAGAAAAAAAAATTATACAGTGCTTATTTATTTCTTTTATTGAAATTTTCCTTCTCACCGTTTCAGGAACAATGATTAACACAAGCTATCGCAAACTGCTTTTTAAAGCATACACCATGTTTCATTTAGAAATTGGTCTATTTGAGGTAAATTACTATATTAAACTACGGTATAGAGTGTTCAACAAATAAATCTTCTTTGCAAACTGGACCATTTTGTAAAATTGGCCTTCACCCCTTTATCATCTGGTCCACAAGCATAATTTCATCGTATGGTGCTGTATGTATCAGCTGGCAGGACCAGCACTGTGAAGTACTGACAATCCTGCAAGTTAACGATTAGGCTTAGTGGCCCACAGGCCACCTAGATTTGTTGAAAAAAGTTTTGAAGTGTGCTAAATGGAAGTGCCTTTTCATATGTGGTGGTAATTAATGGGGGGAGAGAAATTTAGATGTTCTTCCGGGGTGATGGTTTGGTTTATGTTGATATTTGCAGTGTGAGATGAAAGAATGGAGGTTTGGTTGAAGTTAATGCTTGCGTTATGTGATGCAACATAACTAGTTAAAAAATTGGATTTGGCCTTAATTTGAGAATTGGTTGGAAATTTAAAAAAGTAATGGTAGTGGGGGATGGAGAGGAGTAGGGCCATGGAATAGGATGAAAAAATGTGGCCTGAGTTAAATCCCCTTGAGGAAGGAGTGGGGCTTTGAAAAAAAAAATTTCTTCTCAAATATCTTCCACAATTGGAGGGTAATTTTCTTGGGGGGTGCTCAAATTTGTAGGGGAGGGGAGTGAGGGGTCAGGGCATGTAGCTGGTAAATTTAGAGGAGGTGGGTTAAAAATTGTGGGGGGGAGGAGGCATGTGTCCAGGTAGGTTAATATTATGGTTCAGGAGAAGTGCTGTGAAAGCAATGTGTATGGGATCAGAACTCAACATAGGCTTAGCTACATTAAGAAAATTTAAAATAAAAAATTTGAAAGGATGTTTTTAAGTGGAGGGGAGATATAAAATATTATTTATTGCCAAAAGATGTGGTCATAGCTGGTGTGGGAGAGGTATGGTGAGTTGGGAAGGTCCTGTTTGAACGAGTGAAAATGAGCATAAGTGGGGTGCTCAGAAGTTGATGTTGGTTATGTTGTTAGCTATGAAATATGGCTGTGGTGTGAGAAACTAAATCTGATATGTATGTGGCAATGTGGAATATTTTTTGTGGCAATGTGAGGAGTGGTAGCTGAGCTATTTTGGAGGTAATGATGTATGGTAGATCAAAATTATCTATGAGCTAGATGTATTTCATAGCAGCAGTGGTGTAAATATCAGAGTATAGCTTTTCCACATGTAAATTTAGGTAGCTCAATTCGATATTTAGTGCTATTGTTTGTCCATAGTGCTTCTTTTTTGTCCTAAAATGGATCTTTTTTGTCATTAAATGGTCTTTTTGGCACCTGGATCTGAGAGAGTTTCAAAGGATCTCTTAAGAGAGGAAAAGTGGTGGAGATGTGGCTGGAGAAAATCAGAGGAATTTTCCACTGCTATGGAGGAAGAGGGCTTTGCCTGGTTGTGTGTCTTGATTTAAAATGGATTTGGGTGTGTGGTGTGTCCAAAGGTTGCAAGATTTTGATATAGGGTGTGTGTTATAATTTGTGCAGTATAAAAGGAAGTAAATATCTTCTATAACCTGGGAAGTAGGGCATTGTGCTGTAGGTGATTGTTTGCCTCTGAAGATGTTTTTATTTGTGGTGTCTTGAATCCATGATCATGTCCATGCGGAGTGAAATAATTTATTGCAGTTTCTAATATGGTGTTTGCAAGAAGGTGTAGTGTGGTAATTGGGGGCTGGGAGTGAAAGTCTTTGTTTGGCTAATGAATCTGCAGTCTCATTATGTTTAATGTTGCAGTGGGAGGGTATCCAGTAAAATGTAATGGTGTTTCCTTTGGCAATTGTGTTGTGGATTAGTTTTTGAATGTGATAAATGGAGTAGTGTTGTGATGGCTCATATGTTTGTTTGTTGATGGAGTGTAGAGCGGGTTTGGAGTCTGTGATAATGTTGATATTATGTGGATTAAGGTTTGTGGACCATTCCAGTGCCATGTGTATGGCTGCTAGCTCTGTGGCAGTGCAATTTTCTGCCAGGTTTTGTTTAATGATGTGTGAGAATTTGGGAGATCTGGAGTGAAAAGCAGCTGAGCCAGTGGTAGTGTCTGGAATGTAGGAGCCATCTGTGTAATTAGTGAGATCAGTGTCAGAAAGGTTGGAGATAAGGTGGTCCGCTGCTGTTTTAAGTTCAGTTGGGTGATGTGATTTTTTATTTGTGATGTGTGGAAGGGTGAGGTGAATGCTTGGTTTCTTAAGTAAACAATATGGTAGTGTGTGTTTAGGCTTGAAGTGTTAAATTTGTTTCCAGGTGGAGTATATGTGTTGTTTGATAATTTGTGCAGTGGGAGTTGAGTTGGCGAGATTTTCAATTCTGTTAATTGAAAGGTGTGTAGGGTTGAAATGCTTGAATTTTATGAGTGTTAGTGGGTGAGATAGTGTCTTTTAATGTTGAGGGGGGGGCTCTGCCCAGGTGGCCAAATTTCGGCAGCCAGCTTTGAGACCCAGGTCAAGTCTGATGATTTTGGTTTATATTGTTTCAAGTTTACTGCTTTGTGTGGGTGAAGCTGTGTTTAGTGCTGGGAGGCCATACTCCAGTCTGGAGTTGATGTATGCTTTAATAAAGGTGAGCATTGACTTACCACAGGCACCCCATGATGTTTTGCTGATTGAGTTGAGTATGTTGACTGTTTCATTACATGTGGATCTTATGTTTTATATATGATTTTCCTTGTGAGCCTATGGTCTATAGTTAGCCCTAAACATTTGTAGTGGCTAACTGTAGGTATGTTGCAGTTGTTGACTTTAATATTAGGAATATTGTTTGGGAGATGTTTATGAGTAATATGTAAGACTGCAGATTGAGGTGCAGAGACGGCTAGTTCCCATATTGTGGTGAAGTCAAGAACCAAGTTGACTGCATTTTGTAGGTGGCTCTGAATGTTGTGTATGTGTTTTCCTGTGGTCCAAAGCACTATATCATCATCAAATATGGAGCATGATATTTCATCTGGAAAGATTGTTGGGAGATGATGTAGAAGTATGTTGAATAATGTTGGAGATACCACACTGCCTTGTAGTAGTCCTCTTGAGAGTTTATGTGGGTCAGAAAGGGTTGTTCCCAGTTTAACTTCAATATTTCTGTATGTGAGGAAATTTTTGAAAAATGAAATATATTGCCTGAAATGCCTAGTTGGTGCAATTTGTAGAGTATGTTGGTGTGTGAGGCAGAATCAAAAGCAGAAGTGAGGTCTAGAAAGACAGCAAGTTCAGCTGAAGTGATTATGTCAGAGAAATTATCTGTGGTTGACATGTGCTCTCTAAAGGCAGTCTGGCAAGTGGGGAGTGTTTTGGTTTTTTGGAGGAAGAATTTTAGTCTAGAGAGCACCATTCTTTTTAGAATTTTAAGTACACATGATGTGAGTGTTATGGGTCTATAGGAAGTGAGATCAGATGCTGGTTTATGTGGTTTCAAAATGGGGATAACTGATCTGAATTTCTTCCCGTTCAGTGGGGAAGGTGTGAGTAGACCAGCATTTGTTGTAGATTTCAAGCAGACAGCTTAGTGCTTGTGTGCCTAGTTTTTTGAGACTGGTGTAAATTATGTTGGTGAGAGGTGTGTTGAGTGCTGGAAGTTTGCAGTTGATTGGTTGATTGTGTTATTCATGTATTTGCAATACTCTTGATATGTATGAGTGTTTCCTTTGGGGGGGGGGGGGGTGCTTGTAAGGTGCATTGCTATGTTATTTGCCCCTTGTGTAGTGGAGATGTTGTTTCTCCATAAGTAAGTGTGTCAGGGGGCAATGGGATATGCCTGGATCTGTAGGGTTCTAATTGTTGACCAAATAAGGGTTGAGTCTGTTCTGGGGCTAAAGTTGCAGAATTGTCTCCATTCTTTTCCTTTAATGTTGAGCCTAAGTCTCCTTAGCTTGGAATTTGCTCTGTTGAATGTGTTAATGGCAGGTACAGTTGGGTTTTCTTCTTATGTTTAGTTGATTTGTGATTGTAGGGTGATTTTTGGAAAATGTGTTTCGTGGTGAATTTGTTTTTGCCTAAGTTTTGTTAATGCAAGTGTAGAAAGAGGTTACATTATCAGGTGTGTGTGTAGTTATGGAGTTTTCACAATTTAGTGAGAAGTTATTCCAGTTGTAGTGTGTATGTGTGGAATATGCAGTTATAAAGGGTGAATGTTGTGCCCTGAATTTTGATATTAATTCCAACAATGTCCATATAAGTGTATTAAGTAGGGTTTGGATAATGTATTAGGTTGGTGGAGTTTGATTGTGTTTTGTTTGATGTAGAGTTTAAAATGGAAGTTGCTAGGTATTTTAGTTTTGTTGAGGGCAAGTATAGGGATGATGTTTTCTGTAATTGTTTTAAGTTTAAGGAGTTGATTGGGAGGTGATATACAGTTCCATTGGATGCAAGTGTGTGTAGTGTTAGGGGGGAAAACAATGGAACTCTTAGCCAGTGTGTGGAAGTGGGAGAGAGGTTTACCCTAATTGATGTAGCAAGGCCAGGATGGCCTGTAAGGCTATATGTAGGACCTAGATTTGGTATTGATTGGACCTAGATTTGGGGGGCAGAAGGGGGACCTCTATCTATTAGGGGAATTATTAATTGTATGAGTTGTGGAAGCAGAGATTTTGTGGTGGGGGAGGGGGGATCTTTGTTTTGGTTGATGTAGGTTTCTTGGCCCTGGTTCTTTTCAAATAATAAGATTTGGTCCTTGTGGAAAATTTAGGGGATGGCGGAGGAGACTGCAGTGTAGGAGTGAGTTTAGAAGTGTCATCATCAGAGGAGCTAGTGATGATTGTGTTGTGTGCTGGTAGAGGTGGGAAGTTAGCAAGTGTGATGGTGGTAGGTGGTGAGCCACTGTGTGCTTGTAGTGGGGTGGGTTGGTTGGTTTAGGTGTGGGTGTTGGCAGTGGCTTTGGGGTAGTAATGGTAGTTGTAATTGGATTTTCTTTTGTGGGGAGCTGAGGTTGAACAGTAATGTGGGTTCTTGGGGTAGCTGCTGTTTTAATTTGAATGGCCCTGAGCCTGGCAGGGCATTTTCCAAAGGTGGCCACATGTGTGCCTCCACAGTTACAGCAGAGAAGAGGCATATTTCTCTTGCAATCTGATGACAGGTGACCTTGTGCACAGTATTTGCATCTTGGAGAGCTGCGACAGATGGATATTATGTGTCCAGATCTTTGGCATTGGAAGCATTGTGGGGGAGGATTTGTGTAGGAGTCTACATCAAAAGTGTAGTGTTCAAGTTCAACAGTGGGGAGGAGGGGGTTGAAATATAAGATCGCCTTCTGTGTGTTCTTTCTTGTCATGGTGCCATCCATTTTTTTGTGTGCATATGTGATCCATTTAATCTTATGGACATCATATTCAGCGAGTGATTCTAAGATACTCTCATTGGTCAAGTATTTGTCCACTCCTTCGATACTGCTGTAGGGTTTTGAGTATGACTCTAGAAATTTGGATTTAATTGGGACATTTTTAATATGGGAGAGTGCCATTAAGGTCCTGGCTTGAGCATTATTTTGAACTTTCACCAGGTATTCTCCTCTGTGGGTGAAACGAGATTCTGTGGGTTTTTCTACGAGACAGTTGATTTCTTTGGCTATTGCATTTATGTTTAAATATTTAAGGGTTTCAGGGGGGAGGGTTGAGAATAGGAGAACTGGCACATATTATTTCGTTGTCTGATGAGAGGGATGAATATTTTCTCGATCTTTTCCTGTTACAAACTGTGGTCCAGGAATTGTCATTTTCTTGAGTTTGCATGGGTTCAGGTATTTAATTAGTTGGGTTGTTTTGAGTGTGTTTGAATGTGGTTTGCTAAGTTTGGGACAGAGAGGCATCTTCCAGTTAGATTATGTGAGTTTGATGTTGCGATCACCTTATTACCAGTAGCAGCACTGGTGCCGTCCGCACCCACCAATGACATACAGACCTGCTTGACTTGGATGACAGATGACAGGAGGTCTGTCATGACTGGTGGGGTCCCCTTTGGCCGTTTTGCCATTGGGGAGCCTGTCTGTCGCGGGGCTGGGCAGCGACTTCCGGGGCCACTGCTATACACTGCTTTGGCCTCTGCTTCAGGTAAACGGGAGGTCCTGGGGTGGCCCCCTCAGGATCAATCGGCTGGTGGGCTGGTCCTGCTAGGGTCAACTATGCAGATCGGTGAATAACCTTGTCCACCGTCCGCACAACGGTTTGCGAGTTCTCCCACACATTTACTAATTTTGTAGTTTTCTTTCTTTTGCGAGGCCAGCTCTTGCCTCACACTTTATTGCTTTGTTGCTTCTTTTCTTTTGTGGGAACTCCGACGAGTTTAACACCATTTCTCTTTTACTTTTCCTTTTTGTTTTGTAGTGAGGGCTTGGCTCACTGGCTCTGTGGGTATGGTGCCCGGGTAGCCCTGGCGCCCAACTGGGCGTCCCCTTGTTGGACTCCATGGTGGGTGGGGACAACGGGCACTGAATCCCTCAAAAACAACCATGAGTTCTACTACTCATAATTCTTCGAACAATGCCGCGAAGAGGGCTCGCCATGAACCCCCAACTTCTTTGCCTTTGCCTTCGTCTTCGTGTGTGTCTCTGTCTCCGAAGTTCCTGATCATCCACTCTACGGCTGATCAGGTTCTTGGGGACATGTCCCCTTTTTTTATAAACAAGGGTATTCAAGATCTTGCGGGAGAGCCGAAATCTGTCAAGCGCCTAAGATCTGGTGACTTGCAGGTGGAGACTGCGTGCTCCAAGCACTCGGAGCTTTTATTAAAGGTTACAGCGATTGGTGGAGTGGCAGTCGAAGTCACTCCACACAAAACACTCAATTCCTCCCGGTGCGTGATCTCCGAGTGGGGCCTCCTCAAGGTTTCTGAGGAGGAAATCCTCTCGGAGCTTTCAGCCCAGGGGGTGATCGCAGTCCACCGGGTTTCATCACGCCGTAATGGAAAGTTAGAGCCCACCAGGGTACTAATCCTAACTTTCAACACACCACGCCTGCCTACTTCCATCAAGGCAGGATACTTACACTGCGAGGTGCGGACATTTATACCCAACCCTCTGCATTGCTTTCAATGCAAGAGGTTTGGCCATGCCCGCACCGCATGCCGGGGCAAGCCCACCTGTGCTCGTTGTGGCAGTCAGGATCATCTCGAACCTGACTGCACAGCAGAAAAGGCATGTTGTGTAAACTGCTGTGGTGAACAACCGGCGTACTCCCACGACTGTCCAAAGTGGCTGGAGGACAAAGAGGTACAGCGCTTCAAGACCGTTCATAACACCAGCTATCCAGAGGCGAGAAAGCTCGCTGCACCGCCTGCCCCACCTGGTAAGTTCTTCTATGCCGGTGCAGTTGTCGGAAAACCCATCGTTAAGATGGCTTCCGTGGCGGTGCAGACCGACATCAGCGTTCCACCAGCTGAATCTTTCTCGCCTGCTGCCAAGTACCTCTTGACGCAGGCGAAGCCGACGTTGGTGTCGACCTCGACATCGACACCGGTTTATATTCCTGTGTCTGTGCCTTCCACATCCACCTCCGGAAGGCCCCCTCCACCCCGCCCACAGACAGTAAGACCTACAAAACCCAAGGGGCCCCCGCCGGGGCCCAAAAAAAAAATTTTCCTCCTCGTTCGGCGGTCTCTGATCCATGTTGCTCTGACGACTCCGAGGACATGGACACCGACCGCCCTAATTTTCCAAAACCGTCGCTGGCGACGGTTAAAATAATTCGCAAGTCGTCTGCCAATTCTTCTAAGACCTGAGATGGCCACACTCCTTCAATGGAACTGTCGTGGATTCCAGAGGAATATTGACGACATCAAGGTCCTCCTGAGGGCACACCAACCCCTCTGCATGTGCCTTCAGGAGACATTTTTGCGGACAGCCAACAAATCCACTATCCGGCACTTTTCTCTTGTTCCCCGGGACCGGGATGGAGATGGTCCAGCTCACGGCTGTGTTGCCATCCTCGTGAGCAACCATTCTCCATTCCAGGTCATTCCCCTCACCTCACATTTAGAGGCGGTTGCCATCCGCCTCTTTGTGGGATTTTCGTTGACTGTCTGTTCTGTCTATCTCCCACCCGGAGGCATTGTTTTCCGGGATGACCTCGTCTCGCAGCTGCCGTCCCCCTTCCTCATCATGGGGGACTTCAACGGCCACAGTCCGCTCTGGGGCAGTGCTGACACCAACGGGAGGGGCCGGGTCTCGGAACAGTGTCTCTTGGATCCATCGCTCTCCCTGTTGAACACCGGTGTCAGTACCTACTTTCACACTCCAACCCGCACATTCACTGCCATTGACCTCACCATCTGCTCCTCCTCGATCCTTCCACTCTTTACATGGGAGGTCGAAAACAATCTCTACGGAAGCGATCACCTCCCCGTGGTGTGTACCATCTCTCGTGGGGGGCCTTGCAGCCCTTCGCGTGTCTCCCGGTGGAGGCTTGATCGGGCTGATTGGAGTGGCTTCGAGCTCTTGTCTGAGCTCGATGAACACTCTGTCAGCCAGGAGCCCATCAATGTTGCAGTGGCGGAGTTGACGGACTGCATCGTCCATGCAGCTGCCTCTACTATTCCTCAGATCTCGACTCGGTTTCCACGGTTCCCAAAACCGTAGTGGAATCCTGACTGCACCGCAGCTCGTAAGGCTCAGAACAAGGCTTGGGGGGTGTTTCGGAGATATCCGACGTCCCCCAACCTCGAAGCATTCAAACGCGCCAGGGCGAAAGCCCGTTTCATCCGGCGCCAGAGCCAGAAGGAATCTTGGATGAAATATACATCTTCCATCACCCGCACGACCAGTTCTAAGGTCGTGTGGGATAAGGTCCGGAAGATGGGTGGGAAGTACACGTCCCACTCATTATCGATCCTGGAGCACAATGGACAGGCAATTGCTGATCCTCGAGCAATTGCCGACATTCTGGGGGAGTCATTCTCCACCATCTCTTCTCTGTCCTCCTACTGCCCCGAGTTTCTGGCCCAGAAGAGCAGGGCCGAACGCTCTCCGCTGTCCTTCCATTCGAATGGCCTGGAGTCTTACAACAGGCCATTCACAGCAGAGGAGCTTCGCCTTGCTCTGCACACTTCTCGTGCATCTGCTGTGGGGCCAGACAATGTCCATTATGCCATGCTCCAACATCTCTCACCATCGAGTAAGGATCGACTGCTCCAACTCTTCAACCGTATTTTCATCGAGGAGCAGTTTCCGGACTCCTGGCGGGAGGCAATCGTCTTGGCCTTCCCTAAGCCAGGCAAAGATCCCAAGATTCCTTCTAATTATCGTTCAATTGCTTTGACGAGCTGCGTCTGCAAGGTGTTGGAAAGGATGGTAAATACCAGGCTGGCCCGGTATTTGGAACACCATGGCCTTCTTTCCAACACCCAGTGTGGCTTTCGCAGGCACCGATCTACTTTAGACCACCTGATCCGCCTCAAATCGGCGATCAGGAATTCTTTTTACGACGAGAGCACCTGGTGTCAGTTTTCTTCGACATTGAAAAAGCGTACGACACGGCATGGAGATTCGGCATTCTTCGTGACTGCAGCTTTGGCTTGTGAGGTCACATGCCGATCTTCATCGCGAACTTTTTATCTTCTCGTGTTTTTCGAGTCCGTGTCGGCAACACTCTATCACGGCCTTTCCCCCAAGAACAGGGGGTGCCTCAAGGCTGTGTCCTGAGTGTTACACTTTTCGCTGTCAAGATAAATTCCATTACACGGCAACTTCCTCTGACTGTAGGCAATGCTCTCTATGTTGATGACTTTAGCATCTTTTGCTCATCGTCCAGCATGAGGGTCATTGAACGACAACTGCAAACTGCCCTGAACAATCTCTCGGTTTGGGCGACGGCCAATGGGTTCCGGTTCTCCCCACAGAAGACTGCTTGTGCGCACTTTTGCCGCAAGCGTAATCTTCATCTGGACCCCGAGCTGCGGCTCGGGGGTAACATCATTCCAGTTGTGGTGGAGACCAAGTTTCTCGGTCTCATCTTCGACCGGAAATTGACCTTTTTACCACATATTCGACATCTCAGGTCCAAGTGCACGCGGGCATTGAACATCATTATGGTCCTCTCCTCCCTCTCTTGGGGGGCTGACTGATGTTCTTTTGCTCCGCCTTTACCATGCACTTGTCAGGTCGAAACTGGACTACGGATCCCAGGTGTATGACTCCGCCCGGGATTCGGTGGTGAAGGTGCTGGACCCACTCCATCATCAGGCCCTCCGTGTGTGCACGGGGGCGTTCCGCACTTCGCCGGTCCAGAGTCTGTACGTTGAGACCGATGAACCATCTTTATCTATTCGCCGTCAGCAGTTGTCCCTGCAGTATGCATCAAAATTGCGATCCCTGCCAGGCCATCCCACTTGGGACTACGTTTTCAGTCCCAGGTGGGAAATTTTATACCAGAATCGGCCGACTGCCATTCGTCCTTTCGGTTTGTGTGTCCGAGGTCATATGCGAGACATCAATACCAGTCTCGATAGCATCGCACAGTCGACGGCTGAGCCACCTCCACCTTGACTCGCTGTTTTCCCTTCCTGCGATTTTTCCCTGTGCAGGACGGGGAAGGCCTTTACACCCGACTGTGTGTACCGGCAACTCTTTGCCAGCCATCGTGCTGCGCACCCGGACTTCTTGCCTGTCTTTACAGATAGCTCGAAATCCGGCACTTCTGTGGGATCAGCCATGGTCTTCTGTGATGTAATCATTGCAGACCAGATCCCACAGCAGTGTTCCATCGTCACTGCTGAGTTGCATGCTATCAGCATTGCCTTGGACCATATAGCAGCTAAGCATCATCGTCGGTGTGTGCTTTACACCGACTTGCTTAGTTCGCTACAGGCTTTGATCTCGGTGAGGCATCGGCCTCACCCTGTTCTCTCCAAGATCCGCCAGCAGCTCCATCGTCTGGCAGCCACCACCACGATTCTCTTCTGTTGGGTGCCCGGTCATGTCGGAATCAGGGGCAACGATTTGGCAGATTCTGCTGCCAGGTCAGCCACGCCCCTGTCCGACTCTCTGTTGCCAGTTCCATATGTGGATTTCCGGCAGTGTTTCACCATCGAGCTCCGGGCACAGTGGCAGAGATCTTGGTCTGAACAGGTTGCTAACAAGCTCTTCGAGATCAAGCCCATTGTCAAACTGTGGCAGTCTTGTTTTCGCAGGAATTGTAAGGAGGAAGTTGTCCTTGCTCGGCTCCGCTTAGGTCACTCGTTTTTAACCCACTCTTTTCTTCTTAAGTTTTTTTAAGTTCTTTTTGTGGCATTTCGTTTGTGTTCTTTTTAACTTTGGTTGTGGGTTCTGAGACTTTTATCCCTTTTTATCGTTTGTTTGGCGCAATATAGCCTTAGTTGCTGTTGCGCCAATAAACCCCAAACAACCAACCAATTCTACTTGTAGGGAACCATGGCTTGATTTTTTAGATTGTTCTGTGGTTTTAGTAACCTTCGTTGCTGGAGGGTTAGCCTTTGGCGCCGGTTTATCAGCGATTTTTGTCACAGTAGGAGTAGCAGGACCAGAAGTAATGATTTCGGCGCAGCTGCCGGTGTCTTTCTTGTCTGCTGATTTGACTGTTGGGCAGGTTTATGACCTGTAGCAGCTGAAATCAGCGAATGATTTGAAAGGGCAGGAGCTAAAGTATGGTCATTCTTGGAGAATTTTTTGCAAGGGAGGGCACAATCTTTTTCCAGATGTCCATTGGATATGCAGTTTTTGCAAATGATGGCTGAATATTGCACTGTAAAATGACCTTGCAAGTGGCCTTTCTTGCGAGTCACAATAACACAGTTGTACACGATTATAGCCGCACAGCTAACTATGGACATTGTGTTTGGGACAGTACATACCATATCCATTGCAACTACACAGACACCCATCCATCTTAGTTCGTGCTCTATAGAAATAATTTTGCCATAAGGCATCAATGCAGCAGCAATGACCTCATTGGCAATTTTGTAGAACACTGTATTGTAAGAATCACACATTCACCCATTTATAAAAATATCCATTTGGACAAATTAAAAGATACAGAAGCTTAAAAAGATCCAATGGGACACAAAAGATTCTAAACAGGACACAAAAGATGCTTTTTGGACACCTCAAATACTGTACCATGTCTAAATACAGTTTTTTCTCAAAATATATATATATCTGGCTATCAATCACACATAGCCAGAGCATATCACACTCATTTTCTTACATTTTTAATTTTTATCCTTATAAACAAAGGATATCACAATTCTCCTTCCATGGATCACTCCTTACTTTTCACAGCCTTTTAAAAGCTTGATTTCACATTTTTCACTTTTACCACCTTCCACAATCACACACACATACACTTTGAATATTAAAAAAAAAGAAAATAAATTATTGGAATTCATCAACCAATGCTTTATTTACACACAACATCCCCTACGTAGATTAGGAAAATCCCATAAGTTGATATCTTCCAATCAATCATTTGTTTCTATTTTATTTAAATTTGCATGGCACTCATTTAGGCTTAATTGATCATTTTTCTCCTTCCTGAAGTTTCACTGCAACACACTCCTACTGAATGTATTCCTGTGACTACACATTTAGCCTCCCTGCCCCCTCTTAACCCAACTCTATTTCAATCTCTTAGCTTTTTCACAAGATGATACCGTACCCTACCACCCTCCCCCTACCAAATTTCACCCCATTAGACAGATTTCTCTTAAGGGGGGGGGGGGGCAACATAAGAAAAAAAATTTCTTGCCCCCCCAAAAAAAGATTGTTCTCTTTTTCCGTAGCCATTTCTTTCAACCCCCTTCCCCCTCCCCCACCTGTACACCCTCCCCCCATTTCCCCACCCTTGGGGAAATTTTTAAGTTTAGGCTGCTTTTTAAACTTTACCCAATTCAACCTATAATGCTTGGATTTTTTTTTTATTTTTTCGATTTTATTGTCACTTAGCCCCTTCAACTTTCACCTACCACTTTCCCCACACCAGGCACCGAATGAAGCTCTTCCTCTTCATTTTGCACTCTTTTTTTTTTAGGTGGCCTGCGGCCATCTGCCTTTGCCATTCTAGGGTTCCTGGCACCTCACTGTGCCTGGCCCCACTTCATAGTCATCTGCAGCACCCATTCCTGAAAATTTGTGAGTGAACCTGATGATAGCTAGATTCCTATCAAACTTACAAAGAGGTCCAGAGGAAAGAACGAAGGATGTTATACTGTTTGAAAATTTCAATGGGCAAGGTCTTGAAATCATCAACACTGCAGGGAAGAGTGGTCACCTGATACCCCCCCCCCATCTCTGACCATAATGACGCGAAAGTGGCAACGGGGCCCTAAAATGGTGGCCACTCCCCCCCTACATTATTACTCTATGCTTCTGTCCATTCATGTGGTCATGAAAGACTACTGGGGATGAATTTGCAGTACTCTGGGACCAAGAAAAAGGGCAAACAGAAAAAAAAATGTCAAGGAGGGGGAGTGGGGGAAAGCAGATTGCTTGAGAACCCCAGGTCTAATTCCCTCCTTGATAACTGGTAAATGTTCTGATTTAAGAGTATCTTAAAATATAAGTGAAAGTGAAAAAAAAAATTGGTTACGGATAGGGGTGGGGGTGCAGAAGTTGTTGAAAATGTGGAGCAATGTTTTTGGTTTAACAGTTGAAAAAGTAATAAAAGGTGTTGAATTTTAGAATTGTATTCTATGTAAGGAATGAGGGAAAGGGAAGGAAAGTTGGTGAGAAAAGAGGGGGGGGGGAGGGTAGTGATAGGAGGGGGATGAAAAAGTGGGGAAAGGTGAAAAAGGAAGAAATGTGATAGTGTAAAGAAAGGGAGAGGGGGAAAATGGATAGGGAAAGAAAAGATAAAGAAATAGTAGAACTGAAAAAGACCCGGGGAGTGACAGGGGGTAAAATTTGTGGTACACACCACTTAGAAAGGGTAGTTTTCACGTGGGAGGGAAAATCTGTCTCTAATTTTGTACACCTTAACGATGAGCTTGCTTCTTTCAAAAACAGAAGTAGTAGATGTTTCTTCATATTCATGTATTAGTTGGCATTTGGATAACCAAATTTGATATTTAACTATGCTAATAATTAAATTAATAGCATAGTGCTTCTGAGGGGGGGGGGGGGGGTACTTTTGTAAGTCATGGAACCTAACTGCTCTCAGCAAAGGTGCTGTTATTTTGAGCCATTGGCCAACTTTATAGTTTTAGCAGTATAATGACAGTGATACAAAAGGTGGTCAATGCTTTCCTTATTAGGGCAATTATGGGAAACAATAAAACCAAAACTTTTCCTTCTGGCATTGGTGTAAATTATGATGTCTGCTTCCTTTCAAAATTGAAGTTTCTCATTTGTTTAAGTGCAGACATGTGATATTGGTTCAAGTACTTGGCCACTTAATTCTAGAGTAAAGCTGATGGAAGACTTGGTGTGGCTGGCTGAAAGGTGGCATAGAGCTGTTTCTTAATTATGGGGCATGGTATTGGACCTTTGTTGAGCACCAAAGTTATTACTGAAGGTAGTTTCTTATAATGTGTTTTCTTGGTTTTTGGGACCAGAATAGGTGTTGTTCGTGATCAGTTGTTTAGTGCTATAAAAAGTAATTTAGTAGGTTAAAAGCAGGGCGATTTTGTATGTTTAATGTTTTTTTTGAATGTCCTCTAAATAACTAATGTTGCATAATGTTCTAAGTTTTGGTATAGCTAGTCCTCCTCCTTTGGTTGAATTTTGGATTATATACCTTTTAAATAGCTCAGGTTTTCCATTCCAAATTTGTTAATTTTGTCCAAAGTGTTGTTATGGGGGATTTAAATGTGGCAAGAAAAGTGAGCTTGGGAATGATGACAGATTTTATTATTTGGCTCTGTTAAAAATGGAGATATCAAAGTCTTTCCAAATGTATAAGGTGTCTCCGATTTTCTTTAATACAATGTCCCAGTTTGCAATGCAAAAGCCAAATCTGTTGTAGATGATTCCTAAAAATTTGATGGGTTGGTCTGTACAATTAATATGCTGAAGTAATGATTTATCCCAACTTTCCCAACATTGGGAATCAGTTTTTCCCATGTTTAAAGATTCTGTGCACAGAGTGTTCAGTGGTGGTGAAAATAGCAATATCATCAGCAAAAGCAGAATTTTTTAATTTATTGGGTGATCCAGGGATCGGAATTCCTTCTGCATTTTTATCTGCCTGAAGTTGTTTGATACGTAGATCCAGGAATAATCACAAATATCAGTGGAGACAGAGGGCAGCCTTACCTCTGACACCTCTGTTCCCTGATATTTTCCTAGTGAACTGCCCATTTATTTCCACAGTGTAAGTAATGCCTTCGTATAAAGTTTTAATAGCTTCAATAAATTTAGCTCCAAAATCATGTAACTCAAGAGCAGTAAAGATAGCTTCATGTGATAATGAATCAAAGGTTTTTCTTTGATATAGAGAGATAATTGCAGATCTGATGTTTTTGTGATTTATGTATTCTATTGTGTCTGTTAGTAGTCTGTATTTTGTTTGTATTGTTCTATCTTTTACTGCACTTGTTTGATAGGGGGATATTATTACTGGCATTACCTGTGTTAACCTGTTAGTGAGTATTTTGCTTAAACTTTTATAGCTATAGGTAAGGAGAGGGATTGGTCGCCACTTATTCAGTAATTGTGGGTGTTCTAAGTTTTTGCACAAAAGTGTTAACTTACCTGTCTTCATATCAGCGGTCATGTTATGTTGTGTGAGTGTAAATTGTAAAAACTGAAGTTCATCTTTAGAAGGTACCAGAAAGTTCTGTAAAATTCAATGGCACAACCATCAATGTCAGGGCTCTTATTTTGCTGTAACTGTTTAATGGCTTTGTGCACTTCCTCTGTTGTTAAATCTAAATCTAAATTATTTTTTGTTTCATGATCTATTTTTGTAACTAAATGTTCCAATTAAAAAAATTTGGTTGTGTTTGTTTATGTTGGTATTGTTCTGTATATCGTTTATGAATGTGCTTCAAAATGGTGTCTGTGTCATATGTTATGTTACCTTCCACTTCTAAAGAAGTAATATTTGTTGTCTGTCTCTGCCTTTTTTAGGCGTGTTATTAAATTATTACAATTTTCCTCCTTTGCAATCTTTGCATCTTGATTTCTTGTAATTATTAACTTCCCTCTTTGTTTATAGAGTTGTAAAGTGTATCTAATGTGATGTATTTGCTGATCATGGTATGTAGTGTCCATATGTTGTTTTTTAATACATGTTTTCCTGCTTCTGCTGCTTTAAACAGTGCTGTATATTCATTTATTTGTGTCTTCAAGTTAAGTGCTTTGTAAATTCCTTCTGTTCTTAGTATTTTATCTTTTAGATTTTGCCATGTGTGTGATCATAAACTGTGTGATTGTGGTCTTCGTTGTGATGCAGTCAGCAATTTTTGAGTATTTCTTTGTCTGCCAATAGTGTTGTGTTCATCTTCCATGTGCTTTGACCTCTGCTCTGTGTTTTTCCGTGGAGCTCAAAATGAGCTTGCACAAGGAAGTGATCACTGACCTCACAAGTGTGTGAATTTATGTCAGGGTGAAAGCTCCTATAATACGTCTTAACAATGTCTTTGCTGACCAGTATTCTGTCTAGCCTGGAACCAGTTAAATGTATTTTATCATAACTTGTTTGACCTGCCCTGTTTGGGCTCATGTGTCTTCAAATGTCTATAAGGTCATATTCTTGTACAAATTTAGAATAATGTGAGCCTGGGAGGTAGGTGTGAAGTTTCCAGCAGGTATTTTGTCCAGGTGAGGGGACACAATACTGTTGAAGTTCCTTGCTATAATGAGACCATCATAATTAATGTGTAGAAGATGTCTTAAGTCATTATAGAAATTATGGTGGCTACGATTAGATGTTTGTTTTGGTAAATAGAGAGATATAATTTTTAAAACATAATTTTGGTATTGGATTTCAACAGATAATATTCTGCTCTCTATGTTCTGTTGATATCTCAGTACTTTTATATTCTTATTGTTGTGGTTAATGATGATTCCCATTCCTCTGCTTCTGTCAGTGCCATTTGAAAAGTAAGAATATCGTGGGTAATGGTGCCTAAATTGTAGGATTTTGCGAGTGTTTTGGAAGTGTCTCATGGAGAAACAGAATTGGTCTGCAAGAACTCACCCATTATGACTGCTTCTCCAGTGTGAGACTTCTCACATTAAACGTTTGGCACTTCAGAGTGAATTTGGAGTATTTATAATATATGGCCAAGGCACCCACACACAAAAAAACAAAGGGAAAAAGCAGGGTAAAGTAAACATTTAACAGCATAAGCTACCTTAAGGGTAGTGCAAGAGGGGGAATGAGGTAAGGGGGTTAAGTGTAATCTGTGGGAGAAAAAATGGGATGGGTGAATGGAGGGCTGCAAAGTAAAACGGACTTTAGTCCTTTTTTTTAGAAAATTTGACAGCAGCTGTCGTCACACTCCATTCAGGTCTTACATAAAGAATAGGTTTTATTACTTGCGAAAATACGAGATTTTATTCTGGTTAGAAGTAGATGACTTATTTCCCATGAGGGGAAAAAGTTTACTGTGTAGAGCTCTGGCCTTGTTGATTACTTTGGTAACATTTGCGTTCCAATTAAGCTTGTGATGTATCGTGACTACCAAGATATTTTGCATGGTCGCTCCACGCTACCTGTTTGTCAAAAAGGTAGAGGTTGTCATGATGGGGATTTCGTTTGTGTGATGTAAGGACTGCAATACTTTTTGAAGGGTTAACCTGCATCCTCCAATCCGTGCAACAATTTTCAAATGATTTAAGCATTGCCTGCATTCTTTTGCAGGCAAAGGACGCACAAAGGGAGGGAGCAAGAAATGCCATGTGAGTGTACATGACACTTATAATTCGTTCATGTTTTGGTATATCTGAAATATAGATGTTAAATAATGCAGGAGCCAGAATAGAGCCCTGAGGAACTCCTGCATTAATGTTTTTTTTTCCAGAAATAGAATTTGATGCTTTGACCTGGAAAGTTCGCTTAGAAAAATAACTGTGAATAATAGCGGTTAATGCAGGTGGAAAGTTAAAATTAATGAGTTTAAAAATGAGTCCCTCAGTCCAGACCCGATCAAACGCCATTGCTATGTCGATATATACAGCCACTACCGATTCTTTTTGCAGGCCTCTGCAATGGTCTCCACAACCCGATGAATTTGGTGCATTGTGGAGTGCTTCCTGCGGAAACCAAATGACTCAGGAGGGAGGAGGAGATTGAGAGACTGCAATGAGATATCGAGTCGCTTGAGAATGGATTTCTCCAGAAGTTTTCCCAAGCAGGGGAATAAGCTAACTGGGCGATGGTTTTCAGGAAAGAGCAGATTTTTATCTGGTTTTGGCAGCATGGTTATAATTGCATTCTTCCATGGTTGGGGAAAGTATTGATATTGAAGACTTTTTTTAAAAAAAACTTCAGAATTAGAAGAACTGTGTTACTTGAGAGATTTCTGATTACTGTATTATTGATGTCATCATCTCCTGCAGCTTTTTTCAGTTTCAGTTGTTTGATGTTTTCTGTGATTTCATTTAAGGTGATAAAGTGCAATTTCTCCTTGTAAGGTGTTCTTTTGAATCTTTGAATAACACTGTCCACTTCATCGATCAGATCATCATTGACATACTCATCATCATTTGGCTGAAATTGCATTTTCAATGAATTAGCAAAAGTTTCGGCTTTATCTGAATTTGAGTATGCCATGCCGTCCAATCCATGAAGTGGTCCAGTGTGACATACATTTCCCTTTAACGAGCGAACCATTTTCCATAGTGTGAGCCATCATTAGGATTAAGAGAAAGAAGTTTGTTGTTCCAGTTTTCGTTACGAAATTCTTGAAAATTTTTTCGTAGTTTAATTGAAGTTCATTATAAATTTTTTTATCACTTGGTAATCTCGAAATTTGCCAATAGTCTTCTGGTTCTATTTTTAGCTTGTACTTCACATTTAGGTTGTAGTGAAAGTTTGTTATAATGTGGTTTTAATTATTTAATAGTAGACGATTCATTAAGCGCTTGATGAATCTGAATGGTTAGGTTTTGAATATTAAATCAATATGACTGCTCTGAAATTTTGGCCAGTTGATAAGTTTAGTGGAGTTATCTATCAGGAGATGAAGCAAAAGTTTCAGCTTTATCTGAATTTTAGCAAAGTTTGAAGAGATAATTACAGGGCAATGATCAGAATTTAATACATGTGCAACATTAAGATTATATGTTGCATAAAAATTTTTTAGTATCCAAAATATCAGGTTGGGTTGTTTTACCTCTGAGCGGCACTTTTTTGCACACCATGGGCTAAATGGCCAGGTCACATGGACCCCGAAGGTTCAGAGAAGATTGGGGGAGGGGACCCACTGGAACAGCTGTTGGGAGACAGATGGTAGCCTCCCGTCAAGGCCATCCAGCGTGTTCTTTAACGTGCACAGGGTATGTCTCTTCCGCACACAGGGCCACGGCTTAACGTCCCATCCGACGGATGGCGGCCTTTCCAAGCCCATCGGTGTCCCCTACTGGCCATGGGCAGGGCAGGGAATTTTGCGGAGATAAATCTCAACGCTGACCCAGCTGGGACTCGAACCTGGGAACTACAGATTACGAGCCTAGCACACTACCGACTGAGCCACCCCCGCCCCTATCAGGTT
The DNA here is from genome assembly GCA_038380435.1 of Ryuthela nishihirai. NCBI lineage: Eukaryota > Metazoa > Arthropoda > Arachnida > Araneae > Heptathelidae > Ryuthela > Ryuthela nishihirai. The sequence continues at coordinate 91,473,841 of JAWZYU010000011.1, forward strand.
TCTGATTGGGATGATGAGAATAAAAGGTAAGTTCAATAGTGGAATTGATGATTATTCCATTTGGAGTTGTGAAATCAAGAAGTGCTTTGCCATTTGGGGTGGTGTGAGTACAGCCCCATTGTTCATGTTTACAGTTGAAGTCGCCTGCTGCAATGCAAGGCATGCTGGGATGAAATTGTTTAGTAAGATCAGAGGCAAGAAGTTTTGCACTAGGTGGTTTATAAACGCTAGTAATCTGCATGTTGCCAAAGGGGGTGTTAGTGAGCTGTATAGTTGTAGCTTCAATTTCATTTAAAGCGGCGTGTGGAAACGAATTTCTAATCAATATTGCAGTCCCCCCCCAACGTTGTTGTGGAGGCGATCAGTTCTATAGCACCTAAAGTTTGGAATTTTAAAAACTGTACCTGGTTTGAGATGAGTCACTTAAATAAGAGCTACATCAACTGAGTATTCAGTAAGAAAGTCATTGAATTCCAAGAGTTCTGATTTGATGCCATTTGCGTTCCAAGTAGCAATCATGAATTCAGGGTTATGGGAAATATAAATAATAATAAATAAATACCTCCTCAAGCAGCTGCTTGCCACAGAGGTCTGACAGTAGCCTGTCAGTTTATATGCCACAGTAGAAGATCTGAGAGGATGGCAGGACCTCAGCAGAAAACAATACGAACATCCATGCCTTATCCGGGGCTCGAACCCAGGTCCCTTAGATCAGTAACCAAGCGCGCTAATCACTCGGCCACGGGACGGCTATGGGAAATATACTGCTCACAAAAATTAGGGGATATTTCAAAATGAATATGAAGCTAAGAAATATCCCCTAATTTTTGTGAGCAGTATAGTTGCCATCGCAAACCAGACTAGTGAATTTTTCTATGACCTCAAGCATGACATCGCATTTCGCAGAGGAAGTGTGTGCTTCCTTAAATCGTGAAAGAATGTTGTTGTCATACACAGAATTTCTTTTATTTCGAAATTTTCAAAGACAGTAATGAAATTTCAAAGTTGATTGATGGAATCGATAATTGAGCCGTTATCTGTTTGTACAATAGGTTTTGTGGCATAGGATGTAGCGGAGTTAGGTGGGATCCCATTTATTGTAGAATGTGGCTGATTTACGTAAGTCCTCTGGGGCATGCTTTTCTATATTGGTCTATGTTATTCCAATATTGATGTATACGATTTATCGTACGCCTCTGCCTAAGCGCTTTCGGTACCCTTTGATCTCGGTTTCTGGTGCAGGGTGCATCGTTGGCGAGCGCTCGCCGAAAGACTTTTGATCTGACAGCGAAAAGCTATTATTTTTGTTTGTAATATACCGCGCGGCCGCTCCTAAAAGCTGTGGCGGCAGTTATCGCAAAAGACAATTGCACGTGTTACGTGTTGATAGTTCTGCTTTGAGCTTACAATTATTGAAAATATTTCATTCTAATGTTAGTTTGTCATGAGAAGTGGCAAGTGGCTGTGCTGTATTTAAATCAGTTGGGTTGTTTTACCTCTGAGCAGCACTTTTTTTGCACACCATGGGCTAAATGGCCCCGAAGGCTCAGAGAAGGTTGGAGGAGGGGACCCACTGGAACAGCTGTTGGGAGACAGATGGTAGCCTCCCATCAAGGCCATTCAGCAACACTGTCGTGATGGATGGGACGTTAAGCTGTGGCCAGCACACGGGGTCCCGGCTTAACGTCCCATCCGACGGACAGCGGCCTTTCCAAGCCCATCGGTGTCACCTACTGACAGTGGGCAGGGCGGAGAATTTTGCAGAGATAAATCTCAACGCTGACCCAGCTGGGACTCGATTACGAGCCTGAGCTACAGATTACGAGCCTGGCACGCTACCGACTGAGCCACCCCCGCCCCTTTTTAAATCAGTAAATCAGATATATAATATATCTGTATCAGTATAATATTTGTGCATTTATACTAATTCAGTTTTTGTGTTTAAAAAGTAGATCAGGCAAGAGAATTATTGTTTTTTTACAGCAATTGTAGTTACTTATTATCATTGAAAATGATTATGTTATGACAATATGGACTCGAATTAAAAAGTAGCATTTGCATGGACTGGGTATATCTCAGGTGCGGAACGTGTGCCTCTGTGTGATAGATAGTTATTTAGATAATATTGGGCTACTTTTGCGTTCTGTGTTTGAAAGAGAGAGAGTTGCTTAGGAAATATTTGCTACTTTTGCGTTCATTATTTATTGCTCTATTTTTACCAATTTCATATACGTTGAAATGGAGACAATTCAATAACAAGTTAAAGAAAGGCAAATGTCAAAACGGCTGCTAGCTGTCAACTTGACAGTTATTCGTTATCTATTTATTATATTCTGTTACCTACAAATCTTACTAGTTTTGCAACTCATTTCTATCGTTATTTTATCTACCCTATTTTAATAGCACGATAAGCATCATCATATTTAATAATTTTCAATGACCCCCCCCCCCCCGGTTGCATCTTTGCGAAGGACTTTGAATTTTTATTTCATATTTTTATTACAGTATGGAACAGAAAAGGAAAAAATTGTCTGCAAGTCAATATAAAAAGAAACGCTTAAAGAAAGAGGAACAAGGAAGAAAGCTAAGCTATGTTATGAAGGAATTCTTAGTACAAAAGTCCTGTTTAGATGAGCCGTCCACATCAACAGCGACTGCTTTGGATTTGGCAAATAAAAACTCGGTGCCGCCCCAATCACTTCCAGAAGAAGTTGTTGAAGAGAGCCAAAAAATAACACCATCAGAAGTTCATGAAGAGCCGGGTAGCAGTGGCAGCCAGCAGATATTAAACGCAATTCCTTCTGATCCTGCATTATGGAATGCTTTCTGCATGTCATCTGAAACTCGTCAAATACTGGTTGAGAGGGGTCCACATCAATTTAAAGAATTCGAGTTTCCTATTAATAAAGGAAGGCGTAGATTTTCCCCCTCGCATTATTTGAAAGTGTTGAGCAATAGTGAAGTTGTTGAGAGAAGTTGGTTGATTTACTCTATTACAAATGATGCCGTTTTTTGCTTTTGTTGTATATTATTTGATAATTCGTCTGCTATTAATGACTGGCCCAAAAAAGATTATTCTGACTGGGGAAATCTTATAAGAGCCCTCACAATGCACGAAAAGTCTATAAATCACAGAAATACTTTTAGAGCATGGAAAGAATTGGACATTCGATTAAAGCAGAAAAAACTATTGACGCTGAATATCAACGAATTATGGATATGGAAATTCAGCATTGGAGAGGAACCATGGAGATTCAGCATTGGAGAGGAACCATTTTTATAATTATTGACATAATTCTAAAAAGAATTATGTCAATAATTAGTTTGACTATTGGCCTCACAATGCTTAGCTTTTCGTGGAACAACTGAACATTTGTTTCAGCCTAATAACGGAAACTTCCTAAAGTTGGTAGAATTGCTTTCCGAGTTTGATCCAGTTATGGAAGAACATACAGGAGAGTTCAACGCGAGTCTGATAAATGGTCTGTGACTTATCTAAGCAATAATATACAAGATGAATTGATAAATTTGATGGGAAATATAATTTTAAGCAAAATTGTCGAAATAACAACAATCGCTAAATATTTTTCGATAATCGCCGATTGTACCCCAGACGTAAGTCATATTGAACAGCTCTCATTAACAATAAGAGTTGTCACTTTAAACTCCATTCAAAATAAATATGAAATTGAAAAATTCTTTACTGTTTTTTTTTTTTGAAGCTAGTGATTCAACCGGAGAGGGTTTGACAGAACTTATTCTGACACATTTGGAAAAGTTAGGTTTTGAGTTAAAGTGGCTTAGAGGACAAGGCTATGACAACGGAGCTAATATGAAAGGAGTAAGAAAAGGTGTACAAAATAGAATACTTGAAAAATATCCAAGGGCGTTTTATGTGCCCTGCGCATGTCATGCATGTCATTCGTTAAACCTAGTTGTGAATGATGCAGCGTCTTCTTCTACAGAAACAACTTTTTTTCTATTGTACAAGAACTTTACCCTTTTTTTTCTGGTTCTACAAAGCGTTGGGAAGTGCTAAAAATATGTTTCACAATTAACTCTAAAACCATTCAGTGCTACTAGGTGGTCAAGCACAGTAGTTGCGTTAAAACCTTTACATCTTCAACTTTGCGAAATCTATGATGCAATATTCCAAATAATAGAAGACATCAACAGAGATGCAGAAACTAAAGTAAAAGCAAGAGGGTTAGCAAAAAATATTAAAAATTACAAGTTTATATGTTGTGTAATTCTTTGGTATAATATTTTATTTGAAATAAATTCAGTCTAGAAGCTATTGCAATCTGTAACTATAAATTTGTCAGATTGTGTAAGGATGTTATCAGAAACCATACAAAAAGTGAAAAGTTATAGACAATCTGGATATGATCAGATGAAAATTGCTGTTAATGAGATTGCAGAGAATCTTTAATGCAGTGCAGAATTTCCTGCCGAAACTGAAGTTAGAGCCAGAAGGAAAAAGCGTCAATTTGACTATGAAGAAGCTGTCGATCAACCCTTAACAGAGGAGAATAAATTTAAAATAAACTTTTTTAATTATATTCTGGACATTACCCTTAATTCTCTGAATGAACGATTCACGCTTCTGGAAACCCATAGCAAAAATTTTCAGTTTTTATATGACATTTTAAAACTCCAGGATATAGATGACAAAACGCTAGAAAATTATTGTACCAGTCTCCAGTCAATACTTTCGGTCGAAAATGAATCAGATATAGATGCAAATGATCTTCAAGAAGAATTACGTGATGTATCCCGAATGCTACCATATTCTATGAAACCTTTGGATGTTTTAAATTATTTGTGCCAAAATAACTTAATTACTTTGTATCCGAATACTGTTGTAGCTCTGAGAATTTTATTAACACTCCCTGTCTCTGTAGCTAGTGGGGAAAGAAATTTTTCCAAATTAAAATTAATAAAACACTACTTAAGAACAAGCCAAACAAAACTTAGAAATCTATCATTAATTTCTATTGAATCTACATTGGTTGCCACTCTAGACTACACATCCCTAATTAACGAATTTGCTAAAGTTAAAGTTAGAAGGGTAAAACTGTAGTAGATTGTTGTAGTTGATATCATTATTTTCAAGTAGTTTATATTTTCAAATTAAAAATAGTATTCGTACATTTTGTGTAGTTTTTTTTAAATCACAATCGAAGGTTATTTTAAAGAAAAAATATTTAAGGGGCAGCATTTCGAAGGCTTGCATCATAATGAGACTACCGCACGGCCCTGAATGGGGGAATAGGGAAAATTTAGAGAGAGGAGGGATTATGCAGGGGAGAATATAATAGGAAGTACTGGAAGTTATTTAATACAGTCAAATACCACAAAAATAAACTAAGTCCAGCACTGGACAAAAGGAGAAATATAAGTAATATATTGTGAAGCACAAAAAAGCAATAAGAGTGAGGTGCCTGCGAAACATTAGGGTAAGAGGACGGGGAAGTGCAATATCCAACTGTAAAATTCTTAACCAAGTTTCACTCTTGTGTGCCACGTGACCTACTTATTTGAAGAGATAATTACAGTGGCAATTTGTCTGAAAATTATAAATTTAATCTAAGACCTCTCTAAATTAAAGGGATATACAGAGCGGTAGTGTATCCCAAATTTTTAAGACTTAACTAAGAATCACCAAAAGTCAATGAATTCACAAAATGATACGTGAGGTGATTTTTTCGGTGTAGCGGAACACTTACCTGTAGATCAGAAAACTAGTGATGATAATTTGTCTGGAAGATAGAGAGCAGAGATCTAAAATCCAATAGGAAGAATTACGGAAATAAATTCAACAAAGCCACAGATTGCTCAGAAAGCCTCAAAAACGAGACAAAGGAATTGCAGCAAATTCAGCCAGTGATTCGAAAAAACGTCACTACAAGACAAAGCTACCAATTGTAGTTAAGATAAAGGTATGTGAAGCTGTACGCCTGGGACGACAAAATGCTGGGAGTAGTTGTTAAAATGAAGAGTTAAGTATGGAAGATACTGCTTAACCAAGCAATAACAGGAATATTCAATAATACCCCCTGCGTTGTCGATTCCATATTTAAATCCAAGTAATGCACAGATTTCAAAAAATCATATCTCAGCTCAAAAAGGCAGGAATGATGAAATATAGCTTAAACAAGCAATAGCAGAAAAATATATATTCAATACATCCACTGCATGATGATTTACAGACGAAATATTCAAGATTGCAAATGATTTGAAAATCGCAGCTCAAGAAGACGCAACCACACGGTCAGAAGACGAAACCCAATCATTCATCCTCAAATTCAAGTGAAGCGTGATGTGTCAAAGATCATTTCCGACTGTATGGAGTACCGGGACAGGTGTCCCACATCTCCAACTGATTGTAATTATCGTATTAAAGAGTGAAGTGGCTCATTGCCACGGCATTTCTGCCAAGTTTGATTTGTTTCTGCATTGACAATTATGATGTTGGCTTCACGCAGATCCAAGGAGACTGCGTGAAAAGCACTAAAAAGGCAATGGGGGTCGAAGTTAGCAGAGAGCTAACTGAATGCTGTCGAAATAGAGAGCCAAAAGAAAAAAACTAAGAGTAGAAGGAAAAGCTTAAGAGAGGAAGAGATCTTTACAGCATTTGTCTCTCATATTGGTGTGTAATTTGTAATTTAGAGCATGATGCAGGAGCAGATTTGGATGGTTAAGTGTGGTAAAGTAGAAATTTCGTGCCATATCTCTTATGGGATCAATGATATCAGGCATATTAGTGTCTCGTTGGTTGATCGAGTTTCGAACAAACCAGGGAGCTTCTACAGCCAATAGGAGAAATGAATTTTGAAATTTCTGAAGTTTTTGAATATTGCTAGGTGGGCAAATGCCCCAAATAGGCGCAGCATATAGGGCGGATGACTTGTGTGTATAAAAGTAGTTTTAATTGGGAGCTTATTAAGGGAAAGCATTTCTGCAGTTGGCTGCAGAAATGCTTTCTGTAGAAATTGGCTGCAGATTAAGGGAAGGAGTGTAATTTTGACGGCTCTTGCCTTGTTTATCACATCAATATGATGTGCCCACACAAGGTTTTTGTGAATCATCATCCTCAAGCAGCCATGGGCTACGGAGGTCCAACCAGACCGTGCAATTTAGTTCTCCAAGCAAGTCTATCCTGAGCTACATCTACTGCTACTCATTACTTCATGTAAGGAAACTGCAATACCCATTTACCCCAAATAATAATTATTTGCACATTTTGTAGTACATCCACCAGTAGCTATTAATTATCCTCTTACTGTGTCTACAAATAACACCTGATTAATTCTCCGTAATAATTGCACCTTCTTTTAGCAAATAAAGGCTGCCTTTTCCTAGTACACAACATTTCAAAATACTGCAAAGTTGAGTGCTTCTATATGTGAAATCACTGAATGTGTGTGTTGTTGGATAGATAGATAAAAAGAAACATATACCTAGCAGTAAAAAAACATTTTTTTTACAGCATGCCCTAGCGTAAAATAATAAGTGATTCGACGACTGCTTACCACAGAAGTCTGATGGGGTTTTCTCATTTTAATGAGCATCTCTGCCTTACCTGCAGGCAAACCCTGCCCCTTAGAACTGTAGACGAACACATGGACCACTCTGCCGTGCGACAGGTGTGAATTGTATACGCAAATGTAATTTGCAATGTGCATCAATAGTCTGTTTCTGCAATTTTTTTCTCGGGTGTATTAAATTCTGTCCATTAAACTATTTCAAAAATATGATATTGTACTAACACAAAATGAAACAAATCAGATTATTATCACTATTCTTGACTCTATCACAGATCATTCTCATTAATTATTAAATACTACAAAGATCTATTTCTTTCCTAAGTTCTACATCTCCAAATATTACATGAAACACATCTTTTCGACCACTACTACTACAACCCTGGTTATTTCACAGATAAAAGAACCTCTCCTTAAAACACACCACTTATACAATGGTAATAGGGAAAAAAAAGAAACTCCTATCAAATTGTATTCAGTGACCTAATTTTTTTTTACTGTATAGAAAGTTTTATTTTATATTTTACTTAGCACTCAGCATTGGACATTATATACTAAACACATAAGTAATAATATTACAGTTATCTTCTAATTGTGTTGCTGTAGTTTCTTCTGTATTTAAATGAAACTGCTGTAAAAGTATTTCACATCAGCATGCTAATGAGGTGTATAAATAAAATCATATGTTCCAAGTTCTATTTTTTTTACCCCAGAGAAAATACAATAATTTGATAAACCCCCCCCCCCTCTCTCTTTCGTGTCAAAATATTAGCTTTTTATTAAAAAAAATGCATCGATTTAAATTTGACGTACGGCTACGATTTTGGTGACCAGGACTCAGGACTTCAAGTGACTGTTGCAGTGCCGGGTATGGTACCCATATCTGCCTTATCATGGGGTTAAGGGGGGGGGGGGTGACAAGCCAAAATAAAAGACTACCTCGGTCACAGAGGACCGTCGCGAAAGATTTCGCGCGCACGAGTAGATGTAACTGAGTGAGTTGAGGAAGAAGAAAAGAGAAGAGGGGGGGGGGGGAAAGAGAGAGGTAGGCTGTTAGGGACAAAGAACAGACCTACAGACTACTACCGAGTATCTGATTAATTCATTGGGGGGAAGCGATGCATCATGAAAAATTTTTGTGGCAATCTTGTTGATAACAGTGGTGATGGAGGGAACATTGAGATCATGGGCAATGATGGAATTGCGAACAAACCAGGGAGCTGCTATAGCTGATCGGAGAATAGAATTTTGAAATGATCGAAGTTTTTTAATGTAAGTGGGGGAGCAGGTTGCCCATACAGGGGCTGCGTAGAGGAGGATTGGGCGGAGGATTTTGAGTTTCGGTGCCAAAATAGAATTTTTGTTAATAAGGGAAAATAGTTGAATTTTGAGAGCTCTGGCCTTGTGAAGGACAGAGTCTATATGTGAGTTCCAGAGAAGGTTTCTGCTAATTGTGACACCTAAATATTTAGCAGAGTCTTTCCACACAATTTGTTTATCGAACAACAGAAAATTGGTAAGATGGGGGTTACGTTGACGAGAAATGAGTACTGCCATGCATTTATCTGTGTTGATTTGAATTCGCCAAGAAGTGCACCATGCTTCAGAGGCGTCCAAAATTTTTTGCATCTTAGTGCAAGCGTGTTTGAGATTTGGGGATGAAGTGATAAATGCAGTGTCGTCAGCATACATGGCGGTATGGACTCTATCCACACTTGGAGTGTCTGATACAAAAATGTTGAATAAGGTAGGAGCAATAAGGGACCCCGGCCTGGATAAGCCTTCTGCTGGAGACATCTGAGCCCAATTTGACTTGAAAGGTCCTGCCCGTAAGATAGCTCCGCAGAATACGCACTAGCGCAGGGGGAAAATGAAACTGAACCAGTTTAAAGAGGAGTCCATTAATCCATACCTTATCAAAGGCTTTGGCAACGTCAATAAAGATTGAGATTGAGTGTTCTCTTCTATTGCCGGCCGCAGCAAGGATTTCAACCACCCGAAGGATTTGGTGAACCGTGGAGTGTTGTTTTCGGAAACCAAATTGTTGTGGAGAGAGAATGTTAAGGGTAGAAAGGGAATTGTTTAATCTGTGTAAAATGATTCGTTCCAATAGCTTTCCCATGCAAGGTAAGAAACTGATAGGTCTGTAATTATCAGGAAATAGTGGGTCTTTACCTGGCTTGGGAAGCATTGTAACCAATGCATTTTTCCAGATTGTGGGGAAGTAGTGAAGTCTCAGGCAGTGGTTATAAATGTTGAGAAGAAAAACAATGGCTTTATTGGGTAGTTGTTTGAGGATTTTATTGCCTATTTTATCGTATCCAGGGGCTTTGTTGGGTTTAAGTGTTTTAATGTAATGAGTTCAGTGAAGGAGATAAATGGGAGGGTGTCATGATGAGATTCATTAAAGAATTTTGAAAGAGATTGGCCCACCTCCCGGATGAAGTCCTCGTCGGTGTACTCATCATTCGGAGAAAATTGTGATTCAAGGGAATCAGCAAAAGCATCAGCCTTGTCCGAATCTGAGTACACCAAGCCTGTCAATCCGTGAAGTGCGCCAATTCTTTTGGTGGAGCCTTTAAGGGCACGAACCATATGCCAAATAGAGTTGTCTTGAGGGTTTAGAGAGGAAATTTTGTCTTGCCATTGCTCGTAACGAAAGTCGTTTAAGTGAGCTCTGAGACGAGTAAGTAGTGTGTTGTAAAGTGTCTTGTCATGTTTATTACGTGTGTGTTGCCATTGTTTGCGTGCCTGATTTTTAAGCCGAATCTCGTCAATAAGGTAATTTGGAAGTTTATTATAAGTGGAAGTGGTAGGTAGAATTTTAGATGCAGAGTGTAATGATGTTAGGATGTTTGCTTGGAAATTATGTATGTGTTCATCTATGTCAGAGGAGGAGGATGGGGATATGTGACAGTTTAAATTTTTAAGGAGGGATATTCTAAACTTATTCCAATGGGTGTGTATGCGAGAGGAGGAGGTTTGTAGGATAGCTAAATTTAAAGAAAGAATGATTGGGCAGTGATCAGATGAAAGTGAGTTAATGGTTTTAAGGTCATAGGAGACAAATATATTATGGAAAAGGGCCAGATCAAGGAAGTCAGGTTTAACGTTGGTATTGAAAGAGTAGTATGTGGGGGTGGGAGGAGTGTCAATGGCAGTTCCTTTAGTGGAAGTGTGCTTAAGTAAGCGCCTGCCTGAGATATTGGTTGAGCGGCTTCTCCAAATGGGATGTTTGGAGTTGAGATCTCCAGCTGCAATGCAGGGGAGAGAATTGAAAATGATGTTGAAATCAGAGTCTAAAATGGTGGCTTGTGGTGGTTTGTAGACACTCGCAAGTTGCACGTAGCCTATTGGAGTTTTCGTGAGAAGAATACCCGTAGCCTCAAGGGAGGTGAGACCAGAGAAGGATACAGGTGCATGTGGAATAGAGTTTTTGACCAAAATGGCAGTACCCCCCACCTTTGTTGTGGAAACGATCGGATCTATAGCAGCTGAAATTAGGTACCTTGGAGGTTTCCCCTGGTTTGAGGTGCGATTCTTGAATGAGAGCAATGTCGATAAGGTGATCGGAGAGAAAATGCTGAAATTCAAGGAAGTCTGACTTTAAACCATGTGCATTCCAATACAGAATCTGGAGTGGGAGGGGGGGGGGGGTAATTAGTGGCCATCGAAAAAATTGGTCATGATAAAATTGGCTGCATCTAGTAGGATACTAAATTTGTCTGCAGAGCTGGTGGCAGTGGAAAATTTGGAGATGTTGGAAGCGAAGGAGAGGATTTCAGTCAAGTTGATTTTTTGTAGGAAATTCATGATTGTGGAGAAAGTAAAAGTGGGGGTGGATGGGTTCGGATGTAGGGATGTGGTGGGGGGGGGAGGTGGAGTGTTGACGTAAATTACTTGAAGCATCGGAGGCATAGGTGGGACGTGTAGTAGAAGTGGCATGAGTGGGACGTGGAGGTGCAGGGGTATATGGAAGTAGAGTGGGAGGTGAGGGGTTAGATTGTCTGAAGCCTTGAGTGGAAGTGGTGGGAAGAGGAGGGGGACGGGGTTTGGGGAATTTGGGACATCCTCGGAAGTTTGCTGTATGGTCACCTGAACAGTTTGCACATTTGGGAGGCGTGTCTCTTGTGACACTAAAGCAATCAGATGTAAGATGCTTGCCTGCACACTTTACACAGCGGGGGGGGGGGGGGGGGGGTGATGGCAGTTTAACTGTGAATGGCCAAAAGATTGGCAACGATGACATTGTGTGGGGGCGTTATTGCGTTTGTAGGGTTCTACTTTGACCAGCAAGTGGAAGAGAGACTCAACTTTAAAGATTTTCTTGCCAATATCGTTTTTCTCAGTTTCCACGAAAAAGATAGGGAGGGGAGATTTATCAGGACCTCGGGAGAATTGGACTATTTTAACAACAGGAATGTGCAGTAGTTCAAGTTCGTGTTTGATGTCTTCAATGGGAGTGTTGGATGGGAGGTTTTTAATAACGGCTTTTAGGTTTTTATCTGTGGTTAGGGTGTAAGAGTGGAAAGCTATTTCATGAGTTTCGAGGTGCTTGCTGAAGGTCCTGTAGTCCTCAATGCAATCAGTCTTGATTTTTACAATATCTCCTGTAATTCTGGCTGTGAATTTTCCTTTGGAGTTAAGAGTGAGGTATTTGTGGATATGTGACCAGTTGGCGGGTTTTTTCAACATGATAGGAGGGATTTGTATAGATTTGGATCCGGATGAGGGAGGAGATGCAGTGTCTGAGTCAGGGGGGTCGAGTGGGCACTCGGTGAGAGGAGTGAAGTGATTAGAGGTAGGAACAGGGGGAGGGATGGGGTGGGGGGAGTCAGGGAGTGATCGCTTAGCTAAGTTATGTCTTCGTTTGGCCGTTGTGAAACCATCCAAGTTGTTGGCGGAAGGAAGTCTGTCTGAGTCCTCAGGATTTAAGTCGGTGATGACCTGTAAAGAAGGGGGAGAGTCCAAGTGTAAGTTGTGTTCGGAGGTTACAGTGGGAGAGGTGGCTATGATGTTAACAGTAAGCCTATTAAGAAGATCAATTCGCTGCGAGCCAGGGAGCGAGTCAAAGTTTGGGGGTAACTCAGTGAGCCTAGTGATGGGGGTAGCAGAAGAGGTAGAGGCCATGATGTGGCAAATGTGGATATCCCAGAATCAAACGGATACTAGTGACTAAACGAATGGAGGAAGGAGGAGAAAGTTGGAAGTAATGTGGAGAGAGAGAGAAGTAAATTAAAATAGAAGCAATGATGTGGGAAGGGGAGGAAAATAATAAAAAGGAAAATGTAACAAACACTAAAGCAAAATAATTCTAAAAGCACTTAGTGGCAGATAGGAGAAATGCAAAAGGTTTAAAATAAAAAGGCAATGAGGCAAGAGTGTTTTGCCACAAACCTCTCACTAATAAAATTATAGGAGCAGCTTGTGTGCAATGCTGCTCAGAAAGTTAAAAACTAACTCTTGATTGCCTGAGTTCCTAGTAAGAGTATACAGCGAGAATCATTAAACAAGGTGCAATGCTTAATGAAAACGTAATATTTAAATTTTAGAAGCTAGTCACCTGTCTAAAATGAAGAGCAGGGGGAAATTTCCTGCTACAGTTTATTTAACCCATATATAATAACCATTATAACCATTATAATATAACATAACCATATAAATAAACCATTATAACTATCTAGTATAAGAACAGGGGGAGTCTGCGGCAATTTTAAGTGCCCTAGCTAAGAATCGCAAAAGAGCATGAACAAAGAATGCCTTCCTTGCAGCAGCGATTCAGCGGTTGAGAAATACCACCTACCTTTGAATCCGCACTACAAGGAGTGCTGACTGGGAAGCTGTAGTAAAAAGCAGGTAGAAGGCAGACACAAAGCCGTCAAAGCGAAGACACAGAAATTCTAGACGGTGCAGAAAAAGAGCACTGATCGATGATACTAAGAGCACAGAGACTGAATTCACCAGCAAGGCCACAGATCGTTCAGAAGAGCTCAGCGAACGAAGCAATGGAAGATTGCTGAGGAAGCATCTGATATAAGATAAGTGCTAAATGCAGAGGAGGGTATTGCCTAAACAGGCAATAGCAGTGGGGTATATATGCAATATACCCGCTGCAACTTTGATTCCAGAAATTGAAATAATTGTTTGACCAAGCAATTGCAGGGAGTTGTACATTCAGTACAACCGCTGCGTATTAGAAGAAATTTCACTTTCCTGATTAGCACTGGCACAAACACAAGCACATAGGATCACTTTGTAGATCGATTTCTTCAAAGATGAATTTCAGTGAAAAGGAGAATATTAGATTCTGGCGATGACGAGCACAATGTTGATATCACAGCACAGATTGAAGATAATTCACAGTTGACTTCAGTTGCGAAGAGGTCGAGTCTTGAAAAAGACTTTTGGAGTACAGTAAACAAAGGATCCAAAGACGCACAAAACGTGTTCACACATTAACGCGAATTGCGATAGTCGGATGCCGTCGCGGGACGCGATGGGTGCCGCGACTCGGGCGAATTACCGTCGACGGAGCCGAGGATTTGCGTGGGAAGCGATGGGTGCCGCGACTCGTTGGGCGAATTACCGTCGACGGAGCCGAGGATTTGCGTCTAATCGGACCAGCGTACAAAGCGAGAATCCGAGAAAAAGATTTTGGTGACTAACACCTCCTACCCACAAAAAACTCCTACCAGAAGAGTTCATTCTACGTCACACGGCTCACTGAGAGGTCCGCAGAAACTGCCGTACGATTCCCCCCCCCCCCGTAACCTCATGATAAGGCAGATATGGGTACTATCCCCTTTTTTCTAACTCAGCACACCCCCTCCTGCCAAAATCCTTACCTCAAACCCGTTCACCCCACTCGCTAACCTATCAGCGGAAGATTGTATTGATGATGATAACCCACCTTCCACTTCAAATGGACTACCTTTAGACTCACATACCAGGACTTCATCAGTTAGAATTCCTCCACTTATTCTACGTAATGTGAAGAATTGGCCTATTCTTAACGCTAAACTTGAAAGTATTGCTATTGGATCTGTCAGAGCAAAATCTTCCTTTGATACAATCCGAATTAATCCCACCTGTACTGAGGACTTTAGAGCTTTTAGCAAGTTATTAGAAAAGGAAAACCACAGTTTTCATACTTTTGCTTTACCCACTGATAAAAATATTAAATGTGTTATAAAAAACCTACCTGCTACTACTGATGTTACTGAATTAAGAACTGAACTTGAAAAACGTGGTTTCACCATCTTAAAACTATCACAATTTTCACGTGGCCCTGGGAAGCCACCACTTCCGCTCTTTGTAGAATTGGAGAAAAATGACAAAGAGAAACAAATTTATAACCTCGAGTTTCTTTTTAACTTGCGAATCTTGGTTAGAGCCCTACAAAAAAAAGCCAGGCACCTCGCAATGCCATCGCTGCCAAAAATTTGGACATGTGCAGAACCATTGCCATCACGAGGCATGTTGCGTGAAATGTGCAGGGTACCATTTAACAACAGACTGCAAACGTGTTTCCAGAGAAGAGCCTCCAAGATGCGCAAACTGTGGAGGTGATCACACGGCTAACTACAAAGGTTGCCCTTCTTTCCCCAAAATTGTCAGACATCCTACCATAGAACCAACTTCAAGCCAAGGCAACTCGGCCCCCCTCCAGAGATTGCCCTTAAATAATAACGCTTCCAGTTCTGTTTTGGCTCATAAGAAGCCGACTTATGCGCAAAAAGCTGCTCCATCCCAAACATCCAGTATTGAAAATGCTTCGGCCTCAGACACTTTATCCCAGATCAAAACTTTTATTTCCCTCTTTAAGGACTTCAAAATTCAGGAATTGCTTAAATTAGCAACTACAACGATTCAATGATTCAAATCTGCTCCCACCTCTTCTGCCAAATGTGAGATCCTGCTTGAAGCTTTTGTTTCTGTTACTGGCCTTTTTGCCGATGGCTAACAACAACGCTCCACAGGACATTTCGATTGTTAGCTGGAATGCTAATGGAATCAAGAAAGATCTCTTGGAGTTCAACCATTTTCTTATCGAATATTCTATTGATGTTGCGCTCATTCAAGAGACACATCTTAATCCAGGAACAGTTTTTAAAATTCCTAACTTCCACTGCTACAGAACTGACCGACTCCACAACAAAGGTGGGGGGACTGCAGTACTGGTTAAGAATTCGTTAAATCACGCCTTCGCTCCCATTCCTGGCCTTAGTGAAATTGAGGCTACCACCGTACGACTCAATGATACTGCGCTAGGTACAATTCAAATTTCTAGCGTCTACAAGCCACCCAACGCTAGACTACTAGAATCTGATATTGAAAAGCTTTTTCTTCCCAACACTCCTTGCATTGCTGCGGGAGACTTCAACTGCAAACACAGACAATGGAATTGCCATTTTAATTCCCTTAATGGTAAAAATTTACTTAAATATACTTCTGAACATGGTATTATTGTTGATTCTACTCCTGAACCCACCCATTATCCACATATCTCCACCCATAGACCAGATGTTCTCGACATTTATTTATTGAAAAATTTCTCTGCTTATTATCAGCTTTCTGTAGTTAATCAACTTTCCTCTGATCACTTACCAGTTGTTTTTACCACAAACCTCTCACTCCACTTCAGAAACTCTTCTACCACCAAAATTGATTGGCCTAACTTCCAGCGCTATTTATGTTCGAATATCACCTGCAACCCCAATATTATAAACACCAATGATATTGAAAATACTATATATAAACTAAATTCTACTATTCATGATGCCCTCAATGCAAATTCCAAAGAGATTCCCATAGATATTCACTATAACAAACTCACGCTTGAACTCCATCATGAAGTCAAGATCAAAAATAGAGCACGCAGAACTTGGCAAAATACCACGAACCCTAATGATAAGGCAGTCTACATCACCTTGCAAAACAACTTACGAGCTAAGCTCTCTGCTTTTCGTAATGACAATTGGATAACCAAAATTGCTTCTCTCAACACCAAAGATGGCTCTATTTGGCATATGGTCAAAACCCTCAAAGGTGAAGATTGTAGTTCAGGTCCACTTCATGGTGCAGACGGATTGACGTACTCAGATTCTGGCAAGGCCGAAGCCTTTTTAAACTCTTTGGAGCTTCAATTTCGACCCAATGACGAATATGTCAATGATGATTTTATAGATGAGGTTGAGTCTGCAATTAGAAAATTTACCTGCACCACTTATGATGACAAGCTCTCGTTTATTACCTTAGAAGAACTTACGGAACATATTAAGCTTCTGAAGACCAAAAAAGCTTGCGGTGATGATGAAATTTCTAATAATGTTCTCAAAAATCTACCACGTAAGGCAGTCATCCTCATTCTCAATATCTTCAATAAATGTTTTGCACTTCAATATTATCCCACTGTTTGGAAAAATGCCATCTTCAAAATGATTCCCAAACCTGGTAACGATCCCTTATTTCCTGATAATCATCGACCCATCAGTCTACTTTCCTGCTTGGGTAAACTTTTGGAGAAATCCATACTCAAGAGATTAGAACTCTCATTGCAGACTCTAAATGTTTTGCCACCTGAACAATTTGGTTTCCGTAGGAAACATTCTACGGTTCAACAAATTCACAGGGTGGTGGAAACCATTTTAGAGGCTTGCAATAAAAAAGAGTCTAATGTAGCTGGCTACATTGACATAGCGAAGGCGTTTGATCGGGTCTGGACTGAGGGACTCATTTACAAATTAATCAACCTCAACTTCCCACCTGCCATTATCAAAATTGTCTACAGCTACCTTCTTCATCGATCATTTCAAGTCAAGGTGTCTAATCATATTTCGGCTAAAAAACCAATTAATGCAGGAGTCCCTCAGGGATCTATTCTGGGCCCGACATTGTTTAATATCTACATTTCTGATATTCCTAAAGATAAACGAATTTCTTGTGCCATGTACGCCGATGATACGGCATTTCTTGCCTCCTCCATTCGTGCAGATTTTGCCTGCAAGCATATGCGGACATTCCTTGCCTTTTTTGAGGATTGGTGCACGGATTGGAGAGTACATGTTAACCCTACTAAGAGTACTGCAGTCCTGACTTCGCATAAGCGAAACCCCCATTATGACAACTTCTACCTATTTGATAAGCAGGTAGCGTGGAGTGATCACACAAAGTATCTTGGAGTTACGATCCATCATAAATTAAATTGGAATGCTCACATCACAAATGCAATCAACAAAGCAAGAGCAATTCATTGTAAACTCTTCCCACTTATGGGCAATAAATCATTCCTTCCCATCAACTACAAACTTCTGCTTTACAAACAGGTTATTCGACCCATCCTTCTATATGCTTCACCTGCTTGGGGAGCATGCTCCAAAACTCTTATCGCCCGTCTACAGGCCACACAAAATAAGATACTTCGGTCAGCTGTAGAAGCGCCCTGGTTTGTTCAGAACTCTATTATCCATCGTGATCTGAATATGGAAACAATTCAACAATCTATGAAGAAGCTTGCAAGAAGTTATTTTGATAATGCCTCTCAGCATGGCAACCTACTAATCAGGAAAACAGTGGACTACCAAGTCCACACTTGTGACCGATTCAAGAGACCTAAAACTTTTCTTGAAAGGGAAGATGACTGAGAGCTTGCGGGTGGCGGGTGCCTAACACATAGGCTCCTCACACACACACTGTCTCCCTGTCCCTTTCTACCCCACATTTCCCCCAGTTTTTTATAACATCATGATATATTTTATTTTCTTTCCCCAACCCACTACTTACCCATCTTGTACTCGTCAAACGCAGTCTCTGCCACGGCCATGCCGTCTTAATTACTCCTATTCTAATCATAACCTCTGGTACATTCATTAGATGAAGCAGTTATAGTCATAGACTGGTACTGCACTCTGTGAATCATGATCTTTGATCTTTGAGTTTTCCAATCCAAAGATCCCATTCAGCTTGGAGACGCCGGTCCGATTAGACGTAAATTCTCAGCTCCGTCAACGGTACTTCGCCCAACGAGTCGCGGCAACCATCGCTTCCCGCGACGCCATCCGATGATCGGAATTCACGTTATTGTGCGCCTCGATGCGAGAGCCTGTCCGTGGTGAGGGGACCAACCTGTGAAGGTTCCGCTGGCTCGGTTACCTTCACAGGGTCCTAAACGCTCGCCCGCGTGTTTGCCGTGCGCGGAGACCCGTGTCCCTGGAAAGGAGGATCCTGGCAGTTGCTCAGGGGTCCCCGTCTTTTCTCCCCAGCTCATGACTGGTGGGGTCCCCTTTGGCCGTATTGCCATTGGGGAGCCTGTCTGTCGCGGGGCTGGGCAGCGACTTCCGGGGCCGCTGCTATACACTGCTTTGGCCTCTGCTTCAGGTAAACGGGAGGTCCTGGGGTGGCCCCCTCAGGATCAATCGGCTGGTGGGCTGGTCCTGCTAGGGTCAACTATGCAGATCGGTGAGTAACCTTGTCCACCGTCCGGACAACGGTTTGCGAGTTTCCACACACATTTACTAATTTTGTAGTTTTCTTTCTTTTGTGTGGCCAGCTCTTGCCTCACACTTTATTGCTTTGTTGCTTCTTTTCTTTTGTGGGAACTCCGACGAGTTTCCCGCCACTTCTCTTTTTCTTTTCATTTTGTTGTGCAGGCTTGGCTCACTGCCTGTATGGGTATGGTGCCCGGGCAGCCCTGGCGCCCGACTGGGCGTCCCCTTGTTGGACTCCATGGTGGGTGGGGACAACGGGCACTGAATTTTCTAAAACAAACATGAGTTCCACAACTCAAAATTCATCGGTCAATGCCGCCAAGAGGGCTCGCCATGAACCCCCAACTTCTTTGTCTTTGCCTTCGCCTTCGTGTGTGTCTCCGTCTCCGAAGTTCCTGATCATCCACTCTACGGGTGACCAGGTTCTTGGGGACATGTCCCCCTTTTTTATAAACAAGGGTTTGCAAGGTCTTGCGGGAGAGCCAAAATCTGTCAAGCGCCTAAGATCTGGTGACTTGCAGGTGGAAACTGCGTGCTCCAAGCATTCGGAGCTTCTATTAAAGGTTACAGTGATTGGTGGAGTGGCGGTCGAAGTCACTCCGCACAAGACGCTCAATTCCTCCCGGGGTGTGATCTCTGAGTGGGGCCTCCTCAAGGTTTCTGAGGAGGAAATCCTCTCAGAGCTTTCGGCCCAGGGATTATCGCAGTCCACCGGGTTTCTTCACGCCGTAATGGAAAGTTAGAGCCCAGCCGGGTACTTATTCTAACTTTCAACACACCACGCCTGCCTACTTCCATCAAGGCAGGATACTTACACTGCGAGGTGCGGCCATTTATCCCAAATTCTCTGCGTTGCTTTCAATGCCAGAGGTTTGGCCATGCCCGCACCGCATGCCGGGGCAAGCCCACCTGTGCTCGTTGTGGCAGTCAGGATCACCTTGAACCTGACTGCACAGCAGAAAAGGCATGCTGTGTAAACTGCCGTGGTGAACATCCGGCGTACTCCCGCGACTGTCCGAAGTGGCTTAAGGAGAAAGAGGTACAGCGCCTGAAGACCCTCCATAACATCAGGTATCCAGAGGCGAGAAAGCTCGCTGCACCGCCTGCCCCACCTGGCAAGGTCTCCTATGCCGGTGCGGTTGTCGGAAAGCCCATCGTTAAGATGGCTTCCGTGGCGGTGCAGACAGACATCAGCGTTCCACCTGCTGAATCTTTCTCGCCTGCTGCCAAGTACCTCTTGACGCAGGCAAAGCCGACATCGGTGTCCATCTCGACATCGACACCGGTTTCTATTCCTGTGTCTGTGCCTTCCACATCCACCTCCGGAAGGCCCCCTCCACCCCGCCCATAGACAGCAAGACCTACGAAACCCAAGGGGGCCCCCGCCAGGGCCCAAAAAGAAAATTTTACCTCCTCGTTCGGCAGTCTCTGATCCATGTTGCTCGGACGACTCCGAGGACGTGGACACCGACCGCCCTAATTTTCCTAAACCGTCGCTGGCGACGGTTAAAATAAATCGAAAGACGTCCGCCAATTCTTCCAAGACCTGAGATGGCCACACTCCTTCAATGGAACTGTCGTGGATTCTAGAGGAATATTGACGACATCAAGGTCCTCCTGAGGGCGCACCAACCCCTCTGCGTGTGCCTTCAGGAGACATTTTTGCAGACAGCCAACAATCCCACTATCCAGCACTTTTCTCTCGTTCGCCGGGACCGGGATGGAGATGGTCCAGCTCACGGAGGTGTTGCCATCCTCGTGAGCAACCATTCTCCATTCCAGGTCATTCCCCTTCATACGAACTTAGAGGCGGTAGCCATCCGCCTCTTTGTGGGATTTTCGTTGACTGTCTGTTCTGTCTATCTCCCACCCGGAAGCATCGTTTTCCGGGGTGACCTTGATGACCTCGTCTCGCAGCTGCTGTCCCCCTTCCTCATCATGGGGGACTTCAACGGACACAGTCCGCTCTGGGGCAGTGCTGACACCAACGGGAGGGGCCGGGTCTTGGAGCAGTGTCTCCTGGATCCATCGCTCTCCCTGTTGAACACCGGTGTCAGTACCTACTTTCACACCCCAACCCGCACATTCACTGCCATTGACCTCACCATCTGCTCCTCCTCGATCCTTCCACTCTTTACATGGGAGGTCGAGGACAATCCCTATGGAAGCGATCACCTCCCCGTGGTGTGTACCATCTCTTGTGGGGGGCCCTGCAGCCCTTCACGTGTCTCCCGGTGGAGGCTTGATCGGGCTGATTGGAATGGCTTCGAGCTCTTGTCTGAGCTCGATGAGCACTCTGTCAGCCAGGAGCCCATCAATGTTGCAGTGGCGGAGTTGACGGACTGCATCGTCCATGCAGCTGCCTCTACTATTCCTCAGACCTCGACTCGGTTTCCACGGTTCCCAAAACCGTGGTGGAATCCCGACTGCACCGCAACTCGTAAGGCTCAGAACAAGGCTTGGGGGGTGTTTCGGAGATATCCGACGTCCCCCAACCTCGAAGCATTCAAACGCGCCAGGGCGAAAGCCCGTTTCATCCGGTGCCAGAGCCAGAAGGAATCTTGGATGAAATATACATCTTCTATCACCCGCACGACCAGTTCTAAGGTCGTGTGGGATAAGGTCCGGAAGATGGGTGGGAAATACACGTCCCACTCATTATCGATCCTGGAGCACAATGGACAGGCAATTGCCGACATACTGGGGGAGTCATTCTCCACCATCTCTTTGTCCTCCTACTCCCCCGAGTTTCTGCCCCAGAAGAGCAGGGCCGAACGCTCTCCGCTGTCCTTCCATTCGAATGGCCTGGAGTCTTACAACAGGCCATTCACAGCGGAGGAGCTTCGCCGTGCTCTGCACACTTCTCGTGCATCTGCTGTGGGGCCAGACACTGTCCATTATGCCATGCTCCAACATCTCTCACCATCGAGTAAGGATCGACTGCTCCAACTCTTCAACCGTATTTTCATCGAGGAGCAGTTTCCGGACTCCTGGCGGGAGGCAATCGTCTTGGCCTTCCCTAAGCCAGGCAAAGATCCCATGATTCCTTCCAATTATCGTCCAATTGCGTTGACGAGCTGCGTCTGCAAGGTGTTGGAAAGGATGGTAAATACCAGGCTGGCCTGGTATTTGGAACATCACTGCCTTCTTTCCAACACCCAGTGTGGCTTTCGCAGGCACCGGTCTACTTTAGACCACCTGATCCGCCTCGAATCGGCGATCAGGAATTCTTTTTTACGACGAGAGCACCTGGTGTCAGTTTTCTTCGACATCGAAAAAGCGTACGACACGGCATGGAGATTCGGCATTCTTCGTGACCTTCACAGCTTCGGCTTGCGAGGTCACATGCCGATCTTCATCGCGAACTTTTTATCTTCTCGTGTTTTTCGAGTCCGTGTCGGCAACACTCTATCGCGGCCTTTCCCCCAAGAACAGGGGGTGCCTCAAGGCTGCGTCGTGAGTGTTACGCTTTTCGCTGTCAAGATAAATTCCATTACACGGCAACTTCCTCCGACTGTAGGCAATGCCCTCTATGTTGACGACTTTAGCATCTTTTGCTCATCGTCCAGCATGAGGGTCATTGAACGAGAACTGCAAACTGCCCTGAACAATCTCTCGGTTTGGGCGACGGCCAATGGGTTCCGGTTCTCCCTACAGAAGACCGCTTGTGTGCACTTTTGCCGCAAGCGTAATCTTCATCTGGAACCCGAGCTGTGGCTCGGGGGTACCATCATTCCAGTTGTGGCGGAGACCAAGTTTCTCGGTCTCATCTTCGACCGGAAATTGACCTTTTTATCACATATCCGACATCTCAGGTCCAAGTGCACGTGGGCATTGAACATCATCAAGGTCCTCTCCTCCCTATCTTGGGGGGCGGACCGATGTTCTTTGCTCCGCGTTTACCGTGCACTTGTCCGGTCGAAACTGGACTACGGATCCCAGGTGTATGAATCCGCCCGGGATTCGGTGGTGAAAGTGCTGGACCCACTCCATCATCAGGCCCTCCGTGTGTGCACGGGGGCCTTCCGCACTTCGCCGGTCCAGAGTCTCTATGTTGAGACCGATGAACCATCTATCTATTTGCCGTCAGCAGTTGTCCCTGCAGTATGCATCAAAATTGCGATCCCTGCCAGGCCATCCCACTTGGGACTGCGTTTTCAGTCCCAGGTGGGAAATGTTATACCAGAATCGGCCGACTGCCATTCGTCCTTTCGGTTTGCGTGTCCGAGGCTACCTCAGAGACATCAACACCAGTCTCGATAGCATCGCACAGTCGACAGCTGAGCCACTTCCACCTTGGCTCGCTGTTTCCCCTTCCTGCGATTTTTCCCTGTGCAGGACGGGGAAGGCCTTTACACCTGACTGTGTGTACTGGCAACCCTTTGCCAGCCATCGTGCTGAGCACCCGGACTTCTTGCCTGTCTTCACAGATGGCTCGAAGTCCGGCACTTCGGTGGGATCAGCCATGGTCTGCTGTGATGTAATCATTGCAGACCAGATCCCACAGCAGTGTTCCATCTTCACTGCTGAGTTGCATGCTATCAGCATTGCCTTGGACCATATAGCAGCTAAGCATCATCGTCGGTGTGTGCTTTACACCGACTCGCTTAGCTCGCTACAGGCTTTGATCTCGGTGAGGCATCGGCCTCACCCTGTTCTCTCCAAGATCCGCCAGCAGCTCCATCGTCTGGCAGCCACCACCACGATTCTCTTCTGTTGGGTGCCCGGTCATGTCGGAATCAGGGGCAATGATTTGGCAGATTCTGCTGCCAGGTCAGCCACGCCCCTGTCCGACTCTCCGTTGCCGGTTCCATATGTGGATTTCCGGCAGCGTTTCACCATCGAGCTCCGGGCACAGTGGCAGAGATCTTGGTCGGAACAGCTTACCAACAAGCTCTTTGAGATCAAACCTATCGTCAAACCGTGGCAGTCTTGTTACCGCAGGAATCGTAAGGAGGAAGTTGTCCTTGCTCGGCTCCGCTTAGGTCACTCGTTTTTAACACACTCTTTTCTACTTAAGGTGGACGCAGTACCTAAGTGCGAGTTTTGTGACACCACTTTAAATGTTAAACATAATTTAATTCAGTGTCCAGCTTTTAACCTTGAACGCAAAATGTATTTTAGCTTCCACAATTTTATGGCTGAGCCTCTTACACTCAGCCATCATTTATCTGATGAATCGTTTTTAACTCCTGTTTTCGACTTTTTACGTTTTACTGGTTATTTTACACGTATTTGATTTTTACCGTTTCCTAGTTTTTACTCTTGTTTTGTGGTTTTCAATAGGTCCTATACACCCATTTTTATTGTTAACTTCTACACTTGTTGTTACTTTTTAGTCCTTTTACTTGTCGTTTTGTGCCGTTTTGTTTGTGTTCATTTTAACTTTGGTTGTGGGTTATGAGACTTTTATCCCTTTTTATCGTTTGTTTGGCGCAATATAGCCTTAGTTGCTGTTGCGCCAATAAATCCCAAACAACCAACCATCCAACAGTCTCGCTGAGCGCTCTCCTTTCCCTCTTCCCATTTTCGACTCTTGCGCCTTGCATATAGCCCAACTTTCTACTTTTTCCCCCTTACTCAGACAAAATTACCAGCTATTATCAATCAGCCGTATAGGCTTCGGCAGTGCGCCGAATTATTCTAAATTTTATCATTGTTCTAACTCCGATGAAAGAGATATGGGTCTCGACCCGGTGCTCTGTATTGTCCTTAATGATCTTTGATCTTGGGTACTATACCCGGCGCTGCGACAGTCAATTGAAGTCCTGAGTCCTGTGCCTGTTTTCAGTTTTTGGGCTGAGGACTTTACGGTAAAGAGCGGTTAGCACAGTCAACAATCTCCGGCTCCGTTGACGGTGATCCGATTCCAGCATCGCGGCACCCGTCGATTCCCGCGACGGCCTTCAGCGCCAGCCACGGTAGAGTAGACCACGTTTTTTCGATTCTTAGTTTTTCCTTTGTGTTCGATTTCTAACAGTCTTTATGAGACTATCTTCTTTGTATTTTCCTTTCCTATCTAACCGTCTTTATGAAACTATTTTTATGTTTATTGAACAGTCCTTTTTAGACTATACTGCTGTTATTTTACAGTCTCTATGAGACTATTCCCTCGTTTGTTTTACAGTGTTTTTGAGACTATCTCTCCGTTTTTTACTCAGTCCTTTATGTTTAGCTTTTTTACATTTTTGCAATTTACTGTCCAGCTTCTACCATGTTCTCATTAAATGATCCATGACTCAGTAGGTCCTTTCGTTTCATACTGAAAGGCCTTGATATTCAGGACCTGATTTCTTATTTACTCGATACTTTTGGTTCTGACTTCCAAGATCTAATCGAGGTAGCCCAAAGCATAAATCGTGGTGTTGCGATTATCACTCTCTCCTCAACTGATGCTACTGAGAAATTAATCCAGTTAAAAGTTCTAAATATCAATGAGATAGAAGTTCCATTTTACTTTCTGGGAACTTCCGTTAAAAGAGTTATAGTTTCGAATCTGCCATTCTTTGTCGAAAATGATGATATTACTAATGAACTGTCAAATTTTGGAGAAATTCTCCATATCGAAGACGAATACTATATAGAAGAACGTTTTCAAAAAATCAGGACTGGTAATAGAATCTTGAAGATAAAACTACGGGAAAATATCCCCAATTTTATGATCATTGCTGGCTTCAATGCCACAATCTATTACCCCGGAATAGTTAAATTGTGCAGACGATGCAAATTGCCTGGACACTTTGCAAATAACTGCATCTCTACTTTTAGTCTCAAAAAATCTACGCTTCAGCTGTTGAAAGTCAATATCCTTCAACTGACGAAAATCAGCAGAGCAGCCAAATTACAGATAAATTGGAAAACTTGGTTCCTGAAAATAACACTCCAAATGGCAAGATAAGCATAACTGCAGAGAATCTTACTAGTAATACTTCTACTGCTTCAGACATACTAACTCAGCAAGCCTGCGAATTGGAAGTACCAGTCACACCTCTAAGACAGGAATTGAAAAGAAAGAATACAGTAACTTCGCCAATTGATTTCAACCAAAGACGGGAACCTATTACACCTGAACAAACGAAGCAAGAAGTTGACAATTTTCTCAGCTTCTTAAGCCGAAACCGAGACTAAAATATAGAGGGCGTTCCAGAGAAAATCTTGCAACTTAAAAGAACAGTAAACCGTAATAATCAAATTTTGGTAAAATATCGTCCCTTTTATAGTGCTGTTGCCGGATTTTTCATTAATCATCACCCATATTTTGTATTAGAGCAATGTGCACATTTTCTTTAGGTCTTTGAAACTGAAGGTCTGACCAAGCTAAAGAGCATCCTAGAATCGAACTATGAGGGTGATGAATAACTTTTGCTTGTATCTTTCTTCTCTCTTTTGTTCTTCTCTTCCACCTATCTGCCTTCTTTCCTCTTCACATTTCAACTGCATATCGGGGCATCGGATGTTGCAGTCCCTTCTGCGAGTTCCGATGTCTATAATAAGATTATAATAATAATAAGTAATAAGATTCCAAGTAACCTTTTGGGGTGCCCAATTCAATGGGCAGTATTTGGTAAATACATTATCAAAACACATGGTGAGAAAGCCTTGTTCAATACAAAACAAGTAATGTAAGAGTCTTAAAAGTTCCTCTATATGCAAACAACTGTTACAATTATAACTAAACAACATGGGGTTTATGGACCCCTTAAGGCCACTCATATGAGTGGTAAGAAACAAGAGGGAAGAAGAAATAGAGGCCTCGCAAGGCCTGAAGGAGGATTCAGTCCTCCATAGCGCTGGAGGAATCGTCATCGAGATCAGTAAGATACAGGTCAGTGGCCAGCTGGGCCAAGCCCTGTTGAGTCGTGTTTCGTGCCTCCTCAGTAAGGAAATCCTCTGAGGATAACTTTTTTTTTGGTGTTAATTTTTTTTCTTTCTCTTGTAGTTTTTTTTGTTTTCTACTAGCTATCAGTTGTTTCTTTCTTTCGTTGGATTTTATGTTTTTTTTTAGTTTCCTTTTCAAATTGGTGTTGGTGTGTTCCATTTCTTCTACATCAGTGAGATCTGTTTTTTCAGCTGCAGAGGTAGCTGTAACTATTTCAGAAGAAATATTTTCGTTAGTGCTGGCCTCTTCAGTCTGAGCCTCTGGTTCGTTTTCTGTTGTTTTCTGGCTCCCTTCCACTGCGGGGGGGGGGGGGTCTCAGGTACAACTGTTACTTCTTTTTCCTCCTCTTGTTGAGTACTTGTATTATTGGGTTTTTCCTCTTCCATTTTTTCTGTGACCTCTGTAGGGCTATTCGCAGGGTTATTATCCTGCCCACTGGCCTCTGAGGTTTCACTTTGTTTTATTGGGTTTTCCTTTTCTATGGGGGGTTCCCCTTCTGTTTGTGTAACGATTTTGGGTGGAGTGCCTTTTGCGGTCTTGTCCGCAGCGAGCGCTGCAGCATTCGCGAATGTACGTTTTGTACATTCATGACGCTTATGCTGAGCGTCACTGCAGTTTCCGCATGGGAGGTCACAATTATCTACTAGATGGCCAATTCCTTTGCAATTTATGCAAATTTCAACTTTGCATTCACTGGAAACGTGACCACTCTGGCTGCATCGTTTACATACTTTCTGCAGGTCAGAGTAGGCCACCATTCCGTTGAAGCGGCCAATCCTAAAAAAATTAGGGATTGGTTTCGTCATGTTTATTTTGAGGACTCTTGTTCCGGTGTACAAGTGTGATAACTGTTCGTCGCGGTATCTTTCTCTTGTATTGGAAGAGATTTTGCCGTATTGGCTAAAATAGCTCGAGACAACCTCAGAGTCCATTTCGGTCGGCAGACGTTTAATGTAAACAACGGTCTCGTCATTGTCGAGCTTGTTTACCGTCACTGTGGCCCCTTCCAGCTCGTAAGAGGCCCTGGTGACGTAGCTTAATAGCACTTCAGTCTTCACAAACGTGATGTAAGTGACACCTGGTGCAACGAATTGCACCGTGTCAATGGCACCTATACCATCATGTTTAAAGCAGCAAGTCAGCTTCCGCTGTAGCCGACGCTCGGCCACTAGCGGATCACGGGCAGCCATGCTAGCCCCGTAGCAATGGCTGCCTCAGGCACCAAGTTGTTTACGTAGAGAGGCGAAATCGAAACCACAAGGAATAATCGGATTAAAACTCACTTTTTCTTCGTGCAAAAGTCTGCACTAGAAACAGATAAGTAGAATCACAGATCACCACCTTTTCCTAAACCTTTGCCGCCTTTTCCTCTACCAGACATAGTTGAAAACGTTTACTACTAAAATAAAGCTGATGTGAAACGGCACAAATTGTTTTCGGGAAATTTGCACGTTTCAATCGGACGACCGAGAAAACTTTCGCGTCATAAAAACTGTGATTGGTCGGTTTCGGAGGACAATCTCACGTGCAGTGAACGACACTGGATTTTCCACGTACGAAATCAAAAATCTATTGCCTACTTTCCCAAAAAACAATGTTGAAAAATATTCGTGTATTCTACCATGTGTTAATATTCATTTACGTTATTTTCGGTAATGACTGAATACATCATTAAGAGAAGAGTACAGTGCTGATATGGTTGCCAGAAACGCCACTAATTTACAATAAATTAATGAACCTTTTTTCACGAATAAAATCCTTCACAAAATTGAATTCGATATAACCAATCAATACTATGTCGCCATAAAAAAAAAATCACGTTTTTTCTTTCAAATGAAATTTATTTTCTTCAAAAT
This sequence comes from Ryuthela nishihirai, assembly GCA_038380435.1. Lineage (NCBI taxonomy): Eukaryota > Metazoa > Arthropoda > Arachnida > Araneae > Heptathelidae > Ryuthela > Ryuthela nishihirai. The sequence continues at coordinate 91,502,609 of JAWZYU010000011.1, forward strand.
TACCGTCTCCCAAAACATTTTCTAAGAATAATTTTTAAATTTAAAATATAAACTGAAAATAGGAACACTTTCCTATCTAAAATGAAAAAAAAAAATCTTCCAAATGAGCAACATGTCTAAGAAATAAGTAATCAATATATGGATTTGAAATCACTTATACGCCTTCAAATATCAAGGCTATTTTTGATATTCCGAAACGCAACCTCTTTTTATTATTCTTCGCGACTCCGGAAATACAAGAATTTCGAACAATTATATCGCATAAAGGTTATTTTGCTAACCGGAAGTGCATGCATTGTTTCGTCAAAGTAGCAACGTAAATGTAGTATTATTGAAAAGATGAAAATGTTTTAGCTCTAACATGCAGTTGATATGAAAGATATTTCGTATAACATTTGAATTTCATGACATTGTTTCGTCAAAGTAGCAACGTATATATAGTATTATTGAAAAGATGAACATGTTTTAACTGTAACATGCAGTTGATATGAAACATATTTCGTATAACACTTGCATTTCATTAGATTTAGATCTGATATTACTGTTGTACACAATTGTTTTCTGTAATAGACGGTGAAATTATTAATCAAGTAAAGATATTTGGTGAGAAAAAATTTCCATTTTCGAATAATGTTTACTTTTAATAATATAAACTGACAGTTTCGCAGAAAGGAAGCGGAAATTAACGTAAGTTACTAGTTATGTAGGTCTCTTAATTATACATACTTTATTGTTCATTGTTATTTTAACTTTATTTGCTGTTAACTGGTTTAAAAATAATTCAATCTCTGTAATTTGTACAGTTTTGGTTTAAGCTGTGGAATTATTAAATTTCTAATTGAGGTTTAGAAAGAAAATAACAATACGAGGGTATTTAAGTATGATGTTCTACTTTTTTTATATACAGTTTTTCCTGTTGGTATGCTCTGTATGTGTACATATAGCGAATTTGATATTTATGGTGTTGAGGTGTATTTCATGGAAATGTTAGAGTTAATGTATGATTTTGTGTGATGAATAATGCACAGTAGTGTAGTTTAAAATGTATGATAAAGAATTAGAAATTGTTTATAATTTAGTACATAATAATATTTTAAAACTTATTGTAACATTGCAGCTGTTTTGATATTTATGTAATTTCGGCATTTTTTTTCGGGGGGAAGGGGGTGGGGTGTTCGCTCGGAGGAGGGAGGGAGGGAGAGAGAGGGAAAAAAAAAATCGACGAGTGCGTTGCTCAGGAGGGACAAGAATCAGGAGAAATTAACGATTGCGTTGCTCACACGAAAAAAAAAAATTTTTTTTTTTTCATTTTAATCCTCTACTGTGTCATAATTACGAGTAAATTAGGAGTGATTTGAACTACTGTAGACACCAAATTATTTTTTATGTCAAGTTGCACAACAGGATGTATGATATAGCAACACCCCCCCCCCCCCCCCCCCCCCAACACCACCACCACCACCCCAGATGGCCTTTTTTTCTTTCGAATTTCCTGGCACTTTCTAATTAGCAAGTAATAGCAGCCAGTGGTAATGTCTCTCGAAACAAAAGGTAGCAAAGAAATCATGTGATAGAAACAAAATGGAACTAGCAAACTGTCATCTCTCTCTCTTCCCCCCCCTCCGTTTTTTCCCCCAATTTAGTGGCACTTTGTAATTAGGAAGCAGTAAGCAGGGAATGGTAATCTGTGTCCTATGAAAAGGTAGGAGGAAAATCATGGACTTAAAGAAACCAAATGCAACTTGCAAAGTGTCATCTCCCTCCCCGTGTTATTTTTTCCCCCAATTTCTTTCCACTTAGTAATTAGGAAGCAGTAGCAGGTAATGGTAATTTATGTCCTATCAAAAGGTAGGAGGATAATCATGGGCTTGAAGAAACAAAATGCAACTTGAAAACTCTTTTCACCCCCACTCTATATTTAAATGTGAAAAAACAATTTTTTTTAATACTCGATTTCCTCAATATGTTTTTTTTTTAAATACGTTCCTGTCACTTTACCCTGCATGTAGTGCTTGACAGCAATCGTCAAGAAGGTGGGAACGTGGCATCGCCATTACATCCGATGCAAGGAGAGGGACAAGCAAGTAGCGGAGGTAAGTGTAACACTGTAAGAGAACGATCCCCCACACCGTGATCACCATTATCTGTTACATACCTCCCAAGATAATTAAACTGGTCAAGACTGCAACCATTTAGATGAACTGAATCACAGCCTGCCTGACCAATTTTCATCACTTTAGTTTTCTCTCTGTTTATAAACAAACCTACTCTAGTGCCAGTTGTTTCTTTCTGAAATCAGCTCAACTGCCTTATCATTCAGGTAATTCTGCCTCCACTGCTCCTTTTTTTCCTAAAAGAGTACTGTTAGTGTCTAAAAAAGCCTGTTTAAAATGATTCCATTCTCCCTCAACTTCAGTAGTAAGCATAGCATAACTGTCATAGTGATTAAGGAACCTATCATGGTAAGCTTTGGCTACAACTAGGTCTTTCACAGCTTCAGCATTAAAAGTAAATTTTTTAACCCTAGCACAACACTTTTTAAGTTTAATTTGCAAGACACTTTTAACAAGGTAATGGTCAGATCCAATTTCAGCTCCCCTATAAGACCTGGTATTCCTAAGAGAACTAGCCCATTTGCTGTTAATTAATATGTAATCAATCATATCGTTATGCAGCCCATCAGGTGAAACCCATATGTACTTATGTATGTCGCGGTGTTTGTAATACGTGTTAGTTATTCTGAAACCATTGAGTTTACTTACCTGTAGGAGACGTTGCCCATTGCCATTGCAGCTACCAATACCAAAAGGGCCTATCACCCCTCCCGAATGGTCAGAGTCAGTACCAACTTTGGCATTGAAGTCACCTAGAACAAGAATAATACCTCCTTTCTTCACAGAATCCGAAATATCCTGAAGCTGTGCTCAATACCACTTTTGATATTGCTCACTTCCGCTTTCCACACAGCAATAGAGACGAATAATTTTCGCCAGAGGAGTTTGTCCGCGAAAGTTGCAATCCTCAATAATACACCCTTATCCTAGAAGAGCATCACTAGCATGTTTCCTGAGAAGCAGCCCCATGCCTTGGTGATACTTTCCACCCTCCCTCCCTCCCTCCCTCCCTCCCTCCCTCCCTGTAAAGAGAAATTTAAGATTATTTTTAAGAATCTGACCTTTACCTGGTCTCTTGCAAGCAGAGAATAACTTATAATGGTGGAATTATTGTTTGAGGACATGAAGAGAAAATGCTCTGTGCAGAGTCCTCACATTCCAACTAGCTATGGAGAGAAAATGTTTAGTGGGATGTTTAAAGAAACTACGTTCATTTAGAGAGCGAATGCCAACAATATCAAACAGCCCCCTAATCGCAGACATGGGGCAAAGACCCATTCCCCCACCACTAAAGGCTGAAGCCATCTACACTGGAAGACCTCCTCCAATGTGGAATTTGACGATGCCAATAGAAGCAAAGAGTTCAGGTGCCTGCAATGACCTCTGCTCAGGATTATCCACCAGCTGATAAACATATCCTGTGAATGTATTCACTTTGGGCTGTCAACCCACAAACAAGTAAGATCTTCCCCTCCACAGAAAGAAGCCCCACCAGTGCAGCAAAATCAGGATCCATAATCAAGCTCAGAGCCATATATCTGTCCAGTGGGTTTATATGGTCGGCACCAGGACCCTGTGTGGCCATATATCTGTCCAGTGGGTTTATATGGTGGCACCACTCCTCAGCAAGGTATCCACCAGTAACTATTAATTATCGTGTCACTGTATCTACAAATTATACCTCGTTGATTCATGTAAGGAAACTGCAATACCCATTAACCCCAAATAATAATTCTTTGCACATTTTGTAGTACATCCCCCAGTAGCCATTAATTATCCTCTCACTGTGTCTACAAATAACACCTTTTAGCAAATAAAGGCTGCCTTTTCCTACTACACGACATTTCAAAATACTGCAAAGTTGAGTGCTTCTATATGTGAAATCACTGAATGTGTGTGTTGATAGATAAAAAGAAACATACACCTAGCAGGAAAAAAACATTTTTCTTTACAGCATGCCCTAGCGTAAAATAATAAGTGATTCGACGACTGCTTACCACAGAAGTCTGATGGGGTTTTCTCATTTTAATGAGCATCTCTGCCTTACCTGCAGGTCAAACCGAGGCCCCTTAGAACTATAGTCGAACACACGGACCACTCTGCTGTGCAACAGGTGTGAATTGTATACGCAAATGTAATTTGCAATGTGCAGCATCAACAGTCTGTTTCTGCAACTGGAAGTGATTTAATTTTTTCTCGGGCATATTAAATTCTGTCCGTCATTAAATTATTTGAAAAACATGATATTGTACTAATACTACAAAAAAATTCCATCTCCTAGATCAGTGTCTCGCAAACTATGTGCCGCAATAGATTTTAAAATTGACACTAGATATTCCAAAGATTTTATTTTGACTTGACTTGTGTTATCAACATGCTTTAATAAAAATCTTTCAGATTTTATCAACTGGGATCTTGTAAGTATTTATCGAGCTTTTTCCAGATTTTGGTATTAATTTTTGAGTATTTCAAACCATAGAATGGAGAAATATTTCAAACAAACACTGAGTTATGATTCATTTTAAATGAAATACATTTAACAAAACTTCAATTTTTATGTTTTTACATAACCATCAAAAATTCCTCTTTAGGTGTGCCGCTGACAAAAAATTAGATTCCGTGTGCCGCAGAGTAAAAAAGTTTGCGAGACACTGTCCTAGATGCTTCCTATCTGTATCTCATAGGTGCACTAAACAAAATTTAATATTTCTCATCGGAGCTGTAAACGACACGAAACAAATTAGATTATCATTACTATTCTTGACTCTATCACAGATCATTCTCATTAATTATTAAATACTACAGAGATCTATTTCTTTCCTAAGTTCTACATCTCCAAATATTACATGAAACACATCTTTTCAACCACTACTACAACCCTGGTTATTTCACAGATAAAACAACCTCTCCTTAAAACACACCACTTATACAATGGTAATAGGGAAAAAAAAGAAACTCCTATCAAATTGTATTCAGTGACCTAATTTTTTTTTTACTGTATAGAAAGTTTTATTTTTTATTCAGCATTCGACATTATATACTAAACACATAAGTAATAATATTACAGTTATATATATAATTCTTCCCTCCACTTGAATACTCCTATGAAAAGAACGTTGTCCAATCACAGACTCATTCAGCAATGATGTATATTTTCTATTTTCTTATTTATATATATATATTTTTTTTTACAATTTATCCACTATATCAATATCTCTTAGATAAGAGATAAGAAGCTTATAGAATTTGCTTTTTTGAGATTTTTTGGGTGGTTCTAAGATTGATTTAAAGTTGTGGTGATTAACATTATATTTTTCCAGTTTTTGGTAATAAGTATTTCTTTGTTTAACAAATTTTTTGCATTTAAATATTATATGTTCTATTGTGTGTGGTTCATTGCAGTAAGTGCAGTCTGGTTTATCTTTTTTTTTCATTTTGAATAGGGTAGAATTTGTGAGAGCTACATTACTTTTAATTCTCACAATGGCTTTAATTTCTTTTTTTTTTTCACTCCATAATCTTTAAATTTGGATATATTTTGGGATATATTATATCTGTGTGTATTTATAGCATTAATATTAAACCAATTTTGGAGTTCTTCCATTATTTTAATTTTGTTTTGATTTTTATGTAAGTAATTAAAATAAGGAGTTATGGTTACTGTGTTTAGTTCTTTAGCTTGTTTTGCCAGTGTATCCACCACTTCATTTTCTTTAATATTAACGTGGGCAGGTATCCATTGTAAGTGTATATGATTGTTATTGTGTATATGTTTTTGTGTGGTAGCAAGAATATCATTAATAAAAATAGCGAAGTTACTTTTGAAAGGATTTTGAAAAATTATATCTAAAGAGGTTTTGCTATCAGTGAGGATTACAATTTTGCTATTGTTAAATTTAAGGGCCCATGACATTGCAAATAAAATGGCTGTGATCTCTGATATAATTACTGGTGTAGATCTGTTTAGTTTAAATTGGAATGTATGTGAATTACAGATAAATGCTCCTGATGATATAGATCTTTCTGTGTTTAGTGAGCCATCAGTGTATATTTTAATGAAATCTTTGTATGTGTGATCTATGTATGCTTCAGTAATTATTTTTAGACAATTTTTATCTAGAATTTTTTTTGGAGATGATCCCAGGAATTTTATTATTCATAATAGGAAATGGTGATGTCCAAAATGGAAAGTTAAGAATATTGTCTCCACTCAATTTATTTTCTATTATATTTTGTATTGTTTCTTTTTCTGTGAATTGTGTGAGTGTTATATCTGTAAAGTTAGATTTAATTTTTTCTATGATTGGATGTTGTGTGTTTTTTGTTATAATTCTAAAAATAAGATTTGATAATAGGTAGTTTTTTTTTAGAGCCAAAGTTGGAATTGCAGTCTCTGCATATACATTAATATTATTTGTGTTTTGAAGAAGTCCCAGACAGTGTTTTAATATTTTAGTTTGTATTCTTTCTAATTTATCCATTTTAGATTTTGAGATATTATTTATCAGTTCTATTCCATATGTAATTTTTGGTAGAATTATTGAGTTATATATAAGTAATAAATTTTTTGTAATGCATCCCCAGTTTGAATTGCCTAGATATCTTAAGTATTGATATAATTTATTTGATTTGTCTTTTGCACTTTGTATGAAAGAGTTCCATAGTAATTTTGAATCCAAGTGGAGTCCTAAAAATTTTAAATTATTCACTATTTTAATATTTCTGTCCTTTAATTTTATTATAAAATCATTAGGTAGTTTAAGTCTTTTATGGAAATATATTATGTTGGTTTTTTCTATGTTGATTTTCAGGTTCCATTTTTCACAATATTTATCCAATTTGTTCAAGGTTTTTTGTATTCTCTTTTGTATTATATCTGTGTTTTGATGAGATGTCCAAAAAATTAAATCATCTGCATATGTACCAAATTTTGTATGTTCTTCGAAGATGTTATTAATGTCATTTAAATATAAATTAAAGAGAATAGGTGATAATATATCTCCCTGCAGAATTCCGTTTAAAAATTTATGTTCCTTAGAATAAGTATTTTTAATCTTGACTTTATATAGTTTATTTTGTAAAATGTGAAAAAGAAAGTAGTTTAAATTACCACATATTTTTAATGAACGAATTTTAGATAATAGTGCATGGTAAGAAACAGAATCGAAGGTTTTTTCAAGATCAATAACTACCGCTACCATAAAGCATTTGTTATTAGTAGCATGTTCTGCATCAGTAATTAAATTTAGCAATAGATCTTTAGTTGATCTTCCAAATCTGAAGCCATAACAGTGATTATTAAAAACATTGTTTCTCTCTATGTACCAGTTTAATCTATGTATAATCATTTTTTCAAATAGTTTGAGAATGTTTGAGCTAAGACATATAGGGCGATATGAGTTTAAATCATCTGCTTTTTTTTTCTCCTTTTTAATAAAATTCATGTAGTTATCTAGCCACGCTTTTGGATATTCTCTATCTGCCCAAATTTTATTGAAGTAATTTAACAAAAAATGTGTCCACTTTGTTGGGAGATTTTTAAGAGTTTTGTTTGAAATCCCATCAGGTCCAGGTGTTGTGTTTTTTTTACTGATTTTATTGCATTGTTTAATTCAAAAAGTGAAAATGGGATATTAAGAATTTCTGTTTTTTTGCATTGGAATGTTTTGTGGAATATATTAGAATTTTTGAAGGTTTTGTCTAACTTGTTATTTGGTTTCTAGTGTCTGTTCGTGTAGTATTCTGCTAATTTTTCTGTTGTTTCTTGTATAGTTATGTTATTTTTTAGTGCATATGTTTCTATTGGATTTTGTGGAGTAGTTTCATTATTTAGTTTTTTATATATTTTCCATAAATTTGTGGTTGATATGTTAGGTGAGAGATTTTCTGTAAAAGCATTCCAGTTTATTTTGTGAATGTTTTTAATTTTTTTTGCTATTGCAATTTCTAATCTGTGAAAGTTATCATAGTCTGTAAATGTTCTATTTCTCTCCAATCTTCTTCCTGCTCTTCTTCTAATTGCAATTAATTTATTTATAAATATTGATTCAATGTTATTTTTAGGCATTTTTTTAGTGATATTTACAGTATGTTTCTTTGTTTGTTCATTTATATAGTTAATAACTTCATTATAGTCAGTATTTTTGTCAAATGGGCAATTCTGTTCAAATATAGTTCTAAGTTTTCCCCAGTTTGTAATTTTAATTTGTGGTTTGGTTGTCTTTGTTTTAAAGGTAATAAATATTGGTCTATGATCACTTCCATAGTTATCTGATGATATTTTCCATTGTATTTTTTTTGAAATTTCCATTGAGCTTAATGTTAAGTCAATAATTGAGTTTTTACTTGAATGAGTTTTTCTAGTAGGTGTTTCATTGTTTAGTACCATTAAATTGAAATTTTCTATTAGTTTAATTAAATGTATACTTTTTGGGTCATTTTTATATGAGTTCCACAATTTATTATGGGTATTTAAATCTCCACAAATCAGAATATCTCCCGTTAAATTTTCCAATAAAGTTGCATACTGTTCATATTTTATGTATTTACATGGGTTATATATGCTAATTATGAATATGTTCAAATTATTAATCTTAACTTGTAAAATGATGTATTCAATTTGTTCTGTGACATTATCAACATATATTCTTCTTTGTGGTATTGATTTATTACAATATGTTACTATACCTCTAGTATTTTTATTATTTCTTTGACTGTATGTCACAAAGTTATTCATTCTGGGGATGTTGTCTGTCTGGGATTCTTGTATACAAATTATTTGTATATTTTTTGTACTAATTAAATGTTTTAAGATAGGTTTTTTATGTATCAAACCTCTACAATTCCATTGTAGTAAAACTAATCTATTATTCATGAACCACCCAAGCAAATAGATAAGAGTAGGTCCTTAATGAGATTTAACTCCGGACAATCTGGAATAATGTATTCCAGAAGCTTAATGAAAATGTTTAAAATCAGTCCTTTAGATTCTTCAGAAAGTTTTGTTTTGTTTGAGACCGCTTGTTTAGTGTTGTCCTTCCTTTCAAATTTCTTCTTCTCTGTAGCTTTGTTTGATGTTTTTTTTTATGCCGGTAATATTTTTTTTAACACAGCCAGCAAAGTCCATTTGGTTTGAATGTTTGTCTTCACTTTTTTCAGTTTTTTTTGTCAAAATAGGGAAGTCTTTGGAAGTTGAAGGAATCGCGGTGAATTGTTCTGTGATGACGTCATCTTCATCGTCACTGCTCTCTTCCAGGTCCGCATAGTTCCTACTTTCAATCCTCTCGCCAAGCGAAGCAATCTCTTGTTGTTCATTTTCGTCATAAATCTTATTAGTTGATTTCTCGTTAGTGGAAAATTTAAGTATAATTAGTTTACCTTTAACTAAGGCCTGTTGGCAGTTAATTCCTTCCTCTAATTGTATTAATTTTGCTTTACATGCAATGATTCTAGATTGACATCCTGACCATGTAGCTGGGTGGGGGCCTTTGCAATTTGGGCATTTGAAACCTTTGGCCACACATTGCTTGTAGTGATGTCCCCCGCCACATTTTTTGCAGGTTAATTTCCCTCTGCAATTTGAAATTGAGTGTCCATAGACATAACATCTAAGACACAGATTTGGGGGAATGTTATATTTCTTAACTTTAAATCTTCTAAATCCTACGTATACATAATCTGGTAATGTAGACCCTTCAAATTCGATAATTACTTTATCAGTTGGTGAGCATAATGTTTCAGAGTTATCTTCTATTTTTTTATCATAATGAAGCATTCTCCTAATACTAAGGACATTTTGTTCTTCCAATAACTCTAAAATATTATCGTCTTTAATTGTAATAGGTACACCAATAATAGAGCCAAGCACCGATTTTCTGAAATCTGGAATATTTAATTCAACGGGACAGTCTAGTATTGTTTTAACATTCATAATTTTTTCATACTGATCTCTATTTTTAGGGAATAGTAACAACCTTCCAAAAGAAATATTTTTTCCTGGGATATGTTCTCCCAAAAGTTAAGAAAAGTTACAACAGTTTTTTATAATGTTCAGACCGCTAATGTCGTCATTAGTACCTGTTATTACAAGAGCTAAATCATCTTTATTTTTGGTACTTTCCGATATTAATTCTGAATCTTTCTTATTATATGAATCTAATAACGTGAGAATAACATGTTTTAAATTATTTTCATTATTTTTTACATTACTTTTTTGTTCAATTATACTTATACAAGTTGAGTTAGTTTGATTTTTATTCTCTAATGTTAATGCTTTATCTGATTTTACCTTTGTATTTTTGTTATCCAGTTGTTTATTTGTGTCATTTATTTCTGATTTAGGAGAATTTTCCAATTCGATGTTATCTTCGATGGACTTCGTTGGTGAATTATCCGACTCAGAAGATAATTTGAGGTCATCTTCTAGCACTGAGATATTCTTTTCTTGTTCCTGTTCAGCTTTACTTGACATCTTTTTGGCGTTGTAATCTTTTGATTTCTTGATTCTGATTTTGAATGGAGACGTCGGTGCACTTTTTTTCTTCTTTCCGTTCGCAATTCTGTGTTGCTCTAACGCTTTAATAGTTATCTCTTCGTTATTCAACTAATATACTTATCACCCTGACGGAGCACAATTCAAACAACCTCTCACTTCGGCTTCCAACAGCCGAAAACCATATTACAGTTATCTTCTAATTGTGTTGCTGTAGTTTCTTCTGTATTTAAATGAAACTGCTGTAAAAGTATTTCACATCAATATGCTAATGAGGTGTATAAATAAAATCATATGTTCCAGGTTCTAGTTTGTTTTTTTTTACCCCAGAGAAAATACAATAATTTGATAACCCCCCCTCTCCCTCGTGTCAAAATATTAACTTTTTATTTTAAAAAAAATGCATCGATTTAAATTTGACGTATGGCTATGACTTTGGTGACCAAGCACCTCCTACCCACAGAAAACTCCTACCAGAAGAGTTCATTCTACGTCATACGGCTCACTCAGAGGTCCGCAGAAACTGCCGTACGATCCGTCGGAGTTTTTAAAAAGGGAACGTGAGTCTGTGCTGTTTTCATACACCTCCCAATAGTGACGTTAGTTTTTAAGTTTTCAGAAAATGCCACCCCAACCGTCAGGAAAAGCTGTGAAAAAAGCAGGAAAGGCGCAAAAAGCCGTTCGTGCTGGCGATAAGAAGAAACGCAAGAAGAAGAGGAAAGAGAGTTTCAGCATCTACATATACAAAGTTCTAAAACAGGTTCATCCCGATACTGGAATATCCAGCAAGGCCATGTCGATCATGAACAGCTTCGTAAACGATATATTCGAAAGAATTGCTGCTGAATCGTCGAGATTGGCTCACTACAACAAACGTTCGACCATCACTAGTCGGGAGATTCAAACTGCCGTTCGTCTGTTACTTCCAGGTGAACTCGCAAAACATGCTGTATCTGAAGGAACTAAAGCTGTTACGAAGAACACGAGCTCCAAGTAAATTAATAAGAAGAAGAGAAAAGGCCCTTTTTAGGGCCACCTAAATGGTGTAGAAAGGATGCTTTGTCGTACCCTATGAAAAAAATATATATATACATACATTTCTCATTATATCCCCTTCAAAGAAAATTTACCATAGTACCGCTTTTGTAATAATTTTCCCTAATAACGAAAGTAAATCCCCTCACAGGCGTCAAAAATTACATGTGATAAAAAGTAAATAAACTCCTATCATATCCCAATTACCAACAATCAATCAATTTATACGATAGGGACACACCAGAAAAAAAAAGCATATCTAATATATATACTGTATAACCCATTCCCCAGTCTCCAATTTCGATTGTCATTTTTTTTTTCATTAAACGTTTTCGGAGGTTCTTTCTCACGATTTCCTCACAGCGTCACTTTACAATTTATTACCACTCGACGTTAGATTAAAAATTCGAATAAGTATTTCTGTGAGAAATGTTCCAACATTTGCAAAAATAAATATCGTTTTACAGATATTCAACCAAATTATAAAATGAAGTGTAGGCGAGAAATCTTCCGCCATTGAGGAAAACGGCGACGACGTCAACTTCCGACCAATGAGAGTAGAGAAATATTTCTATTGGTTCCTCGCCAGTCTCTCTTGATCCCTATAAAAGCGATGCAAACGTCTGGGAAAGCCGCTACACCAACACTTCAGGCAGAAGACTTCTACAATACACTACACGTAAAGGTATTGCAATCGACACTCCCTCCTCCCCCCACGTACCTTTCGCATTACACCCTTGTTAAACCTGATTTTCTTGACCTTGCTCTTTTTCATAATATCTTCGTATCTTATGACCTCAACACAGTCCATTCACTCTCATCTGATCACTGCCCTGTTATCATCTCCTTAAATCTCACTATTCCTAAATCCACCAACTCCCGCATCCACACACACTGGAACAAATTCAGAACATATCTACTCCAAAATTTAAATTGCCATATATCCCCATCTTCTACATCTGACATTGATGCACTTATAAATTCATTCCAAACCAACATTCTCACTTCCTTACACACAGCATCCAAAACCATTCCTACCCTCTCTAATTACAACAAACTCCCTACTTACCTCATTGATGAAATTAGACTCAAAAATCAGGCACGAAAACAATGACAACATTCACGCAATAAACATGACGAAACACTCTACAACACCTTACTCACACGACTCAGGGCTCACTTAAACGACTTTCGTTTTGAGCAATGGCACAATAAAGTTTCCTCCCTTAACCCCCAGGACAATTCCATTTGGCACATGATCCGTGCACTTAAAGGCTCCACCAAAAGAATTGGCGCACTTCATGGATTGACCGGATTGGTGTACTCGCATTCGGAGAAAGCTGAGGCATTTGCCGACTCCCTTGAGTCGCAATTTACTCCGAATGATGAGCACACTGATGAGGATTTCATCCGGGAGGTGGGCCTCTCTCTTTCCCAATACTTTAGGGAACCCCACCCTCATACCTTACCTTTCATTACCTTCACTGAAATCTCACAATACATTAAGTCACTTAAACCCAATAAAGCTCCTGGCGATGACAAAATTGGAAACAAAATTTTAAAACAGCTCCCTCACAAAGCCATTGTTTTCCTACTAAATATTTTCAATCATTGCTTACAATTAAACTACTTCCCCTCTGTCTGGAAAAATGCATTGGTTACAATGCTTCCCAAGCCAGGTAAAGACCCACTTTTTCCTGTTAACCACAGACCTATCAGTCTCTTACCTTGCATGGGAAAGCTATTGGAACGAATCGTTTTGCACAGACTTAATGATACTCTCACTACACTCAACATTATCCCCCCTCAACAATTCGGATTCCGTAAACAACATTCTACTGTCCACCAAATCCTTCGCGTGGTGGAAATCCTTGCTGCGGCCGGAAATAAGAAAGAGCATTCTATCTCTGTCTTCATTGACGTTGCCAAAGCTTTTGATAAGGTCTGGATAAATGGACTCCTGTATAAATTGGTTCAATTTCATTTCCCCCCTGCGCTTGTGCGTATTCTGCGGAGCTATCTTACGGGTAGAACATTTCAGGTCAGACTTGGCTCAGATGACTCCAGCAGAAGGCATATCAATGCCAGGGTCCCACAGGGGTCCATTATTGCTCCTACCTTGTTCAACATCTACGTTTCTGACAGTCCAAGTGTGGATAGAGTGCATACTGCTATGTATGCCGACGACACTGCTTTCATCTCCTCCTCTCCCAATCTTAAACACGCTTGCAACAAAATGCAAAAGATCTTGGACGCCTATGAGGCATGGTGCACCTCTTGGCGTATCCAAGTCAATACCGATAAAACTATGGCAGTACTCTTTTCTCGCAAACGAAACCCCCACCTCACCAATTTTTTGTTGTTCGATAAACAAATTGTGTGGAGAGACTCTGCTAAATATTTAGGCCTCACGATTAGCAGAAACCTACTCTGGAACACTCATATTGACTCCGCCCTTCACAAGGCCAGAGTTCTTAAAACTCAGCTCTACTCCCTCCTCCACAAACACTCCGTTTTGGCACCTAAACTCAAAATTTTAATCTACAAACAAATCCTCCGACCCATCGTCCTTTACGCAGCCCCAGTTTGGGCTACTTGTTCACCTACTTATATCAAAAAACTTCAGTCCTTTCAAAATTCCATCCTTCGATCAGCTATAGCAGCTCCCTGGTTTGTAAGAAACTCTATAATTGCACATGATCTCAACATGGATTCCATTACCACCACCATCAATAAAATAGCCTCCAAATTTTTTCGCGAAGCAACTCTTCATCCTAATGAACTTATCAGATACTCTGTTGATTATGAAGTAATTCATAATCAACGGTTTAAAAGATGTAAGACTATCCTCACTTAAATTTCTCACCCCTACCTCAGTCTCTCCCTCCATCTCTTCCTTTCGCCCTCTATTTTTCCATTTCATACCTTCAACTACTCGTGCGTGCGAATAATTATTCGCAACGGTTACATAACCGTGGTAGTTTTTTATGTGGCCTGTCACCCCCTCCCCTATTTTAGTTTTGGCAGATATGGGTTATTCACCCGGTGCTGCATCGTCACGTCGCGACCTGAGATCTGAGAGTTTTCCAATCCTAAGATCCCATTCAGCTTGGAGACGCCGGTCCGATTAGACGTAAATTCTCAGCTCCGTCAACGGTACTTCGCCCAACGAGTCGCGGCACCCATCGCTTCCCGCGACGGCATCCGACGATCGGAATTCACGTTATTGTGTGACCAAGCCTCGTGCAACTTCGGATCCTTTGTTTGCGTTACCTCAAAAGTCTTTTTCAAGACTATACCTCCTCTAACTGAAGACAACTCTGGTTATTTCTTCGATCAACACTGTGCTCATCATTAATCATTCTCCTTTTCACTGAAAAACCAACTTGGAATCTACAATGTGATCTGTGCCTTCTGTGCTAGTGTTGTGCCAGTGCATCTTTGGAAAGTGCAATCTATTTTTCTACGCAGCGGTTGTACTGAATGTACAACCCTCTGTAATTGCTTGGTTAAGCAATTCTTCTACTCTCACTGCAAGGAATCGACGCTGCAGCGGGTATATTGTACATGTACCTCTCTGCTATTGCCTGTTTAGGCAATATCTTCCTTGTACAGCTTACCTGCATTTTGCCTCCTTATTTCTGCTAGTTGTTTCTTCAGCAATTCTCCGTTATTTCTTTTAGCGAGCTCTCCTGAGTGATCTGTGGCCTTGCTAAGGTAATTCAGTGTTTTGTGCTTTGTATCAACGATCTGTGCTCTTTCCTGCATCGTTCGCATTTTCTTAGTTATCGTTTTGCCTGCTCTTCTTCACTACTCAAGGTAAGTGGTACGTAAAAGAAATTTTACTAAGGATCGCCTCTGCAAAATTCTTTTGTGCCTACTTTTGCGATCGTTAGCTAGTTAAATTATTGTAGCAGGAAATTTCCCCCTGCTCTTAACTTTAGAGTTAGCATCGCATAGCTAGGGCTTAGCTTCCTACAATATAGATCAGATAGTTACAAGCTAACAGTGTAGTTAGTGTTAATTTTTGTAGAACGACATTGCACTTCCCTGTCATTCTCTTAACTCTAGCTAGATTTTGGTTTTTTCATTCTTCCGCAGCTTGTTTTCTTTCCACTCTGTGGACATAAAGCAAATTTCATCAAATTACCCATCAGTGTTTATATTGTATATTGATTAGTTTGTTATATAATTGTTATTACTTCTCTTCCCCCCAAATTTTATTACTTTCCCCCCTCCTCACATTCTTTACCATAGTTTTCCTAACTGCTAGTTAAGATCCTATATTTTCATTTTGCTAGCCTCCCCCTTTTCCGCTACCTTTCTTCCCTCCCATGCTCTTCATACCTCCCCCTTCTCCCTGCATTAGCCTAACATACCATAATGTCTCCTCCTACTTCACCCACCCGTAACCTTAATGCTGACATCACACAGTTGTTCAACAATTATGACTCCATGTCAGATTCAGACAAATCCGCTCATTGTGTTGAAATAATGAACAATGCATACCAAGCCTTCAAAGAAAATGGTGACAAATGGAACCAATCTTTTTTCCCTCCTCCTCCCAGTCCCCCAATTGATGATATCTATGACGATCTTGCCAATTCTCCATGAGTTCTCCAACTCATAAAAATGCGAACAATGCCGCGAAGAGGGCTCGCCATGAACCCCCTACTTCTCTGTCTTTACCTTCGTCTTCGTGTGTCTCTCCGTCTCCGAAGTTCCTGATCATCCACTCTACGGGTGATCAGGTACTTGGGGACATGTCCCCCCTTTTTTATACACAAGGGTATTCAAGGTCTTGCGGGAGAGCCGAAATCTGTCAAGTGCCTAAGATCTGGTGACTTGCAGGTGGAGACTGCATGCTCCAAGCACTCGGAGCTTTTATTAAAGGTTACAGCGATTGGTGGAGTGGCAATCGAAGTCACTCCACACAAAACGCTCAATTCCTCCCGGGGCGTGATCTCCGAGTGGGGCCTCCTCAAGGTTTCGGAGGAGGAAATCCTATCGGAGCTTTCAGCCCAGGGGGTGATCGCAGTCCACCGGGTTTCATCACGCCGTAATGGAAAGTTAGAGCCCACCAGGGTACTAATCCTAACTTTCAACAAACCACGCCTGCCTACTTCCATCAAGGCAGGATACTTACACTGCGAGGTGCGGCCATTTATCCCCAACCGTCTGCGTTGCTTTCAATGCCAGAGGTTTGGCCATGCCCGCACCGCATGCCGGGGCAAGCCCACCTGTGCTCGTTGTGGCAGTCAGGATCACCTGGAACCTGACTGCACAGCAGAAACCCCCTCGGTGTGAGCGCCTGTACGTGGTGAGGGGGACCACCCTGTGAAGGTTCCCGCTGGCTCGGTTACTTTCGCAGGGTCCTAAACGCTCGCCCGCGTGTTTGCCGTGCGCGGAGACCCGTGTCCCGGGAAAGGAGGATCCTGGTAGTTGCTCGGGGGTCCCCGTCTTCTCTCCTCAGCTCATGACTGGCGTGGTCCCCATTAGCCGTCTTGCCATTGGGGAGCCTGTCTGTCGCGGGGCTGGGCAGCGGATTCCGGGGCCTCTGCTATACACTGCTTTGGCCTCTGCTTCCGGTAAACGGGAGCTCCTGGGGTGGCCCCCCCAGGAGCAATCGGCTGGTGGGCAGGTCCTGCTAGGGTCAACCGTGCAGTGCGGTGAGTAACCTTGCCCACGGTCCGGGTACAGGTTCACAAGTTTCCTCACAACTTATTTTCCTTTTGCAGTTATCATTTCTTTGTGAGGCCAGTTTGGCCATTCACAATTTTTCTAATTTACGCTTTGTTTGATTTGTGTAGAATGTTTTGTTCTGCACATTTCTCTTTTTATTTTCCTTATATTTGTTTGTGAGGGCTTGGCTCACTGTCTGTGTGGGTATAATGCCTGCGTAGCCCTGGCGCCCGACTGGGCGTCCCCTTGTTGGGCTCCGTGGAGGGTGGGGACAGCGGGCACTGAACCACACAAAACCAAACATGCGAGTGAATGATGAAAATGCGATCACCGCCAATAAGAGGGCTCGACATGAACCCCCGTCTTCGTCCTTGTCTCCGTTATCTCTGCCATCGTCTTCTGTGTCTGTGTCTTCGTTCCCAAAGTTCTTGATCATCCACTCCACGGGTGATCAGGTACTTGGGGACATGTCCTCATTTTTCGTAAATAAAGGTTTGAAAGGTCTTGCGGGAGAGCCGAAATCCGTCAAGCGCTTACGATCTGGCGACTTGCAGGTTGAGACCGCTTGTTCTAAACACTCTGAACTGCTCCTGAAAGTCAAAGAAATTGGTGGGGTGGCTGTCGAAGTCACTCCCCATAAAACTTTGAATTCCTCTCGGGGTGTGATCACCGAGTGGGGCCTCCTCAAAGTCACTGAGGATGAAATCCTCTCGGAGCTCACACCTCAAGGAGTAACAGCGGTCCACCGGGTTTCGACACGCCGTGATGGGAAATTAACACCCACCCGGGTGTTGATTGTGACATTCAACACGCCACGCCTGCCTTCTTCCATCAAGGCAGGTTATTTACACTGTGAGGTAAGGCCGTATATACCGAACCCTCTGCGCTGTTTTCAGTGTCAGATATACGGTCATGCCCGCACAGCATGCAGGGGCAAGCCCACCTGTGCTCGCTGTGGCAGTAAGGATCATCTCGATCCTGACTGCACAGCAGAAAAGGCATGCTGTGTGAACTGTAGTGGCGAACATCCGGCGTACTCCCGCGACTGTCCGAAGTGGAAAGAGGAAAAGGAGGTACAACGCCTCAAAGTCATAAATAACATCTCTTATGCAGAGGCGAGAAAGCTTGCTGCACCGCCTGCCCCGCCTGGCAAGGTTTCCTATGCCAGTGCAGTCATTGGAAAGCCCATCGTTCCAATGACTTCGGTTGCGGTGCAGACAGACATCAGTGTACCACCTACTGAGTCTTTCTCGCCAGCTGCGAAGTACCTCCTCACGCAGGCGAGACCGAGGGTGGTGTCGACTTCGACATCAACCCCGGTTTCCATTCCTGCAGCTCAGCCTTCCACCTCCACCGGAAGGCCTCCTCCCTCCCGTCCTCAGACAGCAAGACCTTCCAAACCGAAGGGGCCCCCACCGGGGCCTAAAAAGAAAATCGTCACTCCTCCTCAAAGGGCGGTCACCGATCCATGCCCCTCGGACGATTCCGATGACATGGATACCGACCGCCCCCTATTCAGTAAACCGTCCTCCACGGCGGTTAAACTGAATAGAAATTTGTCGTCCGCCCACTCTTCTAAGTCCTGAGATGGCCACACTCCTACAATGGAATTGTCGTGGATTCCAGAGGAATCTAGACGACATCAAGGCCCTCCTTCAGGCACACCAGCCCATCTGTGTGTGCCTGCAGGAGACATACTTGCAGCCAGTCACAGATCCCACGATCCGGCACTTTTCACTGGTTCGCCGGGACCGGGATGGAGATGGTCCAGCTCGCGGGGGTGTCGCCATCCTCGTGAGCAACCATTCTCCATTCCAGGTCGTAAACGTCACCACCAACTTAGAGGCGGTAGCCATCCGTCTCTTCGTGGGGTTCTCGCTGACTGTCTGCTCTGTATATCTTCCCCCTGGGAGCATCGTCTTCCAGGAAGACCTTGATGATCTCGTCTCGCAGCTGCCGTCCCCCTTCCTCATTATGGGGGACCTCAACGGACACAGTCCACTTTGGGGCAGTGCTGACACCAACGGGAGGGGCGGGGTCCTGGAGCAGTGGCTCCAGGATCCTTCTCTCTCCCTGTTGAACACCGGTGTCAGTACTTACTTTCACTCCCCAACCCGCTCTTTCACTGCCATTGACCTCACCATCTGCTCCTCCTCGATCCTTCCACTCTTTACATGGGAGGTCGAGGACAACCCGTACGGAAGCGATCACCTCCCCGTGGTGTGCACCATCTCCCGTGGGGGGCCTTGCAGCCCTTCACGCGTCTCACGGTGGAGGCTCGATCGGGCTGACTGGGGTGGTTTCGAGCTGCTCTCTGAGCTCGACGACCACTCTGTCAGCCAGGAGCCAATCAATGTGGCAGTAGCGGAGATAACGGACTGTATCGTAGATGCAGCTGCATCAACAATTCCTCAAACTTCTACACGGTTTCCTCGCTTTCCGAAACCGTGGTGGAATCCAGATTGCACCGCAGCTCGTAAGGCTCAGAACAAGGCTTGGGGGGTGTTTCGGAGATATCCGACAACCCCCAACCTCGAAAATTTCAAACGCGCCAGGGCGAAAGCTCGTTTCGTCCGACGCCAGAGCCAGAAGGAATCTTGGATCAAGTATACTTCTTCCATCACCCGCACGACTAGTTCTAAGGTCGTGTGGGATAAAGTCCGGAAGATGAGTGGGAACTACACGTCCCACTCGTTATCGATCCTGGAGCACAATGGACAGGCAATTGCTGATCCCCAAGCAATTGCCAACACTCTGGGGGAGTCATTCTCTTCCATCTCTTCGTCTTCCTCTTACTCCCCCGAGTTTCTGGCCCAGAAGGGCAGGGCGGAGCGCTCTCCGCTGTCTTTCCACTCGAATGGCCTGGAGCCTTACAACAGGCCATTCACAGCGGAGGAGCTTCGCCTTGCTCTGCACTCTTCTCGTGCCTCTGCTGTCGGGCCGGACAATGTCCATTATGCCATGCTCCAACATCTTTCACCATCGAGTAAGGATCGGCTGCTCCATCTCTTCAATCGCATTTTTCTCGAGGAGCAGTTTCCGGACTCCTGGCGGGAGGCCATCGTCTTGGCCTTCCCCAAGCCAGGCAAAGATCCCAAGGTTCCTTCCAATTATCGTCCAATCGCATTGACGAGCTGCGTGTGCAAGGTGTTGGAAAGAATGGTAAATGCCAGACTCGTCTGGTATTTAGAACATCACAACCTTCTTTCCAACACCCAGTGTGGCTTTCGCAGGCAACGGTCAAGTCTTGACCATCTGATACGCCTCGAATCGGCTATCAGAAATTCTTTTTTACGTAGAGAGCACCTGGTGTCAATTTTCTTCGACATCGAAAAAGCGTACGACACGGCTTGGAGATTCGGCATTCTTCGTGACCTCCACAGCTTCGGCTTGAGAGGTCACATGCCGATCTTCATCTCCAACTTCTTATCGACACGCTCTTTTCGTGTCCGTGTCGGTAACACTCTGTCGCAGCCGTACCCCCAAGAACAGGGGGTGCCACAAGGCTGCGTTCTGAGTGTTACGCTTTTCGCTGTCAATATTAATTCCATAACTAGACAACTTCCTCCATCAGTAGGCAATGCCCTCTATGTTGATGACTTTAGCATCTTTTGCTCATCGTCCAGCATGAGGGTCATTGAACGACAACTGCAAACTGCCCTGAACAATCTCTCGGTTTGGGCGACGGCCAATGGGTTCCGGTTCTCCCCACAGAAGACCGCTTGTCTGCACTTTTGCCGCAAGCGTAATCTTCATCTGGAACCCGAGCTGTGGCTCGGGGGTACCATCATTCCAGTTGTGGCGGAGACCAAGTTTCTCGGTCTCATCTTCGACCGGAAATTGACCTTTTTATCACATATACCGACCGACATCTCAGGTCCAAGTGCACGCGGGCATTGACCATCATCAAGGTCCTCTCCTCCCTATCTTGGGGGGCGGACCGATGTTCTTTGCTCCGCCTTTACCGTGCACTTGTCCGGTCGAAACTGGACTACGGATCCCAGGTGTATGACTCCGCCCGGGATTCGGTGGTGAAGGTGCTGGACCCACTCCATCATCAGGCCCTCCGTGTGTGCACGGGGGCCTTCCGCACTTCGCCGGTCCAGAGTCTCTACGTTGAGACCGACGAACCATCTTTAGCTATTCGCCGTCAGCAGTTGTCCCTGCAGTATGCATCAAAATTGCGATCCCTGCCAGGCCATCCCACTTGGGACTGCGTTTTCAGTCCCAGGTGGGAAATGTTATACCAGAATCGGCCGACTGCCATTCGTCCTTTCGGTTTGCGTGTCCGAGGCTACCTCAGAGACATCAACACCAGTCTCGATAGCATCGCACAGTCGACAGCTGAGCCACTTCCACCTTGGCTCGCTGTTTCCCCTTCCTGCGATTTTTCTCTATGCAGGACGGGGAAGGCCTTTACACCCGACTGTGTGTACTGGCAACTCTTTGCCAGCCATCGTGCTGCGCACCCGGCTTCTTGCCTGTCTTCACAGATGGCTCGAAGTCCGGCACTTCGGTGGGATCAGCCATGGTCTGCTGTGATGTAATCATTGCAGACCAGATCCCAGAGCAGTGTTCCATCTTCACTGCTGAGTTGCATGCTATCAGCATTGCCTTGGACCATATAGCAGCTAAGCATCATCGTCGGTGTGTGCTTTACACTGACTCGCTTAGCTCGCTACAGGCTTTGATCTCGGTGAGGCATCGGCCTCACCCTGTTCTCTCCAAGATCCGCCAGCAGCTCCATCGACTGGCAGCCACCACCACGATTCTCTTCTGTTGGGTGCCCGGTCATGTCGGAATCAGGGGCAACGATTTGGCAGATTCTGCTGCCAGGTCAGCCACGCCCCTGTCCGACCCTCCGTTGCCGGTTCCATATGTGGATTTCCGGCAGCGTTTCACCATCGAGCTCCGGGCACAGTGGCAGAGATCTTGGTCTGAACAGGTTGCTAACAAGCTCTTCGAGATCAAGCCCATTGTCAAACCGTGGCAGTCTTGTTTTCGCAGGAATCGTAAGGAGGAAGTTGTCGTTGCTCGGCTCCGCTTAGGTCACTCGTTTTTAACCCCCTCTTTTCTCCTTAAGGCGGACGCAGTACCTAAGTGCGAGTTTTGTGACACCGTTTTAATGATCAAACATATTTTACTTTCCTGTCCTGCTTTTAACTTTGAACGTCGACTCTATTTTAACTTTCACGATTTTACGTCCGAGCCCCTTACACTCGGACATCTTTTATCCGATCATTGTTGTTTTAATGCTGTTTTCCAATTTTTAAAATATACTGGATATTTTACTCGTCTATAGTTTTATTCGAATGTATAACCCAGGTCGCTTACACCTGTGTGCTTTTTATATTTATTATACATTTATACCTTTGTTTCTTGTTAACTATGTTTCCTTTTATTGTTTTACATTGTTTTTTCTATATACATGTAGTAAATTTTTAACTTTGGTTGTGGGTGTGATGACTTTTAGCTTTTATTTAGACATTCGTTTGGCGCATTATAGCCTGAGTTGCTAATGCGCCATTAAACCCAAAACAACCAACCAGCCAGCCATGGTGCTGAGCACCCAGACTTCTTGCCTGTCTTTACAGATGGCTCGAAGTCCGGCACATCAGTGGGATCAGCCATGGTCTGCTGTGATGTAATCATTGCAGACCAGATCCCACTGCAGTGTTCCATCTTCACTGCAGAGTTGCACGCTATCAGCCTCGCCTTGGACCACGTGGCGACTAAGCATCATCGTCGGTGTGTGCTTTACACCGACTCGCTTAGCTCGCTTGTACGTGGTGAGGGGGACCACCCTGTGAAGGTTCCCGCTGGCTCGGTTACCTTCGCAGGGTCCTAAACGCTCGCCCGCGTGTTTGCCGTGCGCGGAGACCCGTGTCCCGGGAAAGGAGGATCCTGGTAGTTGCTCGGAGGTCCCCGTCTTCTCTCCTCAGCTCATGACTGGCGTGGTCCCCATTGGCCGTCTTGCCATTGGGGAGCCTGTCCGTCGCGGGGCTGGGCAGCGGATTCAGGGGCCTCTGCTATACACTGCTTTGGCCTCTGCTTCCGGTAAACGGGAGCTCCTGGGGTGGCCCCCCCAGGAGCAATCGGCTGGTGGGCAGGTCCTGCTAGGGTCAACCGTGCAGAGCGGTGAGTAACCTTGCCCACGGTCCGGGTACAGGTTTGCAAGTTTCCTCACAGATTATTTTCCTTTTGTAATTATTCTTTTTTGTGAGGCCAGTTTGGCCATTCACAATTTTTCTTATTTTACGCTTTGTTTGATTTGTGTAGAATGTTTTGTTCTGCACATTTCTCTTTTTATTTTCCTTATATTTATTTGTGAGGGCTTGGCTCACTGTCTGTGTGGGTATAGTGCCTGCGTAGCCCTGGCGCCCGAATGGGCGTCCCCTTGTTGGGCTCCGTGGAGGGTGGGGACAGCGGGCACTGAACCACACAAAAATAAACATGAGAGAGAGTGAGGAAAATTCGATCACTGCCAACAAGAGGGCTCGACATGAACCCCCGTCTTCTTCTTCGTCTACGTTATCACCGCCGTCGTCTTCTGTGTCTGTGTCTTCGTTCCCAAAGTTCCTGATCATCCACTCCACGGGTGATCAGGTACTTGGGGACATGTCCCCATTTTTTGTAAATAAAGGTTTGAAAGGTCTTGCGGGAGAGCCGAAATCCGTCAAGCGCTTACGATCTGGCGACTTGCAGGTTGAGACCGCTTGTTCTAAACACTCTGAACTGCTCCTGAAAGTCAAAGAAATTGGTGGGGTGGCTGTCGAAGTCACTCCCCATAAAACTTTGAATTCCTCTCGGGGTGTGATCACCGAGTGGGGCCTCCTCAAAGTCACTGAGGAGGAAATCCTCTCGGAGCTCACACCTCAAGGAGTAACAGCGGTCCACCGGGTTTCGACACGCCGTGATGGGAAATTAACACCCACCCGGGTGTTAATTGTTACATTCAACACGCCACGCCTGCCTTCTTACATCAAGGCAGGATACTTACATTGTGAGGTTCGGCCGTATATCCCAAACCCTCTGCGCTGTTTTCAGTGTCAGATATACGGTCACGCCCGCACAGCATGCAGGGGCAAGCCCACCTGTGCTCGCTGTGGCAGTAAGGATCATCTCGATCCTGACTGCACAGCAGAAAAGGCATGCTGTGTGAACTGCAGTGGCGAACATCCGGCGTACTCCCGCGACTGTCCGAAGTGGAAGGAGGAAAAGGAGGTACAACGCCTCAAAGTAATCAACAACATCTCGTATGCTGAAGCGAGAAAGCTTGCTGCACCGCCCGCCCCACCTGGCAAGGTTTCCTATGCCAGTGCAGTCATTGGAAAGTCCATCGTTCCAATGACTTCGGTTGCGGTGCAGACCGACATCAGTGTACCACCTACTGAGTCTTTCTCGCCAGCTGCGAAGTACCTCCTCACGCAGGCGAGACCGAGGGTGGTGTCGACTTCGACATCAACCCCGGTTTCCATTCCTGCAACACAGCCTTCCACCTCCACCGGAAGGCCTCCTCCTCCCCGTCCTCAGACAGCAAGACCTTCAAAACCGAAGGGGCCCCCACCGGGGCCGAAAAAGAAAATAACAGCGCCACAAAGAGCGGTCACCGATCCATGTCCCTCGGACGATTCCGAGGACATGGATACCGACCGCCCCCTATTCACTAAACCGTCCTCTGCGGCGGTGAAGTTGAATAGGAATTCGTCGTCCGCCCACTCTTCTAAGTCCTGAGATGGCCACACTCCTACAATGGAATTGTCGTGGATTCCAGAGGAATCTTGACGACATCAAGGCCCTCCTTCAGGCACACCAGCCCATCTGTGTGTGCCTGCAGGAGACATACTTGCAGCCAGTCACAGATCCCACGATCCGGCACTTTTCACTAGTTCGCCGGGACCGGGATGGAGATGGTCCAGCTCGCGGGGGTGTCGCCATCCTCGTGAGCAACCATTCTCCATTCCAGGTCGTAACCCTTACCACCAACTTAGAGGCGGTAGCCATCCGTCTCTTCGTGGGGTACTCGCTGACTGTCTGCTCTGTATATCTTCCACCTGGGAGCATCGTCTTCCAGGAAGACCTTGATGATCTCGTCTCGCAGCTGCCGTCCCCCTTCCTCATTATGGGGGACCTCAACGGACACAGTCCACTTTGGGGCAGTGCTGACACCAACGGGAGGGGCGGGGTCCTGGAGCAGTGGCTCGTGGATCCTTCTCTCTCCCTGTTGAACACCGGTGTCAGTACTTACTTTCACTCCCCAACCCGCACTTTCACTGCCATTGACCTCACCATCTGCTCCTCCTCGATCCTTCCACTCTTTACATGGGAGGTCGAGATCAACCCGTACGGAAGCGATCACCTCCCCGTGGTGTGCACCATCTCCCGTGGGGGGCCTTGCAGCCCTTCACGCGTCTCACGGTGGAGGCTCGATCGGGCTGACTGGGGTGGTTTCGAGCTGCTCTCTGAGCTCGACGACCACTCTGTCAGCCAGGAGCCAATCAATGTGGCAGTAGCGGAGATAACGGACTGTATCGTAGATGCAGCTGCATCAACGATTCCTCAAACTTCTACACGGTTTCCTCGCTTTCCGAAACCGTGGTGGAATCCAGAATGCACCGCAGCTCGTAAGGCTCAGAACAAGGCTTGGGGGGTGTTTCGGAGATATCCGACGTCCCCCAACCTTGAAAATTTCAAACGCGCCAGGGCGAAAGCACGTTTCGTCCGCCCCTCGATGCGAGAGCCTGTCCGTGGTGAGGGGACCACCCTGTGAAGGTTCCGCAGGCTCGGTTACCTTCACAGGGTCCTAAACGCTCGCCCGCGTGTTTGCCGTGCGCGGAGACCCGTGTCCCTGGAAAAGAGGATCCTGGCAGTTGCTCAGGGGTCCCCGTCTTCTCTCCCCAGCTCATGACTGGTGGGGTCCCCTTTGGCCGTTTTGCCATTGGGGAGCCTGTCTGTCGCGGGGCTGGGCAGCGAATTCCGGGGCCGCTGCTATACACTGCTTTGGCCTCTGCTTCAGGTAAACGGGAGGTCCTGGGGTGGCCCCCTCAGGATCAATCGGCTGGTGGGCTGGTCCTGCTAGGGTCAACTATGCTGTTCAGTGAGTAACCTTGTCCACCGTCCGGACAACGGTTTGCGAGTTTCCCCACACATTTACTAATTTTGTAGTTTTCTTTCTTTTGTGAGGCCAGCTCTTGCCTCACACTTTATTGCTTTGTTGCTTCTTTTCTTTTGTGGGAACTCCGACGAGTTTCCCAACATTTCTCTTTTATTTTTCCTTTCTGTTTTGTAGTGAGGGCTTGGCTCACTGGCTGTGTGGGTATGGTGCCCGGGCAGCCCTGGCGCCCAACTGGGCGTCCCCTTGTTGGACTCCATGGTGGGTGGGGACAACGGGCACTGAATTTTATAAAAACAACCATGAGTTCTCCAACTCATATAAATCCGATCAATGCCGCGAAGAGGGCGCGCCATGAACCCCCAACTTCTCTGTCTTTGCCTTCGTCTTCGTGTGTGTCTCCGTCTCCGAAGTTCCTGATCATCCACTCTACGGGTGATCAGGTTCTTGGGGACATGTCCCCGTTTTTTATACACAAGGGTATTCAAGGTCTTGCGGGAGAACCGAAATCTGTCAAGCGCCTAAGATCCGGTGACTTGCAGGTGGAGACTGCATGCTCCAAACATTCGGAGCTTCTGTTAAAGGTTACAGCGATTGGTGGAGTGGCGGTCGAAGTCACTCCACACAAGACGCTCAATTCCTCCCGGGGCGTGATCTCCGAGTGGGGCCTCCTCAAGGTTTCTGAGGAGGAAATCCTCTCGGAGCTTTCGGCCCAGGGAGTGATAGCAGTCCACCGGGTTTCTTCACGCCGTAATGGAAAGTTAGAGCCCACCAGGGTACTTATTCTAACTTTCAATACACCACACCTGCCTACTTCCATCAAGGCAGGCTACTTACACTGTGAGGTGCGGCCATTTATCCCCAACCCTCTGCGTTGCTTTCAATGCCAGAGGTTTGGTCATGCCCGCACCGCATGCCGGGGCAAGCCCACCTGTGCTCGTTGTGGCAGTCAGGATCATCTCGAACCTGACTGCACAGCAGAAAAGGCATGCTGTGTAAACTGCCGTGGTGAACATCCGGCGTACTCCCGCGACTGTCCGAAGTGGCTGGAGGAGAAAGAGGTACAGCGCCTCAAGACCCTTCATAACATCAGTTATCCAGAGGCGAGAAAGCTCGCTGCACCGCCTGCCCCACCTGGCAAGGTCTCCTATGCCGGTGCGGTTGCCGGAAAGCCCATCGTTAAGATGGCTTCCGTGGCGGTGCAGACCGACATCAGCGTTCCACCTGCTGAATCTTTCTCGCCTGCTGCCAAGTACCTCTTGACGCAGGCGAAGCCGACGTCGGTGTCCATCTCGACATCGACACCGGTTTCTATTCCTGTGTCTGTGCCTTCCACGTCCACCTCTGGAAGGCCCCCTCCACCCCGCCCACAGACAGCAAGACCTACGAAACCCAAGGGGCCCCCGCCGGGGCCCAAAAAGAAAATTTTACCTCCACGTTCGGCGGTCTCTGATCCGTGTTGCTCGGACGACTCCGAGGACATGGACACCGACCGCCCCAATTTTCCAAAACCGTCGCTGGCGACGGTGAAAATAAATCGTAAGTCGTCCGCCACTTCTAAGACCTGAGATGGCCACACTCCTTCAATGGAACTGTCGTGGATTCCAGAGGAATATTGACGACATCAAGGTCCTCCTGATGGCACACCAACCCCTTTGCGTGTGCCTTCAGGAGACATTCTTGCAGACAGCCAACAATCCCACTATCCGGCACTTTTCTCTCATTCGCCGGGACCGGGATGGAGATGGTCCAGCTCACGGGGGTGTTGCCATCCTCGTGAGCAACCATTCTCCATTCCAGGTCATTCCCCTTACTACAAACTTAGAGGCGGTAGCCATCCGCCTCTTTGTGGGATTTTCGTTGACTGTCTGTTCTGTCTACCTCCCACCCGGAAGCATCGTTTTCCGGGACGACCTTGATGACCTCATCTCGCAGCTGCCGTCCCCCTTCCTCATCATGGGGGACTTCAACGGACACAGTCCACTTTGGGGCAGTGCTGACACCAACGGGAGGGGTCGGGTCCTGGAGCAGTGGCTCCTGGATCCTTCTCTCTCCCTGTTGAACACCGGTGTCAGTACTTACTTTCATTCCCCAACCCGCTCGTTCACTGCCATTGACCTCACCATCTGCTCCTCCTCGATCCTTCCACTCTTTACATGGGAGGTCGAGGACAATCCATACGGAAGTGATCACCTCCCCGTGGTGTGCACCATCTCTCGTGGGGGGCCCTGCAGCCCTTTGCGTGTCTCCCGGTGGAGGCTTGATCGGGCTGACTGGAGTGGCTTCGAGCTCTTGTCTGAGCTCGATGAGCACTCTGTCAGCCAGGAGCCCATCAATGTCGCAGTGGCGGAGTTGACGGACTGCATCGTCCATGCAGCTGCCTCTACTATTCCTCAGACCTCGACTCGGTTTCCACGGTTCCCAAAACCGTGGTGGAATCCCGACTGCACCGCAGCTCGTAAGGCTCAGAACAAGGCTTGGGGGGTGTTTCGGAGATATCCGACGTCCCCCAACCTCGAAGCATTCAAACGCGCCAGGGCGAAAGCCCGTTTCGTCCGGCGCCAGAGCCAGAAGGAATCTTGGATGAAATATGCATCTTCTATCACCCGCACGACCAGTTCTAAGGTCGTGTGGGATAAGGTCCGGAAGATGGGTGGGAAGTACACGTCCCACTCATTATCGATCCTGGAGCACAATGGACAGGCAATTGCTGATCCTCGTGCAATTGCCGACACTCTGGGGGAGTCATTCTCCTCCATCTCCTCCTCTTCCTCGTACTCCCCCGAGTTTCTGGCCCAGAAGAGCAGGGCTGAACGCTCTCCGCTGTCCTTCCATTCGAATGGCCTGGAGTCTTACAACAGGCCATTCACAGCGGAGGAGCTTCGCCGTGCTCTGCACACTTCTCGTGCATCTGCTGTTGGGCCAGACAATGTCCATTATGCCATGCTCCAACATCTCTCACCATCGAGTAAGGATCGACTGCTCCGACTCTTCAACCGTATTTTCCTCGAGGAGCAGTTTCCGGACTCCTGGCGGGAGGCCATCGTCTTGGCCTTCCCTAAGCCAGGGAAAGATCCCAAGATTCCTTCCAATTATCGTCCAATTGCGTTGACGAGCTGCGTCTGCAAGGTGTTGGAAAGGATGGTAAATACCAGGCTGGCCTGGTATTTGGAACATCACGGCCTTCTTTCCAACACCCAGTGTGGTTTTCGCAGGCACCGGTCTACTTTAGACCACCTGATCCGCCTCGAATCGGCGATCAGGAATTCTTTTTTACGACGAGAGCACCTGGTGTCAGTTTTCTTCGACATCGAAAAAGCGTACGACACGGCATGGAGATTCGGCATTCTTCGTGACCTTCACAGCTTCGGCTTGCGAGGTCACATGCCGATCTTCATTGCAAACTTTTTATCTTCTCGTCTTTTTCGAGTTCGTGTCGGCAACACTCTGTCGCGGCCTTTCCCCCAAGAACAGGGGGTGCCACAAGGCTGCGTCCTGAGTGTTACGCTTTTCGCTGTCAAGATAAATTCCATTACACGGCAACTTCCTCCAACTGTAGGCAATGCCCTTTATGTTGATGACTTTAGCATCTTTTGCTCATCGTCCAGCATGAGGGTCATTGAACGACAACTGCAAACTGCCCTGAACAATCTCTCGGTTTGGGCGACGGCCAATGGGTTCCGGTTCTCCCCACAG
The DNA here is from genome assembly GCA_038380435.1 of Ryuthela nishihirai. Classification (NCBI taxonomy): domain Eukaryota; kingdom Metazoa; phylum Arthropoda; class Arachnida; order Araneae; family Heptathelidae; genus Ryuthela; species Ryuthela nishihirai. Next base: position 91,532,739 of record JAWZYU010000011.1, read on the forward strand.
AAGACCGCTTGTGTGCACTTTTGCCGCAAGCGTAATCTTCATCTGGACCCCGAGCTGCGGCTCGGGGGTAACATCATTCCAGTTGTGGCGGAGACCAAGTTTCTCGGTCTCATCTTCGACCGGAAATTGACCTTTTTATCTCATATTCGACATCTCAGGTCCAAGTGCACGCGGGCATTGAACATCATCAAGGTCCTCTCCTCCCTCTCTTGGGGGGCGGACCGATGTTCTTTGCTCCGCCTTTACCGTGCACTTGTCCGGTCGAAACTGGACTACGGATCCCAGGTGTATGACTCCGCCCGGGATTCGGTGGTGAAAGTGCTGGACCCACTCCATCATCAGGCCCTCCGTGTGTGCACGGGGGCCTTCCGCACTTCGCCGGTCCAGAGTCTCTACGTTGAGACCGATGAACCTTCTTTATCTATTCGCCGTCAGCAGTTGTCCCTACAGTATGCGTCAAAATTGCGATCCCTGCCAGGCCATCCCACTTGGGACTGCGTTTTCAGCCCCAGGTGGGAAATGTTATACCAGAATCGGCCGACTGCCATTCGTCCTTTCGGTTTGCGTGTCCGAGGCTACCTCAGAGACATCAACACCAGTCTCGATAGCATCGCACAGTCGACAGCTGAGCCACTTCCACCTTGGCTCGCTGTTTCCCCTTCCTGCGATTTTTCCTTGTGCAGGACGGGGAAGGCCTTTACACCTGACTGTGTGTACCGGCAACTCTTTGCCAGCCATCGTGCTGAGCACCCGGACTTCTTGCCTGTCTTCACAGATGGCTCGAAGTCCGGCACTTCGGTGGGATCAGCCATGGTCTGCTGTGATGTAATCATTGCAGACCAGATCCCACAGCAGTGTTCCATCTTCACTGCTGAGTTGCATGCTATCAGCATTGCCTTGGACCATATAGCAGCTAAGCATCATCGTCGGTGTGTGCTTTACACCGACTCGCTTAGCTCGCTACAGGCTTTGATCTCGGTGAGGCATCGGCCTCACCCTGTTCTCTCCAAGATCCGCCAGCAGCTCCATCGTCTGGCAGCCACCACCACAATTCTCTTCTGTTGGGTGCCTGGTCATGTCGGAATCAGGGGCAATGATTTGGCAGATTCTGCTGCCAGGTCAGCCACGCCCCTGTCCGACTCTCCGTTGCCGGTTCCATATGTGGATTTCCGGCAGCGTTTCACCATCGAGCTCCGGGCACAGTGGCAGAGATCTTGGTCGGAACAGCTTACCAACAAGCTCTTTGAGATCAAACCTATCGTCAAACCGTGGCAGTCTTGTTACCGCAGGAATCGTAAGGAGGAAGTTGTCCTTGCTCGGCTCCGCTTAGGTCACTCGTTTTTAACCCACTCTTTTCTACTTAAGGCGGACGCAGTACCTAAGTGCGAGTTTTGTGACACCGTTTTAACTGTGAAGCATATTTTAATTGACTGTGTTTGTTTTAACCTTGAAAGAAGAATGTTTTTTACCTCTCATGATTTTACGTCCGAGCCCCTTACACTCGGACATCTTTTATCCGATGAACCGTTTTTAACTCCTGTTTTTGACTTTTTACGTTTTACTGGATATTTTATGCGTTTATGAACCTTTTTACTTTGTTACTTTGATTTTACGCTTGTTTCTGTTTTTTACTGGGTCCTATACACCCATTTTATTGTCGATTTTACACGTGTTGTTATTTTTGCCATTTTTACTTATCTTTGTTGTTCTGGTTATGTTTCTGTGTGTTTTTAACTTCGGTTGTGGGTTCAATGACTCTTATCAATTTATATCTTTTTGTTTGGCGCAATATAGCCCTGTTGCTCTTGCGCCAAAAAACCCCAAACAACCAACCAACCAACGTTTCGTCCGACGCCAGAGCCAGAAGGAATCTTGGATCAAGTATACGTCATCCATCACCCGCACGACTAGTTCTAAGGTCGTGTGGGATAAAGTCCGGAAGATGAGTGGGAACTACACGTCCCACTCGTTATCGATCCTGGAGCACAATGGACAGGCAATTGCTGATCCCAAAGCAATTGCCGACACTCTGGGGGAGTCGTTCTCCTCCATCTCTTCGTCTTCCTCTTACTCCCCCGAGTTTCTGGCCCAGAAGGGCAGGGCGGAGCGCTCTCCGCTGTCTTTCCACTCGAATGGCCTGGAGCCTTACAACAGGCCATTCACAGCGGAGGAGCTTCGCCTTGCTCTGCACTCTTCTCGTGCCTCTGCTGTAGGGCCGGACAATGCCCATTATGCCATGCTCCAACATCTTTCACCATCGAGTAAGGATCGTCTGCTCCATCTCTTCAATCGCATTTTTCTCGAGGAGCAGTTTCCGGACTCCTGGCGGGAGGCCATCGTCTTGGCCTTCCCCAAGCCAGGGAAAGATCCCAAGATTCCTTCTAATTATCGTCCCATCGCATTGACGAGCTGCGTGTGCAAGGTGTTGGAAAGAATGGTAAATGCCAGACTCATCTGGTATTTAGAACACCACAACCTTCTTTCCAACACCCAGTGTGGCTTTCGCAGGCAACGGTCAACTCTTGACCACCTGATACGCCTCGAATCGGCTATCAGGAATTCTTTTTTACGTAGAGAGCACCTGGTGTCAATTTTCTTCGACATCGAAAAAGCGTACGACACGGCTTGGAGATTCGGCATTCTTCGTGACCTCCACAGCTTCGGCTTGAGAGGTCACATGCCGATCTTCATCTCCAACTTCTTATCGACACGCTCTTTTCGTGTCCGTGTCGGTAACACTCTGTCGCGGCCGTACCCCCAAGAACAGGGGGTGCCACAAGGCTGCGTTCTGAGTGTTACGCTTTTCGCTGTCAAGATTAATTCCATAACTAGACAACTTCCTCCATCCGTAGGCAATGCCCTCTATGTTGATGACTTTAGCATCTTTTGCTCATCTTCCAGCATGAGGGTCATTGAAAGACAACTGCAAATTGCCCTGAACAATATTTCGGTTTGGGCGACGGCAAACGGGTTTCGGTTCTCCCCACAGAAGACCGCTTGTGTGCACTTTTGCCACAAGCGTAATCTTCATCTGGATCCCGAGCTGCGGCTCGGGGGTAACATCATTCCAGTTGTGGCGGAGACCAAGTTTCTCGGTCTCATATTCGATCGGAAATTGACCTTTTTACCACACATACGTCATCTCAGGTCCAAGTGCACGCGGGCATTGAACATTGTCAAGGTCCTCTCCTCCCTCTCTTGGGGGGCGGACCGATGTTCTTTGCTCCGCCTGTACCGTGCACTTGTCCGATCGAAACTGGACTACGGATCCCAGGTGTACGACTCGGCCCGGGATTCGGTGGTGAAGGTGCTGGATCCCCTCCATCATCAGGCTCTCCGTGTTTGCACGGGAGCCTTCCGCACCTCACCGGTCCAGAGTCTTTACGTTGAGACCGACGAACCTTCTTTATCTCTTCGCCGTCAGCAGTTGTCCCTACAATATGCGTCTAAATTGCGATCCCTGCCTGGCCATCCCACTTGGGACTGCGTTTTCAGTCCGAAGTGGGAAATGCTTTACAATAATCGGCCGACTGCCATTCGTCCTTTTGGTTTGCGTGTCCGAGGCTACCTCAGAGACATCAACACCAGTCTCGATAGCGTTGCACAGTCGACAGCTGAGCCAATTCCACCTTGGCTCGCTGTTTCCCCTTCCTGCGATTTTTCCCTGTGCAGGACGGGGAAGGCCTTTACACCCGACTGTGTGTACCGGCAACTCTTTGCCAGCCATCGTGCTGAGTACCCGGACTTCTTGCCTGTCTTCACAGATGGCTCGAAGTCCGGCAGATCGGTGGGATCAGCCATGGTCTGCTGTGATGTAATCATTGCAGACCAGATCCCACTGCAGTGTTCCATCTTCACTGCAGAGTTGCACGCTATCAGCCTCGCCTTGGACCACGTGGCGACTAAGCATCATCGTCGGTGTGTGCTTTACACCGACTCGCTTAGCTCGCTACAGGCTTTGATCTCAGTGAGGCATCGGCCTCACCCTGTTCTCTCCAAGATCCGCCAGCAGCTCCACCGTCTGGCAGCCACCACCACGATTCTCTTCTGTTGGGTGCCCGGTCACGTCGGAATCAGGGGTAATGATTTGGCAGATTCTGCTGCCAGGTCAGCCACGCCCCTGTCCAACTCTCCGTTGCTGGTTCCTTATCTGGATTTCCGGCAACGTCTTACCACCGAGCTACAGGCACAGTGGCAGAGATCTTGGTCGGAACAGCTTACCAACAAGCTCTTCGAGATCAAACCTATCATCAAACCATGGCAGTCTTGTTACCGCAGGAATCGCAAGGAGGAAGTTGTACTTGCTCGGCTCCGCTTAGGTCACTCGTATATTACTCATTCGTTTCTTCTTCGGGCGGACGACGTACCTAAGTGCGAGTTTTGTGACACCATTTTAACTATCAAACATATTTTAATTCTTTGCCCATGTTTTAATCTTGAACGTCGTTTGTTTTTTAGATTTCACGATTTTACGTCCGAGCCCCTTACACTCGGACATCTTTTAACTGATCATTGCTTTTTACCTCCACTTTTTGCATTTTTGAAGTTTACAGGTTATTTTAACAGATTATGATTTTACGGCTTTATTTATTCAGCATCTGACCTAGGTCATTTACACCTAGGTTAGTTTTATCCATTGTATATACTGTATATATATATATAAATATTTGTTCTTTTACACAAATTTTTATCATGGTTTTCTTTTTGTTATATATATCTGTTGGTTTTGTCTTTACTTGTTTTACACTTGTTGCAATTTTTGTAGTATATTTTACCATCTTTATATGTTGCTTTTAACATTGGTTGTAGGTTTCCACGATTTTTATCTCTTATTTTTCTATTTGTCTTTGTCTGGCGCATTATGGCCTTAGTTGCCGATGCGCCAATAAACCTCAAACAACAACAACAACAACAGCTTAGCTCGCTACAGGCTTTGATCTCGGTGAGGCATCGACCTCACGCTGTTCTTACTAAGATCCGCCAGCAGCTACATCGTCTGGCAGCCACCACCACCATCCATTTCTGTTGGGTGCCCGGTCACGTCGGTATCAGGGGCAATGACTTGGCAGATGCTGCTGCCAAGTCAGCCACACCCCTGTCCGACTCTCCGTTGCCGGTTCCCTATCTGGATTTCCGGCAGCGTTTTACCACCGAGCTCCGGGCACAGTGGCAGAGATCTTGGTCGGAACAGCTCACGAACAAGCTCTTTGAGATCAATCCTATCGTCAAACCATGGCAGTCTTGTTACCGCAGGAATCGCAAGGAGGAAGTTGTACTTGCTCGGCTCCGCTTATGTCATTCGTTTATTACACATTCGTTTCTTTTACGGGCGGACAACGAACCCAAGTGTGAGTTTTGTGACACCTTTTTAACGATCAAACATATTTTAATTTCATGTCATTGTTTTAACATCGAACGTCGTATGTTTTTTAACTTTCACGATTTTACATCCGAGCCCCTTACACTTGGACATCTTTTATCAGATCATTGTTGTTTTAACGCTGTTTTTGAATTTTTAAAATTTACTGGATATTTTAATCGAATTTGGTATACTGTTTATACTGTATGTTTTAATTGCATTATTTTTCCCAGGTCTCTTACACCTGCGATTATTTTATTTAGTATTTCTACAGTAGTTTTACTCTGTTATATGCACCAGCTTTTTGTTGTTTTACCCATTTACACTGTTGAAAATATATTTTAAATTCTGTTTGCGGGACTTGCTCGGCTCCGCTTAGGTCATTCGTTTATTACTCATTCGTTTCTTTTACGGGCGGACGACGAACCCAAGTGTGAGTTTTGTGACACCTTTTTAACGATCAAACATATTTTAATTGAATGTCGTTGTTTTAACTTTGAAAGACATTTGTTTTTTAACTCTCATGATTTTACGTCCGAGCCCCTTACACTCGGACATCTTTTATCCGACTATTGTACTTTTACCTCTCTCTTTCAATTTTTACGATTTAGTGGATATTTTAATCGAATTTGATATACTATTTATACTGGATATTTTAATCACATTATTTACCCCAGGTCTCTTACACCTGGGATTATTTTATATAGTATTTCTACAGTTGTTTTACTCCGTTTATACTTACTGTTTTTTTGTTATTTTACCCATTTATAATGTTGAAAATATATTTTTAATTTTGGTTGCGGGTTTCTATGTCTTTTATCTTTTATATTGTCTTTTGTTTGGCGCATTATGGCCTTGTTGCCGATGCGCCATTAAACCCCAAACAACTAAACTAAACTAAACTCTGTTTGCAGGTTTCTATGACTTTTATCTTTTATTTTGTCTTTTGTTTGGCGCATTATGGCCTTGTTGCCGATGCGCCATTAAACCCCAAACAACCAAACCAAACTCTCCAAGATCCGCCAGCAGCTCCATCGTCTGGCAGCTACCACCACGATTCTCTTCTGTTGGGTGCCCGGTCATGTCGGGATCAGGGGCAGTGACTTGGCAGATGCTGCTGCCAAGTCAGCCACGCCCCTGTCCGACTCTCCGTTACCGGTTCCATATGTGGATTTCCGGCAGCGTTTCACCATCGAGCTCCGGGCACAGTGGCAGAGATCTTGGTCTGAACAGGTTGCTAACAAGCTCTTCGAGATCAAGCCCATTGTCAAACCGTGGCAGTCTTGTTTTCGCAGGAATCGTAAAGAGGAAGTTGTCCTTGCTCGGCTCCGCTTAGGTCACTCGTTTTTAACACACTCATTTCTACTTAAGGCGGACGCAGTACCTAAGTGCGAGTTTTGTGACACCATTTTAACTGTTAAACATATTTTAATTCATTGTCTCGCTTTTAATCTTGAACGCAAAATGTATTTTAGCTTCCACAATTTTATGGCTGAGCCTCTTACACTCAGCCATCTTTTATCTGATGAATCGTTTTTAACTCCTGTTTTCGACTTTTTACGTTTTACTGGTTATTTTACACGTATTTGATTTTTACCGTTTCCTAGTTTTTACTCTTGTTTTGTGGTTTTCAATAGGTCCTATACACCCATTTTTATTGTTAACTTCTACACTTGTTGTTACTTTTTAGTCTTTTTACTTGTCGTTTTGTGCCGTTTTGTTTGTGTTCATTTTAACTTTGGTTGTGGGTTATGAGACTTTTATCCCTTTTTATCATTTGTTTGGCGCAATATAGCCTTAGTTGCTGTTGCGCCAATAAACCCCAAACAACCAAGCCGTTTTGTTTGTGTTCATTTTAACTTTGGTTGTGGGTTATGAGACTTTTATCCCTTTTTATCGTTTGTTTGGCGCAATATAGCCTTAGTTGCTGTTGCGCCAATAAACCCCAAACAACCAACCAACCCACCCAATGCCATAAATGTCAAGGCTTCAACCATACACAACGGAATTGTTTTCATGAACCCAGATGTGTGAAGTGTGCTGGGAATCATCTCATAATTGAATGCACTACACCCAATCATTCATCTCCCCCTAAATGTGCAAATTGCGGTGATGCTCATACCGCTAATTTTCGAGGTTGCCCCCTTTTTCCCAAATTAGTTCCCACCAATACACGACCCGTCCCAACAAACACTACCCAACCAAAAAACACAATGGCGAATAATCGAACTACCACTGCTACACACAATACCCAACCCGTTACTGCTCCTACACTTACTTATGCTAATGTCGCTTCACGAAACTCCTCACTCTCCAACAAAATCCCTCCACCTTCTCGTACTAGACACACCGTCCATAACCCTAATAATGGACGAGGTGTAGAGCCCGAGAATGCAAACATATTCAATGTTATTCAAGAACTTTCCTCACTGTTCCACAATATAAACCTTCCCAAAATCCTATCCATTGGTTATAACCTCCTTATCAAACTGCGACAATCTGTCTCCTTCGCTGACAAATGTACCATCCTACTTGAGGCTGTCAGCCACATCAGTGAATATTTCCTCTACCATGGATAATCTTCTCCCTAATCTTACTGTCGTCTCCTGGAATGCAAATGGGATCAGATCCGACTTCATTGAATTTCAACATCTTCTCTCCTCTCAGGCCATTGACATTGCAGTTGTCCAAGAAACGCACCTCAGACCAGGGGAAACCACTAAGGTACCAAATTATAGCTGCTACAGGAATGATCGACTCCACAATAAAGGTGGGGGGACTGCCATATTTATCAAAATCTCTATTCAACATGCGCTTATTCCTACTGATGGTCTGGCTTCACTTGAGGCTACCAAAATTGTCCTCACTTCTACTCCTCTAGGCCATGTGCATCTTGTGAGTGTCTACAAACCCCCTCAGGCTTCCTTCATTGATTCTGATTTCACCTCCCTTATTACTACCAACACCCCTTGTGTCTTAGCTGGCGATCTCAATGCCAAACACACGTACTTGGGGAGCCGGTCTTGCAACACTGCTGGACGTGTTCTCACCTTTAGTACTGCGAATGGCATTATCGTTGATGCACCATCTGCCCCTACGTTTTACTCTGCTAACACTAATATTCGACCCGATATTCTTGATGTCGTACTCCTCTCCAAATTCTTTGCCCCTTATGAAATCACACTCCTCAACTCCTTATCTTCTGATCATTGCCCTGTTTTAATTAAATTCAATCTTGCACTTCGAATTTCCCCCACAGTCACCACACATATCAACTGGAATAAATTTAAATATCATATTAACATTACCATACCCTGTAAACCTATTATTAAGTCCACTAAGGATATTGACATTGCCCTCACTGTTCTAACTAACAACATCACCAGTGCCCCTCGATGCGAGAGCCTGTCCGTGGTGAGGGGACCACCCTGTGAAGGTTCCGCTGGCTCGGTTACCTTCACAGGGTCCTAAACGCTCGCCCGCGTGTTTGCCGTGCGCAGAGACCCGTGTCCCTGGAAAGGAGGATCCTGGCAGTTGCTCAGGGGTCCCCGTCTTCTCTCCCCAGCTCACGACTGGTGGGGTCCCCTTTGGCCGTTTTGCCATTGGGAAGCCTGTCTGTCGCGGGGCTGGGCAGCGACTTCCGGGGCCGCTGCTATACACTGCTTTGACCTCTGCTTCAGGTAAACGGGAGGTCCTGGGGCGTCCCCCTCAGGATCAATCGGCTGGTCCTGCTAGGGTCAACTATGCTGATCAGTGAGTAACCTTGTCCACCGTACGGACAACGGTTTGCGAGTTTCCCCACACATTTACTAATTTTGTAGTTTTCTTTCTTTTGTGAGGCCAGCTCTTGCCTCACACTTTATTGCTTTGTTGCTTCTTTTATTTTGTGGGAACTCCGACGAGTTTCCCACCATTTCTCTTTTACTTTTCCTTTTTGTTTTGTAGTGAGGGCTTGGCTCACTGGCTGTGTGGGTATGGTGCCCGGGCAGCCCTGGCGCCCAACTGGGCGTCCCCTTGTTGGACTCCATGGTGGGTGGGGACAACGGGCACTGAAATTTTTAAAAACAAACATGAGTTCTCCAACTCATAAAAATCTGATCAATGCCGCAAAGAGGGCTCGCCATGAACACCCAAATTCTCTGTCTTTGCCTTCGTCTTCGTGTGTGTCTCCGTCTCCGAAGTTCCTGATCATCCACTCTACGGGTGATCAGGTTCTTGGGGACATGTCTCCGTTTTTTATACACAAGGGTATTCAAGGTCTTGCGGGAGAACCGAAATCTGTCAAGCGCCTAAGATCCGGTGACTTGCAGGTGGAGACTGCATGCTCCAAACATTCAGAGCTTCTATTAAAGGTTACAGCGATTGGTAGAGTGGCAGTCGAAGTCACTCCACACAAGACGCTCAATTCCTCCCGGGGCGTGATCTCCGAGTGGGGCCTCCTCAAGGTTTCTGAGGAGGAAATCCTCTCGGAGCTTTCAGCCCAGGGAGTGATAGCAGTCCACCGGGTTTCGTCACGCCGTAATGGAAAGTTAGAGCCCAGCCGGGTACTCATTCTAACTTTCAACTCACCACACCTGCCTACTTCTATCAAGGCAGGATACTTAAAGTGCGAGGTGCGGCCATTTATACCAAACCCTCTGTGTTGTTTCCAATGCCAGAGGTTTGGCCGGGGCAAGCCCACGTGTGCTCGTTGTGGCAGTCAGGATCATCTTGAACCTGATTGCACAGCAGAAAAGGCATGCTGTGTCAACTGCCGTGGCGAGCATCCGGCGTACTCCTGCGACTGTCCGAAGTGGCTGGAGGAGAAAGAGGTACAGCGCCTGAAGACCCTCCACAACATCAGCTATCCAGAGGCGAGAAAGCTCGCTGCACCGCCTGCTCCACCTGGCAAGGTCTCCTATGCCGGTGCGGTGGTCGGAAAGCCCGTCGTTAAGATGGCTTCCGTGGCGGTGCAGACCGACATCAGCGTTCCACCAGCTGAATCTTTCTCACCTGCTGCTAAGTACCTCTTGACGCAGGCGAAGCCGACGTCGGTGTCAATCTCGACATCGACACCGGTTTCTATTCCTGTGTCTGCGCCCTCCACCTCCGGAAGGCCCCCTCCACCTCCGGAAGGCCCCCTCCACCCCGCCCACAGACAGCAAGACCTACAAAACCCAAGGGGCCCCCGACGGGGCCCAAAAAGAAAATTCTACCTCCTCGTTCGGCGGTCTCTGATCCATGTTGCTCGGACGACTCCGCTTAGGTCACTCGTTTTTAACCCACTCTTTTCTCCTTAAGGCGGACGCAGTACCTAAGTGCGAGTTTTGTGACACCGTTTTAACAGTTAAACATATTTTAATTGAATGTCATTGTTTTAACCTTGAACGACGTATGTTTTTTAACTTCCACGATTTTACGTCCGAGCCCCTTACACTCGGACATCTTTTATCAGAACATTGCTATTTTAACACTGTTTTCGACTTTTTACGCTTTACCGGTTATTTTACTGGTTTATGAATTTTCTCTTTTTTACTGGTTTTTTACCTGTGTTTTACCTGTTGTTTTTTACATGGGTCCTATACACCCATTGTTCTTGTTGATTTTATACTTGTTGATTTTACACTTGTTGCTCTCTTTTACTCTTTTTCTACATCTCGTTTTTACTATGTGTTATTTGTGTCCTTTTTAAATTTGGTTGTGGGTTTCATGTCTTTTACCCTTTTTATCGTTTGTTTGGCGCAATATAGCCTTAGTTGCTATTGCGCCAAAAAACCCCAAACAACCAACCAACCAACCAGCCATGCTCCAACATCTCTCACCATCGAGTAAGGATCGACTGCTCCGACTCTTCAACAGTATTTTCATCAAGGAGCAGTTTCCGGACTCTTGGCGGGAGGCCATCGTATTGGCCTTCCCTAAGCCAGGCAAAGATCCCAAGATTAATTCCAATTATCGTCCAATTGCGTTGACGAGCTGCGTCTGCAAGGTGATGGAAAGGATGGTAAATACCAGGCTGGCCTGGTATTTGGAACATCACGGCCTTCTTTCCAACACCCAGTGTGGCTTTCGCAGGCACCGGTCTACTTTAGACCACCTGATCCGCCTCGAATCGGCGATCAGGAATTCTTTTTTACGACAAGAGCACCTGGTGTCTGTTTTCTTCGACATCGAAAAAGTGTACGACGCGGCATGGAGATTCGGCATTCTTCTTACACCCGACTGTGTGTACCGGCAACTCTTTGCCAGCCATCGTGCTGAGCACCCGGACTTCTTGCCTGTCTTTACAGATGGCTCGAAGTCCGGCACTTCAGTGGGATCGGCCATGGTCTGCTGTGATGTAATCATTGCAGACCGGATCCCACTGCAGTGTTCCATCTTCACCGCAGAGTTGCACGCTATCAGCCTCGCCTTGGACCACGTGGCGACTAAGCATCATCGTCGGTGTGTGCTTTACACCGACTCGCTTAGCTCGCTAGAGGCTTTGATCTCGGTGAGGCATCGGCCTCACCCTGTTCTTACTAAGATCCGCCAGCAGCTACATCGTCTGGCAGCCACCACCACAATCCATTTCTGTTGGGTGCCCGGTCACGTCGGAATCAGGGGTAATGATCTGGCAGATTCTGCTGCCAGGTCAGCCCCGCCCCTGTCCGACTCTCCGTTGCCGGTTCCATATCTGGATTTCCGGCAGCGTTTTACCACCGAGCTCCGGGCACAGTGGCAGAGATCTTGGTCGGAACAGCTCACTAACAAACTCTTTGAGATCAAACCTATCATCAAACCATGGCAGTCTTGTTACCGCAGGAATCGCAAGGAGGAAGTTGTACTTGCTCGGCTCCGCTTAGGTCACTCCTATATTACTCATTCGTTTCTTCTACGGGCGGACGATGTACCTAAGTGCGAGTTTTGTGACACCATTTTAACAATCGAACATATTTTAATCTCATGCTCTGCTTTTAACTTTGAACGTCGTGTGATTTTTAATTTCCATAATTTTATGTCCGAGCCTCTTACACTCGGACATCTTTTATCTGATCATTGCATTTTATCTTCAGTTTTTACCTTTTTGAAATATTGTGGATATTTTAACCGAATTTGATTTTATCTTGCCTTTATGTATTATTTACCCCAGGTCTCTTACACCTGGGATTATTTTATTTAATAATTCTACAGTTGTTTTACTCTGTTCCTATACACTTGTTTTTGGTTATTTTATCACTTTACAATGTTGAAAATGTATTTTAACTTTTGGTTATGGGGATCTATGTTTTTTATCTTTTATATTGTATTTTGTTTGGCGCATTATGGCCTTGTTGCCGATGCGCCATAAAACCCCAAACAACCAACCAACCAATCGGCATTCTTCGTGACCTTCACAGCTTCGGCTTGCGAGGTCACATGCCGATCTTCATCGCGAACTTTTTATCTTCTCGTGTTTTTCGAGTCCGTGTCGGCAACACTCTATCGCGGCCTTTCCCCCAAGAACAGGGGGTGCCTCAAGGCTGCGTTCTGAGTGTTACGCTTTTCGCTGTCAAGATAAATTCCATTACACGGCAACTTCCTCCGACTGTAGGCAATGCCCTCTATGTTGATGACTTTAGCATCTTTTGCTCATCGTCCAGCATGAGGGTCATTGAACGACAACTGCAAACTGCCCTGAACAATCTCTCGGTTTGGGCGACGGCCAATGGGTTCTGGTTCTCCCCACAGAAGACCGCTTGTGTGCACTTTTGCCGCAAGCGTAATCTTCATCTGGACCCCGAGCTGCGGCTCAGGGGTAACATTATTCCAGTTGTGGAGGAGACCAAGTTTCTCGGTCTCATCTTCGACCGGAAATTGACCTTTTTACCACATATTCGACATCTCAGGTCCAAGTGCACGCGGGCATTGAACATCATCAAGGTCCACTCCTTCCTCTCTTGGGGGGCGGACTGATGTTCTTTTCTCTGCCTTTACCGTGCACTTGTCCCGTCGAAACTGGACTACGGATCCCAGGTGTATGACTCCGCCCAGGATTCGGTGGTGAAGGTGCTGGACCCACTCCATCATCAGGCCCTCCGTGTGTGCACGGGGGCCTTCCGCACTTCACCGGTCCAGAGTCTCTACGTTGAGACCGATGAACCATCTTTATTCGCCGTCAGCAGTTGTGCCTGCAGTATGCATCAAAATTGCAATCCCTGCCAGGCCATCCCACTTGGGACTGCGTTTTCAGTCCCAAGTGGGAAATGTTATACCAGAATCGGCCGACTGCCATTCGTCCTTTTGGTTTGCGTGTCTGAGGTTACCTGCGAGACATCAACACCAGTCTCGATAGCATCGCACAGTCGACAGCTGAGCCAATTCCACCTTGGCTCGCTGTTTCCCGTTCCTGCGATTTTTCCCTGTGCAGGACGGGGAAGGCCTTTACACACCCGACTGTGTGTACCGGCAACTCTTTGCCAGCATCGTGCTGTGCACCCGGACTTCTTGCCTGTCTTCACAGATGGCTCGAAGTCCGGCACTTCAGTGGGATCAGCCATGGTCTGCTGTGATGTAATCATTGCAGACCAGATCCCACAGCAGTGTTCCATCTTCACTGCTGAGTTGCATGCTATCAGCATTGCCTTGGACCATATCGCAGCTAAGCATCATCGTCGGTGTGTGCTTTACACCGGCTCGCTACAGGCTTTGATCTCGGTGAGGCATCGGCCTCACCCTGTTCTCTCCAAGATCCGCCAGCAGCTCCATCATCTGGCAGCCACCACCACGATTCTCTTCTGTTGGGTGCCCGGTCATGTCGGGATCAGGGGCAATGACTTGGCAGATGCTGCTGCCAAGTCAGCAACGCCCCTGTCCGACTCTCCGTTGCCGGTTCCATATGTGGATTTCCGGCAGCGTTTCACCATCGAGCTCCGGGCACAGTGGCAGAGATCTTGGTCAGAACAGCTTACCAACAAGGTCTTTGAGATCAAACCTGTCGTCAAACCATGGCAGTCTTGTTACCACAGGAATCGTAAGGAGGAAGTTGTCCTTGCTCGGCTCCGCTTAGGTCACTCGTTTTTAACCCACTCGTTTCTACTTAAGGCGGACGCAGTACCTAAGTGCGAGTTTTGTGACACCGTTTTAACTGTGAAACATATTTTAATTCAGTGTGCAGCATTTAACCTTGAACGTAAATTGTATTTTACTTTCCACAATTTTATGGCTGAGCCTCTTACACTCGGCCATCTTTTATCTGATGAATCGTTTTTAACTCCTGTTTTTGACTTTTTACGTTTTACTGGTTATTTTACACGTCTCTGATTTTTACTATATTTTCTAGTTTTACTCTTGTTTGCAATTTTACATAGGTCCTATACACCCATTTTTATTGTTAACTTCTACTCTTGTTGTTTCTTTTTAGTCTTTTTACTTGTCGTTTTGTTGTGTTCGTTTTAACTTTGGTTGTGGGTTCTGAGACTTTTATCCCTTTTTATCGTTTGTTTGGCGCAATATAGCCTTAGTTGCTGTTGCGCCCATAAACCCCAAACAACCAACCAACCAACCGTGGCCTGCGTGCCCGGATTTTACCATATATTGTTTAGGTTTTCCTTTTGTCTTAGCAGGTGCCTTTTGTGTTTTCTTTGCTCCATAGAACAATTTTATTTTAGTTTTAAAGTCGGCTCAGTGATGACCTTTTCGCTGGATGGCCCGATTTTGAGATTTTTTATTTTATGGTTCCGGTGGCCTGCGCGCCCCGGCGAACCCACAGTATGTTTACGTTGTACCATAGTCTCTGTACATATTTTTTGTGTATTTTTATGTTTTATAGAAAAATTTTTTTTTATTGGTTCAAAGTCGGCTTCGCGCAGTCCTTTTCGCTCGTTGGCGCGAGCGAGGAGTTGTGCCAGGTCCTGCTTTTGCGTTGACTCGGCGCGTTGAGGCAACTTGACGTCACAGATGCCAAGCTGTCGGCCTTAGTTGCCGATGCGCCAATAAACCTAAAACAACCAACCAACCAGCCAAGTTGTCGAAGCGCGGTCGAGGGGAAGGACCGGTTCTTGGAGCCCTAAGCCAATGATCGGCTTGGATCTGCGCCGGGAGCCGGCCTCTCTCGTTTGATCGACTCATGCTCTCTGCTGCCTTTCATTCCGGCACAGTGAAGGTACAATGGGCGCCCTCTATCGGGCTGACCCGGATTTTGTTTCTTCGCTGACTCTGAGCGCTTGTTTCTTACGTTAAATGCTTATGTTTTTTTTTTACAGTGTATTATATGTTTTCTTTTGTAATGGGTGAATGAGTTTAGGACTGTTTTCCTTCACTTTCCTATCTTTCTCACTTTCATTTCAATCTTCCTTTCTTCTGTAATGTGTTGATTGTTTCTCTTGATGTTTGTTTGTTAGTGTGAAATAACCGTGGAAAAACGTATAGTTATATACTTTACGTTTTGAAACGGTTGAAGTTTAGAGAATGCAATGCAATGACGAGCCGAGCGAGGAAGGGGGTCCCCACCCTCGGATTCGCGAAGCAGATTGTACATGCTGAAGGAAACACTAGAGGAATGCTTTCTTTTTATAAGACTGTCATTATTCTAGATTTTTATTTTCCAAACAAGTACCATCAAGAAAAACTGTGAAAAAGGCAGGAAAGGCGCAAAAAGCCGTTCGTGCTGGCGATAAGAAGAAACGCAAGAAGAAGAGGAAAGAGAGTTTCAGCATCTACATATACAAAGTTCTAAAACAGGTTCATCCCGATACTGGAATATCCAGCAAGGCCATGTCGATCATGAACAGCTTCGTAAACGATATATTCGAAAGAATTGCTGCTGAATCGTCGAGATTGGCTCACTACAACAAACGTTCGACCATCACTAGTCGGGAGATTCAAACTGCCGTTCGTCTGTTACTTCCAGGTGAACTCGCAAAACATGCTGTATCGGAAGGAACTAAAGCTGTTACGAAGTACACTAGCTCCAAGTAAATTAATAAGAAGAAGAGAAAAGGCCCTTTTTAGGGCCACCTCAATGGCGTAGAAAGGATGCTTTGTCGTACCCTATGAAAAAAATATATATATATACATACATTTCTCATAATATCCCCTTCAAAGAAAATTTACCATAGTACCGATTTTTTAATAATTTTTCCTAATAACGAAAGTAAAACCCCTCACAGGCGTGAAAAATTACATGTGATAAAAAGTAAATAAACTCCTATCATATGCCAATTACCAACAATCAATCAATTTATATGATAGGGACACACCAGAAGAAAAAAAAAAAGCATATATAACATATATACTGTATAACCCATTCCCCCCCCCTCGGTGTGAGCGCCTGTACGTGGTGAGGGGGACCACCCTGTGAAGGTTCCCGCTGGCTCGGTTACCTTCGCAGGGTCCTAAACGCTCGCCCGCGTGTTTGCCGTGCGCGGAGACCCGTGTCCCGGGAAAGGAGGATCCTGGCAGTTGCTCGGGGGTCCCCGTCTTCTCTCCTCAGCTCATGACTGGCGTGGTCCCCATTGGCCGTCTTGCCATTGGGGAGCCTGTCTGTCGCGGGGCTGGGCAGCGGATTCCGGGGCCTCTGCTATACACTGCTTTGGCCTCTGCTTCCGGTAAACGGGAGCTCCTGGGGTGGCCCCCCCAGGAGCAATCGGCTGGTGGGCAGGTCCTGCTAGGGTCAACCGTGCAGAGCGGTGAGTAACCTTGCCCACGGTCCGGGTACAGGTTTACAAGTTTCCTCACAACTTCTTTTCCTTTTGTAGTTATCCTTTCTTTGTGAGGCCAGTTTGGCCATTCACAATTTTTATTATTTTACGCTTTGTTTGATTTGTGTAGAATGTTTTGTTCTGCACATTTCTCTTTTTATTTTCCTTATATTTATTTGTGAGGGCTTGGCTCACTGTCTGTGTGGGTATAGTGCCTGCGTAGCCCTGGCGCCCGACTGGGCGTCCCCTTGTTGGGCTCCGTGGAGGGTGGGGACAGCGGGCACTGAACCACACAACAAAAATCATGAGAGAGAGTGAAGAAATTAATACGATCGCCGCCAACAAGAGGGCTCGACATGAGCCCCCATCTTCCTCATTGTCTAAGTTATCTCTGCCGTCGTCTTCTTTGTCTGTGTCTTCGTTCCCAAAGTTCCTGATCATCCACTCCATGGGTGATCAGGTGCTTGGGGACATGTCCCCTTTTTTTGTGAATAAAGGTTTGAAAGGTCTTGCGGGAGAACCGAAATCCGTAAAACGCTTACGATCTGGCGACTTACAAGTTGAGACCGCTTGTTCCAAACACTCGGAACTGCTCCTGAAAGTCAAAGAAATTGGTGGGGTGGCTGTCGAAGTCACTCCCCATAAAACTTTGAATTCCTCTCGGGGTGTGATCACCGAGTGGGGCCTCCTCAAAGTCACTGAGGAGGAAATCCTCTCAGAGCTCACACCTCAAGGAGTAACAGCGGTCCACCGGGTTTCGACACGCCGTGATGGGAAATTGACACCCACCAGGGTGCTGATTGTTACATTCAACACGCCACGCCTGCCTTCTTCCATCAAGGCAGGTTATTTACATTGTGAGGTACGGCCGTATATACCGAACCCTCTGCGCTGTTTTCAGTGTCAGATATACGGTCATGCCCGCACAGCATGCAGGGGCAAGCCCACCTGTGCTCGCTGTGGCAGTAAGGATCATCTCGATCCTGACTGCACAGCTGAAAAGGCATGCTGTGTGAACTGCAGTGGCGAACATCCGGCGTACTCCCGCGACTGTCCGAAGTGGAAAGAGGAAAAGGAGGTACAACGCCTCAAAGTCGTGAATAACATCTCATATGCTGAGGCGAGAAAGCTTGCTGCACCGCCAGCCCCACCTGGCAAGGTTTCCTATGCCAGTGCAGTCATTGGAAAGCCCATCGTTCCAATGACTTCGGTTTCGGTGCAGACAGACATCAGTGTACCACCTACTGAGTCTTTCTCGCCAGCTGCGAAATACCTCCTTACGCAGGCGAGACCGAGGGTGGTGTCGACTTCGACATCAACCCCGGTTTCCATTCCTGCAGGTCAGGCTTCCACCTCCACCGGAAGGCCTCCTCCTTCCCGTCCTCAGACAGCAAGACCTTCAAAACCGAAGGGGCCCCCACCGGGGCCTAAAAAGAAAATCATCACTCCTCCTCAAAGGGCGGTCACCGATCCATGCCCCTCGGACGATTCCGAGGACATGGATACCGACCGCCCCCTATTCAGTAAGCCGTCCTCCGCGGCGGTTAAACTGAATAGAAATTTGTCGTCCGCCCACTCTTCTAAGTCCTGAGATGGCCACACTCCTACAATGGAATTGTCGTGGATTCCAGAGGAATCTTGACGACATCAAGGCCCTCCTTCAGGCACACCAGCCCATCTGTGTGTGCCTGCAGGAGACGTACTTGCAGCCAGTCACAGATCCCACGATCCGGCACCTTTCACTAGTTCGCCGGGACCGGGATGGAGATGGTCCAGCTCGCGGGGGTGTCGCCATCCTCGTGAGCAACCATTCTCCATTCCAGGTCGTACCCCTCACTACCACCTTAGAGGCGGTAGCCATCCATCTCTTCGTGGGGTTCTCACTGACTGTCTGCTCTGTATATCTTCCACCTGGGAGCATCGTCTTCCAGGAAGACCTTGATGATCTCGTCTCGCAGCTGCCGTCCCCCTTCCTCATTATGGGGGACCTCAACGGACACAGTCCACTTTGGGGCAGTGCTGACACCAACGGGAGGGGTGGGGTCCTGGAGCAGTGGCTCCTGGATCCTTCTCTCTCCCTGTTGAACACCGGTGTCAGTACTTACTTTCACTCCCCAACCCGCACTTTCACTGCCATTGACCTCACCATCTGCTCCTCCTCGATCCTTCCACTCTTTACATGGGAGGTCGAGGACAACCCGTACGGAAGCGATCACCTCCCCGTGGTGTGCACCATCTCCCGTGGGGGGCCTTGCAGCCCTTCACGCGTCTCACGGTGGAGGCTCGATCGGGCTGACTGGGGTGGTTTCGAGCTGCTCTCTGAGCTCGACGACCACTCTGTCAGCCAGGAGCCAATCAATGTGGCAGTAGCGGAGATAACGGACTGTATCGTAGATGCAGCTGCATCAACGATTCCTCAAACTTCTACACGGTTTCCTCGCTTTCCGAAACCGTGGTGGAATCCAGATTGCACCGCAGCTCGTAAGGCTCAGAACAAGGCTTGGGGGGTGTTTCGGAGATATCCGACTACCCCCAACCTTGAAAATTTCAAACGCGCCAGGGCGAAAGCACGTTTCGTCCGACGCCAGAGCCAGAAGGAATCTTGGATCAAGTATACGTCTTCCATCACCCGCACGACTAGTTCTAAGGTCGTGTGGGATAAAGTCCGGAAGATGAGTGGGAACTACACGTCCCACTCGTTATCGATCCTGGAGCACAATGGACAGGCAATTGCTGATCCCAAAGCAATTGCCGACACTCTGGGGGAGTCGTTCTCCTCCATCTCTTCTTCTTCTTCTTACTCCCCCGAGTTTCTGGCCCAGAAGGGCAGGGCGGAACGCTCTCCGCTGTCTTTCCACTCGAATGGCCTGGAGCCTTACAACAGGCCATTCACAGCGGAGGAGCTTCGCCTTGCTCTGCACTCTTCTCGTGCCTCTGCTGTAGGGCCGGACAATGTCCATTATGCCATGCTCCAACATCTTTCACCATCGAGTAAGGATCGGCTGCTCCATCTCTTCAATCGCATTTTTCTCGAGGAGCAGTTTCCGGACTCCTGGCGGGAGGCCATCGTCTTGGCCTTCCCCAAGCCAGGCAAAGATCCCAAGATTCCTTCCAATTATCGTCCAATCGCATTGACGAGCTGCGTGTGCAAGGTGTTGGAAAGAATGGTAAATGCCAGACTCATCTGGTATTTAGAACATCACAACCTTCTTTCCAACACCCAGTGTGGCTTTCGCAGGCAACGGTCAACTCTTGACCATCTGATACGCCTCGAATCGGCTATCAGAAATTCATTTTTACGTAGAGAGCACCTGGTGTCAATTTTCTTCGACATCGAAAAAGCGTACGACACGGCTTGGAGATTCGGCATTCTTCGTGACCTCCACAGCTTCGGCTTGAGAGGTCACATGCCGATCTTCATCTCCAACTTCTTATCGACACGCTCTTTTCGTGTCCGTGTCGGTAACACTCTGTCGCGGCCGTACCCCCAAGAACAGGGGGTGCCACAAGGCTGCGTTCTGAGTGTTACGCTTTTCGCTGTCAAGATTAATTCTATAACTAGACAACTTCCTCCATCAGTAGGCAATGCCCTCTATGTTGACGATTTTAGCATCTTTTGCTCTTCGTCCAGCATGAGGGTCATTGAAAGACAACTGCAAATTGCCCTGAACAATCTTTCGGTTTGGGCGACGGCAAACGGGTTTCGGTTCTCCCCACAGAAGACCGCTTGTGTGCACTTTTGCCACAAGCGTAATCTTCATCTGGATCCCGAGCTGCGGCTCGGGGGTAACATCATTCCAGTTGTGGCGGAGACCAAGTTTCTCGGTCTCATATTCGATCGGAAATTGACCTTTTTACCTCACATACGTCATCTCAGGTCCAAGTGCACGCGGGCATTGAACATCGTCAAGGTCCTCTCCTCCCTCTCTTGGGGGGCGGACCGATGTTCTTTGCTCCGCCTGTACCGTGCACTTGTCCGATCGAAACTGGACTACGGATCCCAGGTGTACGACTCGGCCCGGGATTCGGTGGTGAAGGTGCTGGACCCCCTCCATCACCAGGCTCTCCGTGTTTGCACCCCCCTCGGTGTGAGCGCCTGTCCGTGGTGAGGGGGACCACCCTGTGAAGGTTCCGCTGGCTCGGTTACCTTCGCAGGGTCCTAAACGCTCGCCCGCGTGTTTGCCGTGCGCGGAGACCCGTGTCCCGGGAAAGGAGGATCCTGGTAGTTGCTCGGGGGTCCCCGTCTTCTCTCCTCAGCTCATGACTGGCGTGGTCCCCATTGGCCGTCTTGCCATTGGGGAGCCTGTCCGTCGCGGGGCTGGGCAGCGGATTCCGGGGCCTCTGCTATACACTGCTTTGGCCTCTGCTTCCGGTAAACGGGAGCTCCTGGGGTGGCCCCCCCAGGAGCAATCGGCTGGTGGGCAGGTCCTGCTAGGGTCAACTATGCTGTTCAGTGAGTAACCTTGTCCACCGTCCGGACAACGGTTTGCGAGTTTCCCCACACATTTACTAATTTTGTAGTTTTCTTTCTTTTGTGAGGCCAGCTGTTGCCTCACACTTTATTGTTTTGTTGCTTCTTTTCTTTTGTGGGAACTCCGACGAGTTTCCCACCATTTTTCTTTTACTTTTCCTTTTTGTTTTGTAGTGAGGGCTTGGCTCACTGGCTGTGTGGGTATGGTGCCCGGGCAGCCCTGGCGCCCAACTGGGCGTCCCCTTGTTGGACTCCATGGTGGGTGGGGACAACGGGCACTGAATTTTATAAAAACAACCATGAGTTCTCCAACTCATATAAATCCGATCAATGCCGCGAAGAGGGCGCGCCATGAACCCCCAACTTCTCTGTCTTTGCCTTCGTCTTCGTGTGTGTCTCCGTCTCCGAAGTTCCTGATCATCCACTCTACGGGTGATCAGGTTCTTGGGGACATGTCCCCGTTTTTTATACACAAGGGTATTCAAGGTCTTGCGGGAGAACCGAAATCTGTCAAGCGCCTAAGATCCGGTGACTTGCAGGTGGAGACTGCATGCTCCAAACATTCGGAGCTTCTGTTAAAGGTTACAGCGATTGGTGGAGTGGCAGTCGAAGTCACTCCACACAAGACGCTCAATTCCTCCCGGGGCGTGATCTCCGAGTGGGGCCTCCTCAAGGTTTCTGAGGAGGAAATCCTCTCGGAGCTTTCGGCCCAGGGAGTGATAGCAGTCCACCGGGTTTCTTCACGCCGTAATGGAAAGTTGGAGCCCACCAGGGTACTTATTCTAACTTTCAATACACCACACCTGCCTACTTCCATCAAGGCAGGCTACTTACACTGCGAGGTGCGGCCATTTATCCCCAACCCTCTGCGTTGCTTTCAATGCCAGAGGTTTGGTCATGCCCGCACCGCATGCCGGGGCAAGCCCACCTGTGCTCGTTGTGGCAGTCAGGATCATCTCGAACCTGACTGCACAGCAGAAAAGGCATGCTGTGTAAACTGCCGTGGTGAACATCCGGCGTACTCCCGCGACTGTCCGAAGTGGCTGGAGGAGAAAGAGGTACAGCGCCTCAAGACCCTTCATAACATCAGTTATCCAGAGGCGAGAAAGCTCGCTGCACCGCCTGCCCCACCTGGCAAGGTCTCATATGCCGGTGCGGTTGCCGCAAAGCCCATCGTTAAGATGGCTTCCGTGGCGGTGCAGACCGACATCAGCGTTCCACCTGCTGAATCTTTCTCGCCTGCTGCCAAGTACCTCTTGACGCAGGCGAAGCCGACGTCGGTGTCAACCTCGACATCGACACCGGTTTCTATTCCTGTGTCTGTGCCTTCCACATCCACCTCTGGAAGGCCCCCTCCTCCCCGCCCACAGACAGCAAGACCTTCGAAACCCAAGGGGCCCCCGCCGGGGCCCAAAAAGAAAATTTTACCTCCTCGTTCGGCGGTCTCAGATCCATGTTGCTCGGACGACTCCGAGGACATGGACACCGACCGCCCTAAATTTCCTAAACCGTCGCTGGCGACGGTTAAAATAAATCGAAAGACGTCCGCCAATTCTTCCGAGACCTGAGATGGCCACACTAATTCAATGGAATTGTCGTGGATTCCAGAGGAATATTGACGACATCAAGGTCCTCCTGAGGGCACACCAACCCCTTTGCGTGTGCCTAAAGGAGACATTCTTGCAGACAGCCAACAATCCCACTATCCGGCACTTTTCTCTGGTTCGCCGGGACCGGGATGGAGATGGTCCAGCTCACGGGGGTGTTGCCATCCTCGTGAGCAACCATTCTCCATTTCAGGTGATTCCCCTCACCACCGACTTAGAGGCGGTCGCCATCCGCCTCTTTGTGGGATTTTCGTTGACTGTCTGTTCTGTCTATCTCCCGCCCGGAAGCGTCATTTTCCGGGATGACCTTGATGACCTCGTCTCGCAGCTGCCGTCCCCCTTCCTCATCATGGGGGACTTCAACGGCCACAGTCCGCTCTGGGGCAGTGCTGACACCAACGGGAGGGGCCGGGTCTTGGAGCAGTGGCTCCTGGATCCATCGCTCTCCCTGTTGAACACCGGTGTCAGTACCTACTTTCACACCCCAACCCGCACATTCACTGCCATTGACCTCACCATCTGCTCCTCCTCAATCCTTCCACTCTTTACATGGGAGGTCGAGGACAATCCATATGGAAGCGATCACCTCCCCGTGGTGTGTACCATCTCTCGTGGGGGGCCTTGCAGCCCTTCGCGTGTCTCCCGGTGGAGGCTTGATCGGGCTGATTGGAGTGGCTTCGAGCTCTTGTCTGAGCTCGATGAGCACTCTGTCAGCCAGGAGCCCATCAATGTCGCAGTGGCGGAGTTGACGGACTGTATCGTCCATGCAGCTGCCTCTACTATTCCTCAGACCTCGACTCGGTTTCCACGGTTCCCAAAACCGTGGTGGAATCCCGACTGCACCGCAGCTCGTAAGGCTCAGAACAAGGCTTGGGGGGTGTTTCGGAGATATCCGACGTCCCCCAACCTCGAAGCATTCAAACGCGCCAGGGCGAAAGCCCGTTTCGTCCGGCGCCAGAGCCAGAAGGAATCTTGGATGAAATATACATCTTCCATCACCCGCACGACCAGTTCTAAGGTCGTGTGGGATAAGGTCCGGAAGATGGGTGGGAAGTACACGTCCCACTCATTATCGATCCTGGAGCACAATGGACAGGCAATTGCTGCGCCTCGAGCAATTGCCGACATACTGGGGGAGTCATTCTCCACCATCTCTTCTCTGTCCTCGTACTCCCCCGAGTTTCTGGCCCAGAAGAGCAGGGCCGAACGCTCTCCGCTGTCCTTCCATTCGAATGGCCTGGAGTCTTACAACAGGCCATTCACAGCGGAGGAGCTTCGCCTTGCTCTGCACACTTCTCGTGCATCTGCTGTGGGGCCAGACAATGTCCATTATGCCATGCTCCAACATCTCTCACCATCGAGTAAGGATCGACTGCTCCGACTCTTCAACCGTATTTTCATCGAGGAGCAGTTTCCGGACTCCTGGCGGGAGGCCATCGTCTTGGCCTTCCCTAAGCCAGGAAAAGATCCCAAGATTCCTTCGAATTATCGTCCAATTGCGTTGACGAGCTGCGTCTGCAAGGTGTTGGAAAGGATGGTAAATACCAGGCTGGCCTGGTATTTGGAACATCACGGCCTTCTTTCCAACACCCAGTGTGGCTTTCGCAGGCACCGGTCTACTTTAGACCACCTGATCCGCCTCGAATCGGCGATCAGGAATTCTTTTTTATGTCGAGAGCACCTGGTGTCAGTTTTCTTCGACATCGAAAAAGCGTACGACACGGCATGGAGATTCGGCATTCTTCGTGACCTTCACAGCTTCGGCTTGCGAGGTCACATGCCGATCTTCATTGCAAACTTTTTATCTTCTCGTATTTTTCGAGTTCGTGTCGGCAACACTCTATCGCGGCCTTTCCCCCAAGAACAGGGGGTGCCACAAGGCTGCGTCCTGAGTGTTACGCTTTTCGCTGTCAAGATAAATTCCATTACACGGCAACTTCCTCCGACTGTAGGCAATGCCCTTTATGTTGATGACTTTAGCATCTTTTGCTCATCGTCCAGCATGAGGGTCATTGAACGACAACTGCAAACTGCCCTGAACAATCTCTCGGTTTGGGCGACGGCCAATGGGTTCCGGTTCTCCCCACAGAAGACCGCTTGTGTGCACTTTTGCCGCAAGCGTAATCTTCATCTGGACCCCGAGCTGCGGCTCGGGGGTAACATCATTCCAGTTGTGGCGGAGACCAAGTTTCTCGGTCTCATCTTCGACCGGAAATTGACCTTTTTACCACATATTCGACATCTCAGGTCCAAGTGCACGCGGGCATTGAACATCATCAAGGTCCTCTCCTCCCTCTCTTGGGGGGCGGACCGATGTTCTTTGCTCCGCCTTTACCGTGCACTTGTCCGGTCGAAACTGGACTACGGATCCCAGGTGTATGACTCCGCCCGGGATTCGGTGGTGAAGGTGCTGGACCCCCTCCATCATCAGGCCCTCCGTGTGTGCACGGGGGCCTTCCGCACTTCACCGGTCCAGAGTCTCTACGTTGAGACCGATGAACCATCTTTATCTATTCGCCGTCAGCAGTTGTCCCTGCAGTATGCTTCAAAATTGCGATCCCTGCCAGGCCATCCCACTTGGGACTGCGTTTTCAGTCCCAGGTGGGAAATGTTATACCAGAATCGGCCGACTGCCATTCGTCCTTTCGGTTTGCGTGTCCGAGGTTACCTGCGAGACATCAACACCAGTCTCGATAGCATCGCACAGTCGACAGCTGAGCCACTTCCACCTTGGCTCGCTGTTTCCCCTTCCTGCGATTTTTCCCTGTGCAGGACGGGGAAGGCCTTTACACCCGACTGTGTGTACCGGCAACTCTTTGCCAGCCATCGTGCTGTGCACCCGGACTTCTTGCCTGTCTTCACAGATGGCTCGAAGTCCGGCACTTCAGTGGGATCAGCCATGGTCTGCTGTGATGTAATCATTGCAGACCAGATCCCACAGCAGTGTTCCATCTTCACTGCTGAGTTGCATGCTATCAGCATTGCCTTGGACCATATAGCAGCTAAGCATCATCGTCGGTGTGTGCTTTACACCGACTCGCTTAGCTCGCTACAGGCTTTGATCTCAGTGAGGCATCGGCCTCACCCTGTTCTCTCCAAGATCCGCCAGCAGCTCCATCGTCTGGCAGCCACCACCACGATTCTCTTCTGTTGGGTGCCCGGTCATGTCGGGATCAGGGGCAATGACTTGGCAGATGCTGCTGCCAAGTCCGCCACGCCCCTGTCCGACTCTCCGTTGCCGGTTCCATATGTGGATTTCCGGCAGCGTTTCACCATCGAGCTCCGGGCACAGTGGCAGAGATCTTGGTCTGAACAGGTTGCTAACAAGCTCTTCGAGATCAAGCCCATTGTCAAACCGTGGCAGTCTTGTTTTCGCAGGAATCGTAAGGAGGAAGTTGTCCTTGCTCGGCTCCGCTTAGGTCACTCGTTTTTAACTCACTCTTTTCTACTTAAGGCGGACGCAGTACCTAAGTGCGAGTTTTGTGACACCATTTTAACAGTTAAACATATTTTAATTTCTTGTCCAGCTTTTAACCTTGAACGACGTTTGTTTTTTACCTTTCACGATTTTACGTCCGAGCCCCTTACACTCGGACATCTTTTATCCGATGATTCACTTTTAACTACTGTTTTCGAATTTTTACGCTTTACCGGATATTATACACGTTTATGAATTTTCTCTTTTTAGTGGATTTTTACCTGTTTTTTTTACATGGGTCCTATACACCCCTTGTTATTGTTGACTTTTTACGTTTTACTGGATATTTTATGCGTTTATTAACCTTTTTACTTTGTTACTTTGATTTTACGCTTGTTTCTGTTTTTTACTGGGTCCTATACACCCATTTTATTGTCGATTTTACACGTGCTTTTACTTATCTTTCTTGTTATGATTCTGTGTGTTTTTAACTTTGGTTGTGGGTTCAAATGACTTTTATCAATTTATATCCTTTTGTTTGGCGCAATATAGCCCTGTTGCTCTTGCGCCAAAAAACCCCAAACAACCAACCAACCAACCAAGCACGACTAGTTCTAAGGTCGTGTGGGATAAAGTCCGGAAGATGAGTGGGAACTACACGTCCCACTCGCTATCGATCCTGGAGCACAATGGACAGGCAATTGCTGATCCCAAAGCAATTGCCGACACTCTGGGGGAGTCCTTCTCTTCCATATCTTCGTCTTCCTCTTACTCCCCCGAGTTTCTGGCCCAGAAGGGCAGGGCGGAGCGCTCTCCGCTATCTTTCCACTCGAATGGCCTGGAGCCTTACAACAGGCCATTCACAGCGGAGGAGCTTCGCCTGGCTCTGCACTCTTCTCGTGCCTCTGCTGTAGGGCCGGACAATGTCCATTATGCCATGCTCCAACATCTTTCACCATCGAGTAAGGATCGGCTGCTCCATCTCTTCAATCGCATTTTTCTCGAGGAGCAGTTTCCGGACTCCTGGCGGGAGGCCATCGTCTTGGCCTTCCCCAAGCCAGACAAAGATCCCAAGATTCCTTCCAATTATCGTCCCATCGCATTGACGAGCTGCGTGTGCAAGGTGTTGGAAAGAATGGTAAATGCCAGACTCATCTGGTATTTAGAACATCACAACCTTCTTTCCAACACCCAGTGTGGCTTTCGCAGGCAACGGTCAACTCTTGACCATCTGATACGCCTCGAATCGGCTATCAGAAATTCATTTTTAAGAAGAGAGCACCTGGTGTCAATTTTCTTCGACATCGAAAAAGCGTACGACACGGCTTGGAGATTCGGCATTCTTCGTGACCTCCACAGTTTCGGCTTAAGAGGTCACATGCCGATCTTCATCTCCAACTTCTTATCGACACGCTCTTTTCGTGTCCGTGTCGGTAACACTCTGTCGCAGCCGTACCCCCAAGAACAGGGGGTGCCACAAGGCTGCGTTCTGAGTGTTACGCTTTTCGCTGTCAAGATTAATTCTATAACTAGACAACTTCCTCCATCAGTAGGCAATGCCCTCTATGTTGATGACTTTAGCATCTTTTGCTCTTCGTCCAGCATGAGGGTCATTGAAAGACAACTGCAAATTGCCCTGAACAATCTTTCGGTTTGGGCGACGGCAAACGGGTTTCGGTTCTCCCCACAGAAGACCGCTTGTGTGCACTTTTGCCACAAGCGTAATCTTCATCTGGATCCCGAGCTGCGGCTCGGGGGTAACATCATTCCAGTTGTGGCGGAGACCAAGTTTCTCGGTCTCATATTCGATCGGAAATTGACCTTTTTACCACACATACGTCATCTCAGGTCCCAGTGCACGCGGGCATTGAACATCGTCAAGGTCCTCTCCTCCCTCTCTTGGGGGGCGGACCGATGTTCTTTGCTCCGCCTGTACCGTGCACTTGTCCGATCGAAACTGGACTACGGATCCCAGGTGTACGACTCGGCCCGGGATTCGGTGGTGAAGGTGCTGGATCCCCTCCATCATCAGGCTCTCCGTGTTTGCACGGGAGCCTTCCGCACCTCACCGGTCCAGAGTCTTTACGTTGAGACCGACGAACCTTCTTTATCTCTTCGCCGTCAGCAGTTGTCCCTACAATATGCGTCTAAATTGCGATCCCTGCCTGGCCATCCCACTTGGGACTGCGTTTTTAGTCCGAAGTGGGAAATGCTTTACAATAATCGGCCGACTGCCATTCGTCCTTTTGGTTTGCGTGTCCGAGGCTACCTCAGAGACATCAACATCAGTCTCAATAGCGTTGCACAGTCGACAGCTGAGCCACTTCCACCTTGGCTCGCTGTTTCCCCTTCCTGCGATTTTTCCCTGTGCAGGACGGGGAAGGCCTTTACACCCGACTGTGTGTACCGGCAACTCTTTGCCAGCCATTGTGCTGAGTACCCGGACTTCTTGCCTGTCTTCACAGATGGCTCGAAGTCCGGCACATCGGTGGGATCGGCCATGGTCTGCTGTGATGTAATCATTGCAGACCAGATCCCACTGCAGTGTTCCATCTTCACTGCAGAGTTGCACGCTATCAGCCTCGCCTTGGACCACGTGGCGACTAAGCATCATCGTCGGTGTGTGCTTTACACCGACTCGCTTAGCTCGCTACAGGCTTTGATCTCAGTGAGGCATCGGCCTCACCCTGTTCTCTCCAAGATCCGCCAGCAGCTCCACCGTCTGGCAGCCACCACCACGATTCTCTTCTGTTGGGTGCCCGGTCACGTCGGAATCAGGGGTAATGATTTGGCAGATTCTGCTGCCAGGTCAGCCACGCCCCTGTCCGACTCTCCGTTGCCGGTTCCCTATCTGGATTTCCGGCAGCGTTTTTCCACCGAGCTCCGGGCACAGTGGCAGAGATCTTGGTCGGAACAGCTTACCAACAAGCTCTTCGAGATCAAACCTATCATCAAACCATGGCAGTCTTGTTACCGCAGGAATCGCAAGGAGGAAGTTGTACTTGCTCGGCTCCGCTTAGGTCATTCGTTTATTACTCATTCGTTTCTTCTTCGGGCGGACGACGTACCTAAGTGCGAGTTTTGTGACACCATTTTAACAATCAAACACATTTTAATATCATGTCAATGTTTTCACATGGAACGCCATATGTTTTTTAACTTTCACAATTTTACGTCCGAGCCCCTTACACTCGGACATCTTTTATCAGATCATTGTTGTGTTAAATCTGTATTTCAATTTTTAAAATTTACTGGATATTTTAATCGCTTGTAGTTTTACTCACTCTATATTTTTAACCCAGTCTGCTTACAGCTGTGTTATTTTTCTATTTTTATTCATTTAACATATTTTTACATTTGTTCCTTGTTGCTCTACATGTTTTATTTTAATGACATCTATTATTTTGTTGTCCTTTGTCGTTTATTTTTAACTTTGGTTACGGGGTTACGTGATTTTTATACTTTTACCTTTTGGACATATGTTTGGCGCATTATAGCCTTAGTTGCTAATGCGCCAATAAACCCCAACTAACCAACCAACTAGGCGAGAAATCTTCCGCCATTCACGAAAACGGCGACGACGTCAACTTCCGACCAATGAGAGTAGAGAAATATTTCTATTGGTTCCTCGCCAGTCTCTCTTGATCCCTATAAAAGCGATGCAAACGTGGTTTTTCTCTATCTAACTAAACGTAGAGTAAAACAAGCAATATGTCTGGACGTGGAAAAGGTGGAAAGGTGAAGGGAAAGAGTAAGACTCGTTCTAGCCGAGCAGGACTGCAATTTCCAGTCGGAAGAATTCACAGATTGCTCAGAAAAGGAAATTACGCCAAGCGCATTGGTGCTGGGGCTCCTGTTTACCTTGCCGCCGTTCTCGAGTACCTAGCAGCTGAAGTACTAGAATTAGCTGGAAATGCTGCTCGTGACAATAAGAAAACTAGAATCATTCCTCGTCATCTTCAGCTTGCCATCCGTAACGACGAAGAATTGAACAAACTTCTATCTGTAGTAACCATTGCTCAAGGCGGCGTCCTACCAAATATCCAAGCTGTCCTTCTTCCAAAGAAGACTGAAAAAAAAGCCTAAATCATCAGAAACCTACAAAGAATAACCAAAGGCCCTTTTTAGGGCCAACTACTTTTGTAGGAAGGATATCTGATCGTACAATGAAGCAAAAATAGACACAATATTCGTCCACTATCAGCAAATGACGTAGATTCGTCCTCCAAAAAGTAGCGCCTCACTTCCACTCGTTTCTGACGTCATAAGTAACATTTCACAAACTATAATACAACTATAATACCTATTCCTCTTACCCAATGACATATTCTATCAGATAAATACATTTGTAAACCACAACAAAAAAACTGAAATGCCCAAAGAAAAAAAAAAACTATGAAAATTTCGATCTAGCCACACATTCACTTCTGAACATCACATTGTCTTCCCAACAGGTTAAGCACATTAATTTAAGTACGTGTTAATGAAATGGAAATCTCGCAAATTCCAAAACGAGACTAGAAGATGGGTTATTAATTACAGCCGTTAATACGACTTATATAAAAACACAGACGGCGTACTTAGAACGTCACTCAGAAATAGAAATATTATTCGTCATACACAACACACATTAAAAGATATGGTAACCCTTCATCGATATATAATTGGCCCTAAAAAGGGCCTTTAGTGTTTTTTTTTGAAGAACTTCAAGCTCTCTCTCCACGAATACGACGTGCTAACTGGATATCTTTAGGCATGATGGTCACTCGTTTAGCGTGAATGGCACACAAGTTGGTATCTTCGAATAGGCCGACGAGATACGCTTCACTAGCCTCCTGAAGTGCCATAACTGCAGAACTCTGGAAACGTAGATCGGTTTTAAAATCCTGAGCAATTTCGCGAACGAGACGCTGGAAAGGCAACTTTCGAATCAGTAATTCGGTGGACTTCTGATAACGTCGAATCTCTCTCAGAGCTACCGTTCCCGGCCTATAACGATGGGGCTTCTTCACACCTCCAGTGGCAGGAGCACTTTTCCGTGCAGCTTTCGTAGCTAATTGCTTTCTTGGAGCCTTTCCTCCGGTCGATTTTCGTGTTTGAAAATTTCAAATGGGCAGGGTCTACTTTTGAAATCTTCAACACCGCAGTGAGATGAGGCCACCACGCCCCCCTCCCCTCCCACAGCTCCCACTATTAGGGAGGCAGGCGGGAACTGGGGGCGGAAAATGTGGCCCCCCACACACTACAGTATTGCTCTATGCCAGTGTCTACTCATATGGCCAAATATGACCACTGGGGGCAGACACCTTGCAACAACAAAGTTGAAAAAAAACTTCAAAAGACAAAAATCAAAAATTGTGGGGCCGATCCCCACAAGTGAGCACTTTTTGAAAACTTAAAATTATGATTGGTCTTATGGTGTGGTCTAGAGCGATAAAAAAATTGGTTATGATAGGGGGGGGGGCGTTGAAATTCTGTGAAAGTGAGATTTTGGGTTATGTTCTAGAAAAGTGAAGTGTGAGAGATAAATAAGCTGGAGAGACAGAGAGAAGGATTAAAATGGAGAAGTTATAAGATGTAAGGTGTGGGAAAGGGAGAAGAAAATTAGGGAGAAGGGGAAAAAAAGTGAAAGGGGGGGAAAAGACAGTGTAGAGAGAGAAAGAGGGAAGACAGTACTACAATGAATCAAGGAAGAGCAAAAAGGAAAAAGGAACTTCTTAGATATGTGGTAGGCACCACAGAAGTATGTACTTAGCATGAGGGAGGACAGATTTATCACGCTTTCTGTATACTTTGGTAATCATCTTAGTTTTTTCGAATATGGCAGTCGTGGATGTCTCTGTATGTTCATGTTGTAGTTGGCATCTGGAGAGCCAAATTTGTTATTTAGTGATACTAATTACCAAATTAATAATATAGTGCTTCTTGGTGGGGTACTGTTTCAAATCATGGAATCTCACTGCTCTTAACAATGGTGTTGCTATCTGGAGCCATTGGCCTACTTTAGTCCAGATCTTGATAGCATACCAGCAGTGGTAAACTAAATGATCAATGCTTTCTCTAGTGGGGCATCTTAGGCAATCATGAGAAGCAATGAAGCCACAATGTCTTCTTCTTGAATTAGTATAGACAATATTGTGGGCTACCTTCCAATTAAAATTTCTCATATTTTTCTCCAAGTGTATACTGGCAATGTTGGTCCAGGCCTTAGGCCAATCAATAGATGGGTATAGTTGTTCAAAAGTGGTTGGAATAGAAGGCTGAATAGTGGCATAAAGTTGTTTCTTATTTATGGGACTGGGTATTGGACCTTTATTGTGTGCAAGTGTTATTATAGAAGGTAGCAATTTATAATGTGTATTGTGTTCAGTGTTTTTGGGACCTGAATAACTGTTGTGTGTGCAAAGGTGTTTAGTATGAAAAAAAGCAAAATAGTTAAGCAGAAAAAAGGATGGGATGTTGGGTGTATGTAAAATTCTCTGAATATCTTCTAAAAACAGAATCTTAGACATTGTGGCAATATTTGGGATGGCAAGTCCACCCTTGTTAATAGGGTTTTGCAGAGTTTCTCGCCTGATCAGCTCAGGCTTGTCATTCCATATGAAGCCATAAATAAGTTTAAGTTTTTGAATGTAAGAATTATCAGGAGGGTTTATAGTGGCAATATAGGTGATTTTGGGTATAATGCAAGATTTAACAAATTTAGCTTTGTTGTATGTTGAAATTGTGTAATCCTTCCACTTGGTAACTGTGTTTTCAATGTTGTGTAGGAGGTTATAGTATGTCTGTTTGCAAAATCCAAATCTGTTATAAAGAATACCGAGTACTTTAATGGGATTATCTGTGCAACCAATGTGTGTTAATAGTGTCCTGTCCCAAGTTCCCCAACACAGGGATACAGTTTTGTTGTGATTGAGGGACAGGCCTGTAGTTTGACTAAATAAATCATATATGTTAAATATTCGATTAATTGAAAATTCGTTTGTGGTGTATAAAACAATATCATCTGCATAGGCAGAAACTTTTAATCTCTCTCTGGTTCCCGGAAGGGAGATACCAGATATCTGTGTGTCATTTTGTATTTGTCTGCAAAAGAAATCAATGACCAAAACAAAAAGCAGTGGGGACAGGGGGCATCCCTGCCTTACCCCCCTATTCCCTGCAATTTTGTTGGAAAGGTGTCCATTGAGCTCAACAGTGTAATTTATGTCTGTGTATAATGTTTGTATATTGTTGATAAAATTTTGTCCAAATCCATAAATTTCAAGAGCTGTGTAAATTGCATCCTGGGAAATTGAGTCAAAAGATTTTCTCTGGTCTAAAGAAATAATTGCTGTTCTGATGTTTTTGTGGTTTATGTATTCAATGGTATCTGTTAGTAGTCTATTATTGTTTTGTATGTGTCTATTAGGGACTGCACAAGACTGATTAGCTGATATAATTTCTGGCATTGCCTGTGTTAGTCTGTTGGTGAAAATCTTACTGAGTATTTTGTAGTCTGTAGTTAATAGTGTTATTGGTCTCCAATTGTCTAGTAAATGTGATTGTTCTGGTTTTTTACATAGAAGAGTTATCTTACCTGTTTTCATGTCTTGTGTCATTTGTTTTTGTGTTACTATATCTCTTAAAAATTCAGTATACGGTGTTTCTAATATGTTCCAGAATGTTCTGTAAAATTCAATGGGAAAACCATCTATTCCAGGACTGTTTTTTAATTTGAAATTAAAAATAGCATTTTTGACTTCTGCTGTAGTGATTTGTGCTTCTAAATTATCTTTTGTGTGTGGCGAAATTTTATTTGCATATCTTTCAGTTTCAAAAAGTTTATTAATGTCTGTCTGTCTGAGTTGGTATTGTTTAGTATATTCTTCATGTATGTGTTTTAAAATTACCTTACAATTTTGTGTTCTTGTGCCATTAATTTCTAATTCAGTTAAGTTTGTTACTTGCCTGGATTTGTGTTTGATTCTAGTAAGTAGACTATTGCAATCTTCCTCTTCAGCAATTTGGGCGTCATGATTTTTGTCGATGATGAGTTGCCCTTTCTGCTTATATAATTGCTGAAGAGTGTGTTTAATTTTGTGTATCTGTTGTTGATGATATGTTGTGTCTATTCTCTGTCTTCTAAGGAGATGTGTGCCATTTGTGGCAGCTTTCAGAAGTGCTCTAGTTTCATTAATCTGTGTTTTTAAATGTTGTGCTTTACTAATACCTTCTGTTCTGAGGAGTCTTCTAATTTTTGTTTTTAGGTTCTGCCACCAGTTCTGATCAAAACTGGTGGTCTTTGAGACATCCTCAGTAATGCAGTCAGCAACTTTTGTCTGTATTTCCTCGTCTTCTAGGAGTGTTGTGTTCATCTTCCAAGTGCTTCTACCTCTTGCCTGTGTTTTGGGATGTAAATCAAAATGTGCATGCACAAGGAGGTGATCACTGACCTCACAGGTGTGTGAGTTAATGTCAGTGTTGTAACTTCTGTAGTATGTATTGACAATGTTTTTGCTGACTAAAATCTTGTCAAGCCTGGATCCTGTTTTGTGTACTTTGTCGAACCTCGTGTGACCTGCAGTATCTGGGTTCATATGCCTCCAAATGTCAATAAGTTCCATGTCGTGTATAAATTTTGAAAAATGGGGTGCCTGGGAGGTAGGCATGTAATTCTCAGCAGGAACTTTGTCCAGGTGTGGGGCAACAATGCTGTTAAAATCCCCTCCAATGATAAGTCCATCATAGTTGTTATGCAAGTGTTGTCTTAAATCTTGATAAAAGTTGTAGTGCGAAAATGTCTGTTTGGGTAAATACACTGTAATTAGTTTAATTATGTATGTATGATACTTAATGTCAACAGATAAAATTCTACCTTCAATGTCTGTGTTGTATCTGAGTACCTGTATGTTTCTGTTGTTGTGATTAATAATTATTCCCACTCCTCTACTCTTACAGGTGCCATTGGAGAAGTAGGATAATTGTGGAAAAAGGTGTCTAAAATGCAGTATTCTTCTAGTATTTGGGAAATGTGTCTCTTGGAGAAACAGAATGTCACAATTGGTCTGCAAAAAATGACCAATGATGACCTTCTGCTTCTCCAGTGTGAAGCCTCTCACATTGAGGGACTGACACCGCAGTGTCAGGTCTGAATACTTACAGTAATTGGCCATGGAAAAGAGAAAAACAAAAGAAACAAAAACAAAAAGAGAAAAAAAGATCACTGGGAGGACCAGAAAGACATTTCAGATCTTCCAGTAATACAAGGAGATGACAGGCCAGTAAAGGTCCACCAAAAAGGAGAAAAAAGAAAGGAAAAAAAAAGAAAAAAAGAAAAACAGTAATTTGGGCAAATGGTGGCCTGAACTGACCTGTCACACAAATCATCCAGAAAAGATTGACATTTGCAGTAAAAGTATTGAAAAATAAAAATTTAAAGTAAAAAAAATTAAAGTAAGACTTGAGATTATTATATAAAATTTTCCAAGATTGTCTGTAGTAAATGTTTGAACAATTGACATAGTTATAAAATTTCAGTTTCTTAATAAAGGCTGATGGTTTAATAATATAAGAGTCAATTTTATTTTTTTTCAGGCTTATTGTAAGTTGTAAGAGTTCTTCAATTTTTGCAGAATTCTGTTGCTGTGAAAGTTGAAAGTTTGTAGTGGAGACGTAAAAAACATTGAAGAAGTAATGTCTCTGATGAAGTGTGAGATTTCAAAACACAGTTTGATGATTTTGTATAAGACTTGGAGGAGGGTAAGTGAAGTATTTTTGCCATAAGATTCAATTCCATTAATATAAGGAAAAACTTTGAGCAATTTCAAAACAAGTAAATAGAAAATAAATAATGCAAAACTTAACAGCAAAATAAAAAGTAAGCAATAAATAAAAAGTAAGTATTTAAAGGTAAGACTAATATAGCCTAAATAGAAATAAACCAATGTATTTGTAAGTATCCAGATGTAAGAAGAACAAGTTGATGGCCAGTTAAAAATGTTGCAAGATGAATAATCAATGTGAGAGACAGTGTGATGTAATGTTGTGTTGGCAATGCCAGGTGAGATGTAAAGTGTATGTAGGGAGTGCATAAAAAAGGTGGCACCAAAAAAAATTAAAAAAAGAATGACAAGCATAGTTAGATATAAAAAAATCCAAAGAGGTAAAAGGCAAGTGAGGGCGAGCACAGTGGCCTTGCAAGAGGCCCTCGTGTTGGCAGTCACTTTAAAAATACTCTGATAGTAATAACAGCACATACTAAACGAAAAAACTATTATCAAGAAAAATAAAATAAGATATATATAAAAACAATTCCAAGAAGTATTAATTTGCTCCACAAGGGAGTTCCAAAGAGATGTAAAATGGTAATTACCTAGAATCCAAAGAATATGAAAAATTTCATTCTTATAAAAGTAGCTATAATAAACAATTATAATAAAAATTAGTAATAAAGTACGAAACTTAAGGTAATTATAGTAATCTAAATAGTAAATATGTATAATGTTCCAATTATATACAGCAAAAGGACAAATAATATTTTCTTTATGAGGTTGAGTTCCCCAAATATAGTAAAAATTAAAAATCTGTTTAAAAAGGAAAAACAACATATAAAAATGGTTAAAGGGTAGAATGTAAATTAAAAGTTCCTTGTTATACAACAAGATCTCATTAATATAAATGTCGAACTGGAGGCACTTAGCCCCCTCATTGCTACTCACATGAGTAGCAGGAGAAAAGCACATAGGAAGGAAGAGGCCCAGAAAGAGCCTCAACGAAGGATTAGTCCTCCATCGCGGCGGAAGAGCCATCAGGGTCGGAGAGGTGTAAATCTTTGGCCAAATCGGCCATATCTTGCTCCTTCCTGACCTGTGTCTCTTCAGTTAAAAAGTCTGAAAAGGTTAATTTTTTTCTTTGATTGGGTTTTTCTTCTGTATTTTTATAATTCCGTAATTTTTTTCCGATCAGATTTTGTTTTTTCCTGTCAGTCGCTTTGCTGTTTTTTTTCTTCAATTTTCTCTTTAATGTTACGTTTGATGTCTCCATCTGTTCCGCGTCCGTTGAAATCTCACTCTCTGCGTTTTGTGGGGCTTGGGCCATTTCGCATGTTACGATTTCTTTGGCTTGTGCCTCTTCCTTCTGTTTTATTATTTCTGATTTGTTCCCTCCTTCTTCAGTAGGGGGGGGGGGGTCTCGGGAATAATGGTTTCTGCTGAATCCTCCTTGTGTTGAGGATCTTTTGTGGGATTTTGATTTCCATTTTCTTCTGAAATTGCCACTTTATTACCGCTTGCAGGGTTATTTTCCTGCCCCTTGGTAACTTCTGTGGTGTTTTCGTGCTCAACTTCCATTTCTGTTGTTTCTGTGTTTTGTTTTCCATCCTCGGTGGAGGCCAAAACAACTTTTTTGGGCGTTTCCGCCGCGAGCGCAGCCGCATTTGCGAAAGTACGTACCGTACAATCTTTGCGTTTATGTGCTGCGTCGCGGCAATTGTCGCATGGTTCACCACAATCATCGTATTCGTGGCCCGCTTTCTTACAATTGACACAAATGATTACTGTACAATCAGTGGCAACGTAGCCACTCTGGCTGCACTTCTTACATACTTTTTGCAGCCCAGAGTAGGCCACCATGCCATTAAATCTCCCAATCTTGAAAAAATTGGGGATCGGCTTCTCCATATTTATTTTCAAAATTCGAGTCCCCGTATACAAATGAGACAGTTCCTCGTCTCTATGTCTCTCTCTGGTGTTAGAAGTAATTTTTCCATATTGGCTAAAATGGCTTGAGATCACTTCAGAGTCCATTTCAACCGGGAGTCTCTTAACGTAAACAACCGTCTCGTCGTTATCTAATCTGTTTACATTTATGTTGACTCCGTCTAACTCATAAGGCGATCGCGTTACATACTTCATCATAGTTTCAGTTTTTACAAATGTAATATATGTAACACCGGGTGCTACAAATTGTACTGCCTCAATGGCACCTTTACCATCCTCCTTCATTATATTTTTAGCTACAGACTTGTAATCTAAAGTCTCGTGCTTAAAGCAGCACGTAAGCTTACGTTGTAGCTTCCGCTCAGCTGCGAGCTGCTGACGGGCAGCCATGTTGGCCCCGTAGCAATGTCCGCCTCAGGCAGCAAGTTGTCAACAACTCGTGATCGAAACCGAAACCACTTGCACAAACCGTTAAAAGGACACAAAAACTCAGAAAACACTCACTAAACGATGTGCAAAAGTCCGCACAGCAGTTAGGCAAGTTAGTCCATCGTTTTAAGATCAAGCAGCTGTTTATTTGCAGGAAATTTGTTTAGTACGTGACATCACAAAACTTCTGACAAACTTGATCAGCAGAACTCTCGATCGAAATGTCACGAAACAGTTGTTGAAAATTGAAAAACCGCGTATTTTCTCCACACCTCGTGATTGGCTGAGAGAAACCACGAATTCTCATTGGTCGGTTTGCAAACGCTACAACAACCTACTGAATCGTTCCAAAATTCAAACATACCTTGCCGAAATTATTTATTTTTAAGATTAAATACGTAAACAAAATTTATTTATTACAAAACTACGCATTGTTGAATAAAAATTTATACTTCTTGCCAACAATCTAGGATGATCAAACGTAACATTTCTATATGAATGCAATGTAGAACACTGCAACTACAATTTGTTTCTTTTAAGCATAGCATAATTTTCGACATATACCATTATTTCCCCACTTAAGAAATACCTACTTTTCTAAAGCATACCTTGAATAAGATCGTCTAATAAAGGTAATAAATACCCCCTCAAGCAGCTGCTTGCCACATAGGTCTGAGAGGATGGCAGGACCACAACAATACATTTGATTAATTTTTTAACAACTCTACCTCATTTTTCCAAAACGTTTAGTGGACAAAAATAAATCGAATATTCACCACACAGGCCTCATCAATTACAACCTGAGAGATCCATTTTTTTTTTCATAACTTTCGTTATATTTTCACTTCAATAGAACCAAATAAACTGACACCCAATTAGTGCACATTTTCATATCTTGCAATCTCATAATTAACTTAACATTGCCTTCACTTATGAAAACTCTATACCCTAGTGTGAGCACCTTAGAAAGACAGACACACACAAATACACACACACTTTTCACATTTCCCCCTCCATATTTGAAAGTATTTCTCCTATCACACTACCTACATTACATTACAACACAAGTATTTCAAATAATCGAAAACAGTCCTATTTGATTTCTAGCATTAATACATAATTGACAAGCCGCTATTTCAGACAGTGTAAATTTTAAATGTATTTCTCCTAATAGAAATGGCAAATTAAATACTTAAAACTGTGAAAAATTCATTTAACGCCACTTAATGAGCTGTTTGCCTCCAAAAAAAATTTTTCTATTCAAAACTGCACGTAATACTGTATACTGTACAGAAAATGAGTTCTCTAGAAACAAAAGCAAGTTCACTACTTTAAAATGTTATGCTTAGAAATTATCACCATTTCACACCTTTCATTTTATCACCTACAAAGACTCGGAATTTGTGATCGCACTCCTAAACTTTGGGGGAGAAAAACATAGGTACCACATGTAAAAAGAATGTGACACGCAACTACACAACCAACACCAGTGTCAAGTAAAAGACACATAATTTTCAAATTGACAAATTTCAACATAACTCTTGTCTTATTCAACGAGCTTAAAGATAACAAATTTCATTACTACATGTGAAACTTCCTCTGAAGCTCATTCTCTACTATTTCCTAAGTATAGGACTTTAAAAATTTAAAACATAAAGTTCTACTGCTATTACAATGTTCAGTAGAAGGTTATAACATAACAGATAGTGTATGTCGATTCTGTTTCTTCTTCCTTTAACTTTTCATTAATGATAGAACAAACTCCACTACATCCATATCATACTCCTGTAACTATCAATCAAAAATGAACCCTAAAACTTTCAAACTTCTGGCAGGTATCTACAAGTAATTAATCCACTGAATTAAAGGTAACAGTGCAATAAGTTCCAATCATTGTCTCCATTTATGCCTCGATAACTATAGTTTGTTTATTTCCCCACTTGAATTGTACTTTTTATCACACAAAACTTAACTAAGCTGCGTACGTACCCCAATATTCATTCAAATCTATTTTTTTCTACACTTTTCTCTTCCTCTGTGAACAAAATAATCATTAATACTAAGTAACACTCTTGAAAGCCATCCCATGGACGAGTGGTTAGCGCGCTTGGCTACTGATTTAAGGGACTTGGGTTCGAGCCCCAGGTTGGTTGGTTGTTTGGAGTTTTATGGCGCATGAGCTACTGAGGCTATAATGCGCCAAACCAGGTAAAAATATGCTAAAAAACAAATACTCCTCAACCAAAATTAAAAAACAAATGCTGGAAAAGGTAAAAAATAAAACCAACAAGATATATATATATAACAGAAATAAAAAGTAAAGTGTAAAACAACAAATGTGTAGATAGTTGGTTGGTTGGTTGGTTGTTTGGGGTTTTTTGGCGCAATAGCAACTAAGGCTATATTGCGCCAAACAAACGATAAAAAGGGTAAAAGACATGAAAACCCACAACCAAAGTTAAAAGAGACACAAATAACACATAATAAAAACGAGATGTAGGAAAAGAGTAAAAGAGAGCAACAAGTGTAAAATCAATAAGTATAAAATCAACAATAACAATGGGTGTATAGGACCCATGTAAAAAACAACAGGTAAAACACAGCTAAAAAACCAGTAAAGAGAAAATTCATAAACGAGTAAAATAACCGGTAAAGCGTAAAAAGTCGAAAACAGTGTTAAAATAGCAATGATCTGATAAAAGATGTCCGAGTGTAAGGGGCTCGGACGTAAAATCGTGAAAGTTAAAAAACAGACGTCTTTCAAGTTTAAAACAAACACAGTCAATTAAAATATGCTTCACAGTTAAAACGGTGTCACAAAACTCGCACTTAGGTACTGCGTCCGCCTTAAGAAGAAAAGAGTGTGTTAAAAACGAGTGACCTAAGCGGAGCCGAGCAAGGACAACTTCCTCCTTACGATTCCTGCGAAAACAAGACTGCCACGGTTTGACAATGGGCTTGATCTCAAAGAGCTTGTTACCAACCTGTTCAGACCAAGATCTCTGCCACTGTGCCCGGAGCTCGATGGTGAAACGCTGCCGGAAATCCACATATGGAACCGGCAACGGAGAGTCGGACAGGGGCGTTGCTGACCTGGCAGCAGAATCTGCCAAATCATTGCCCCTGATTCCGACATGACCGGGCACCCAACAGAAGAGAATCGTGGTGGTGGCTGCCAGACGATGGAGCTGCTGGCGGATCGTGGAGAGAACAGGGTGAGGCCGATGCCTCACCGAGATCAAAGCCTGTAGCGAGCTAAGCGAGTCGGTGTAAAGCACACACCGACGATGATGCTTAGCTGCTATATGGTCCAAGGCAATGCTGATAGCATGCAACTCAGCAGTGAAGATGGAACACTGCTGTGGGATCTGGTCTGCAATGATTACATCACAGCAGACCATGGCTGATCCCACGGAAGTGCCGGACTTCGAGCCATCTGTGAAGACAGGCAAGAAGTCCGGGTGCGCAGCACGATGGCTGGCAAAGAGTTGCCGGTATACACAGTCGGGTGTAAAGGCCTTCCCCGTCCCGCACAGGGAAAAATCGCAGGAAGGGGAAACAGCGAGCCAAGGTGGAAGTGGCTCAGCTGTCGACTGTGCGATGCTATCGAGACTGGTGTTGATGTCTCTGAGGTTGGTTGGTTGGTTGGTTGTTTGGAGTTTTATGGCGCATGAGCTACTAAGGCTATAATGCGCCAGACAAGGTAAAAATATGCTAAAAAACAAATACTCCGCAACCAAAATTAAAAAACAAATGCTCGAAAGGGTAAAAATTAAAACCAACAAGATATATATATAACAGAAATAAAAAGTGAGGTGTAAAACAACAAATGTGTAGATAAATAAATACAGTACAGACAAAGGATAAAACTAGCCCAGGTGTAAATGACCTAGGCAGACGGTGAATAAATTACAAATGATTAAAATTATAATCTGGTAAAATATCCTGTAAACTGTAAAAAGGCAAAAATTGGAGATAAAATGGCACTATCAGATAAAAGATGTCCGAGTGTAAGTGGCTCGGACGTAAAATTGTGAAAATTAAAATACAAACGACGTTCTAGGTTAAAACATGGACATTCAATTAAAATATGTTTGATTGTTAAAATGGTGTCACAAAACTCGCACTTAGGCACGTCGTCCGCCCGTAAAAGAAACGAATGAGTAAGAAACGAGTGACCTAAGCGGAGCCGAGCAAGTACAACTTCCTCCTTGCGATACCTGCGGTAACAAGACTGCCATGGTTTGATGATAGGTTTGATCTCGAAGAGCTTGTTGGTAAGCTGTTCCGACCAAGATCTCTGCCACTGTGCCCGGAGCTCGGTGGAAAAACGCTGCCGGAAATCCAGATAGGGAACCGGCAACGGAGAGTCGGACAGGGGCGTGGCTGACCTGGCAGCAGAATCTGCCAAATCATTACCCCTGATTCCGACGTGACCGGGCACCCAACAGAAGAGAATCGTGGTGGTGGCTGCCAGACGATGGAGCTGCTGGCGGATCTTGGAGAGAACAGGGTGAGGCCGATGCCTCACTGAGATCAAAGCCTGTAGCGAGCTAAGCGAGTCGGTGTAAAGCACACACCGACGATGATGCTTAGTCGCCACGTGGTCCAAGGCGAGACTGATAGCGTGCAACTCTGCAGTGAAGATGGAACACTGCAGTGGGATCTGGTCTGCAATGATTACATCACAGCAGACCATGGCTGATCCCACCGAAGTGCCGGACTTCGAGCCATCTGTAAAGACAGGCAAGAAGTCCGGGTGCTCAGCACGATGGCTGGCAAAGAGTTGCCGGTACACACAGTCGGGTGTAAAGGCCTTCCCCGTCCTGCACAGGGAAAAATCGCAGGTAGGGGAAACAGCGAGCCATGGTGG
Source organism: Ryuthela nishihirai (assembly GCA_038380435.1). Taxonomy (NCBI): domain Eukaryota; kingdom Metazoa; phylum Arthropoda; class Arachnida; order Araneae; family Heptathelidae; genus Ryuthela; species Ryuthela nishihirai. Next base: position 91,576,234 of record JAWZYU010000011.1, read on the forward strand.
AAGTGGCTCAGCTGTCGACTGTGCAACGCTATCGAGACTGGTGTTGATGTCTCTGAGGTAGCCTCGGACTCGCAAACCAAAAGGACGAATGGCAGTCGGCCGATTATTGTAAAGCATTTCCCACTTCGGACTGAAAACGCAGTCCCAAGTGGGATGGCCAGGCAGGGATCGCAATTTAGAAGCATATTGTAGGGACAACTGCTGACGGCGAAGAGATAAAGACGGTTCGTCGGTCTCAACGTAAAGACTCTGGACCGGTGAGGTGCGGAAGGCTCCCGTGCAAACACGGAGAGCCTGATGATGGAGGGGGTCCAGCACCTTCACCACCGAATCCCGGGCCGAGTCGTACACCTGGGATCCGTAGTCCAGTTTCGATCGGACAAGTGCACGGTACAGGCGGAGCAAAGAACATCGGTCTGCCCCCCAAGAAAGGGAGGAGAGGACCTTGACGATGTTCAATGCCCGCGTGCACTTGGACCTGAGATGACGTATGTGTGGTAAAAAGGTCAATTTCCGATCGAATATGAGACCGAGAAACTTGGTCTCCGCCACAACTGGAATGATGTTACCCCCGAGCCGCAGCTCGGGATCCAGATGAAGATTACGCTTGTGGCAAAAGTGCACACAAGCGGTCTTCTGTGGGGAGAACCGAAACCCGTTTGCCGTCGCCCAAACCGAAAGATTGTTCAGGGCAATTTGCAGTTGTCTTTCAATGACCCTCATGCTGGAAGATGAGCAAAAGATGCTAAAGTCATCAACATAGAGGGCATTGCCTACGGATGGAGGAAGTTGTCTAGTTATGGAATTAATCTTGACAGCGAAAAGCGTAACACTCAGAACGCAGCCTTGTGGCACCACCTGTTCTTGGGGGTACGGCCGCGACAGAGTGTTACCGACACGGACACGAAAAGAGCGTGTCGATAAGAAGTTGGAGATGAAGATCGGCATGTGACCTCTCAAGCCGAAGCTGTGGAGGTCACGAAGAATGCCGAATCTCCAAGCCGTGTCGTACGCTTTTTCGATGTCGAAGAAAATTGACACCAGGTGCTCTCTACGTAAAAAAGAATTCCTGATAGCCGATTCGAGGCGTATCAGGTGGTCAAGAGTTGACCGTTGCCTGCGAAAGCCACACTGGGTGTTGGAAAGAAGGTTGTGGTGTTCTAAATACCAGATGAGTCTGGCATTTACCATTCTTTCCAACACCTTGCACACGCAGCTCGTCAATGCGATGGGACGATAATTAGAAGGAATCTTGGGATCTTTCCCTGGCTTGGGGAAGGCCAAGACGATGGCCTCCCGCCAGGAGTCCGGAAACTGCTCCTCGAGAAAAATGCGATTGAAGAGATGGAGCAGCCGATCCTTACTCGATGGTGAACGATGTTGGAGCATGGCATAATGGACATTGTCCGGCCCAACAGCAGAGGCACGAGAAGAGTGCAGAGCAAGGCGAAGCTCCTCCGCTGTGAATGGCCTGTTGTAAGGCTCCAGGCCATTCGAGTGGAAAGACAGCGGAGAGCGCTCCGCCCTGCCCTTCTGGGCCAGAAACTCGGGGGAGTAAGAGGAAGACGAAGAGATGGAAGAGAAGGACTCCCCCAGAGTGTCGGCAATTGCTTTGGGATCAGCAATTGCCTGTCCATTTTGCTCCAGGATCGATAACGAGTGGGAGGTGTAGTTCCCACTCATCTTCCGGACTTTATCCCACACGACCTTAGAACTAGTCGTGCGGGTGATGGAAGACGTATACTTGATCCAAGATTCCTTCTGGCTCTGGCGTCGGACGAAACGAGCTTTCGCCCTGGCGCGTTTGAAATTTTCAAGGTTGGGGGACGTCGGATATCTCCGAAACACCCCCCAAGCCTTGTTCTGAGCCTTACGAGCTGCGGTGCATTCTGGATTCCACCACGGTTTCGGAAAGCGAGGAAACCGTGTAGAAGTTTGAGGAATCGTTGATGCAGCTGCATCTACGATACAGTCCGTTATCTCCGCTACTGCCACATTGATTGGCTCCTGGCTGACAGAGTGGTCGTCGAGCTCAGAGAGCAGCTCGAAACCACCCCAGTCAGCCCGATCAAGCCTCCACCGTGAGACGCGTGAAGGGCTGCAAGGCCCCCCACGGGAGATGGTGCACACCACGGGGAGGTGATCGCTTCCGTACGGGTTGTCCTCGACCTCCCATGTAAAGAGTGGAAGGATCGAGGAGGAGCAGATGGTGAGATCTATGGCAGTGAAAGTGCGGGTTGGGGAGTGAAAGTAAGTGCTGACACCGGTGTTCAACAGGGAGAGAGAAGGATCCAGGAGCCACTGCTCCAGGACCCCGCCCCTCCCGTTGGTGTCAGCACTGCCCCAAAGTGGACTGTGTCCGTTGAGGTCCCCCATAATGAGGAAGGGGGACGGCAGCTGCGAGACGAGATCATCAAGGTCTTCCTGGAAGACGATGCTCCCAGGTGGAAGATATACGGAGCAGACAGTCAGCGAGAACCCCACGAAGAGACGGATAGCTACCGCCTCCAAGGTGGTGGTGAGGGATACGACCTGGAATGGAGAATGGTTGCTCACGAGGATGGCGACACCCCCGCGAGCTGGACCATCTCCATCCCGGTCCCGGCGAACCAGTGAAAAGTGCCGGATCGTGGGATCTGTGACTGGCTGCAAGTAAGTCTCCTGCAGGCACACACAGATGGGCTGGTGTGCCTGAAGGAGGGCCTTGATGTCGTCAAGATTCCTCTGGAATCCACGACAATTCCATTGTAGGAGTGTGGCCATCTCAGGACTTAGAAGAGTGGGCGGACGACGTGTTTCTATTCAACTTAACCGCCGCAGAGGACGGTTTAGTGAATAGGGGGCGGTCGGTATCCATGTCCTCGGAATCGTCCGAGGGGCATGGATCGGTGACCGCCCTTTGAGGTGCAGTGATTTTCTTTTTGGGCCCCGGCGGGGGCCCCTTAGGTTTCGAAGGTCTTGCTGTCTGAGGACGGGAAGGAGGAGGCCTTCCGGTGGAGGTGGAAGGCTGAACTGCAGGAATGGAAACCGGGGTTGATGTCGAAGTCGACACCACCCTCGGTCTCGCCTGCGTAAGGAGGTATTTCGCAGCTGGCGAGAAAGACTCAGTAGGTGGTACACTGATGTCAGTCTGCACCGCAACCGAAGTCATTGGAACGATGGGCTTTCCAATGACTGCACTGGCATAGGAAACCTTGCCAGGCGGGGCGGGCGGTGCAGCAAGCTTTCTCGCCTCAGCGTACGAGCTGTTATTGACGACTTTGAGGCGTTGTACCTCCTTTTCCTCTTTCCACTTCGGACAGTCGCGGGAGTACGCCGGATGTTCGCCACTGCAGTTCACACAGCATGCCTTTTCAGCTGTGCAGTCAGGATCGAGATGATCCTTACTGCCACAGCGAGCACAGGTGGGCTTGCCCCTGCATGCTGTGCGGGCATGACCGTATATCTGACACTGAAAACAGCGCAGAGGATTTGGGATATACGGCCGAACCTCACAATGTAAATAACCTGCCTTGATGTAAGAAGGCAGGCTTGGCGTATTGAATGTCACAATCAACACCCGGGTGGGTGTTAATTTTCCATCACGGCGTGTCGAAACCCGGTGGACCGCTGTTACTCCTTGTGGTGTGAGCTCCGAGAGGATTTCCTCCTCAGTGACTTTGAGGAGGCCCCACTCGGTGATCACACCCCGAGAAGAATTCAAAGTTTTATGGGGAGTGACTTCGACAGCCACCCCACCAATATCTTTTACTTTCAGGAGCAATTCGGAATGTTTCGAACAAGCGGTCTCAACCTGCAAGTCGCCAGATCTTAAGCGCTTGACGGATTTTGGCTCTCCCGCAAGACCTTTCAAACCTTTATTAACGAAAAAAGGGGACATGTCCCCAAGTACCTGATCACCCGTGGAGTGAATGATCAGGAACTTTGGGAACGAAGACACAGACACAGAAGACAACGGCAGAGATAACTTTGACAACGAGGAAGATGGGGGCTCATGTCGAGCCCTCTTGTTGGCGGCGATCGCATTAATTTCATCACTCTCTCTCATGATTTTTTTGTGTGGTTCAGTGCCCGCTGTCCCCACCCTCCACGGAGCCCAACAAGGGGACGCCCAGTCGGGCGCCAGGGCTACGCAGGCACTATACCCACACAGACAGTGAGCCAAGCCCTCACAAATAAATAAAAGGAAAATAAAAAGAGAAATGTGCAGAACAAAAACGTTCTACACAAAAGAAACAAAGTTTAAAATAACAAAATTGTGAATGGCCAACCTGGCCTCACAAAGAAAAGATAACGACAAAAGGAAAATAAGTTGTGAGGAAACTTGTAAACCTGTACCCGGACCGTGGGCAAGGTTACTCACCGCTCTGCACGGTTGACCCTAGCAGGACCTGCCCACCAGCCGATTGCTCCTGGGGGGGCCACCCCAGGAGCTCCCGTTTACCGGAAGCAGAGGCCAAAGCAGTGTATAGCAGAGGCCCCGGAATCCGCTGCCCAGCCCCGCGACGGACAGGCTCCCCAATGGCAAGACGGCCAATGGGGACCACGCCAGTCATGAGCTGAGGAGAGAAGACGGGGACCCCCGAGCAACTGCCAGGATCCTCCTTTCCCGGGACACGGGTCTCCGCGCACGGCAAACACGCGGGCGAGCGTTTAGGACCCTGCGAAGGTAACCGAGCCAGCGGGAACCTTCACAGGGTGGTCCCCCTCACCACGTACAGGCGCTCACACCGAGGGGGATGTCTCTGAGGTAACCTCGGACACGCAAACCGAAAGGATGAATGGCAGTCGGCCGATTCTGGTATAACATTTCCCACCTGGGACTGAAAACGCAGTCCCAAGTGGGATGGCCAGGCAGGGATCGCAATTTTGATGCATACTGCAGGGACAACTGCTGACGGCGAATAGATAAAGGTGGTTCATCGGTCTCAATGTAGAGACTCTGGACCGGTGAAGTGCGGAAGGCCCCCGTGCACACACGGAGGGCCTGATGATGGAGTGGGTCCAGCACTTTCACCACCGAATCCCGGGCGGAGTCATACACCTGGGATCCGTAGTCCAGTTTCGACCGGACAAGTGCATGGTAAAGGCGGAGCAAAGAACATCGGTCCGCCCCCCAAGAGAGGGAGGAGAGGACCTTGATGATGTTCAATGCCCGCGTGCACTTGGACCGGAGATGTCGGATATGTGATAAAAAGGTCAATTTCCGGTCGAAGATGAGACCGAGAAACTTGGTCTCCGCCACAACTGGAATGATGTTACCCCCGAGCCGCAGCTCGGGGTCCAGATGAAGATTACGCTTGCGGCAAAAGTGCACGCAAGCGGTCTTCTGTGGGGAGAACCGGAACCCATTGGCCGTCGCCCAAACCGAGAGATTGTTCAGGGCAGTTTGCAGTTGTCGTTCAATGACCCTCATGCTGGACGATGAGCAAAAGATGCTAAAGTCATCAACATAGAGGGCATTGCCTACAGTCGGAGGAAGTTGCCGTGTAATGGAATTGATCTTGACAGCGAAAAGCGTAACACTCAGGACGCAGCCTTGAGGCACCCCCTGTTCTTGGGGGAAAGGCCGCGACAGAGTGTTGCCGACACGAACTCGAAAAATACGAGAAGATAAAAAGTTTGCAATGAAGATCGGCATGTGACCTCGCAAGCCGAAGCTGTGAAGGTCACGAAGAATGCCGAATCTCCATGCCGTGTCGTACGCTTTTTCGATGTCGAAGAAAATGGACACCAGGTGCTCTCTACGTAAAAAGGAATTCCTGATCGCCGATTCGAGGCGGATCAGGTGGTCTAAGGTAGACCGGTGCCTGCGAAAGCCACACTGGGTGTTGGAAAGAAGGCTGTGATGCTCCAAATACCAGGCCAGCCTGGTATTTACCATCCTTTCCAACACCTTGCAGACGCAGCTCGTCAACGCAATTGGACGATAATTCGAAGGAATCTTGGGATCTTTTCCTGGCTTAGGGAAGGCCAAGACGATGGCCTCCCGCCAGGAGTCCGGAAACTGCTCCTCGATGAAAATACGGTTGAAGAGGCGGAGCAGTCGATCCTTACTCGATGGTGAGAGATGTTGGAGCATGGCATAATGGACATTGTCTGGCCCCACAGCAGATGCACGAGAAGTGTGCAGAGCACGGCGAAGCTCCTCCGCTGTGAATGGCCTGTTGTAAGACTCCAGGCCATTCGAATGGAAGGACAGCGGAGAGCGTTCAGCCCTGCTCTTCTGGGCCAGAAACTCGGGGGAGTACGAGGAAGATGAGGAGATGGAGGAGAATGACTCCCCCAGAGTGTCGGCAAGTGCACGAGGATCAGCAATTGCCTGTCCATTGTGCTCCAGGATCGATAATGAGTGGGACGTGTACTTCCCACCCATCTTCCGGACCTTATCCCACACGACCTTAGAACTGGTTGTGCGGGTGATAGAAGATGTATATTTCATCCAAGATTCCTTCTGGCTCTGGCGCCGGACGAAACGGGCTTTCGCCCTGGCGCGTTTGAATGCTTCGAGGTTGGGGGACGTCGGATATCTCCGAAACACCCCCCAAGCCTTGTTCTGAGCCTTACGAGCTGCGGTGCAGTCGGTTGGTTGTTTGGGGTTTTTTGGCGCAATAGCAACTATGGCTATATTGCGCCAAACAAATGATAAAAAGGGATAAAAGTCTCATAACCCACAACCAAAGTTAAAATGAACACAAACAAAACGGCACAAAACACAAGTAAAAAGCCTAAAAAGTAACAACAAGTGTAGAAGTTAACAATAAAAATGGGTGTATAGGACCTATAGAAAACCACAAAACAAGAGTAAAAACTAGGAAACAGAGTAAAAATCAAATACGTGTAAAATAACCAGTAAAACGTAAAAAGTCGAAAACAGGAGTTAAAAACGATTCATCAGATAAAAGATGGCTGAGTGTAAGAGGCTCAGCCATAAAATTGTGGAAGGTAAAAAACAAACGTCGTTCAAGATTAAAAGCAAGACAATGAATTAAAATATGTTTAACAGTTAAAATGGTGTCACAAAACTCGCACTTAGGTACTGCGTCCGCCTTAAGTAGAAAAGAGTGAGTTAAAAACGAGTGACCTAAGCGGAGCCGAGCAAGGACAACTTCCTCCTTACGATTCCTGCGAAAACAAGACTGCCACGGTTTGACAATGGGCTTGATCTCGAAGAGCTTGTTAGCAACCTGTTCAGACCAAGATCTCTGCCACCGTGCCCGGAGCTCGATGGTGAAACGCTGCCGGAAATCCACATATGGAACCGGCAACGGAGAGTCGGACAGGGGCGTGGCTGACCTGGCAGCAGAATCTGCCAAATCATTGCCCCTGATTCCGACATGACCGGGCACCCAACAGAAGAGAATCGTGGTTGTGGCTGCCAGACGATGGAGTTGCTGGCGGATCTTGGAGAGAACAGGGTGAGGCCGATGCCTCACCGAGATCAAAGCCTGTAGCGAGCTAAGCGAGTCGGTGTAAAGCACACACCGACGATGATGCTTAGCTGCTATATGGTCCAAGGCAATGCTGATAGCATGCAACTCAGCAGTGAAGATGGAACACTGCAGTGGGATCTGGTCTGCAATGATTACATCACAGCAGACCATGGCTGATCCCACAGAAGTGCCGGACTTCGAGCCATCTGTGAAGACAGGCAAGAAGTCCGGGTGCGCAGCACGATGGCTGGCAAAGAGTTGCCGGTACACACAGTCGGGTGTAAAGGCCTTCCCCGTCCTGCACAGGGAAAAATCGCAGGAAGGGGAAACAGCGAGCCAAGGTGGAAGTGGCTCAGCTGTCGACTGTGCGATGCTATCGAGACTGGTGTTGATGTCTCGCAGGTAACCTCGGACACGCAAACCGAAAGGACGAATGGCAGTCGGCCGATTCTGGTATAACATTTCCCACCTGGGACTGAAAACGCAGTCCCAAGTGGGATGGCCAGGCAGGGATCGCAATTTTGATGCATACTGTAGGGACAACTGCTGACGGCGAATAGATAAAGATGGTTCATCGGTCTCAACGTAGAGACTCTGGACCGGTGAAGTGCGGAAGGCCCCCGTGCACACACGGAGGGCCTGATGATGGAGGGGGTCCAGCACCTTCACCACCGAATCCCGGGCGGAGTCATACACCTGGGATCCGTAGTCCAGTTTCGACCGGACAAGTGCACGGTAAAGGCGGAGCAAAGAACATCGGTCCGCCCCCCAAGAGAGGGAGGAGAGGACCTTGATGATGTTCAATGCCCGCGTGCACTTGGACCTGAGATGTCGAATATGAGATAAAAAGGTCAATTTCCGGTCGAAGATGAGACCGAGAAACTTGGTCTCCGCCACAACTGGAATGATGTTACCCCCGAGCCGCAGCTCGGGGTCCAGATGAAGATTACGCCTGTGGCAAAAGTGCACGCAAGCGGTCTTCTGTGGGGAGAACCGGAACCCATTCGCCGTCGCCCAAACCGAGAGATTGTTCAGGGCAGTTTGCAGTTGTCGTTCAATGACCCTCATGCTGGACGATGAGCAAAAGATGCTAAAGTCGTCAACATAGAGGGCATTGCCTACAGTCGGAGGAAGTTGCCGTGTAATGGAATTGATCTTGACAGCGAAAAGCGTAACACTCAGGACGCAGCCTTGAGGCACCCCCTGTTCTTGGGGGAAAGGCCGCGACAGAGTGTTGCCGACACGAACTCGAAAAATACGAGAAGATAAAAAGTTTGCAATGAAGATCGGCATGTGACCTCGCAAGCCGAAGCTGTGAAGGTCACGAAGAATGCCGAATCTCCATGCCGTGTCGTACGCTTTTTCGATGTCGAAGAAAACTGACACCAGGTGCTCTCGACGTAAAAAAGAATTCCTGATCGCCGATTCGAGGCGGATCAGGTGGTCTAAAGTAGACCGGTGCCTGCGAAAGCCACACTGGGTGTTGGAAAGAAGGCCGTGATGTTCCAAATACCAGGCCAGCCTGGTATTTACCATCCTTTCCAACACCTTGCAGACGCAGCTCGTCAATGCAATTGGACGATAATTCGAAGGAATCTTGGGATCTTTTCCTGGCTTAGGGAAGGCCAAGACGATGGCCTCCCGCCAGGAGTCCGGAAACTGCTCCTCGATGAAAATACGGTTGAAGAGTCGGAGCAGTCGATCCTTACTCGATGGTGAGAGATGTTGGAGCATGGCATAATGGACATTGTCTGGCCCCACAGCAGATGCACGAGAAGTGTGCAGAGCAAGGCGAAGCTCCTCCGCTGTGAATGGCCTGTTGTAAGACTCCAGGCCATTCGAATGGAAGGACAGCGGAGAGCGTTCGGCCCTGCTCTTCTGGGCCAGAAACTCGGGGGAGTAGGAGGACACAGAAGAGATGGTGGAGAATGACTCCCCCAGTAAGTCGGCAATTGCTCGAGGCGCAGCAATTGCCTGTCCATTGTGCTCCAGGATCGATAATGAGTGGGACGTGTACTTCCCACCCATCTTCCGGACCTTATCCCACACGACCTTAGAACTGGTCGTGCGGGTGATGGAAGATGTATATTTCATCCAAGATTCCTTCTGGCTCTGGCGCCGGACGAAACGGGCTTTCGCCCTGGCGCGTTTGAATGCTTCGAGGTTGGGGGACGTCGGATATCTCCGAAACACCCCCCAAGCCTTGTTCTGAGCCTTACGAGCTGCGGTGCAGTCGGGATTCCACCACGGTTTTGGGAACCGTGGAAACCGAGTCGAGGTCTGAGGAATAGTAGAGGCAGCTGCATGGACGATACAGTCCGTCAACTCCGCCACTGCGACATTGATGGGCTCCTGGCTGACAGAGCGATCATCGAGCTCAGACAAGAGCTCGAAGCCACAATGTGTAGATAAATAAATACAGTAGAGACAAAGGATAAAACTAGCCCAGGTGTAAATGACCTAGGCAGAAGGTGAAAAAATTACAAATGATTAAAATTATAATCTGGTAAAATATCCTGTATACTGTAAAAAGGCAAAAATTGGAGATAAAATGGTACTATCAGATAAAAGATGTCCGAGTGTAAGTGGCTCGGACGTAAAATTGTGAAAATTAAAATACAAACGACGTTCTAGGTTAAAACAAGGACATTCAATTAAAATATGTTTTATTGTTAAAATGGTGTCACAAAACTCGCACTTAGGTACGTCGTCCGCCCGAAGAAGAAACGAATGAGTAATATACGAGTGACCTAAGCGGAGCCGAGCAAGTACAACTTCCTCCTTGCGATTCCTGCGGTAACAAGACTGCCATGGTTTGATGAGAGGTTTGATCTCAAAGAGCTTGTTTGTAAGCTGTTCCGACCAAGATCTCTGCCACTGTGCCCGGAGCTCGATGGTAAAACGCTGCCGGAAATCCAGATATGGAACCGGCAACGGAGAGTCGGACAGGGGCGTGGCTGACTTGGCAGCAGCATCTGCCAAGTCATTGCCCCTGATACCGACGTGACCGGGTACCCAACAGAAATGGATGGTGGTGGTGGCCGCCAGACGATGTAGCTGCTGGCGGATCTTAGTAAGAACAGGGTGAGGCCGATGCCTCACCGAGATCAAAGCCTGTAGCGAGCTAAGCGAGTCGGTGTAAAGCACACACCGACGATGATGCTTAGTCGCCACGTGGTCCAAGGCGAGGCTGATAGCGTGCAACTCTGCGGTGAAGATGGAACACTGCAGTGGGATCTGGTCTGCAATGATTACATCACAGCAGACCATGGCTGATCCCACCGAAGTGCCGGACTTCGAGCCATCTGTAAAGACAGGCAAGAAGTCCGGGTGCTCAGCACGATGGCTGGCAAAGAGTTGCCGGTACACACAGTCGGGTGCAAAGGCCTTCCCCGTCCTGCACAGGGAAAAATCGCAGGAAGGGGAAACAGCGAGCCAAGGTGGAAGTGGCTCAGCTGTCGACTGTGCAACGCTATCGAGACTGGTGTTGATGTCTCTGAGGTAGCCTCGGACACGCAAACCAAAAGGAGGAATGGCAGTCGGCCTATTATTGTAAAGCATTTCCCACTTCGGACTGAAAACGCAGTCCCAAGTGGGATGGCCAGGCAGGGATCGCAATTTAGACGCATATTGTAAGGACAACTGCTGACGGCGAAAAGATAAAGAAGGTTCGTCGGTCTCAACATAAAGACTCTGGACCGGTGAGGTGCGGAAGGCTCCCGTGCAAACACGGAGAGCCTGATGATGGAGGGGATCCAGCACCTTCACCACCGAATCCCGGGCCGAGTCGTACACCTGGGATCCGTAGTCCAGTTTCGATCGGACAAGTGCACGGTACAGGCGGAGCAAAGAACATCGGTCTGCCCCCCAAGAAAGGGAGGAGAGGACCTTGACGATGTTCAATGCCCGCGTGCACTTGGACCTGAGATGACGTATGTGTGGTAGAAAGGTCAATTTCCGATCGAATATGAGACCGAGAAACTTGGTCTCCGCCACAACTGGAATGATGTTACCCCCGAGCCGCAGCTCGGGATCCAGATGAAGATTACGCTTGTGGCAAAAGTGCACACAAGCGGTCTTCTGTGGGGAGAACCGAAACCCGTTTGCCGTCGCCCAAACCGAAAGATTGTTCAGGGCAATTTGCAGTTGTCTTTCAATGACCCTCATGCTGGAAGATGAGCAAAAGATGCTAAAGTCATCAACATAGAGGGCATTGCCTACTGATGGAGGAAGTTGTCTAGTTATAGAATTAATCTTGACAGCGAAAAGCGTAACACTCAGAACGCAGCCTTGTGGCACCCCCTGTTCTTGGGGGTACGGCTGCGACAGAGTGTTACCGACACGGACACGAAAAGAGCGTGTCGATAAGAAGTTGGAGATGAAGATCGGCATGTGACCTCTTAAGCCGAAACTGTGGAGGTCACGAAGAATGCCGAATCTCCAAGCCGTGTCGTACGCTTTTTCGATGTCGAAGAAAATTGACACCAGGTGCTCTCTTCTTAAAAAAGAATTTCTGATAGCCGATTCGAGGCGTATCAGATGGTCAAGAGTTGACCGTTGCCTGCGAAAGCCACACTGGGTGTTGGAAAGAAGGCCGTGATGTTCTAAATACCAGACGAGTCTGGCATTTACCATTCTTTCCAACACCTTGCACACGCAGCTCGTCAATGCGATTGGACGATAATTGGAAGGAATCTTGGGATCTTTGCCTGGCTTGGGGAAGGCCAAGACGATGGCCTCCCGCCAGGAGTCCGGAAACTGCTCCTCGAGAAAAATGCGATTGAAGAGATGGAGCAGCCGATCCTTACTCGATGGTGAAAGATGTTGGAGCATGGCATAATGGACATTGTCCGGCCCTACAGCAGAGGCACGAGAAGAGTGCAGAGCAAGGCGAAGCTCCTCCGCTGTGAATGGCCTGTTGTAAGGCTCCAGGCCATTCGAGTGGAAAGACAGCGGAGAGCGTTCCGCCCTGCCCTTCTGGGCCAGAAACTCGGGGGAGTAAGAAGAAGAAGAAGAGATGGAGGAGAACGACTCCCCCAGAGTGTCGGCAATTGCTTTGGGATCAGCAATTGCCTGTCCATTGTGCTCCAGGATCGATAACGAGTGGGACGTGTAGTTCCCACTCATCTTCCGGACTTTATCCCACACGACCTTGGAACTAGTCGTGCGGGTTATGGATGACGTATACTTGATCCAAGATTCCTTCTGGCTCTGGCGTCGGACGAAACGAGCTTTCGCCCTGGCGCGTTTGAAGTTCTCGAGGTTGGGGGTTGTCGGATATCTCCGAAACACCCCCCAAGCCTTGTTCTGAGCCTTACGAGCTGCGGTGCAATCTGGATTCCACCACGGTTTCGGAAAGCGAGGAAACCGTGTAGAAGTTTGAGGAATTGTTGATGCAGCTGCATCTACGATACAGTCCGTTATCTCCGCTACTGCCACATTGATTGGCTCCTGGCTGACGGAGTGGTCGTCGAGCTCAGAGAGCAGCTCAAAACCACCCCAGTCAGCCCGATCCAGCCTCCACCGTGAGACGCGTGAAGGGCTGCAAGGCCCCCCACGGGAGATGGTGCACACCACGGGGAGGTGATCGCTTCCGTACGGGTTGTCCTCGACCTCCCATGTAAAGAGTGGAAGGATCGAGGAGGAGCAGATGGTGAGATCAATGGCAGTGAAAGTGCGGGTTGGGGAGTGAAAGTAAGTGCTGACACCGGTGTTCAACAGGGAGAGAGAAGGATCCAGGAGCCACTGCTCCAGGACCCCACCCCTCCCGTTGGTGTCAGCACTGCCCCAAAGTGGACTGTGTCCGTTGAGGTCCCCCATAAAGAGGAAGGGGGACGGCAGCTGCGAGACGAGATCATCAAGGTCTTCCTGGAAGACGATGCTCCCAGGGGGAAGATATACAGAGCAGACAGTCAGCGAGAACCCCACGAAGAGACGGATGGCTACCGCCTCTAAGTTGGTGGTGACGTTTACGACCTGGAATGGAGAATGGTTGCTCACGAGGATGGCGACACCCCCGCGAGCTGGACCATCTCCATCCCGGTCCCGGCGAACCAGTGAAAAGTGCCGGATCGTGGGATCTGTGACTGGCTGCAAGTATGTCTCCTGCAGGCACACACAGATGGGCTGGTGTGCCTGAAGGAGGGCCTTGATGTCATCTAGATTCCTCTGGAATCCACGACAATTCCATTGTAGGAGTGTGGCCATCTCAGGACTTAGAAGAGTGGGCGGACGACGTGTTCCTATTCAACTTAACCGTCGCAGAGGACGGTTTAGTGAATAGGGGGCGGTCGGTATCCATGTCCTCGGAATCGTCCGAGGGGCATGGATCGGTGACCGCCCTTTGAGGAGGAGTGATGATTTTCTTTTTTGGCCCCGGTGGGGGCCCCTTCGGTTTGGAAGGTCTTGCTGTCTGAGGACGGGAAGGAGGAGGCCTTCCGGTGGAGGTGGAAGGCTGAGCTGCAGGAATGGAAACCGGGGTTGATGTCGAAGTCGACACCACCCTCGGTCTCGCCTGCGTGAGGAGGTACTTCGCAGCTGGCGAGAAAGACTCAGTAGGTGGTACACTGATGTCAGTCTGCACCGCAACCGAAGTCATTGGAACGATGGGCTTTCCAATGACTGCACTGGCATAGGAAACCTTGCCAGGCGGGGCGGGCGGTGCAGCAAGCTTTCTCGCTTCAGCATACGAGATGTTGTTGATGACTTTGAGGCGTTGTACCTCCTTTTCCTCCTTCCACTTCGGACAGTCGCGGGAGTACGCCGGATGTTCGCCACTGCAGTTCACACAGCATGCCTTTTCTGCTGTGCAGTCAGGATCGAGATGATCCTTACTGCCACAGCGAGCACAGGTGGGCTTGCCCCTGCATGCTGTGCGGGCATGACCGTATATCTGACACTGAAAACAGCGCAGAGGGTTTGGGATATACGGCCGAACCTCACAATGTAAATAACCTGCCTTGATGGAAGTAGGCAGGCGTGCCGTGTTGAATGTAACAATTAACACCCGGGTGGGTGTTAATTTCCCATCACGACGTGTCGAAACCCGGTGGACCGCTGTTACTCCTTGAGGTGTGAGCTCTGAGAGGATTTCCTCCTCAGTGACTTTGAGGAGGCCCCACTCGGTGATCACACCCCGAGAGGAATTCAAAGTTTTATGGGGAGTGACTTCGACAGCAACCCCTCCAATATCTTTTACTTTCAGGAGTAGTTCGGAATGTTTTGAACAAGCGGTCTCAACCTGCAAGTCGCCAGATCGTAAGCGCTTGACGGATTTCGGCTCTCCCGCAAGACCTTGTAAACCTTTGTTAACAAAAAAAGGGGACATGTCCCCGAGCACCTGATCACCCGTGGAGTGGATGATCAGGAACTTCGGGAACGAAGACACAGACACAGAAGACGACGGCAGAGATAACTTAGACAAAGAGGAAGATGGGGGCTCATGTCGAGCCCTCTTGTTGGCGGCGATCGCATTATTATCATCATTCTCTCTCATGGTTTGTTTTGTGTGGTTCAGTGCCCGATGTCCCCACCCTCCACGGAGCCCAACAAGGGGACGCCCAGTCGGGCGCCAGGGCTACGCAGGCACTATACCCACACAGACAGTGAGCCAAGCCCTCACAAATAAATAGAAGGAAAATAAATAGAGAAATGTGCAGAACAAAAACGTTCTACACAAATGAAACAAAGCGTAAAATAACAAAATTGTGAATGGCCAAACTGGCCTCACAAAGAAAGGATAATTACAAAAGGAAAAGAAGTTGTGAGGAAACTTGTAAACCTGTACCCGGACCGTGGGCAAGGTTACTCACCGCTCTGCACGGTTGACCCTAGCAGGACCTGCCCACCAGCCGATTGCTCCTGGGTGGGCCACCCCAGGAGCTCCCGTTTACCGGAAGCAGAGGCCAAAGCAGTGTATAGCAGAGGCCCCGGAATCCGCTGCCCAGCCCCGCGACGGACAGGCTCCCCAATGGCAAGACGGCCAATGGGGACCACGCCAGTCATGAGCTGAAGAGAGAAGACGGGGACATCCGAGCAACTACCAGGATCCTCCTTTCCCGGGACACGGGTCTCCGCGCACGGCAAACACGCGGGCGAGCGTTTAGGACCCTGCGAAGGTAACCGAGCCAGCGGGAACCTTCACAGGGTGGTCCCCCTCACCACGTACAGGCGCTCACACCGAGGGGGCCGAGCCCCAGGTAAGGCATGGCTGTTTGTGTCGTTTTTCTACTGAGGGCCTGCCATCCTCTCAGACCTTCTACTGTGGCATATACACTGGCAGGCTCCTGTCAGACCACTGTGGCAAGCAGCTGCTTGAAGGGGTATTTATTTATTTTATTTATTTAACACCCTTGAAAAGTATCAGTGTACATGAATTTATCTCATATCTGTTACTTACACACTTAATGATTGATTGATTTAACTTTACGCTCACTGAGAGGTGCGATCTCTGGCTTTCTCTAAACTTAGATAGTAAATTGATATTAGAGTAGTTCAATTAATGAGTTATTAAGATCCCTTATTTTTTTATTCTTTATCCGTAAAGAAAATGCAAGTTTATGTTCAAAATGTATACAAAAACATAATTTATAGAACAAATTAATAATTAATTTAATTATATTTTAGTCCAAAGGTCAGTTTCTAGAAGAAATTATCCCATTAGTTCATATATATATACCTCCTGATTTCTAAATTAGGGTTGTCTAATACGTTTATAATACTAAATTCATTAATTTTAAGAGATTTTAGTTCATTAAAATAATTTTTTCTGGGAATATAATGTTTTGGGTAACTTAACATAATGTGATTAATAGTTTCAGGTATTTTACATAAAGTGCAGTTAGGTGATTTAATTTTTTTGATTGAGTATAGATAAGTATTAAGTGTGACAGCTCCAGTTCTTAATTTTAATTAGTAGTTTTCTACAAAGACCCCTCGATGCGAGAGCCTGTCCGTGGTGAGGGGATCACCCTGTGAAGGTTCCGCTGGCTCGGTTACCTTCACAGGGTCCTAAACGCTCGCCCGCGTGTTTGCCGTGCGCCGTGACCCGTGTCCCTGGAAAGGAGGATCCTGGCAGTTGCTCAGGGGTCTTCTCTCCCCAGCTCATGACTGGTGGGGTCCCCTTTAGCCGTTTTGCCATTGGGGAGCCCCCCTCGATGCGAGAGCCTGTCCGTGGTGAGGGGACCACCCTGTGAAGGTTCCGCAGGCTCGGTTACCTTCACAGGGTCCTAAACGCTCGCCCGCGTGTTTGCCGTGCGCGGAGACCCGTGTCCCTGGAAAAGAGGATCCTGGCAGTTGCTCAGGGGTCCCCGTCTTCTCTCCCCAGCTCATGACTGGTGGGGTCTCCTTTGGCCATTTTGCCATTGGGGAGCCTGTCTCTCGCGGGGCTGGGCAGCGAATTCCGGGGCCGCTGCTATACACTGCTTTGGCCTCTGCTTCAGGTAAACGGGAGGTCCTGGGGCGGCCCCCTCAGGATCAATCGGCTGGTGGGCTGGTCCTGCTAGGGTCAACTGTGCAGATCGGTGAGTAACCTTGTCCACCGTCCGGACAACGGTTTGCGAGTTTCCCCACACATTTACTAATTTTGTAGTTTTCTTTCTTTTGTGAGGCCAGCTCTTGCCTCACACTTTATTGCTTTGTTGCTTCTTTTCTTTTGTGGGAACTCCGACGAGTTTCCCACAATTTCTCTTTTCCTTTTCCTTTTTGTTTTGTAGTGAGGGCTTGGCTCACTGGCTGTGTGGGTATGGTGCCCGGGCAGCCCTGGCGCCCAACTGGGCGTCCCCTTGTTGGACTCCATGGTGGGTGGGGACAACGGGCACTGAATTCCCCAAAAACAACCATGAGTACAACTACTCATAATTCACCGATCAATGCTGCGAAGAGGGCTCGCCATGAACCCCCAACTTCTGTGTCTTTGCCTTCGTCTTCGCGTGTGTCTCCGTCTCCGAAGTTCCTGATCATCCACTCTACGGGTGATCAGGTGCTTGGAGACATGTCCCCGTTTTTTATACATAAGGGTATTCAAGGTCTTGCGGGAGAGCCGAAATCTGTCAAGCGCCTAAGATCTGGTGACTTGCAGGTGGAGACTGCGTGCTCCAAGCACTCGGAGCTTTTATTAAAGGTTACAGCGATTGGTGGAGTGGCAGTCGAAGTCACTCCACACAAAACGCTCAATTCCTCCCGGGGCGTGATCTCCGAGTGGGGCCTCCTCAAGGTTTCTGAGGAGGAAATCCTCTCGGAGCTTTCTGCCCAGGGGGTGATCGCAGTCCACCGGGTTTCATCACGCCGTAATGGAAAGTTAGAGCCCACCAGGGTACTAATCCTAACTTTCAACACACCACGCCTGCCTACTTCCATCAAGGCATGATACTTACACTGCGAGGTGCGGCCATTTATACCCAACCCTCTGCGTTGCTTTCAATGCCAGAGGTTTGGCCATGCCCGCACCGCATGCCGGGGCAAGCCCACCTGTGCTCGTTGTGGCAGTCAGGATCATCTCGAACCTGACTGCACAGCAGAAAAGGCATGCTGTGTAAACTGCCGTGGTGAACATCCGGCGTACTCCCGCGACTGTCCGAAGTGGCTGGAGGAGAAAGAGGTAGAGCGCCTCAAGACCCTTCATAACATCAGCTATCCAGAGGCGAGAAAGCTCGCTGCACCGCCTGCCCCACCTGGCAAGATCTCCTATGCCGGTTTTTTGTTTGTTGTTTGTTTGGGGTTTTTTTTCGCAAGAGCAACAGGGCTATATTGCGCCAAACAAAAATATATAAATTGATAAAAGTCATTGAACCCACAACCAAAGTTAAAAACACACAGAAACATAACCAGAACAACAAAGATAAGTAAAAATTTCAAAAATAACAACACGTGTAAAATCGAGAATAAAATGGGTGTATAGGACCCAGCAAAAAACAGAAACAAGCGTAAAATCAAAGTAACAAAGTAAAAAGGTTCATAAACGCATAAAATATCCAGTAAAACGTAAAAAGTCAAAAACAGGAGTTAAAAACGATTCATCGGATAAAAGATGTCCGAGTGTAAGGGGCTCGGACGTAAAATCATGAGAGGTAAAAAACATTCTTCTTTCAAGGTTAAAACAAACACAGTCAATTAAAATATGCTTCACAGTTAAAACGGTGTCACAAAACTCGCACTTAGGTACTGCGTCCGCCTTAAGTAGAAAAGAGTGGTTTAAAAACGAGTGACCTAAGCGGAGCCGAGCAAGGACAACTTCCTCCTTACGATCTCTGCGGTAACAAGACTGCCACGGTTTGACGATAGGTTTGATCTCAAAGAGCTTGTTGGTAAGCTGTTCCGACCAAGATCTCTGCCACTGTGCCCGGAGCTCGATGGTGAAACGCTGCCGGAAATCCACATATGGGACCGGCAACGGAGAGTCGGACAGGGGCGTGGCTGACCTGGCAGCAGAATCTGCCAAATCATTGCCCCTGATTCCGACATGACCGGGCACCCAACAGAAGAGAATCGTGGTGGTGGCTGCCAGACGATGGAGCTGCTGGCGGATCTTGGAGAGAACTGGGTGAGGCCGATGCCTCACGGAGATCAAAGCCTGTAGCGAGCTAAGCGAGTCGGTGTAAAGCACACACCGACGATGATGCTTAGCTGCTATATGGTCCAAGGCAATGCTGATAGCATGCAACTCAGCAGTGAAGATGGAACACTGCTGTGGGATCTGGTCTGCAATGATTACATCACAGCAGACCATGGCTGATCCCACTGAAGTGCCGGACTTCGAGCCATCTGTGAAGACAGGCAAGAAGTCCGGGTGCGCAGCACGATGGCTGGCAAAGAGTTGCCGGTACACACAGTCGGGTGTAAAGGCCTTCCCCGTCCTGCACAGGGAAAAATCGCAGGAAGGGGAAACAGCGAGCCAAGGTGGAAGTGGCTCAGCTGTCGACTGTGCGATGCTATCGAGACTGGTGTTGATGTCTCGCAGGTAACCTCGGACATGCAAACCGAAAGGACGAATGGCAGTCGGCCGATTCTGGTATAACATTTCCCACCGGGGACTGAAAACGCAGTCCCAAGTGGGATGGCCTGGCAGGGATCGCAATTTTGATGCATACTGCAGGGACAACTGCTGACGGCGAATAGATAAAGATGGTTCATCGGTCTCAACGTAGAGACTCTGGACCGGCGAAGTGCGGAAGGCCCCCGTGCACACACGGAGGGCCTGATGATGGAGTGGGTCCAGCACCTTCACCACCGAATCCCGGGCGGAGTCATACACCTGGGATCCGTAGTCCAGTTTCGACCGGACAAGTGCACGGTAAAGGCGGAGCAAAGAACATCGGTCCGCCCCCCAAGAGAGGGAGGAGAGGAACTTGATGATGTTCAATGCCCGCGTGCACTTGGACCTGAGATGTCGAATATGAGATAAAAAGGTCAATTTCCGGTCGAAGATGAGACCGAGAAACTTGGTCTCCGCCACAACTGGAATGATGTTACCCCCAAGCCGCAGCTCGGGGTCCAGATGAAGATTACGCTTGCGGCAAAAGTGCACACAAGCGGTCTTCTGTGGGGAGAACCGGAACCCATTCGCCGTCGCCCAAACCGAGAGATTGTTCAGGGCAGTTTGCAGTTGTCGTTCAATGACCCTCATGCTGGACGATGAGCAAAAGATGCTAAAGTCGTCAACATAGAGGGCATTGCCTACAGTCGGTTGGTTGGTTGGTTGTTTGGGGTTTTTTGGCGCAATAGCAACTAAGGCTATATTGCGCCAAACAAACGAGAAAAAGGGTAAAAGACATGAAACCCACAACCAAATTTAAAAGAGACACAAATAACACATAATAAAACGAGATGTAGAAAAAGAGTAAAAGAGAGCAACAAGTGTAAAATCAACAAGTATAAAATCAACAACAACAATGGGTGTATAGGACCCATGTAAAAAACAACAGGTAAAACACAGGTAAAAAACCAGTAAAAAAGAGAAAATTCATAAACGAGTAAAATAACCGGCAAAGCGTAAAAAGTCGAAAACACTGTTAAAATAGCAATGATCTGATAAAAGATGTCCGAGTGTAAGGGGCTCGGACGTAAAATCGTGAAAGTTAAAAAACAGACGCCTTTCAAGATTAAAACAAACACAGTCAATTAAAATATGCTTCACGGTTAAAACGGTGTCACAAAACTCGCACTTAGGTACTGCGTCCGCCTTAAGAAGAAAAGAGTGTGTTAAAAACGAGTGACCTAAGCGGAGCCGAGCAAGGACAACTTCCTCCTTACGATTCCTGCGGTAACAAGACTGCCATGGTTTGATGATAGGTTTGATCTCAAAGAGCTTGTTGGTAAGCTGTTCTGACCAAGATCTCTGCCACTGTGCCCGGAGCTCGATGGTAAAACGCTGCCGGAAATCCACATATGGAACCGGCAACGGAGAGTCGGACAGGGGCGTTGCTGACCTGGCAGCAAAATCTGCCAAATCATTGCCCCTGATTCCGACATGGCCGGGCACCCAACAGAAGAGAATCGTGGTGGTGGCTGCCAGACGATGGAGCTGCTGGCGGATCTTGGAGAGAACAGGGTGAGGCCGATGCCTCACCGAGATCAAAGCCTGTAGCGAGCTAAGCGAGTCGGTGTAAATCACACACCGACGATGATGCTTAGCTGCTATGTGGTCCAAGGCAATGCTGATAGCATGCAACTCAGCAGTGAAGATGGAACACTGCTGTGGGATCTGGTCTGCAATGATTACATCACAGCAGACCATGGCTGATCCCACCGAAGTGCCGGACTTCGAGCCATCTGTGAAGACAGGCAAGAAGTCCGGGTGCTCAGCACGATGGCTGGCAAAGAGTTGCCGGTACACACAGTCGGGTGTAAAGGCCTTCCCCATCCTGCACAGGGAAAAATCGCAGGAAGGGGAAACAGCGAGCCAAGGTGGAAGTGGCTCAGCTGTCGACTGTGCGATGCTATCGAGACTGGTGTTGATGTCTCGCAGGTAACCTCGGACACGCAAACCGAAAGGACGAATGGCAGTCGGCCGATTCTGGTATAACATTTCCCACCTGGGACGGAAAACGCAGTCCCAAGTGGGATGGCCTGGCAGGGATCGCAATTTAGATGCATACTGCAGGGACAACTGCTGACGGCGAATAGATAAGGATGGTTCATCGGTCTCAACGTAGAGACTCTGGACCGGTGAAGTGCGGAAGGCCCCCGTGCACACACGGAGGGCCTGATGATGGAGTGGGTCCAGCACCTTCACCACCGAATCCCGGGCGGAGTCATACACCTGGGATCCGTAGTCCAGTTTCGACCGGACAAGTGCACGGTAAAGGCGGAGCAAAGAACATCGGTCCGCCCCCCAAGAGAGGGAGGAGAGGAACTTGATGATGTTCAATGCCCGCGTGCACTTGGACCTGAGATGTCGAATATGAGATAAAAAGGTCAATTTCCGGTCGAAGATGAGACCGAGAAACTTGGTCTCCGCCACAACTGGAATGATGTTACCCCCAAGCCGCAGCTCGGGGTCCAGATGAAGATTACGCTTGCGGCAAAAGTGCACACAAGCGGTCTTCTGTGGGGAGAACCGGAACCCATTCGCCGTCGCCCAAACCGAGAGATTGTTCAGGGCAGTTTGCAGTTGTCGTTCAATGACCCTCATGCTGGACGATGAGCAAAAGATGCTAAAGTCGTCAACATAGAGGGCATTGCCTACAGTCGGAGGAAGTTGCCGTGTAATGGAATTTATCTTGACAGCGAAAAGCGTAACACTCAGGACGCAGCCTTGAGGCACCCCCTGTTCTTGGGGGAAAGGCCGCGATAGAGTGTTGCCGACACGGACTCGAAAAACACGAGAAGATAAAAAGTTCGCGATGAAGATCGGCATGTGACCTCGCAAGCCGAAGCTGTGAAGGTCACGAAGAATGCTGAATCTCCATGCCGTGTCGTACGCTTTTTCGATGTCGAAGAAAACTGACACCAGGTGCTCTCGTCGTAAAAAGGAATTCCTGATCGCCGATTCGAGGCGGATCAGGTGGTCTAAAGTAGACCGGTGCCTGCGAAAGCCACACTGGGTGTTGGAAAGAAGGCCGTGATGTTCCAAATACCAGGCCAGCCTGGTATTTACCATCCTTTCCAACACCTTGCAGACGCAGCTCGTCAACGCAATTGGACGATAATTTGAAGGAATCTTGGGATCTTTGCCTGGCTTAGGGAAGGCCAAGACGATGGCCTCCCGCCAGGAGTCCGGAAACTGCTCCTCGATGAAAATGCGGTTGAAGATTCGGAGCAGTCGATCCTTACTCGATGGTGAGAGATGTTGGAGCATGGCATAATGGACATTGTCTGGCCCAACAGCAGATGCACGAGAAGTGTGCAGAGCATGGCGAAGCTCCTCCGCTGTGAATGGCCTGTTGTAAGACTCCAGTCCATTCGAATGGAAGGACAGCGGAGAGCGTTCGGCCCTGCTCTTCTGGGCCAGAAACTCGGGGGAGTACGAGGAAGAGGAGGAGATGGAGGAGAATGACTCCCCCAGAGTGTCGGCAATTGCACGAGGATCAGCAATTGCCTGTCCATTGTGCTCCAGGATCGATAATGAGTGGGACGTGTACTTCCCACCCATCTTCCGGACCTTATCCCACACGACCTTAGAACTGGTCGTGCGGGTGATAGAAGAAGTATATTTCATCCAAGATTCCTTCTGGCTCTGGCGCCGGACGAAACGGGCTTTCGCCCTGGCGCGTTTGAAAGCTTCGAGGTTGGGGGACGTCGGATATCTCCGAAACACCCCCCAAGCCTTGTTCTGAGCCTTACGAGCTGCGGTGCAGTCGGGATTCCACCACGGTTTTGGGAACCGTGGAAACCGAGTCGAGGTCTGAGGAATAGTAGAGGCAGCTGCATGGACGATGCAGTCCGTCAACTCCGCCACTGCGACATTGATGGGCTCCTGGCTGACAGAGTGATCATCAAACTCAGACAAGAGCTCGAAGCCACTCCAGTCAGCCCGATCAAGCCTCCACCGGGAGACACGCGAAGGGCTGCAGGGCCCCCCACGAGAGATGGTGCACACCACGGGGAGGTGATCGCTTCCATATGGATTGTCCTCGACCTCCCATGTAAAGAGTGGAAGGATCGAGGAGGAGCAGATGGTGAGGTCAATGGCAGTGAATGTGCGGGTTGGGGTGTGAAAGTAGGTACTGACACCGGTGTTCAACAGGGAGAGCGATGGATCCAGGAGCCACTGCTCCAAGACCCGGCCCCTCCCGTTGGTGTCAGCACTGCCCCAGAGCGGACTGTGGCCGTTGAAGTCCCCCATGATGAGGAAGGGGGACGGCAGCTGCGAGACGAGGTCATCAAGGTCATCCCGGAAAACGACGCTTCCGGGCGGGAGATAGATAGAACAGACAGTCAACGAAAATCCCACAAAGAGGCGGATGGCGACCGCCTCTAAGTCGGTGGTGAGGGGAATGACCTGAAATGGAGAATGGTTGCTCACAAGGATGGCAACACCCCCGTGAGCTGGACCATCTCCATCCCGGTCCCGGCGAACCAGAGAAAAGTGCCGGATAGTGGGATTGTTGGCTGTCTGCAAGAATGTCTCCTGAAGGCACACGCAAAGGGGTTGGTGTGCCCTCAGGAGGACCTTGATGTCGTCAATATTCCTCTGGAATCCACGACAGTTCCATTGAAGGAGTGTGGCCATCTCAGGTCTTGGAAGAATTGGCGGACGTCTTTCGATTTATTTTAACCGTCGCCAGCGACGGTTTAGGAAAATTAGGGCGGTCGGTGTCCATGTCCTCGGAGTCGTCCGAGCAACATGGATCCGAGACCGCCGAACGAGGAGGTAAAATTTTCTTTTTGGGCCCCGGCGGGGGCCCCTTGGTTTTCGTAGGTCTTGCTGTCTGTGGGCGGGGTGGAGGGGGCCTTCCGGAGGTTGATGTGGAAGGCACAGACACAGGAATAGAAACCGGTGTCGATGTCGAGGTTGACACCGACGTCGGCTTCGCCTGCGTCAAGAGGTACTTAGCAGCAGGCGAGAAAGATTCAGCTGGTGGAACGCTGATGTCGGTCTGCACCGCCACGGAAGCCATCTTAACGATGGGCTTTCCGGCAACCGCACCGGCATAGGAGACCTTGCCAGGTGGGGCAGGCGGTGCAGCGAGCTTTCTCGCCTCTGGATAGCTGATGTTATGTAGGGTCTTGAGGCGCTGTACCTCTTTCTCCTCCAGCCACTTCGGACAGTCGCGGGAGTACGCCGGATGTTCACCACGGCAGTTTACACAGCATGCCTTATCTGCTGTGCAGTCAGGTTCGAGATGATCCTGACTGCCACAACGAGCACAGGTGGGCTTGCCCCGGCATGCGGTGCGGGCATGGCCAAACCTCTGGCATTGAAAGCAACGCAGAGGATTGGGGATAAATGGCCGCACCTCGCAGTGTAAGTATCCTGCCTTGATGGAAGTAGGCAGGCGTGGTGTGTTGAAAGTTAGAATTAGTACCCGGCTGGGTTCTAACTTTCCATTACGGCGTGACGAAACCCGGTGGACTGCGATCACTCCCTGGGCCGAAAGCTCCGAGAGGATTTCCTCCTCAGAAACCTTGAGGAGGCCCCACTCGGAGATCACGCCCCGGGAGGAATTGAGCGTTTTGTGTGGAGTGACTTCGACTGCCACTCCACCAATCGCTGTAACCTTTAATAGAAGCTCTGAATGTTTGGAGCATGCAGTCTCCACCTGCAAGTCACCGGATCTTAGGCGCTTGACAGATTTCGGTTCTCCCGCAAGACCTTGAATACCCTTGTGTATAAAAAACGGAGACATGTCCCCAAGAACCTGATCACCCGTAGAGTGGATGATCAGGAACTTCGGAGACGGAGACACACACGAAGACGAAGGCAAAGACAGAGAAGTTTGGGGTTCATGGCGAGCCCTCTTGGCGGCATTGATCGGATTTATAGGAGTTGGAGAACTCATGTTTGTTTTTAAAAATTTCAGTGCCCGTTGTCCCCACCCACCATGGAGTCCAACAAGGGGACGCCCAGTTGGGCGCCAGGGCTGCCCGGGCACCATACCCACACAGCCAGTGAGCCAAGCCCTCACTACAAAACAAAAAGGAAAAGTAAAAGAGAAATGGTGGGAAACTCGACGGAGTTCCCACAATAGAAAAGAAGCAACAAAGCAATAAAGTGTGAGGCAAGAGCTGGCCTCACAAAAGAAAGAAAACTACAAAACTAGTAAATGTGTGGGGAAACTCGCAAACCGTTGTCCCCCTCGGTGTGAGCGCCTGTACGCGGTGAGGGGGACCACCCTGTGAAGGTTCCGCTGGCTCGGCTACCTTCGCAGGGTCCTAAACGCTCGCCCACGTGTTTGCCGTGCGTGGAGACCCGTGTCCCGGGAAAGGAGGATCCTGGTAGTTGCTCGGGGGTCCCCGTCTTCTCTCCTCAGCTCATGACTGGCGTGGTCCCCATTGGCCGTCTTGCCATTGGGGAGCCTGTCCGTCGCGGGGCTGGGCAGCGGATTCCGGGGCCTCTGCTATACACTGCTTTGGCCTCTGCTTCCGGTAAACGGGAGCTCCTGGGGTGGCCCCCCCAGGAGCAATCGGCTGGTGGGCAGGTCCTGCTAGGGTCAACCGTGCAGAGCGGTGAGTAACCTTGCCCACGGTCCGGGTACAGGTTTACAAGTTTCCTCACAGATTATTTTCGTTTTGTAGTTATCCTTTCTTTGTGCGGCCAGTTTGGCCAGTCACAATTTTCTTATTTTACGCTTTGTTTGATTTGTGTAGAATGTTTTATTCTGCACATTTCTCTTTTTATTTTCCTTATATTTCTTTGTGAGGGCTTGGCTCACTGTCTGTGTGGGTATAGTGCCTGCGTAGCCCTGGCGCCCGACTGGGCGTCCCCTTGTTGGGCTCCGTGGAGGGTGGGGACAGCGGGCACTGAACCACACAAAAAAATCATGAGAGAGAGTGATGAAATTAATGCGATCGCCGCCAACAAGAGGGCTCGACATGAGCCCCCATCTTCCTCGTTGTCAAAGTTATCTCTGCCGTTGTCTTCTGTGTCTGTGTCTTCGTTCCCAAAGTTCCTGATCATCCACTCCACGGGTGATCAGGTACTTGGGGACATGTCCCCTTTTTTCGTTAATAAAGGTTTGAAAGGTCTTGCGGGAGAGCCAAAATCCGTCAAGCGCTTAAGATCTGGCGACTTGCAGGTTGAGACCGCTTGTTCGAAACATTCCGAATTGCTCCTGAAAGTAAAAGATATTGGTGGGGTGGCTGTCGAAGTCACTCCCCATAAAACTTTGAATTCTTCTCGGGGTGTGATCACCGAGTGGGGCCTCCTCAAAGTCACTGAGGAGGAGATCCTCTCGGAGCTCACACCACAAGGAGTAACAGCGGTCCACCGGGTTTCGACACGCCGTGATGGAAAATTAACACCCACCCGGGTGTTGATTGTGACATTTAATACGCCACGCCTGCCTTCTTATATCAAGGCAGGTTATTTACATTGTGAGGTTCGGCCGTATATCCCAAATCCTCTGCGCTGTTTTCAGTGTCAGATATACGGTCATGCCCGCACAGCATGCAGGGGCAAGCCCACCTGTGCTCGCTGTGGCAGTAAGGATCATCTCGATCCTGACTGCACAGCTGAAAAGGCATGCTGTGTGAACTGCAGTGGCGAACATCCGGCGTACTCCCGCGACTGTCCGAAGTGGAAAGAGGAAAAGGAGGTACAACGCCTCAAAGTCGTCAATAACATCTCGTACGCTGAGGCGAGAAAGCTTGCTGCACCGCCCGCCCCGCCTGGCAAGGTTTCCTATGCCAGTGCAGTCATTGGAAAGCCCATCGTTCCAATGACTTCGGTTGCGGTGCAGACTGACATCAGTGTACCACCTACTGAGTCTTTCTCGCCAGCTGCGAAATACCTCCTTACGCAGGCGAGACCGAGGGTGGTGTCGACTTCGACATCAACCCCGGTTTCCATTCCTGCAGTTCAGCCTTCCACCTCC
Source organism: Ryuthela nishihirai (assembly GCA_038380435.1). Classification (NCBI taxonomy): domain Eukaryota; kingdom Metazoa; phylum Arthropoda; class Arachnida; order Araneae; family Heptathelidae; genus Ryuthela; species Ryuthela nishihirai. The sequence continues at coordinate 91,603,640 of JAWZYU010000011.1, forward strand.
ACCGGAAGGCCTCCTCCTTCCCGTCCTCAGACAGCAAGACCTTCGAAACCTAAGGGGCCCCCGCCGGGGCCCAAAAAGAAAATCACTGCACCTCAAAGGGCGGTCACCGATCCATGCCCCTCGGACGATTCCGAGGACATGGATACCGACCGCCCCCTATTCACTAAACCGTCCTCTGCGGCGGTTAAGTTGAATAGAAACACGTCGTCCGCCCACTCTTCTAAGTCCTGAGATGGCCACACTCCTACAATGGAATTGTCGTGGATTCCAGAGGAATCTTGACGACATCAAGGCCCTCCTTCAGGCACACCAGCCCATCTGTGTGTGCCTGCAGGAGACATACTTGCAGCCAGTCACAGATCCCACGATCCGGCACTTTTCACTGGTTCGCCGGGACCGGGATGGAGATGGTCCAGCTCGCGGGGGTGTCGCCATCCTCGTGAGCAACCATTCTCCATTCCAGGTCGTATCCCTCACCACCACCTTGGAGGCGGTAGCTATCCGTCTCTTCGTGGGGTTCTCGCTGACTGTCTGCTCTGTATATCTTCCACCTGGGAGCATCGTCTTCCAGGAAGACCTTGATGATCTCGTCTCGCAGCTGCCGTCCCCCTTCCTCATTATGGGGGACTTCAACGGACACAGTCCACTTTGGGGCAGTGCTGACACCAACGGGAGGGGCGGGGTCCTGGAGCAGTGGCTCCTGGATCCTTCTCTCTCCCTGTTGAACACCGGTGCCAGCACTTACTTTCACTCCCCAACCCGCACTTTCACTGCCATTGATCTCACCATCTGCTCCTCCTCGATCCTTCCGCTCTTTACATGGGAGGTCGAGGACAACCCGTACGGAAGCGATCACCTCCCCGTGGTGTGCACCATCTCCCGTGGGGGGCCTTGCAGCCCTTCACGCGTCTCACGGTGGAGGCTCGATCGGGCTGACTGGGGTGGTTTCGAGCTGCTCTCTGAGCTCGACGACCACTCTGTCAGCCAGGAGCCAATCAATGTGGCAGTAGCGGAGATAACGGACTGTATCGTAGATGCAGCTGCATCAACGATTCCTCAAACTTCTACACGGTTTCCTCGCTTTCCGAAACCGTGGTGGAATCCAGAATGCACCGCAGCTCGTAAGGCTCAGAACAAGGCTTGGGGGGTGTTTCGGAGATATCCGACGTCCCCCAACCTCGAAAATTTCAAACGCGCCAGGGCGAAAGCTCGTTTCGTCCGACGCCAGAGCCAGAAGGAATCTTGGATCAAGTATACGTCTTCCATCACCCGCACGACTAGTTCTAAGGTCGTGTGGGATAAAGTCCGGAAGATGAGTGGGAACTACACCTCCCACTCGTTATCGATCCTGGAGCAAAATGGACAGGCAATTGCTGATCCCAAAGCAATTGCCGACACTCTGGGGGAGTCCTTCTCTTCCATCTCTTCGTCTTCCTCTTACTCCCCCGAGTTTCTGGCCCAGAAGGGCAGGGCGGAGCGCTCTCCGCTGTCTTTCCACTCGAATGGCCTGGAGCCTTACAACAGGCCATTCACAGCGGAGGAGCTTCGCCTTGCTCTGCACTCTTCTCGTGCCTCTGCTGTTGGGCCGGACAATGTCCATTATGCCATGCTCCAACATCTTTCACCATCGAGTAAGGATCGGCTGCTCCATCTCTTCAATCGCATTTTTCTCGAGGAGCAGTTTCCGGACTCCTGGCGGGAGGCCATCGTCTTGGCCTTCCCCAAGCCAGGCAAAGATCCCAAGATTCCTTCCAATTATCGTCCCATCGCATTGACGAGCTGCGTGTGCAAGGTGTTGGAAAGAATGGTAAATGCCAGACTCATCTGGTATTTAGAACACCACAACCTTCTTTCCAACACCCAGTGTGGCTTTCGCAGGCAACGGTCAACTCTTGACCACCTGATACGCCTCGAATCGGCTATCAGGAATTCTTTTTTACGTAGAGAGCACCTGGTGTCAATTTTCTTCGACATCGAAAAAGCGTACGACACGGCTTGGAGATTCGGCATTCTTCGTGACCTCCACAGCTTCGGCTTGAGAGGTCACATGCCGATCTTCATCTCCAACTTCTTATCGACACGCTCTTTTCGTGTCCGTGTCGGTAACACTCTGTCGCGGCCGTACCCCCAAGAACAGGGGGTGCCACAAGGCTGCGTTCTGAGTGTTACGCTTTTCGCTGTCAAGGTTAATTCCATAACTAGACAACTTCCTCCATCCGTAGGCAATGCCCTCTATGTTGATGACTTTAGCATCTTTTGCTCATCTTCCAGCATGAGGGTCATTGAAAGACAACTGCAAATTGCCCTGAACAATCTTTCGGTTTGGGCGACGGCAAACGGGTTTCGGTTCTCCCCACAGAAGACCGCTTGTGTGCACTTTTGCCACAAGCGTAATCTTCATCTGGATCCCGAGCTGCGGCTCGGGGGTAACATCATTCCAGTTGTGGCGGAGACCAAGTTTCTCGGTCTCATATTCGATCGGAAATTGACCTTTTTACCTCACATACGTCATCTCAGGTCCAAGTGCACGCGGGCATTGAACATCGTCAAGGTCCTCTCCTCCCTCTCTTGGGGGGCGGACCGATGTTCTTTGCTCCGCCTGTACCGTGCACTTGTCCGATCGAAACTGGACTACGGATCCCAGGTGTACAACTCGGCACGGGATTCGGTGGTGAAGGTGCTGGACCCCCTCCATCATCAGGCCCTCCGTGTTTCCACGGGAGCCTTCCGCACCTCACCGGTCCAGAGTCTTTACGTTGAGACCGACGAACCATCTTTATCTGTTCGCCGTCAGCAGTTGTCCCTACAATATGCTTCTAAATTGCGATCCCTGCCTGGCCATCCCACTTGGGACTGCGTTTTCAGTCCGAAGTGGGAAATGCTTTACAATAATCGGCCGACTGCCATTCGTCCTTTTGGTTTGCGAGTCCGAGGCTACCTCAGAGACATCAACACCAGTCTCGATAGCGTTGCACAGTCGACAGCTGAGCCAATTCCACCATGGCTCGCTGTTTCCCCTACCTGCGATTTTTCCCTGTGCAGGACGGGGAAGGCCTTTACACCCGACTGTGTGTACCGGCAACTCTTTGCCAGCCATCGTGCTGAGCACCCGGACTTCTTGCCTGTCTTTACAGATGGCTCGAAGTCCGGCACATCGGTGGGATCAGCCATGGTCTGCTGTGATGTAATCATTGCAGACCAGATCCCACTGCAGTGTTCCATCTTCACTGCAGAGTTGCACGCTATCAGCCTTGCCTTGGACCACGTGGCGACTAAGCATCATCGTCGGTGTGTGCTTTACACCGACTCGCTTAGCTCGCTACAGGCTTTGATCTCCGTGAGGCATCGGCCTCACCCTGTTCTCTCCAAGATCCGCCAGCAGCTCCATCGTCTGGCAGCCACCACCACGATTCTCTTCTGTTGGGTGCCCGGTCACGTCGGAATCAGGGGTAATGATTTGGCAGATTCTGCTGCCAGGTCAGCCACGCCCCTGTCCCACTCTCCGTTGCCGGTTCCCTATCTGGATTTCCGGCAGCGTTTTTCCACCGAGCTCCGGGCACAGTGGCAGAGATCTTGGTCAGAACAGCTTACAAACAAGCTCTTTGAGATCAAACCTATCGTCAAACCATGGCAGTCTTGTTACCGCAGGAATCGCAAGGAGGAAGTTGTACTTGCTCGGCTCCGCTTGGGTCATTCGTTTATTACACATTCATTTCTTTTACGGGCGGACGACGAACCCAAGTGCGAGTTTTGTGACACCATTTTAACAATCAAACACATTTTAATCGAATGCGAAGCTTTTAATAATGAACGAAAATTGTATTTTACCTTTCATGATTTTGCGTCCGAGCCTCTTACACTCGGACATCTTTTAACCGATCATAGCTTTTTACCCTCAGTTTTTTCCTTTTTAAAATATTGTGGTTATTTTAATAGATTTTGATTTTACCTAATATTTTGTATAGCCCAGGTCTTTTACACCTGGGATTGATTTAACTTATATTTTTGACGTGGATATTTTACTGGAATTTGATTTTACCACTTTATATATTGTATATATTTTCCAGGTCACTTACACCTGATATTCTATTGTTTTAGTTTGTATTTTTACACTTGTTCTTTGTTGTTTTACTTTTTTACAATTAGCTCATTTGTTTTAAATTTGGTTGCGGGTTGCACTTCTTTTATCTTTTATGTTGTCTTTTGTTTGGCGCATTATGGCCCAGTTGCCAATGCGCCATAAAACCCAAAACAACCAACCAACCAATCGGTCTCATATTCGATCGGAAATTGACCTTTTTACCACACATACGTCATCTCAGGTCCAAGTGCACGCGGGCATTGAACATCGTCAAGGTCCTCTCCTCCCTTTCTTGGGGGGCGGACCGATGTTCTTTGCTCCGCCTGTACCGTGCACTTGTCCGATCGAAACTGGACTACGGATCCCAGGTGTACGACTCGGCCCGGGATTCGGTGGTGAAGGTGCTGGACCCCCTCCATCATCAGGCTCTCCGTGTTTGCACGGGAGCCTTCCGCACCTCACCGGTCCAGAGTCTTTACGTTGAGACCGACGAACCGTCTTTATCTCTTCGCCGTCAGCAGTTGTCCCTACAATATGCTTCTAAATTGCGATCCCTGCCTGGCCATCCCACTTGGGACTGCGTTTTCAGTCCGAAGTGGGAAATGCTTTACACTAACCGGCCGACTGCCATTCGTCCATTTGGTTTGCGAGTCCGAGGCTACCTCAGAGACATCAACACCAGTCTCGATAGCATTGCACAGTCGACAGCTGAGCCACTTCCACCATGGCTCGCTGTTTCCCCTTCCTGTGATTTTTCTTTGTGCAGGACGGGGAAGGCCTTTACACCCGACTGTGTGTACCGGCAACTCTTTGCCAGCCATCGTGCTGAGCACCCGGATTTCTTGCCTGTCTTTACAGATGGCTCGAAGTCCGGCACTTCAGTGGGATCGGCCATGGTCTGCTGTGATGTAATCATTGCAGACCAGATCCCACTGCAGTGTTCCATCTTCACTGCAGAGTTGCACGCTATCAGCCTCGCCTTGGACCACGTGGCGACTAAGCATCATCGTCGGTGTGTGCTTTACACCGACTCGCTTAGCTCGCTACAGGCTTTGATCTCGGTGAGGCATCGGCCTCACCCTGTTCTCTCCAAGATCCGCCAGCAGCTCCATCGTCTGGCAGCCACCACCACGATTCTCTTCTGTTGGGTGCCCGGTCACGTCGGAATCAGGGGTAATGATTTGACAGATTCTGCTGCCAGGTCAGCCACGCCCCTGTCCGACTCTCCGTTGCCGGTTCCCTATCTGGATTTCCGGCAGCGTTTTTCCACCGAGCTCCGGGCACAGTGGCAGAGATCTTGGTCGGAACAGCTTACCAACAAGCTCTTCGAGATCAAACCTATCATCAAACCATGGCAGTCTTGTTACCGCAGGAATCGCAAGGAGGAAGTTGTACTTGCTCGGCTCCGCTTAGGTCACTCGTTTCTTACTCATTCGTTTCTTTTACGGGCGGACGACGTGCCTAAGTGCGAGTTTTGTGACACCATTTTAACCATCAAACATATTTTAATCTCGTGCTCCGCTTTTAACTTTGAACGACGTCTGATTTTTAATTTCCATAATTTTATGTCCGAGCCTCTTACACTCGGACATCTTTTATCTGATCATTGCATTTTATCTTCAGTTTTTACCTTTTTGAAATATTGTGGATATTTTAACCGAATTTGATTTTACCTTAAGTTTATGCATTATTTACCCCAGGTCTCTTACACCTGGGTTTATTTTATTTCATATTTCTACAGTTATTTTACTCTGTTCATATACACTTGTTTTTTGTTATTTTACCACTTTACAATGTTGCCAATGTATTTTAACTTTTGGTTATGGGGTTCTATGTCTTTTATCTTTTATATTGTCTTTTGTTTGGCGCATTATGGCCTTGTTGCCGATGCGCCATTAAACCCCAAACAACCAACCAACCAACCAGCAAACCGTTGTCCGGACGGTGGACAAGGTTACTCACTGAACAGCATAGTTGACCCTAGCAGGACCAGCCCACCAGCCGATTGATCCTGAGGGGGCCACCCCAGGACCTCCCGTTTACCTGAAGCAGAGGCCAAAGCAGTGTATAGCAGCGGCCCCGGAAGTCGCTGCCGAGCCCCGCGACAGACAGGCTCCCCAATGGCAATACGGCCAAAGGGGACCCCACCAGTCATGGGCTGGGGAGAGAAGACGGGGACCCCTGAGCAACTGCCAGGATCCTCCTTTCCAGGGACACGGGTCTCCGCGCACGGCAAACACGCGGGCGAGCGTTTAGGTCCCTGCGAAGGTAACCGAGCCAGCGGGAACCTTCACAGGGTGGTCCCCCTCACCACGTACAGGCGCTCACACCGAGGGGGCATCATCGTCGGTGTGTGCTTTACACCGACTCACTTAGCTCGCTACAGGCTTTGATCTCAGTGAGGCATCGGCCTCACCCTGTTCTCTACAAGATCCGCCAGCAGCTCCATCGTCTGGCAGCCACCACCACGATTCTCTTCTGTTGGGTGCCCGGTCATGTCGGGATCAGGGGCAACGACTTGGCAGATGCTGCTGCCAAGTCAGCCACACCCCTGTCCGACTCTCCGTTGCCGGTTCCATATGTGGATTTGCGGCAGCGTTTCACCATCGAGCTCCGGGCACAGTGGCAGAGATCTTGGTCTGAACAGGTTGCTAACAAGCTCTTCGAGATCAAGCCCATTGTCAAACCGTGGCAGTCTTGTTTTCGCAGGAATCGTAAGGAGGAAGTTGTCCTTGCTCGGCTCCGCTTAGGTCACTCGTTTTTAACCCACTCTTTTCTTCTTAAGGCGGACGCAGTACCTAAGTGCGAGTTTTGTGACATCGTTTTAACAGTTAAACATATTTTAATTGAATGTCATTGTTTTAACCTTGAACGACGTCTGTTTTTTAACTTCCATGATTTTACGTCCGAGCCCCTTACACTCGGACATCTTTTATCAGATCATTGTCATTTTACCGCTGTTTTTCAATTTTTAAAATTTACTGGATATTTTAATCGAATTTGATATACTAATTATACTGGATATTTTAATCGCATTATTTATCCCAGGTCTCTTACACCTGGGATTATTTTATTTAGTATTTCTAAAGTTGATTTACTCTGTTTCTATGCACCTGACCCCCTCGGTGTGAGCGCCTGTACGTGGTGAGGGGGACCACCCTGTGAAGGTTCCCGCTGGCTCGGTTACCTTCGCAGGGTCCTAAACGCTCGCTCGCGTGTTTGCCGTGCGCGGAGACCCGTGTCCCGGGAAAGGAGGATCCTGGTAGTTGCTCGGGGGTCCCCGTCTTCTCTCCTCAGCTCATGACTGGCGTGGTCCCCATTGGCCGTCTTGCCATTGGGGAGCCTGTCTGTCGCGGGGCTGGGCAGCGGATTCCGGGGCCTCTGCTATACACTGCTTTGGCCTCTGCTTCCGGTAAACGGGAGCTCCTGGGGTGGCCCCCCCAGGAGCAATCGGCTGGTGGGCAGGTCCTGCTAGGGTCAACCGTGCAGAGAGGTGAGTAACCTTGCCCACGGTCCGGGTACAGGTTTACAAGTTTCCTCACAACTTATTTTCCTTTTGTCGTTATCTTTTCTTTGTGAGGCCAGGTTGGCCATTCACAATTTTGTTATTTTAAGCCTTGTTTCTTTTGTGTAGAACGTTTTTGTTCTGCACATTTCTCTTTTTATTTTCCTTGTATTTATTTGTGAGGGCTTGGCTCACTGTCTGTGTGGGTATAGTGCCTGCGTAGCCCTGGCGCCCGACTGGGCGTCCCCTTGTTGGGCTCCGTGGAGGGTGGGGACAGTGGGCACTGAACCACACTAAAAAAACCATGAGAGAGAGTGATGAAAATAATGCGATCGCCGCCAACAAGAGGGCTCGACATGAGCCCCCATCTTCCTCGTTGTCAAAGTTATCTCTGCCGTTGTCTTCTGTGTCTGTGTCTTCGTTCCCAAAGTTCCTGATCATCCACTCCACGGGTGATCAGGTGCTTGGGGACATGTCCCCTTTTTTCGTCAACAAAGGTTTAAAAGGTCTTGCGGGAGAGCCGAAATCTGTCAAGCGCTTACGATCTGGCGACTTGCAGGTTGAGACCGCTTGTTCAAAACACTCCGAACTGCTCCTGAAAGTAAAAGATATTGGTGGGGAGGCTGTCGAAGTCACTCCCCATAAAACTTTGAATTCCTCTCGGGGTGTGATCACCGAGTGGGGCCTCCTGAAAGTCACTGAGGAGGAAATCCTCTCAGAGCTCGCATCTCAAGGAGTAACAGCGGTCCACCGGGTTTCGACACGCCGTGATGGGAAATTGACACCCACCAGGGTGTTGATTGTGACATTTAACACGCCACGCCTGCCTTCTTCCATCAAGGCAGGTTACTTACATTGTGAGGTTCGGCCGTATATCCCAAACCCTCTGCGCTGCTTTCAGTGTCAGATATACGGTCATGCCCGCACAGCATGCAGGGGCAAGCCCACCTGTGCTCGCTGTGGCAGTAAGGATCATCTCGATCCTGACTGCACAGCAGAAAAGGCATGCTGTGTGAACTGTAGTGGCGAACATCCGGCGTACTCCCGTGACTGTCCGAAGTGGAAGGAGGAAAAGGAGGTACAACGCCTCAAAGTCGTGAACAACATCTCGTATGCTGAAGCGAGAAAGCTGGCTGCACCGCCCGCCCCACCTGGTAAGGTTTCCTATGCCAGTGCAGTCATTGGAAAGCCCATCGTTCCAATGACTTCAGTTGCGGTGCAGACTGACATCAGTGTACCACCTACTGAGTCTTTCTCGCCAGCTGCGAAGTACCTCCTCACGCAGGCGAGACCGAGGGTGGTGTCGACTTCGACATCAACCCCGGTTTCCATTCCTGCTGCTCAGCCTTCCACCTCCACCGGAAGGCCCCCTCCTCCCCGTCCTCATACAGCAAGACCTTCAAAACCAAAGGGGCCCCCACCGGGGCCCAAAAAGAAAATCACTGCACCTCAAAGGGAGGTCACCGATCCATGTCCCTCGGACGATTCCGAGGACATGGATACCGACCGCCCCCTATTCACTAAACCATCCTCTGCGGTGGTGAAGTTGAATAGGAATTCCTCGTCCGCCCACTCTTCTAAGTCCTGAGATGGCCACACTCCTACAATGGAATTGTCGTGGATTCCAGAGGAATCTTGACGACATCAATGCCCTCCTTCAGGCACACCGGCCCATCTGTGTGTGCCTGCAGGAGACATACTTGCAGCCAGTCACAGATCCCACGATCCGGCACTTTTCACTAGTTCGCCGGGACCGGGATGGAGATGGTCCAGCTCGCGGGGGTGTCGCCATCCTCGTGAGCAACCATTCTCCATTCCAGGTCGTACCCCTCACTACCAACTTAGAGGCGGTAGCCATCCGTCTCTTCGTGGGGTTCTCACTGACTGTCTGCTCTGTATATCTTCCACCTAGGAGCATCGTCTTCCAGGAAGACCTTGATGATCTCGTCTCGCAGCTGCCGTCCCCCTTCCTCATTATGGGGGACCTCAACGGACACAGTCCACTTTGGGGCAGTGCTGACACCAACGGGAGGGGCGGGGTCCTGGAGCAGTGGCTCCTGGATCCTTCTCTCTCCCTGTTGAACACCGGTGTCAGTACTTACTTTCACTCCCCAACTCGCTCTTTCACTGCCATTGATCTCACCATCTGCTCCTCCTCGATCTTTCCACTCTTTACATGGGAGGTCGAGGACAACCCTTATGGAAGCGATCACCTCCCCGTGGTGTGCACCATCTCGCGTGGGGGGCTGTTGGTTGGTTGGTTGTTTGGGGTTTTTTGGCGCAATAGCAACTAAGGCTATATTGCGCCAAACAAACGATAAAAAGGGTAAAAGACATGAAAACCCACAACCAAAGTTAAAAGAGACACAAAAAACACATAACAAAAACCAGATGTAGAAAAAGAGTAAAAGAGAGCAACAAGTGTAAAATCAACAAGTATAAAATCAACAATAACAATGGGTGTATAGGACCCATGTAAAAAACAACAGGGAAAACACAGGTAAAAAACCAGTAAAAAAGAGAAAATTCATAAACGAGTAAAATAACCGGTAAAGCGTAAAAAGTCGAAAACAGTGTTAAAATAGCAATGATCCGATAAAAGATGTCCGAGTGTAAGGGGCTCGGACGTAAAATCGTGAAAGTTAAAAAACAGACGTCTTTCAAGGTTAAAACAAACACAGTCAATTAAAATATGCTTCACAGTTAAAACGGTGTCACAAAACTCGCACTTAGGTACTGCGTCCGCCTTAAGAAGAAAAGAGTGTGTTAAAAACGAGTGACCTAAGCGGAGCCGAGCAAGGACAACTTCCTCCTTACGATTCCTGCGAAAACAAGACTGCCACGGTTTGACAATGGGCTTGATCTCGAAGAGCTTGTTAGCAACCTGTTCAGACCAAGATCTCTGCCACTGTGCCCGGAGCTCGATGGTGAAACGCTGCCGGAAATCCACATATGGAACCGGCAACGGAGAGTCGGACAGGGGCGTGGCTGACCTGGCAGCAGAATCTGCCAAATCATTGCCCCTGATTCCGACATGACCGGGCACCCAACAGAAGAGAATCGTGGTGGTGGCTGCCAGACGATGGAGCTGCTGGCGGATCTTGGAGAGAACAGGGTGAGGCCGATGCCTCACTGAGATCAAAGCCTGTAGCGAGCTAAGCGAGTCGGTGTAAAGCACACACCGACGATGATGCTTAGCTGCTATATGGTCCAAGGCAATGCTGATAGCATGCAACTCAGCAGTGAAGATGGAACACTGCTGTGGGATCTGGTCTGCAATGATTACATCACAGCAGACCATGGCTGATCCCACAGAAGTGCCGGACTTCGAGCCATCTGTGAAGACAGGCAAGAAGTCCGGGTGCGCAGCACGATGGCTGGCAAAGAGTTGCCGGGTGTAAAGGCCTTCCCCGTCCTGCACAGGGAAAAATCGCAGGAAGGGGAAACAGCGAGCCAAGGTGGAAGTGGCTCAGCTGTCGACTGTGCGATGCTATCGAGACTGGTGTTAATGTCTCGCAGGTAACCTCGGACACGCAAACCGAAAGGACGAATGGCAGTCGGCCGATTCTGGTATAACATTTCCCACCTGGGACTGAAAACGCAGTCCCAAGTGGGATGGCCTGGCAGGGATCGCAATTTTGATGCATATTGTAGGGACAACTGCTGACGGCGAATAGATAAAGATGGTTCATCGGTCTCAACGTAGAGACTCTGGACCGGTGAAGTGCGGAAGGCCCCCGTGCACACACGGAGGGCCTGATGATGGAGTGGGTCCAGCACCTTCACCACCGAATCCCGGGCGGAGTCATACACCTGGGATCCGTAGTCCAGTTTCGACCGGACAAGTGCACGGTAAAGGCGGAGCAAAGAACATCGGTCCGCCCCCCAAGAGAGGGAGGAGAGGACCTTGATGATGTTCAATGCCCGCGTGCACTTGGACCTGAGATGTCGAATATGAGATAAAAAGGTCAATTTCCGGTCGAAGATGAGACCGAGAAACTTGGTCTCCGCCAAAACTGGAATGATGTTACCCCCGAGCCGCAGCTCGGGGTCCAGATGAAGATTACGCTTGCGGCAAAAGTGCACACAAGCGGTCTTCTGTGGGGAGAACCGGAACCCATTGGCCGTCGCCCAAACCGAGAGATTGTTCAGGGCAGTTTGCAGTTGTCGTTCAATGACCCTCATGCTGGACGATGAGCAAAAGATGCTAAAGTCGTCAACATAGAGGGCATTGCCTACAGTCGGAGGAAGTTGCCGTGTAATGGAATTTATCTTGACAGCGAAAAGCGTAACACTCAGGACGCAGCCTTGAGGTTGGTTGGTTGGTTGTTTGAGGTTTATTGGCGCATCGGCAACTAAGGCCATAATGCGCCAGACAAAGACAAGTAGTAAATAAAATATTAAAAATCGTGTAAACCTACAACCAAAGTTAAAAGCAACATCTAAAGGTGATAAAATACAATACAAAAACAACAAGTGTAAAACAAGTAAAGCCAAAACCAACAAAAAAATATAACAAAAAACCGTGATAAAAATTACTGTAAAAGAACAAATATTTATAGATATATATACAGTATATACAATGGATAAAACTAACCCAGGTGTAAATGACCTAGGTCAGAAGAGGAATAAATAACAAATCCGTAAAATCATAACCTGTTAAAATAACCTGTAAACTTCAAAAAGGCAAAAATTGGAGGTAAAAAGCAATGATCAGTTAAAAGATGTCCGAGTGTAAGTGGCTCGGACGTAAATTTGCGAAATGTAAAATACAAACGACGGTCAAGGTTAAAACACGGACATTCAATTAAAATATGTTTGATTGATAAAATGGTGTCACAAAACTCGCACTTGGGTTCGTCATCCGCCCGTAAAAGAAACGAATGAGTAATAAACGAATGACCCAAGCGGAGCCGAGCAAGTACAACTTCCTCCTTGCGATTCCTGCGGTAACAAGACTGCCATGGTTTGACGAGAGGTTTGATCTCAAAGAGCTTGTTTGTAAGCTGTTCTGACCAAGATCTCTGCCACTGTGCCCGGAGCTCGGTGGTAAAACGCTGCCGGAAATCCAGATATGGAACCGGCAACGGAGAGCGGGATAGGGGCGTGGCTGACTTGGCAGCAGCATCTGCCAAGTCGTTGCCCCTAATCCCGACGTGACCGGGCACCCAACAGAAATGGATGGTGGTGGTGGATGCAAGACGATATAGTTGCTGGTGGATATTAGTAAGAACAGGGTGAGGCCGATGCCTCACCGAGATCAAAGCCTGTAGCGAGCTAAGCGAGTCGGTGTAAAGCACACACCGACGATGATGCTTAGTCGCTACGTGGTCCAAGGCGAGACTGATAGCGTGCAACTCTGCAGTGAAGATGGAACACTGCAGTGGGATCTGGTCTGCAATGATTACATCACAGCAGACCATGGCTGATCCCACTGAAGTGCCGGACTTCGAGCCATCTGTAAAGACAGGCAAGAAGTCCGGGTGCTCAGCACGATGGCTGGCAAAGAGTTGCCGATACACACAGTCGGGTGTAAAGGCCTTCCCCGTCCTGCACAAGGAAAAATCACAGGAAGGGGAAACAGCGAGCCATGGTGGAAGTGGCTCAGCTGTCGACTGTGCAACGCTATCGAGACTGGTGTTGATGTCTCTGAGGTAGCCTCGGACTCGCAAACCAAATGGACGAATGGCAGTCGGCCGATTAGTGTAAAGCATTTCCCACTTCGGACTGAAAACGCAGTCCCAAGTGGGATGGCCAGGCAGGGATCGCAATTTAGAAGCATATTGTAGGGACAACTGCTGACGGCGAACAGATAAAGATGGTTCGTCGGTCTCAACGTAAAGACTCTGGACCGGTGAGGTGCGGAAGGCTCCCGTGCAAACACGGAGGGCCTGATGATGGAGGGGGTCCAGCACCTTCACCACCGAATCCCGGGCCGAGTCGTACACCTGGGATCCGTAGTCCAGTTTCGATCGGACAAGTGCACGGTAGAGGCGGAGCAAAGAACATCGGTCCGCCCCCCAAGAGAGGGAGGAGAGAACCTTGACGATGTTCAATGCCCGCGTGCACTTGGACCTGAGATGACGTATGTGAGGTAAAAAGGTCAATTTCCGATCGAATATGAGACCGAGAAACTTGGTCTCCGCCACAACTGGAATGATGTTACCCCCGAGCCGCAGCTCGGGATCCAGATGAAGATTACGCTTGTGGCAAAAGTGCACACAAGCGGTCTTCTGTGGGGAGAACCGAAACCCATTTGCCGTCGCCCAAACCGAAAGATTGTTCAGGGCAATTTGCAGTTGTCTTTCAATGACCCTCATGCTGGACGAAGAGGAAAAGATGCTAAAGTCATCAACATAGAGGGCATTGCCTACTGATGGAGGAAGTTGTCTAGTTATAGAATTAATCTTGACAGCGAAAAGCGTAACACTCAGAACGCAGCCTTGTGGCACCCCCTGTTCTTGGGGGTACGGCCGCGACAGAGTGTTACCGACACGGACACGAAAAGAGCGTGTCGATAAGAAGTTGGAGATGAAGATCGGCATGTGACCTCTCAAGCCGAAGCTGTGGAGGTCACGAAGAATGCCGAATCTCCAAGCCGTGTCGTACACTTTTTCGATGTCGAAGAAAATTGACACCAGGTGCTCTCTACGTAAAAAAGAATTTCTGATAGCCGATTCGAGGCGTATCAGATGGTCAAGAGTTGACCGTTGCCTGCGAAAGCCACACTGGGTGTTGGAAAGAAGGTTGTGATGTTCTAAATACCAGATGAGTCTGGCATTTACCATTCTTTCCAACACCTTGCACACGCAGCTCGTCAATGCGATTGGACGATAATTGGAAGGAATCTTGGGATCTTTGCCTGGCTTGGGGAAGGCCAAGACGATGGCCTCCCGCCAGGAGTCCGGAAACTGCTCCTCGAGAAAAATGCGATTGAAGAGATGGAGCAGCCGATCCTTACTGGATGGTGAAAGATGTTGCAGCATGGCATAATGGACATTGTCCGGCCCTACAGCAGAGGCACGAGAAGAGTGCAGAGCAAGGCGAAGCTCCTCCGCTGTGAATGGCCTGTTGTAAGGCTCCAGGCCATTCGAGTGGAAAGACAGCGGAGAGCGTTCTGCCCTGCCCTTCTGGGCCAGAAACTCGGGGGAGTAAGAAGAAGAAGAAGAGATGGAGGAGAACGACTCCCCCAGAGTATCGGCAATTGCTTTGGGATCAGCAATTGCCTGTCCATTGTGCTCCAGGATCGATAACGAGTGGGACGTGTAGTTCCCACTCATCTTCCGGACTTTATCCCACACGACCTTAGAACTAGTCGTGCGGGTGATAGAAGATATATACTTGATCCAAGATTCCTTCTGGCTCTGGCGTCGGACGAAACGAGCTTTCGCCCTGGCGCGTTTGAAATTTTCGAGGTTGGGGGTTGTCGGATATCTCCGAAACACCCCCCAAGCCTTGTTCTGAGCCTTACGAGCTGCGGTGCAATCTGGATTCCACCACGGTTTCGGAAAGCGAGGAAACCGTGTTGGTTGTTGGTTGGTTGTTTGGGGTTTTTTGGCGCAATAGCAACTAAGGCTATATTGCGCCAAACAAACGATAAAAAGGGTAAAAGACATGAAACCCACAACCAAATTTAAAAGAGACACAAATAACACATAATAAAAACGAGATGTAGAAAAAGAGTAAAAGAGAGCAACAAGTGTAAAATCAACAAGTATAAAATCAACAACAACAATGGGTGTATAGGACCCATGTAAAAAACAACAGGTAAAACACAGGTAAAAAACCAGTAAAAAAGAGAAAATTCATAAACGAGTAAAATAACCGGTAAAGCGTAAAAAGTCGAAAACACTGTTAAAATAGCAATGATCTGATAAAAGATGTCCGAGTGTAAGGGGCTCGGACGTAAAATCGTGAAAGTTAAAAAACATACGCCTTTCAAGATTAAAACAAACACAGTCAATTAAAATATGCTTCACAGTTAAAACGGTGTCACAAAACTCGCACTTAGGTACTGCGTCCGCCTTAAGAAGAAAAGAGTGTGTTAAAAACGAGTGACCTAAGCGGAGCCGAGCAAGGACAACTTCCTCCTTACGATTCCTGCGAAAACAAGACTGCCACGGTTTGACAATGGGCTTGATCTCGAAGAGCTTGTTAGCAACCTGTTCAGACCAAGATCTCTGCCACTGTGCCCGGAGCTCGATGGTGAAACGCTGCCGGAAATCCATATATGGAACCGGCAACGGAGAGTCGGACAGGGGCGTGGCTGACCTGGCAGCAGAATCTGCCAAATCATTGCCCCTGATTCCGACATGACCGGGCACCCAACAGAAGAGAATTGTGGTGGTGGCTGCCAGACGATGGAGCTGCTGGCGGATCTTGGAGAGAACAGGGTGAGGCCGATGCCTCACGGAGATCAAAGCCTGTAGCGAGCTAAGCGAGTCGGTGTAAAGCACACACCGACGATGATGCTTAGCTGCTATATGGTCCAAGGCAATGCTGATAGCATGCAACTCAGCAGTGAAGATGGAACACTGCTGTGGGATCTGGTCTGCAATGATTACATCACAGCAGACCATGGCTGATCCCACTGAAGTGCCGGACTTCGAGCCATCTGTGAAGACAGGCAAGAAGTCCGGGTGCGCAGCACGATGGCTGGCAAAGAGTTGCCGGTACACACAGTCGGGTGTAAAGGCCTTCCCCGTCCTGCACAGGGAAAAATCGCAGGAAGGGGAAACAGCGAGCCAAGGTGGAAGTGGCTCAGCTGTCGACTGTGCGATGCTATCGAGACTGGTGTTGATGTCTCGCAGGTAACCTCGGACACGCAAACCGAAAGGACGAATGGCAGTCGGCCGATTCTGGTATAACATTTCCCACCTGGGACTGAAAACGCAGTCCCAAGTGGGATGGCCTGGCAGGGATCGCAATTTTGATGCATACTGCAGGGACAACTGCTGACGGCGAATAGATAAAGATGGTTCATCGGTCTCAACGTAGAGACTCTGGACCGGTGAAGTGCGGAAGGCCCCCGTGCACACACGGAGGGCCTGATGATGGAGTGGGTCCAGCACCTTCACCACCGAATCCCGGGCGGAGTCATACACCTGGGATCCGTAGTCCAGTTTCGACCGGACAAGTGCACGGTAAATGCGGAGCAAAGAACATCGGTCCGCCCCCCAAGAGAGGGAGGAGAGGACCTTGATGATGTTCAATGCCCGCGTGCACTTGGACCTGAGATGTCGAATATGTGGTAAAAAGGTCAATTTCCGGTCGAAGATGAGACCGAGAAACTTGGTCTCCGCGACAACTGGAATGATGTTACCCCCGAGCCGCAGCTCGGGGTCCAGATGAAGATTACGCTTGCGGCAAAAGTGCACACAAGCGGTCTTCTGTGGGGAGAACCGGAACCCATTCGCCGTCGCCCAAACCGAGAGATTGTTCAGGGCAGTTTGCAGTTGTCGTTCAATGACCCTCATGCTGGACGATGAGCAAAAGATGCTAAAGTCGTCAACATAGAGGGCATTGCCTACAGTCGGAGGAAGTTGCCGTGTAATGGAATTGATCTTGACAGCGAAAAGCGTAACACTCAGGACGCAGCCTTGAGGCACCCCCTGTTCTTGGGGGAAAGGCCGCGACAGAGTGTTGCCGACACGAACTCGAAAAAGACGAGAAGAAAAAAAGTTTGCAATGAAGATCGGCATGTGACCTCGCAAGCCGAAGCTGTGAAGGTCACGAAGAATGCCGAATCTCCATGCCGTGTCGTACGCTTTTTCGATGTCGAAGAAAATGGACACCAGGTGCTCTCTACGTAAAAAGGAATTCCTGATCGCCGATTCGAGGCGGATCAGGTGGTCTAAGGTAGACCGGTGCCTGCGAAAGCCACACTGGGTGTTGGAAAGAAGGCTGTGATGCTCCAAATACCAGGCCAGCCTGGTATTAACCATCCTTTCCAACACCTTGCAGACGCAGCTCGTCAACGCAATTGGACGATAATTCGAAGGAATCTTGGGATCTTTTCCTGGCTTAGGGAAGGCGAAGACGATGGCCTCCCGCCAGGAGTCCGGAAACTGCTCCTCGATGAAAATACGGTTGAAGAGGCGGAGCAGTCGATCCTTACTCGATGGTGAGAGATGTTGGAGCATGGCATAATGGACATTGTCTGGCCCCACAGCAGATGCACGAGAAGTGTGCAGAGCACGGCGAAGCTCCTCCGCTGTGAATGGCCTGTTGTAAGACTCCAGGCCATTCGAATGGAAGGACAGCGGAGAGCGTTCAGCCCTGCTCTTCTGGGCCAGAAACTCGGGGGAGTACGAGGAAGATGAGGAGATGGAGGAGAATGACTCCCCCAGAGTGTCGGCAATTGCACGAGGATCAGCAATTGCCTGTCCATTGTGCTCCAGGATCGAAAATGAGTGGGACGTGTACTTCCCACCCATCTTCCGGACCTTATCCCACACGACCTTAGAACTTGTCGTGCGGGTGATAGAAGATGTATATTTCATCCAAGATTCCTTCTGGCTCTGGCGCCGGACGAAACGGGCTTTCGCCCTGGCGCGTTTGAATGCTTCGAGGTTGGGGGACGTCGGATATCTCCGAAACACCCCCCAAGCCTTGTTCTGAGCCTTACGAGCTGCGGTGCAGTCGGGATTCCACCACGGTTTTGGGAACCGTGGAAACCGAGTCGAGGTCTGAGGAATAGTAGAGGCAGCTGCATGGACGATACAGTCCGTCAACTCCGCCACTGCGACATTGATGGGCTCCTGGCTGACAGAGTGCTCATCGAGCTCAGACAAGAGCTCGAAGCCACTCCAATCAGCCCGATCAAGCCTCCACCGGGAGACACGCGAAGGGCTGCAAGGCCCCCCACGAGAGATGGTACACACCACGGGGAGGTGATCGCTTCCATATGGATTGTCCTCGACCTCCCATGTAAAGAGTGGAAGGATCGAGGAGGAGCAGATGGTGAGGTCAATGGCAGTGAATGTGCGGGTTGGGGTATGAAAGTAGGTACTGACACCGGTGTTCAACAGGGAGAGCGATGGATCCAGGAGCCACTGCTCCAAGACCCGGCCCCTCCCGTTGGTGTCAGCACTGCCCCAGAGCGGACTGTGGCCGTTGAAGTCCCCCATGATGAGGAAGGGGGACGGCAGCTGCGAGACGAGGTCATCAAGGTCATCCCGGAAAATGACGCTTCCGGGCGGGAGATAGACAGAACAGACAGTCAACGAAAATCCCACAAAGAGGCGGATGGCGACCGCCTCTAAGTCGGTGGTGAGGGGAATGACCTGAAATGGAGAATGGTTGCTCACGAGGATGGCAACACCCCCGTGAGCTGGACCATCTCCATCCCGGTCCCGGCGAACCAGAGAAAAGTGCCGGATAGTGGGATTGTTGGCTGTCTGCAAGAATGTCTCCTGAAGGCACACGCAAAGGGGTTGGTGTGCCCTCAGGAGGACCTTGATGTCGTCAATATTCCTCTGGAATCCACGACAGTTCCATTGAAGGAGTGTGGCCATCTCAGGTCTTGGAAGAATTGGCGGACGTCTTTCGATTTATTTTAACCGTCGCCAGCGACGGTTTAGGAAAATTAGGGCGGTCGGTGTCCATGTCCTCGGAGTCGTCCGAGCAACATGGATCCGAGACCGCCGAACGAGGAGGTAAAATCTTCTTTTTGGGCCCCGGCGGGGGCCCCTTAGGTTTTGTAGGTCTTGCTGTCTGTGGGCGGGGAGGAGGGGGCCTTCCAGAGGTGGAAGGCACAGACACAGGAATAGAAACCGGTGTCGATGTCGAGATGGACACCGACGTCGGCTTCGCCTGCGTCAAGAGGTACTTAGCAGCAGGCGAGAAAGATTCAGCTGGTGGAACGCTGATGTCGGTCTGCACCGCCACGGAAGCCATCTTAACGACGGGCTTTCCGACCACCGCACTGGCATAGGAGACCTTGCCAGGTGGGGCAGGCGGTGCAGCGAGCTTTCTCGCCTCTGGATAGCTAATGTTGTGGAGGGTCTTCAGGCGCTGTACCTCTTTCTCCTCCAGCCACTTCGGACAGTCGCGGGAGTACGCCGGATGCTCACCACGGCAGTTGACACAGCATGCCTTATCTGCTGTGCAGTCAGGTTCAAGATGATCCTGACTGCCACAACGAGCACAGGTGGGCTTGCCCCGGCATGCAGTGCGGGCATGGCCAAACCTCTGGCATTGGAAACAACGCAGAGGGTTTGGTATAAATGGCCGCACCTCGCACTTTAAGTATCCTGCCTTGATAGAAGTAGGCAGGTGTGGTGAGTTGAAAGTTAGAATGAGTACCCGGCTGGGCTCTAACTTTCCATTACGGCGTGACGAAACCCGGTGGACTGCTATCACTCCCTGGGCTGAAAGCTCCGAGAGGATTTCCTCCTCAGAAACCTTGAGGAGGCCCCACTCGGAGATCACGCCCCGGGAGGAATTGAGCGTCTTGTGTGGAGTGACTTCGACTGCCACTCCACCAATCGCTGTAACCTTTAACAGAAGCTCCGAATGTTTGGAGCATGCAGTCTCCACCTGCAAGTCACCGGATCTTAGGCGCTTGACAGATTTCGGCTCTCCCGCAAGACCTTGTAAACCCTTATTTATAAAAAAGGGGGACATGTCCCCAAGTACCTGATCACCCGTAGAGTGGATGATCAGGAACTTCGGAGACGGAGACACACACGAAGACGAAGGCAAAGACAGAGAAGTTGGGGGTTCATGGCGAGCCCTCTTTGCGGCATTGCTCGAATTTTTAGGAGTTGGAGAACTCATGGTTGTTTTTAAAAATTTTAGTGCCCGTTGTCCCCACCCACCATGGAGTCCAACAAGGGGACGCCCAGTTGGGCGCCAGGGCTGCCCGGGCACCATACCCACACAGCCAGTGAGCCAAGCCCTCACTACAAAACAAAAAGGAAAAGGAAAAGAGAAACGGTGGGAAACTCGTCGGAGTTCCCACAAAAGAAAAGAAGCAACAAAACAATAAAGTGCGAGGCAAGAGCTGGCCTCACAAAAGAAAGAAAACTACAAAATTAGTAAATGTGTGGGGAAACTCGCAAACCGTTGTCCGGACGGTGGACAAGGTTACTCACTGATCAGCATAGTTGACCCTAGCAGGACCAGCCCACCAGCCGATTGATCCTGAGGGGGCCGCCCCAGGACCTCCCGTTTACCTGAAGCAGAGGCCAAAGCAGTGTATAGCAGCGGCCCCGGAAGTCGCTGCCCAGCCCCGCGACAGACAGGCTCCCCAATGGCAAAACGGCCAAAGGGGACCCCACCAGTCATGAGCTGGGGAGAGAAGACGGGGACCCCTGAGCAACTGCCAGGATCCTCCTTTCCAGGGACACGGGTCTCCGCGCACGGCAAACACGCGGGCGAGCGTTTAGGACCCTGTGAAGGTAACCGAGCCAGCGGAACCTTCACAGGGTGGTCCCCTCACCACGGACAGGCTCTCGCATCGAGGGGAGAGGAAACCGTGTAGAAGTTTGAGGAATTGTTGATGCAGCTGCATCTACGATACAGTCCGTTATCTCCGCTACTGCCACATTGATTGGCTCCTGGCTGACAGAGTGGTCATCGAGCTCAGAGAGCAGCTCGAAACCACCCCAGTCAGCCCGATCGAGCCTCCACCGCGAGACGCGTGAAGGGCTGCAAGGCCCCCCACGGGAGATGGTGCACACCACGGGGAGGTGATCGCTTCCATAAGGGTTGTCCTCGACCTCCCATGTAAAGAGTGGAAGGATCGAGGAGGAGCAGATGGTAAGGTCAATGGCAGTGAAAGTGCGGGTTGGGGAGTGAAAGTAAGTACTGACACCGGTGTTCAACAGGGAGAGAGAAGGATCCAGGAGCCACTGCTCCAGGACCCCGCCCCTCCCATTGGTGTCAGCACTGCCCCAAAGTGGACTGTGTCCGTTGAGGTCCCCCATAATGAGGCAGGGGGACGGCAGCTGCGAGACGAGATCATCAAGGTCTTCCTGGAAGACGATGCTCCCAGGTGGAAGATATACAGAGCAGACAGTCAGCGAGAACCCCACGAAGAGACGGATGGCTACCGCCTCTAAGTTGATGGTGAGTGGTACGACCTGGAATGGAGAATGGTTGCTCATGAGGATGGCGACACCCCCGCGAGCTGGACCATCTCCATCCCGGTCCCGGCGAACCAATGAAAAGTGCCGGATCGTGGGATCTGTGACTGGCTGCAAGTATGTCTCCTGCAGGCATACACAGATGGGCTGGTGTGCCTGAAGGAGGGCCTTGATGTCGTCTAGATTCCTCTGGAATCCACGACAATTCCATTGTAGGAGTGTGGCCATCTCAGGACTTAGAAGAGTGGGCGGACGACGTGTTCCTATTCAACTTAACCGCCGCAGAGGACGATTTAGTGAATAGGGGGCGGTCAGTATCCATGTCCTCGGAATCGTCCGAGGGGCATGGATCGGTGACCGCCCTTTGAGGAGGAGTGATGATTTTCTTTTTTGGCCCCGGTGGGGGCCCCTTCGGTTTGGAAGGTCTTGCTGTCTGAGGACGGGAAGGAGGAGGCCTTCCGGTGGAGGTGGAAGGCTGAGCTGCAGGAATGGAAACCGGGGTTGATGTCGAAGTCGACACCACCCTCGGTCTCGCCTGCGTGAGGAGGTACTTCGCAGCTGGCGAGAAAGACTCAGTAGGTGGTACACTGATGTCAGTCTGCACCGCAACCGAAGTCATTGGAACGATGGGCTTTCCAATGACTGCACTGGCATAGGAAACCTTGCCAGGTGGGGCGGGCGGTGCAGCAAGCTTTCTCGCTTCAGCATACGAGATGTTATTCACGACTTTGAGGCGTACCTCCTTTTCCTCCTTCCACTTCGGACAGTCGCGGGAGTACGCCGGATGTTCGCCACTGCAGTTCACACAGCATGCCTTTTCTGCTGTGCAGTCAGGATCGAGATGATCCTTACTGCCACAGCGAGCACAGGTGGGCTTGCCCCTGCATGCTGTGCGGGCATGACCGTATATCTGACACTGAAAACAGCGCAGAGGGTTTGGGATATACGGCCGAACCTCACAATGTAAGTAACCTGCCTTGATGGAAGAAGGCAGGCGTGGCGTGTTGAATGTCATGATTAGCACCCGAGTGGGTGTTAATTTCCCATCACGGCGTGTCGAAACCCGGTGGACTGCTGTTACTCCTTGAGGTGTGAGCTCTGAGAGGATTTCCTCCTCAGTGACTTTGAGGAGGCCCCACTCGGTGATCACACCCCGAGAGGAATTCAAAGTTTTATGGGGAGTGACTTCGACAGCCACCCCACCAATTGCTTTAACTTTCAGGAGTAGTTCAGAATGTTTTGAACAAGCGGTCTCAACCTGCAAGTCGCCAGATCGTAAGCGCTTGACGGATTTCGGCTCTCCCGCAAGACCTTGTAAACCTTTGTTAACAAAAAAAGGGGACATGTCCCCGAGCACCTGATCACCCGTGGAGTGGATGATCAGGAACTTCGGGAACGAAGACACAGACACAGAAGACGACGGCAGAGATAACTTAGACAAAGAGGAAGATGGGGGCTGATGTCGAGCCCTCTTTTTGGCGGCGATCGCATTATTATCATCATTCTCTCTCATGGTTTGTTTTGTGTGGTTCAGTGCCCGCTGTCCCCACCCTCCACGGAGCCCAACAAGGGGACGCCCAGTCGGGCGCCAGGGCTACGCAGGCACTATACCCACACAGACAGTGAGCCAAGCCCTCACAAATAAATAGAAGGAAAATAAAAAGAGAAATGTGCAGAACAAAAACGTTCTACACAAATGAAACAAAGCGTAAAATAAGAAAATTGTGAATGGCCAAACTGGCCTCACAAAGAAAAGATAACGACAAAATGAAAATAAGTTGTGAGGAAACTTGTAAACCTGTACCCGGACCGTGGGCAAGGTTACTCACCGCTCTGCACGGTTGACCCTAGCAGGACCTGCCCACCAGCCGATTGCTCCTGGGGGGGCCACCCCAGGAGCTCCCGTTTACCGGAAGCAGAGGCCAAAGCAGTGTATAGCAGAGGCCCCGGAATCCGCTGCCCAGCCCCGCGACAGACAGGCTCCCCAATGGCAAGACGGCCAATGGGGACCACGCCAGTCATGAGCTGAAGAGAGAAGACGGGGACATCCGAGCAACTACCAGGATCCTCCTTTCCCGGGACACGGGTCTCCGCGCACGGCAAACACGCGGGCGAGCGTTTAGGACCCTGCGAAGGTAACCGAGCCAGCGGGAACCTTCACAGGGTTGTTCCCCTCACCACGTACAGGCGCTCACACCGAGGGGGCCTCCCGTTGGTGTCAGCACTGCCCCAAAACGGACTGTGTCCGTTGAAGTCCCCCATGATGAGGAAGGGGGACGGCAGCTGCGAGACGAGGTCATCAAGGTCATCCCGGAAAACGATGCTTCCGGGTGGGAGATAGACAGAACAGACAGTCAACGAAAATCCCACAAAGAGGTGGATGGCTACCGCCTCTAAATTTGTGGTGAGGGGAATGACCTGGAATGGAGAATGGTTGCTCACGAGGATGGCAACACCTCCGTGAGCTGGACCATCTCCATCCCGGTCCCGGCGAACGAGAGAAAAGTGCCGGATAGTGGGATTGTTGGCTGTCTACAAGAATGTCTCCTGAAGGCACACGCAAAGCGGTTCGTGTGCCCTCAGGAGGACCTTGATGTCGTCAATATTCCTCTGGAATCCACGACAGTTCCATTGAAGAAGTGTGGCCATCTCAGGTCTTAGAAGAAGTGGCGGACGACTTGCGATTTATTTTAACCGTCGCCAGCGACGGTTTTGGAAAATTAGGGCGGTCAGTGTCCATGTCCTCGGAGTCGTCCGAGCAACATGGATCAGAGACCGCCGAACGAGGAGGTAAAATTTTCTTTTTGGGCCCCGGCGGGGGCCCCTTGGGTTTCGTAGGTCTTGCTGTCTGTGGGCGGGGAGGAGGGGGCCTTCCAGAGGTGGAAGGCACAGACACAGGAATAGAAACCGGTGTCGATGTCGAGGTTGACACCAACGTCGGCTTCGCCTGCGTCAAGAGGTACTTGGCAGCAGGCGAGAAAGATTCAGCTGGTGGAACGCTGATGTCGGTCTGCACCGCCACGGAAGCCATCTTGACGATGGGCTTTCCGGCAACCGCACCGGCATAGGAGACCTTGCCAGGTGGGGCAGGCGGTGCAGCGAGCTTTCTCGCCTCTGGATAGCTGATGTTATGAAGGGTCTTGAGGCGCTGTACCTCTTTCTCCTCCAGCCACTTCGGACAGTCGCGGGAGTACGCCGGATGTTCACCACGGCAGTTTACACAGCATGCCTTTTCTGCTGTGCAGTCAGGTTCAAGGTGATCCTGACTGCCACAACGAGCACAGGTGGGCTTGCCCCGGCATGCGGTGCGGGCATGGCCAAACCTCTGGCATTGAAAGCAACGCAGAGGATTGGGGATAAATGGCCGCACCTCACAGTGTAAATATCCTGCCTTGATGGAAGTAGGCAGGCGTGGTGTATTGAAAGTTAGAATAAGTACCCGGCTGGGTTCTAACTTTCCATTACGGCGTGACGAAACCCGGTGGACTGCGATCACTCCCTGGGCCGAAAGCTCCGAGAGGATTTCCTCCTCAGAAACCTTGAGGAGGCCCCACTCGGAGATCACACCCCGGGAGGAATTGAGCGTCTTGTGCGGAGTGACTGCCACTCCACCAATCGCTGTAACCTTTAATAAAAGCTCCGAGTGCTTGGAGCACGCAGTCTCCACCTGCAAGTCACCAGATCTTAGGCGCTTGACAGATTTCGGCTCTCCCGCAAGACCTTGAATACCCTTATGTATAAAAAACGGGGACATGTCTCCAAGCACCTGATCACCCGTAGAGTGGATGATCAGGAACTTCGGAGACGGAGACACACACGAAGACGAAGGCAAAGACACAGAAGTTGGGGGTTCATGGCGAGCCCTCTTCGCAGCATTGATCGGTGAATTATGAGTAGTTGTACTCATGGTTGTTTTTGGGGAATTCAGTGCCCGTTGTCCCCACCCACCATGGAGTCCAACAAGGGGACGCCCAG
This sequence comes from Ryuthela nishihirai, assembly GCA_038380435.1. Taxonomy (NCBI): domain Eukaryota; kingdom Metazoa; phylum Arthropoda; class Arachnida; order Araneae; family Heptathelidae; genus Ryuthela; species Ryuthela nishihirai. Next base: position 91,629,291 of record JAWZYU010000011.1, read on the forward strand.
TTGGGCGCCAGGGCTGCCCGGGCACCATACCCACACAGCCAGTGAGCCAAGCCCTAACTACAAAACAAAAAGGAAAAGGAAAAGAGAAATTGTGGGAAACTCGTCGGAGTTCCCACAAAAGAAAAGAAGCAACAAAGCAATAAAGTGTGAGGCAAGAGCTGGCCTCACAAAAGAAAGAAAACTACAAAATTAGTAAATGTGTGGGGAAACTCGCAAACCGTTGTCCGGACGGTGGACAAGGTTACTCACCGATCTGCACAGTTGACCCTAGCAGGACCAGCCCACCAGCCGATTGATCCTGAGGGGGCCGCCCTAGGACCTCCCGTTTACCTGAAGCAGAGGCCAAAGCAGTGTATAGCAGCGGCCCCGGAATTCGCTGCCCAGCCCCGCGACAGACAGGCTCCCCAATGGCAAAACGGCCAAAGGAGACCCCACCAGTCATGAGCTGGGGAGAGAAGACGGGGACCCCTGAGCAACTGCCAGGATCCTCTTTTCCAGGGACACGGGTCTCCGCGCACGGCAAACACGCGGGCGAGCGTTTAGGACCCTGTGAAGGTAACCGAGCCTGCGGAACCTTCACAGGGTGATCCCCTCACCACGGACAGGCTCTCGCATCGAGGGGTCTTTGTAGAAAACTACTAATTAAAATTAAGAACTGGAGCTGTCACACTTAATACTTATCTATACTCAATCAAAAAAATTAAATCACCTAACTGCACTTTATGTAAAATACCTGAAACTATGAATCACATTATGTTAAATTACCCAAAATATTATATTCGCAGAAAATATTATTTTAATGAACTCTTAAAATTAATGAATTTAGTATTATAAATGTATTAGACAACCCTAATTTAGAAATCAGGAGGTATATATATATGAACTAATGGGATAATTTCTTCTAGAAACTGACCTTTGGATTAAAATATAATTAAATTAATTATTAATTTGTTCTATAAATTATGTTTTTGTATACATTTTGAACATAAACTTGCATTTTCTTTACGGATAAAGAATAAAAAAATAAGGGATCTTAATAACTCATTAATTGAACTACTCTAATATCAATTTACTATCTAAGTTTAGAGAAAGCCAGAGATCGCACCTCTCAGTGAGCGTAAAGTTAAATCAATCAATCATTAAGTGTGTAAGTAACAGATATGAGATAAATTCATGTACACTGATACTTTTCAAGAGTGTTAAATAAATAAAAAAATAAATACCCCTTCAAGCAGCTGCTTGCCACAGAGGTCTGACAGGAGCCTGTCACTTTATATGCCATAGTAGAAGGTCTGAGAGGATGGCAGGCCCTCAGTAGAAAAACGACACAAACTGCCATGCCTTACCTGGGGCTCGAACCCAGGTCCCTTAAATCAGTAGCCAAGTGCGCTAACCACTCGTCCATGGGATGGCTTTGAAGAGTGTTACTTAGTATTAATGATTATTTTGTTCACAGAGGAAGAGAAAACTGTAGAAAAAAATAGATTTCAATGAATATTGCGGGGAAGCATGTATGTACACAGCATAGTTCACTTTTGTGTGATAAAAAGTAAAATTCAAGTGGGGAAAAAAAGAAACAAACTATAATTATTGCGGCATAAATGGAGACAATGATTGGAACTTATTGCACTGTTACCTTTAATTCAGTGGATTAATTACTTGTAGATACCTGCCAGAAGTTTGAAAGTTTTATGGTTCATTTTTAATTGATAGTTACAGGAGTATGATATGGATGTAGTGGAGTTTGTTCTATCATTAATGAAAAGTTAAAGGAAGAAGAAACATAATTGACATACACTATCTGTTATGTTATAACCTTCTAGTGAACATTGTAATAGCAGTAGAACTTTATGTTTTAAAATTTTAAAGTCCTATACTTAGGAAATAGTAGAGAATGAGCTTCAGAGGAAGTTTCACATGTAGTAATGAAATTTGTTATCTTTAAGCTCGTTGAATAAGACAAGAGTTATGTTGAAATTTGTCAATTTGAAAATTATGTGTCTTTTACTTGACACTGGTGTTGGTTGTGTAGTTGCGTGTCACATTCTTTTTACATGTGGTACCTATGTTTTTCTCCCCCAAAGTTTAGGAGTGCGATCACAAATTCCGAGTCTTTGTAGGTGATAAAATGAAAGGTGTGAAATGGTGATAATTTCTAAGCATAACATTTTAAAGTAGTGAACTTGCTTTTGTTTCTAGAGAACTCATTTTCTGTACAGTATACAGTATTACGTGCAGTTTTGAATAGAAAAATTTTTTTTGGAGGCAAACAGCTCATTAAGTGGCGTTAAATGAATTTTTCACAGTTTTAAGTATTTAATTTGCCATTTCTATTAGGAGAAATACATTTAAAATTTACACTGTCTGAAATAGCGGCTTGTCAATTATGTATTAATGCTAGAAATCAAATAGGACTGTTTTCGATTATTTGAAATACTTGTGTCGTAATGTAATGTAGGTAGTGTGATAGGAGAAATACTTTCAAATATGGAGGGGGAAATGTGAAAAGTGTGTGTGTATTTGTGTGTGTCTGTCTTTCTAAGGTGCTCACACTAGGGTATAGAGTTTTCATAAGTGAAGGCAATGTTAAGTTAATTATGAGATTGCAAGATATGAAAATGTGCACTAATTGGGTGTCAGTTTATTTGGTTCTATTGAAGTGAAAATATAACGAAAGTTATGAAAAAAAAAATGGATCTCTCAGGTTGTAATTGATGAGGCCTGTGTGGTGAATATTCGATTTATTTTTGTCCACTAAACGTTTTGGAAAAATGAGGTAGAGTTGTTAAAAAATTAATCAAATGTATTGTTGTGGTCCTGCCATCCTCTCAGACCTATGTGGCAAGCAGCTGCTTGAGGGGGTATTTATTACCTTTATTAGACGATCTTATTCAAGGTATGCTTTAGAAAAGTAGGTATTTCTTAAGTGGGGAAATAATGGTATATGTCGAAAATTATGCTATGCTTAAAAGAAACAAATTGTAGTTGCAGTGTTCTACATTGCATTCATATAGAAATGTTACGTTTGATCATCCTAGATTGTTGGCAAGAAGTATAAATTTTTATTCAACAATGCGTAGTTTTGTAATAAATAAATTTTGTTTACGTATTTAATCTTAAAAATAAATAATTTCGGCAAGGTATGTTTGAATTTTGGAACGATTCAGTAGGTTGTTGTAGCGTTTGCAAACCGACCAATGAGAATTCGTGGTTTCTCTCAGCCAATCACGAGGTGTGGAGAAAATACGCGGTTTTTCAATTTTCAACAACTGTTTCGTGACATTTCGATCGAGAGTTCTGCTGATCAAGTTTGTCAGAAGTTTTGTGATGTCACGTACTAAACAAATTTCCTGCAAATAAACAGCTGCTTGATCTTAAAACGATGGACTAACTTGCCTAACTGCTGTGCGGACTTTTGCACATCGTTTAGTGAGTGTTTTCTGAGTTTTTGTGTCCTTTTAACGGTTTGTGCAAGTGGTTTCGGTTTCGATCACGAGTTGTTGACAACTTGCTGCCTGAGGCGGACATTGCTACGGGGCCAACATGGCTGCCCGTCAGCAGCTCGCAGCTGAGCGGAAGCTACAACGTAAGCTTACGTGCTGCTTTAAGCACGAGACTTTAGATTACAAGTCTGTAGCTAAAAATATAATGAAGGAGGATGGTAAAGGTGCCATTGAGGCAGTACAATTTGTAGCACCCGGTGTTACATATATTACATTTGTAAAAACTGAAACTATGATGAAGTATGTAACGCGATCGCCTTATGAGTTAGACGGAGTCAACATAAATGTAAACAGATTAGATAACGACGAGACGGTTGTTTACGTTAAGAGACTCCCGGTTGAAATGGACTCTGAAGTGATCTCAAGCCATTTTAGCCAATATGGAAAAATTACTTCTAACACCAGAGAGAGACATAGAGACGAGGAACTGTCTCATTTGTATACGGGGACTCGAATTTTGAAAATAAATATGGAGAAGCCGATCCCCAATTTTTTCAAGATTGGGAGATTTAATGGCATGGTGGCCTACTCTGGGCTGCAAAAAGTATGTAAGAAGTGCAGCCAGAGTGGCTACGTTGCCACTGATTGTACAGTAATCATTTGTGTCAATTGTAAGAAAGCGGGCCACGAATACGATGATTGTGGTGAACCATGCGACAATTGCCGCGACGCAGCACATAAACGCAAAGATTGTACGGTACGTACTTTCGCAAATGCGGCTGCGCTCGCGGCGGAAACGCCCAAAAAAGTTGTTTTGGCCTCCACCGAGGATGGAAAACAAAACACAGAAACAACAGAAATGGAAGTTGAGCACGAAAACACCACAGAAGTTACCAAGGGGCAGGAAAATAACCCTGCAAGCGGTAATAAAGTGGCAATTTCAGAAGAAAATGGAAATCAAAATCCCACAAAAGATCCTCAACACAAGGAGGATTCAGCAGAAACCATTATTCCCGAGACCCCCCCCCCCTACTGAAGAAGGAGGGAACAAATCAGAAATAATAAAACAGAAGGAAGAGGCACAAGCCAAAGAAATCGTAACATGCGAAATGGCCCAAACCCCACAAAACGCAGAGAGTGAGATTTCAACGGACGCGGAACAGATGGAGACATCAAACGTAACATTAAAGAGAAAATTGAAGAAAAAAAACAGCAAAGCGACTGACAGGAAAAAACAAAATCTGATCGGAAAAAAATTACGGAATTATAAAAATACAGAAGAAAAACCCAATCAAAGAAAAAAATTAACCTTTTCAGACTTTTTAACTGAAGAGACACAGGTCAGGAAGGAGCAAGATATGGCCGATTTGGCCAAAGATTTACACCTCTCCGACCCTGATGGCTCTTCCGCCGCGATGGAGGACTAATCCTTCGTTGAGGCTCTTTCTGGGCCTCTTCCTTCCTATGTGCTTTTCTCCTGCTACTCATGTGAGTAGCAATGAGGGGGCTAAGTGCCTCCAGTTCGACATTTATATTAATGAGATCTTGTTGTATAACAAGGAACTTTTAATTTACATTCTACCCTTTAACCATTTTTATATGTTGTTTTTCCTTTTTAAACAGATTTTTAATTTTTATTATATTTGGGGAACTCAACCTCATAAAGAAAATATTATTTGTCCTTTTGCTGTATATAATTGGAACATTATACATATTTACTATTTAGATTACTATAATTACCTTAAGTTTCGTACTTTATTACTAATTTTTATTATAATTGTTTATTATAGCTACTTTTATAAGAATGAAATTTTTCATATTCTTTGGATTCTAGGTAATTACCATTTTACATCTCTTTGGAACTCCCTTGTGGAGCAAATTAATACTTCTTGGAATTGTTTTTATATATATCTTATTTTATTTTTCTTGATAATAGTTTTTTCGTTTAGTATGTGCTGTTATTACTATCAGAGTATTTTTAAAGTGACTGCCAACACGAGGGCCTCTTGCAAGGCCACTGTGCTCGCCCTCACTTGCCTTTTACCTCTTTGGATTTTTTTATATCTAACTATGCTTGTCATTCTTTTTTTAATTTTTTTTGGTGCCACCTTTTTTATGCACTCCCTACATACACTTTACATCTCACCTGGCATTGCCAACACAACATTACATCACACTGTCTCTCACATTGATTATTCATCTTGCAACATTTTTAACTGGCCATCAACTTGTTCTTCTTACATCTGGATACTTACAAATACATTGGTTTATTTCTATTTAGGCTATATTAGTCTTACCTTTAAATACTTACTTTTTATTTATTGCTTACTTTTTATTTTGCTGTTAAGTTTTGCATTATTTATTTTCTATTTACTTGTTTTGAAATTGCTCAAAGTTTTTCCTTATATTAATGGAATTGAATCTTATGGCAAAAATACTTCACTTACCCTCCTCCAAGTCTTATACAAAATCATCAAACTGTGTTTTGAAATCTCACACTTCATCAGAGACATTACTTCTTCAATGTTTTTTACGTCTCCACTACAAACTTTCAACTTTCACAGCAACAGAATTCTGCAAAAATTGAAGAACTCTTACAACTTACAATAAGCCTGAAAAAAAATAAAATTGACTCTTATATTATTAAACCATCAGCCTTTATTAAGAAACTGAAATTTTATAACTATGTCAATTGTTCAAACATTTACTACAGACAATCTTGGAAAATTTTATATAATAATCTCAAGTCTTACTTTAATTTTTTTTACTTTAAATTTTTATTTTTCAATACTTTTACTGCAAATGTCAATCTTTTCTGGATGATTTGTGTGACAGGTCAGTTCAGGCCACCATTTGCCCAAATTACTGTTTTTCTTTTTTTCTTTTTTTTTCCTTTCTTTTTTCTCCTTTTTGGTGGACCTTTACTGGCCTGTCATCTCCTTGTATTACTGGAAGATCTGAAATGTCTTTCTGGTCCTCCCAGTGATCTTTTTTTCTCTTTTTGTTTTTGTTTCTTTTGTTTTTCTCTTTTCCATGGCCAATTACTGTAAGTATTCAGACCTGACACTGCGGTGTCAGTCCCTCAATGTGAGAGGCTTCACACTGGAGAAGCAGAAGGTCATCATTGGTCATTTTTTGCAGACCAATTGTGACATTCTGTTTCTCCAAGAGACACATTTCCCAAATACTAGAAGAATACTGCATTTTAGACACCTTTTTCCACAATTATCCTACTTCTCCAATGGCACCTGTAAGAGTAGAGGAGTGGGAATAATTATTAATCACAACAACAGAAACATACAGGTACTCAGATACAACACAGACATTGAAGGTAGAATTTTATCTGTTGACATTAAGTATCATACATACATAATTAAACTAATTACAGTGTATTTACCCAAACAGACATTTTCGCACTACAACTTTTATCAAGATTTAAGACAACACTTGCATAACAACTATGATGGACTTATCATTGGAGGGGATTTTAACAGCATTGTTGCCCCACACCTGGACAAAGTTCCTGCTGAGAATTACATGCCTACCTCCCAGGCACCCCATTTTTCAAAATTTATACACGACATGGAACTTATTGACATTTGGAGGCATATGAACCCAGATACTGCAGGTCACACGAGGTTCGACAAAGTACACAAAACAGGATCCAGGCTTGACAAGATTTTAGTCAGCAAAAACATTGTCAATACATACTACAGAAGTTACAACACTGACATTAACTCACACACCTGTGAGGTCAGTGATCACCTCCTTGTGCATGCACATTTTGATTTACATCCCAAAACACAGGCAAGAGGTAGAAGCACTTGGAAGATGAACACAACACTCCTAGAAGACGAGGAAATACAGACAAAAGTTGCTGACTGCATTACTGAGGATGTCTCAAAGACCACCAGTTTTGATCAGAACTGGTGGCAGAACCTAAAAACAAAAATTAGAAGACTCCTCAGAACAGAAGGTATTAGTAAAGCACAACATTTAAAAACACAGATTAATGAAACTAGAGCACTTCTGAAAGCTGCCACAAATGGCACACATCTCCTTAGAAGACAGAGAATAGACACAACATATCATCAACAACAGATACACAAAATTAAACACACTCTTCAGCAATTATATAAGCAGAAAGGGCAACTCATCATCGACAAAAATCATGACGCCCAAATTGCTGAAGAGGAAGATTGCAATAGTCTACTTACTAGAATCAAACACAAATCCAGGCAAGTAACAAACTTAACTGAATTAGAAATTAATGGCACAAGAACACAAAATTGTAAGGTAATTTTAAAACACATACATGAAGAATATACTAAACAATACCAACTCAGACAGACAGACATTAATAAACTTTTTGAAACTGAAAGATATGCAAATAAAATTTCACCACACACAAAAGATAATTTAGAAGCACAAATCACTACAGCAGAAGTCAAAAATGCTATTTTTAATTTCAAATTAAAAAACAGTCCTGGAATAGATGGTTTTCCCATTGAATTTTACAGAACATTCTGGAACATATTAGAAACACCGTATACTGAATTTTTAAGAGATATAGTAACACAAAAACAAATGACACAAGACATGAAAACAGGTAAGATAACTCTTCTATGTAAAAAACCAGAACAATCACATTTACTAGACAATTGGAGACCAATAACACTATTAACTACAGACTACAAAATACTCAGTAAGATTTTCACCAACAGACTAACACAGGCAATGCCAGAAATTATATCAGCTAATCAGTCTTGTGCAGTCCCTAATAGACACATACAAAACAATAATAGACTACTAACAGATACCATTGAATACATAAACCACAAAAACATCAGAACAGCAATTATTTCTTTAGACCAGAGAAAATCTTTTGACTCAATTTCCCAGGATGCAATTTACACAGCTCTTGAAATTTATGGATTTGGACAAAATTTTATCAACAATATACAAACATTATACACAGACATAAATTACACTGTTGAGCTCAATGGACACCTTTCCAACAAAATTGCAGGGAATAGGGGGGTAAGGCAGGGATGCCCCCTGTCCCCACTGCTTTTTGTTTTGGTCATTGATTTCTTTTGCAGACAAATACAAAATGACACACAGATATCTGGTATCTCCCTTCCGGGAACCAGAGAGAGATTAAAAGTTTCTGCCTATGCAGATGATATTGTTTTATACACCACAAACGAATTTTCAATTAATCGAATATTTAACATATATGATTTATTTAGTCAAACTACAGGCCTGTCCCTCAATCACAACAAAACTGTATCCCTGTGTTGGGGAACTTGGGACAGGACACTATTAACACACATTGGTTGCACAGATAATCCCATTAAAGTACTCGGTATTCTTTATAACAGATTTGGATTTTGCAAACAGACATACTATAACCTCCTACACAACATTGAAAACACAGTTACCAAGTGGAAGGATTACACAATTTCAACATACAACAAAGCTAAATTTGTTAAATCTTGCATTATACCCAAAATCACCTATATTGCCACTATAAACCCTCCTGATAATTCTTACATTCAAAAACTTAAACTTATTTATGGCTTCATATGGAATGACAAGCCTGAGCTGATCAGGCGAGAAACTCTGCAAAACCCTATTAACAAGGGTGGACTTGCCATCCCAAATATTGCCACAATGTCTAAGATTCTGTTTTTAGAAGATATTCAGAGAATTTTACATACACCCAACATCCCATCCTTTTTTCTGCTTAACTATTTTGCTTTTTTTCATACTAAACACCTTTGCACACACAACAGTTATTCAGGTCCCAAAAACACTGAACACAATACACATTATAAATTGCTACCTTCTATAATAACACTTGCACACAATAAAGGTCCAATACCCAGTCCCATAAATAAGAAACAACTTTATGCCACTATTCAGCCTTCTATTCCAACCACTTTTGAACAACTATACCCATCTATTGATTGGCCTAAGGCCTGGACCAACATTGCCAGTATACACTTGGAGAAAAATATGAGAAATTTTAATTGGAAGGTAGCCCACAATATTGTCTATACTAATTCAAGAAGAAGACATTGTGGCTTCATTGCTTCTCATGATTGCCTAAGATGCCCCACTAGAGAAAGCATTGATCATTTAGTTTACCACTGCTGGTATGCTATCAAGATCTGGACTAAAGTAGGCCAATGGCTCCAGATAGCAACACCATTGTTAAGAGCAGTGAGATTCCATGATTTGAAACAGTACCCCACCAAGAAGCACTATATTATTAATTTGGTAATTAGTATCACTAAATAACAAATTTGGCTCTCCAGATGCCAACTACAACATGAACATACAGAGACATCCACGACTGCCATATTCGAAAAAACTAAGATGATTACCAAAGTATACAGAAAGCGTGATAAATCTGTCCTCCCTCATGCTAAGTACATACTTCTGTGGTGCCTACCACATATCTAAGAAGTTCCTTTTTCCTTTTTGCTCTTCCTTGATTCATTGTAGTACTGTCTTCCCTCTTTCTCTCTCTACACTGTCTTTTCCCCCCCTTTCACTTTTTTTCCCCTTCTCCCTAATTTTCTTCTCCCTTTCCCACACCTTACATCTTATAACTTCTCCATTTTAATCCTTCTCTCTGTCTCTCCAGCTTATTTATCTCTCACACTTCACTTTTCTAGAACATAACCCAAAATCTCACTTTCACAGAATTTCAACGCCCCCCCCCCTATCATAACCAATTTTTTTATCGCTCTAGACCACACCATAAGACCAATCATAATTTTAAGTTTTCAAAAAGTGCTCACTTGTGGGGATCGGCCCCACAATTTTTGATTTTTGTCTTTTGAAGTTTTTTTTCAACTTTGTTGTTGCAAGGTGTCTGCCCCCAGTGGTCATATTTGGCCATATGAGTAGACACTGGCATAGAGCAATACTGTAGTGTGTGGGGGGCCACATTTTCCGCCCCCAGTTCCCGCCTGCCTCCCTAATAGTGGGAGCTGTGGGAGGGGAGGGGGGCGTGGTGGCCTCATCTCACTGCGGTGTTGAAGATTTCAAAAGTAGACCCTGCCCATTTGAAATTTTCAAACACGAAAATCGACCGGAGGAAAGGCTCCAAGAAAGCAATTAGCTACGAAAGCTGCACGGAAAAGTGCTCCTGCCACTGGAGGTGTGAAGAAGCCCCATCGTTATAGGCCGGGAACGGTAGCTCTGAGAGAGATTCGACGTTATCAGAAGTCCACCGAATTACTGATTCGAAAGTTGCCTTTCCAGCGTCTCGTTCGCGAAATTGCTCAGGATTTTAAAACCGATCTACGTTTCCAGAGTTCTGCAGTTATGGCACTTCAGGAGGCTAGTGAAGCGTATCTCGTCGGCCTATTCGAAGATACCAACTTGTGTGCCATTCACGCTAAACGAGTGACCATCATGCCTAAAGATATCCAGTTAGCACGTCGTATTCGTGGAGAGAGAGCTTGAAGTTCTTCAAAAAAAAACACTAAAGGCCCTTTTTAGGGCCAATTATATATCGATGAAGGGTTACCATATCTTTTAATGTGTGTTGTGTATGACGAATAATATTTCTATTTCTGAGTGACGTTCTAAGTACGCCGTCTGTGTTTTTATATAAGTCGTATTAACGGCTGTAATTAATAACCCATCTTCTAGTCTCGTTTTGGAATTTGCGAGATTTCCATTTCATTAACACGTACTTAAATTAATGTGCTTAACCTGTTGGGAAGACAATGTGATGTTCAGAAGTGAATGTGTGGCTAGATCGAAATTTTCATAGTTTTTTTTTTTCTTTGGGCATTTCAGTTTTTTTGTTGTGGTTTACAAATGTATTTATCTGATAGAATATGTCATTGGGTAAGAGGAATAGGTATTATAGTTGTATTATAGTTTGTGAAATGTTACTTATGACGTCAGAAACGAGTGGAAGTGAGGCGCTACTTTTTGGAGGACGAATCTACGTCATTTGCTGATAGTGGACGAATATTGTGTCTATTTTTGCTTCATTGTACGATCAGATATCCTTCCTACAAAAGTAGTTGGCCCTAAAAAGGGCCTTTGGTTATTCTTTGTAGGTTTCTGATGATTTAGGCTTTTTTTTCAGTCTTCTTTGGAAGAAGGACAGCTTGGATATTTGGTAGGACGCCGCCTTGAGCAATGGTTACTACAGATAGAAGTTTGTTCAATTCTTCGTCGTTACGGATGGCAAGCTGAAGATGACGAGGAATGATTCTAGTTTTCTTATTGTCACGAGCAGCATTTCCAGCTAATTCTAGTACTTCAGCTGCTAGGTACTCGAGAACGGCGGCAAGGTAAACAGGAGCCCCAGCACCAATGCGCTTGGCGTAATTTCCTTTTCTGAGCAATCTGTGAATTCTTCCGACTGGAAATTGCAGTCCTGCTCGGCTAGAACGAGTCTTACTCTTTCCCTTCACCTTTCCACCTTTTCCACGTCCAGACATATTGCTTGTTTTACTCTACGTTTAGTTAGATAGAGAAAAACCACGTTTGCATCGCTTTTATAGGGATCAAGAGAGACTGGCGAGGAACCAATAGAAATATTTCTCTACTCTCATTGGTCGGAAGTTGACGTCGTCGCCGTTTTCGTGAATGGCGGAAGATTTCTCGCCTAGTTGGTTGGTTAGTTGGGGTTTATTGGCGCATTAGCAACTAAGGCTATAATGCGCCAAACATATGTCCAAAAGGTAAAAGTATAAAAATCACGTAACCCCGTAACCAAAGTTAAAAATAAACGACAAAGGACAACAAAATAATAGATGTCATTAAAATAAAACATGTAGAGCAACAAGGAACAAATGTAAAAATATGTTAAATGAATAAAAATAGAAAAATAACACAGCTGTAAGCAGACTGGGTTAAAAATATAGAGTGAGTAAAACTACAAGCGATTAAAATATCCAGTAAATTTTAAAAATTGAAATACAGATTTAACACAACAATGATCTGATAAAAGATGTCCGAGTGTAAGGGGCTCGGACGTAAAATTGTGAAAGTTAAAAAACATATGGCGTTCCATGTGAAAACATTGACATGATATTAAAATGTGTTTGATTGTTAAAATGGTGTCACAAAACTCGCACTTAGGTACGTCGTCCGCCCGAAGAAGAAACGAATGAGTAATAAACGAATGACCTAAGCGGAGCCGAGCAAGTACAACTTCCTCCTTGCGATTCCTGCGGTAACAAGACTGCCATGGTTTGATGATAGGTTTGATCTCGAAGAGCTTGTTGGTAAGCTGTTCCGACCAAGATCTCTGCCACTGTGCCCGGAGCTCGGTGGAAAAACGCTGCCGGAAATCCAGATAGGGAACCGGCAACGGAGAGTCGGACAGGGGCGTGGCTGACCTGGCAGCAGAATCTGCCAAATCATTACCCCTGATTCCGACGTGACCGGGCACCCAACAGAAGAGAATCGTGGTGGTGGCTGCCAGACGGTGGAGCTGCTGGCGGATCTTGGAGAGAACAGGGTGAGGCCGATGCCTCACTGAGATCAAAGCCTGTAGCGAGCTAAGCGAGTCGGTGTAAAGCACACACCGACGATGATGCTTAGTCGCCACGTGGTCCAAGGCGAGGCTGATAGCGTGCAACTCTGCAGTGAAGATGGAACACTGCAGTGGGATCTGGTCTGCAATGATTACATCACAGCAGACCATGGCCGATCCCACCGATGTGCCGGACTTCGAGCCATCTGTGAAGACAGGCAAGAAGTCCGGGTACTCAGCACAATGGCTGGCAAAGAGTTGCCGGTACACACAGTCGGGTGTAAAGGCCTTCCCCGTCCTGCACAGGGAAAAATCGCAGGAAGGGGAAACAGCGAGCCAAGGTGGAAGTGGCTCAGCTGTCGACTGTGCAACGCTATTGAGACTGATGTTGATGTCTCTGAGGTAGCCTCGGACACGCAAACCAAAAGGACGAATGGCAGTCGGCCGATTATTGTAAAGCATTTCCCACTTCGGACTAAAAACGCAGTCCCAAGTGGGATGGCCAGGCAGGGATCGCAATTTAGACGCATATTGTAGGGACAACTGCTGACGGCGAAGAGATAAAGAAGGTTCGTCGGTCTCAACGTAAAGACTCTGGACCGGTGAGGTGCGGAAGGCTCCCGTGCAAACACGGAGAGCCTGATGATGGAGGGGATCCAGCACCTTCACCACCGAATCCCGGGCCGAGTCGTACACCTGGGATCCGTAGTCCAGTTTCGATCGGACAAGTGCACGGTACAGGCGGAGCAAAGAACATCGGTCCGCCCCCCAAGAGAGGGAGGAGAGGACCTTGACGATGTTCAATGCCCGCGTGCACTGGGACCTGAGATGACGTATGTGTGGTAAAAAGGTCAATTTCCGATCGAATATGAGACCGAGAAACTTGGTCTCCGCCACAACTGGAATGATGTTACCCCCGAGCCGCAGCTCGGGATCCAGATGAAGATTACGCTTGTGGCAAAAGTGCACACAAGCGGTCTTCTGTGGGGAGAACCGAAACCCGTTTGCCGTCGCCCAAACCGAAAGATTGTTCAGGGCAATTTGCAGTTGTCTTTCAATGACCCTCATGCTGGACGAAGAGCAAAAGATGCTAAAGTCATCAACATAGAGGGCATTGCCTACTGATGGAGGAAGTTGTCTAGTTATAGAATTAATCTTGACAGCGAAAAGCGTAACACTCAGAACGCAGCCTTGTGGCACCCCCTGTTCTTGGGGGTACGGCTGCGACAGAGTGTTACCGACACGGACACGAAAAGAGCGTGTCGATAAGAAGTTGGAGATGAAGATCGGCATGTGACCTCTTAAGCCGAAACTGTGGAGGTCACGAAGAATGCCGAATCTCCAAGCCGTGTCGTACGCTTTTTCGATGTCGAAGAAAATTGACACCAGGTGCTCTCTTCTTAAAAATGAATTTCTGATAGCCGATTCGAGGCGTATCAGATGGTCAAGAGTTGACCGTTGCCTGCGAAAGCCACACTGGGTGTTGGAAAGAAGGTTGTGATGTTCTAAATACCAGATGAGTCTGGCATTTACCATTCTTTCCAACACCTTGCACACGCAGCTCGTCAATGCGATGGGACGATAATTGGAAGGAATCTTGGGATCTTTGTCTGGCTTGGGGAAGGCCAAGACGATGGCCTCCCGCCAGGAGTCCGGAAACTGCTCCTCGAGAAAAATGCGATTGAAGAGATGGAGCAGCCGATCCTTACTCGATGGTGAAAGATGTTGGAGCATGGCATAATGGACATTGTCCGGCCCTACAGCAGAGGCACGAGAAGAGTGCAGAGCCAGGCGAAGCTCCTCCGCTGTGAATGGCCTGTTGTAAGGCTCCAGGCCATTCGAGTGGAAAGATAGCGGAGAGCGCTCCGCCCTGCCCTTCTGGGCCAGAAACTCGGGGGAGTAAGAGGAAGACGAAGATATGGAAGAGAAGGACTCCCCCAGAGTGTCGGCAATTGCTTTGGGATCAGCAATTGCCTGTCCATTGTGCTCCAGGATCGATAGCGAGTGGGACGTGTAGTTCCCACTCATCTTCCGGACTTTATCCCACACGACCTTAGAACTAGTCGTGCGGGTGATGGAAGACGTATACTTGATCCAAGATTCCTTCTGGCTCTGGCGTCGGACGAAACGTGCTTTCGCCCTGGCGCGTTTGAAATTTTCCAGGTTGGGGGTAGTCGGATATCTCCGAAACACCCCCCAAGCCTTGTTCTGAGCCTTACGAGCTGCGGTGCAATTTCTCGCCTAGACTTCGTTTTATAATTTTGTTGAATATGTGTAAAACGATATTTATTTTTGCAAATGTTGGAACATTTGTCACAGAAATACTTATTCGAATTTTTAATCTAACGTCGAGTGGTAATAAATTGTAAAGTGACGCTGTGAGGAAAACGTGAGAAAGGACCTCGGAAAACGTTTTAATGAAAAAAAAATTACAATCGAAAAAAAAAAAGGGAATTGGAAATTTTGAAATTGGAGACTGGGGAATGGGTTATACAGTATATATGTTATATATGCTTTTTTTTTTTCTTCTGGTGTGTCCCTATCGTATAAATTGATTGATTGTTGGTAATTGGCATATGATAGGAGTTTATTTACTTTTTATCACATGTAATTTTTCACGCCTGTGAGGGGTTTTACTTTCGTTATTAGGAAAAATTATTAAAAAATCGGTACTATGGTAAATTTTCTTTGAAGGGGATATTATGAGAAATGTATGTATATATATATATTTTTTTCATAGGGTACGACAAAGCATCCTTTCTACGCCATTGAGGTGGCCCTAAAAAGGGCCTTTTCTCTTCTTCTTATTAATTTACTTGGAGCTAGTGTACTTCGTAACAGCTTTAGTTCCTTCCGATACAGCATGTTTTGCGAGTTCACCTGGAAGTAACAGACGAACGGCAGTTTGAATCTCCCGACTAGTGATGGTCGAACGTTTGTTGTAGTGAGCCAATCTCGACGATTCAGCAGCAATTCTTTCGAATATATCGTTTACGAAGCTGTTCATGATCGACATGGCCTTGCTGGATATTCCAGTATCGGGATGAACCTGTTTTAGAACTTTGTATATGTAGATGCTGAAACTCTCTTTCCTCTTCTTCTTGCGTTTCTTCTTATCGCCAGCACGAACGGCTTTTTGCGCCTTTCCTGCCTTTTTCACAGTTTTTCTTGATGGTACTTGTTTGGAAAATAAAAATCTAGAATAATGACAGTCTTATAAAAAGAAAGCATTCCTCTAGTGTTTCCTTCAGCATGTACAATCTGCTTCGCGAATCCGAGGGTGGGGACCCCCTTCCTCGCTCGGCTCGTCATTGCATTGCATTCTCTAAACTTCAACCGTTTCAAAACGTAAAGTATATAACTATACGTTTTTCCACGGTTATTTCACACTAACAAACAAACATCAAGAGAAACAATCAACACATTACAGAAGAAAGGAAGATTGAAATGAAAGTGAGAAAGATAGGAAAGTGAAGGAAAACAGTCCTAAACTCATTCACCCATTACAAAAGAAAACATATAATACACTGTAAAAAAAAAACATAAGCATTTAACGTAAGAAACAAGCGCTCAGAGTCAGCGAAGAAAGAAAATCCGGGTCAGCCCGATAGAGGGCGCCCATTGTACCTTCACTGTGCTGGAATGAAAGGCAGCAGAGAGCATGAGTCGATCAAACGAGAGAGGCCGGCTCCCGGCGCAGATCCAAGCCGATCATTGGCTTAGGGCTCCAAGAACCGGTCCTTCCCCTCGACCGCACTTCGACAACTTGGCTGGTTGGTTGGTTGTTTTAGGTTTATTGGCGCATCGGCAACTAAGGCCGACAGCTTGGCATCTGTGACGTCAAGTTGCCTCAACGCGCCGAGTCAACGCAAAAGCAGAACCTGGCACAACTCCTCGCTCGCGCCAACGAGCGAAAAGGACTGCGCGAAGCCGACTTTGAACCAATAAAAAAAAATTTTTCTATAAAACATAAAAATACACAAAAAATATGTACAGAGACTATGGTACAACGTAAACATACTGTGGGTTCGCCGGGGCGCGCAGGCCACCGGAACCATAAAATAAAACATCTCAAAATCGGGCCATCCAGCGAAAAGGTCATCACTGAGCCGACTTTAAAACTAAAATAAAATTGTTCTATGGAGCAAAGAAAACACAAAAGGCACCTGCTAAGACAAAAGGAAAACCTAAACAATATATGGTAAAATCCGGGCACGCAGGCCACGGTTGGTTGGTTGGTTGTTTGGGGTTTATGGGCGCAACAGCAACTAAGGCTATATTGCGCCAAACAAACGATAAAAAGGGATAAAAGTCTCAGAACCCACAACCAAAGTTAAAACGAACACAACAAAACGACAAGTAAAAAGACTAAAAAGAAACAACAAGAGTAGAAGTTAACAATAAAAATGGGTGTATAGGACCTATGTAAAATTGCAAACAAGAGTAAAACTAGAAAATATAGTAAAAATCAGAGACGTGTAAAATAACCAGTAAAACGTAAAAAGTCAAAAACAGGAGTTAAAAACGATTCATCAGATAAAAGATGGCCGAGTGTAAGAGGCTCAGCCATAAAATTGTGGAAAGTAAAATACAATTTACGTTGAAGGTTAAATGCTGCACACCGAATTAAAATATGTTTCACAGTTAAAACGGTGTCACAAAACTCGCACTTAGGTACTGCGTCCGCCTTAAGTAGAAACGAGTGGGTTAAAAACGAGTGACCTAAGCGGAGCCGAGCAAGGACAACTTCCTCCTTACGATTCCTGTGGTAACAAGACTGCCATGGTTTGACGACAGGTTTGATCTCAAAGACCTTGTTGGTAAGCTGTTCTGACCAAGATCTCTGCCACTGTGCCCGGAGCTCGATGGTGAAACGCTGCCGGAAATCCACATATGGAACCGGCAACGGAGAGTCGGACAGGGGCGTTGCTGACTTGGCAGCAGCATCTGCCAAGTCATTGCCCCTGATCCCGACATGACCGGGCACCCAACAGAAGAGAATCGTGGTGGTGGCTGCCAGATGATGGAGCTGCTGGCGGATCTTGGAGAGAACAGGGTGAGGCCGATGCCTCACCGAGATCAAAGCCTGTAGCGAGCCGGTGTAAAGCACACACCGACGATGATGCTTAGCTGCGATATGGTCCAAGGCAATGCTGATAGCATGCAACTCAGCAGTGAAGATGGAACACTGCTGTGGGATCTGGTCTGCAATGATTACATCACAGCAGACCATGGCTGATCCCACTGAAGTGCCGGACTTCGAGCCATCTGTGAAGACAGGCAAGAAGTCCGGGTGCACAGCACGATGCTGGCAAAGAGTTGCCGGTACACACAGTCGGGTGTGTAAAGGCCTTCCCCGTCCTGCACAGGGAAAATCGCAGGGACGGGAAACAGCGAGCCAAGGTGGAATTGGCTCAGCTGTCGACTGTGCGATGCTATCGAGACTGGTGTTGATGTCTCGCAGGTAACCTCAGACACGCAAACCAAAAGGACGAATGGCAGTCGGCCGATTCTGGTATAACATTTCCCACTTGGGACTGAAAACGCAGTCCCAAGTGGGATGGCCTGGCAGGGATTGCAATTTTGATGCATACTGCAGGCACAACTGCTGACGGCGAATAAAGATGGTTCATCGGTCTCAACGTAGAGACTCTGGACCGGTGAAGTGCGGAAGGCCCCCGTGCACACACGGAGGGCCTGATGATGGAGTGGGTCCAGCACCTTCACCACCGAATCCTGGGCGGAGTCATACACCTGGGATCCGTAGTCCAGTTTCGACGGGACAAGTGCACGGTAAAGGCAGAGAAAAGAACATCAGTCCGCCCCCCAAGAGAGGAAGGAGTGGACCTTGATGATGTTCAATGCCCGCGTGCACTTGGACCTGAGATGTCGAATATGTGGTAAAAAGGTCAATTTCCGGTCGAAGATGAGACCGAGAAACTTGGTCTCCTCCACAACTGGAATAATGTTACCCCTGAGCCGCAGCTCGGGGTCCAGATGAAGATTACGCTTGCGGCAAAAGTGCACACAAGCGGTCTTCTGTGGGGAGAACCAGAACCCATTGGCCGTCGCCCAAACCGAGAGATTGTTCAGGGCAGTTTGCAGTTGTCGTTCAATGACCCTCATGCTGGACGATGAGCAAAAGATGCTAAAGTCATCAACATAGAGGGCATTGCCTACAGTCGGAGGAAGTTGCCGTGTAATGGAATTTATCTTGACAGCGAAAAGCGTAACACTCAGAACGCAGCCTTGAGGCACCCCCTGTTCTTGGGGGAAAGGCCGCGATAGAGTGTTGCCGAAACGGACTCGAAAAACACGAGAAGATAAAAAGTTCGCGATGAAGATCGGCATGTGACCTCGCAAGCCGAAGCTGTGAAGGTCACGAAGAATGCCGATTGGTTGGTTGGTTGTTTGGGGTTTTATGGCGCATCGGCAACAAGGCCATAATGCGCCAAACAAAATACAATATAAAAGATAAAAAACATAGATCCCCATAACCAAAAGTTAAAATACATTTTCAACATTGTAAAGTGATAAAATAACCAAAAACAAGTGTATAGGAACAGAGTAAAACAACTGTAGAATTATTAAATAAAATAATCCCAGGTGTAAGAGACCTGGGGTAAATAATACATAAAGGCAAGATAAAATCAAATTCGGTTAAAATATCCACAATATTTCAAAAAGGTAAAAACTGAAGATTAAATGCAATGATCAGATAAAAGATGTCCGAGTGTAAGAGGCTCGGACATAAAATTATGGAAATTAAAAATCACACGACGTTCAAAGTTAAAAGCAGAGCATGAGATTAAAATATGTTCGATTGTTAAAATGGTGTCACAAAACTCGCACTTAGGTACATCGTCCGCCCGTAGAAGAAACGAATGAGTAATATAGGAGTGACCTAAGCGGAGCCGAGCAAGTACAACTTCCTCCTTGCGATTCCTGCGGTAACAAGACTGACATGGTTTGATGATAGGTTTGATCTCAAAGAGTTTGTTAGTGAGCTGTTCCGACCAAGATCTCTGCCACTGTGCCCGGAGCTCGGTGGTAAAACGCTGCCGGAAATCCAGATATGGAACCGGCAACGGAGAGTCGGACAGGGGCGGGGCTGACCTGGCAGCAGAATCTGCCAGATCATTACCCCTGATTCCGACGTGACCGGGCACCCAACAGAAATGGATTGTGGTGGTGGCTGCCAGACGATGTAGCTGCTGGCGGATCTTAGTAAGAACAGGGTGAGGCCGATGCCTCACCGAGATCAAAGCCTCTAGCGAGCTAAGCGAGTCGGTGTAAAGCACACACCGACGATGATGCTTAGTCGCCACGTGGTCCAAGGCGAGGCTGATAGCGTGCAACTCTGCGGTGAAGATGGAACACTGCAGTGGGATCCGGTCTGCAATGATTACATCACAGCAGACCATGGCCGATCCCACTGAAGTGCCGGACTTCGAGCCATCTGTAAAGACAGGCAAGAAGTCCGGGTGCTCAGCACGATGGCTGGCAAAGAGTTGCCGGTACACACAGTCGGGTGTAAGAAGAATGCCGAATCTCCATGCCGCGTCGTACACTTTTTCGATGTCGAAGAAAACAGACACCAGGTGCTCTTGTCGTAAAAAAGAATTCCTGATCGCCGATTCGAGGCGGATCAGGTGGTCTAAAGTAGACCGGTGCCTGCGAAAGCCACACTGGGTGTTGGAAAGAAGGCCGTGATGTTCCAAATACCAGGCCAGCCTGGTATTTACCATCCTTTCCATCACCTTGCAGACGCAGCTCGTCAACGCAATTGGACGATAATTGGAATTAATCTTGGGATCTTTGCCTGGCTTAGGGAAGGCCAATACGATGGCCTCCCGCCAAGAGTCCGGAAACTGCTCCTCGATGAAAATACTGTTGAAGAGTCGGAGCAGTCGATCCTTACTCGATGGTGAGAGATGTTGGAGCATGGCTGGTTGGTTGGTTGGTTGGTTGGTTGTTTGGGGTTTTTTGGCGCAATAGCAACTAAGGCTATATTGCGCCAAACAAACGATAAAAAGGGTAAAAGACATGAAACCCACAACCAAATTTAAAAAGGACACAAATAACACATAGTAAAAACGAGATGTAGAAAAAGAGTAAAAGAGAGCAACAAGTGTAAAATCAACAAGTATAAAATCAACAAGAACAATGGGTGTATAGGACCCATGTAAAAAACAACAGGTAAAACACAGGTAAAAAACCAGTAAAAAAGAGAAAATTCATAAACCAGTAAAATAACCGGTAAAGCGTAAAAAGTCGAAAACAGTGTTAAAATAGCAATGTTCTGATAAAAGATGTCCGAGTGTAAGGGGCTCGGACGTAAAATCGTGGAAGTTAAAAAACATACGTCGTTCAAGGTTAAAACAATGACATTCAATTAAAATATGTTTAACTGTTAAAACGGTGTCACAAAACTCGCACTTAGGTACTGCGTCCGCCTTAAGGAGAAAAGAGTGGGTTAAAAACGAGTGACCTAAGCGGAGTCGTCCGAGCAACATGGATCAGAGACCGCCGAACGAGGAGGTAGAATTTTCTTTTTGGGCCCCGTCGGGGGCCCCTTGGGTTTTGTAGGTCTTGCTGTCTGTGGGCGGGGTGGAGGGGGCCTTCCGGAGGTGGAGGGGGCCTTCCGGAGGTGGAGGGCGCAGACACAGGAATAGAAACCGGTGTCGATGTCGAGATTGACACCGACGTCGGCTTCGCCTGCGTCAAGAGGTACTTAGCAGCAGGTGAGAAAGATTCAGCTGGTGGAACGCTGATGTCGGTCTGCACCGCCACGGAAGCCATCTTAACGACGGGCTTTCCGACCACCGCACCGGCATAGGAGACCTTGCCAGGTGGAGCAGGCGGTGCAGCGAGCTTTCTCGCCTCTGGATAGCTGATGTTGTGGAGGGTCTTCAGGCGCTGTACCTCTTTCTCCTCCAGCCACTTCGGACAGTCGCAGGAGTACGCCGGATGCTCGCCACGGCAGTTGACACAGCATGCCTTTTCTGCTGTGCAATCAGGTTCAAGATGATCCTGACTGCCACAACGAGCACACGTGGGCTTGCCCCGGCCAAACCTCTGGCATTGGAAACAACACAGAGGGTTTGGTATAAATGGCCGCACCTCGCACTTTAAGTATCCTGCCTTGATAGAAGTAGGCAGGTGTGGTGAGTTGAAAGTTAGAATGAGTACCCGGCTGGGCTCTAACTTTCCATTACGGCGTGACGAAACCCGGTGGACTGCTATCACTCCCTGGGCTGAAAGCTCCGAGAGGATTTCCTCCTCAGAAACCTTGAGGAGGCCCCACTCGGAGATCACGCCCCGGGAGGAATTGAGCGTCTTGTGTGGAGTGACTTCGACTGCCACTCCACCAATCGCTGTAACCTTTACCCCTCGATGCGAGAGCCTGTCCGTGGTGAGGGGACCACCCTGTGAAGGTTCCGCTGGCTCGGTTACCTTCACAGGGTCCTAAACGCTCGCCCGCGTGTTTGCCGTGCGCGGAGACCCGTGTCCCTGGAAAGGAGGATCCTGGCAGTTGCTCAGGGGTCCCCGTCTTCTCTCCCCAGCTCATGACTGGTGGGGTCCCCTTTGGCCGTTTTGCCATTGGGGAGCCTGTCTGTCGCGGGGCTGGGCAGAGACTTCCGGGGCCGCTGCTATACACTGCTTTGGCCTCTGCTTCAGGTAAACGGGAGGTCCTGGGGCGGCCCCCTCAGGATCAATCGGCTGGTGGGCTGGTCCTGCTAGGGTCAACTATGCTGATCAGTGAGTAACCTTGTCCACCGTCCGGACAACGGTTTGCGAGTTTCCCCACACATTTACTAATTTTGTAGTTTTCTTTCTTTTGTGAGGCCAGCTCTTGCCTCGCACTTTATTGTTTTGTTGCTTCTTTTCTTTTGTGGGAACTCCGACGAGTTTCCCACCGTTTCTCTTTTCCTTTTCCTTTTTGTTTTGTAGTGAGGGCTTGGCTCACTGGCTGTGTGGGTATGGTGCCCGGGCAGCCCTGGCGCCCAACTGGGCGTCCCCTTGTTGGACTCCATGGTGGGTGGGGACAACGGGCACTGAAATTTTTAAACACAACCATGAGTTCTCCAACTCCTAAAAATTCGAGCAATGCCGCAAAGAGGGCTCGCCATGAACCCCCAACTTCTCTGTCTTTGCCTTCGTCTTCGTGTGTGTCTCCGTCTCCGAAGTTCCTGATCATCCACTCTACGGGTGATCAGGTACTTGGGGACATGTCCCCCTTTTTTATAAATAAGGGTTTACAAGGTCTTGCGGGAGAGCCGAAATCTGTCAAGCGCCTAAGATCCGGTGACTTGCAGGTGGAGACTGCATGCTCCACACATTCGGAGCTTCTGTTAAAGGTTACAGCGATTGGTGGAGTGGCAGTCGAAGTCACTCCACACAAGACGCTCAATTCCTCCCGGGGCGTGATCTCCGAGTGGGGCCTCCTCAAGGTTTCTGAGGAGGAAATCCTCTCGGAGCTTTCAGCCCAGGGAGTGATAGCAGTCCACCGGGTTTCGTCACGCCGTAATGGAAAGTTAGAGCCCAGCCGGGTACTTATTCTAACTTTCAACTCACCACACCTGCCTACTTCTATCAAGGCAGGATACTTAAAGTGCGAGGTGCGGCCATTTATACCAAACCCTCTGCGTTGTTTCCAATGCCAGAGGTTTGGCCATGCCCGCACTGCATGCCGGGGCAAGCCCACCTGTGCTCGTTGTGGCAGTCAGGATCATCTTGAACCTGACTGCACAGCAGATAAGGCATGCTGTGTCAACTGCCGTGGTGAGCATCCGGCGTACTCCCGCGACTGTCCGAAGTGGCTGGAGGAGAAAGAGGTACAGCGCCTGAAGACCCTCCACAACATCAGCTATCCAGAGGCGAGAAAGCTCGCTGCACCGCCTGCCCCACCTGGCAAGGTCTCCTATGCCAGTGCGGTGGTCGGAAAGCCCGTCGTTAAGATGGCTTCCGTGGCGGTGCAGACCGACATCAGCGTTCCACCAGCTGAATCTTTCTCGCCTGCTGCTAAGTACCTCTTGACGCAGGCGAAGCCGACGTCGGTGTCCATCTCGACATCGACACCGGTTTCTATTCCTGTGTCTGTGCCTTCCACCTCTGGAAGGCCCCCTCCTCCCCGCCCACAGACAGCAAGACCTACAAAACCTAAGGGGCCCCCGCCGGGGCCCAAAAAGAAGATTTTACCTCCTCGTTCGGCGGTCTCGGATCCATGTTGCTCGGACGACTCCGAGGACATGGACACCGACCGCCCTAATTTTCCTAAACCGTCGCTGGCGACGGTTAAAATAAATCGAAAGACGTCCGCCAATTCTTCCAAGACCTGAGATGGCCACACTCCTTCAATGGAACTGTCGTGGATTCCAGAGGAATATTGACGACATCAAGGTCCTCCTGAGGGCACACCAACCCCTTTGCGTGTGCCTTCAGGAGACATTCTTGCAGACAGCCAACAATCCCACTATCCGGCACTTTTCTCTGGTTCGCCGGGACCGGGATGGAGATGGTCCAGCTCACGGGGGTGTTGCCATCCTCGTGAGCAACCATTCTCCATTCCAGGTCATTCCCCTCACCACCGACTTAGAGGCGGTCGCCATCCGCCTCTTTGTGGGATTTTCGTTGACTGTCTGTTCTGTCTATCTCCCACCCGGAAGCATCGTTTTCCGGGACGACCTTGATGACCTCGTCTCGCAGCTGCCGTCCCCCTTCCTCATCATGGGGGACTTCAACGGACACAGTCCACTTTGGGGCAGTGCTGACACCAACGGGAGGGGCCGGGTCCTGGAGCAGTGGCTCCTGGATCCGTCTCTCTCCCTGTTGAACACCGGTGTCAGTACTTACTTTCATTCCCCAACCCGCTCTTTCACTGCCATTGACCTCACCATCTGCTCCTCCTCGATCCTTCCACTCTTTACATGGGAGGTCGAGGACAATCCATATGGAAGCGATCACCTCCCCGTGGTGTGCACCATCTCTCGTGGGGGGCCCTGCAGCCCTTCGCGTGTCTCCCGGTGGAGGCTTGATCGGGCTGATTGGAGTGGCTTCGAGCTCTTGTCTGAGCTGGATGATCACTCTGTCAGCAAGGAGCCCATCAATGTCGCAGTGGCGGAGTTGACGGACTGCATCGTCCATGCAGCTGCCTCTACTATTCCTCAGACCTCGACTCGGTTTCCACGGTTCCCAAAACCGTGGTGGAATCCCGACTGCACCGCAGCTCGTAAGGCTCAGAACAAGGCTTGGGGGGTGTTTCGGAGATATCCGACGTCCCCCAACCTCGAAGCATTCAAACGCGCCAGGGCGAAAGCCCGTTTCGTCCGGCGCCAGAGCCAGAAGGAATCTTGGAAGAAATATACATCTTCCATCACACGCACGACCAGTTCTAAGGTCGTGTGGGATAAGGTCCGGAAGATGGGTGGGAAGTACACGTCCCACTCATTATCGATCCTGGAGCACAATGGACAGGCAATTGCTGAGCCTCGAGCAATTGCCGACATACTGGGGGAGTCATTCTCCACCATCTCTTCTCTGTCCTCCTACTCCCCCGAGTTTCTGGCCCAGAAGAGCAGGGCTGAACGCTCTCCGCTGTCCTTCCATTCGAATGGCCTGGAGTCTTACAACAGGCCATTCACAGCGGAGGAGCTTCGCCGTGCTCTGCACACTTCTCGTGCATCTGCTGTGGGGCCAGACAATGTCCATTATGCCATGCTCCAACATCTCTCACCATCGAGTAAGGATCGACTGCTCCGAATCTTCAACCGTATTTTCATCGAGGAGCAGTTTCCGGACTCCTGGCGGGAGGCCATCGTCTTGGCCTTCCCTAAGCCAGGCAAAGATCCCAAGATTCCTTCCAATTATCGTCCTATTGCATTGACGAGCTGCGTGTGCAAGGTGTTGGAAAGGATGGTAAATACCAGGCTGGCCTGGTATTTGGAACATCACGGCCTTCTTTCCAACACCCAGTGTGGCTTTCGCAGGCACCGGTCTACTTTAGACCACCTGATCCGCCTCGAATCGGCGATCAGGAATTCTTTTTTAAGACGAGAGCACCTGGTGTCAGTTTTCTTCGACATCGAAAAAGCGTACGACACGGCATGGAGATTCGGCATTCTTCGTGACCTTCACAGCTTCGGCTTGCGAGGTCACATGCCGATCTTCATTGCGAACTTTTTATCTTCTCGTATTTTTCGAGTCCGTGTCGGCAACACTCTGTCGCGGCCTTTCCCCCAAGAACAGGGGGTGCCACAAGGCTGCGTCCTGAGTGTTACGCTTTTCGCTGTCAAGATAAATTCCATTACTCGGCAACTTCCTCCGACTGTAGGAAATGCCCTCTATGTTGATGACTTTAGCATCTTTTGCTCATCGTCCAGCATGAGGGTCATTGAACGACAACTGCAAACTGCCCTGAACAATCTCTCGGTTTGGGCGACGGCCAATGGGTTTCGGTTCTCCCCACAGAAGACCGCTTGCGTGCACTTTTGCCGCAAGCGTAATCTTCATCTGGACCCCGAGCTGCGGCTCGGGGGTAACATCATTCCAGTTGTGGCGGAGACCAAGTTTCTCGGTCTCATCTTCGACCGGAAATTGACCTTTTTTCCACATATTCGACATCTCAGGTCCAAGTGCACGCGGGCATTGAACATCATCAAGGTCCTCTCCTCCCTCTCTTGGGGGGCGGACCGATGTTCTTTGCTCCGCCTGTACCGTGCACTTGTCCGGTCGAAACTGGACTACGGATCCCAGGTGTATGACTCTGCCCGGGATTCGGTGGTGAAGGTGCTGGACCCACTCCATCATCAGGCCCTCCGGTTGTGCACGGGGGCCTTCCGCACTTCACCGGTCCAGAGTCTCTACGTTGAGACCGATGAACCATCTTTATCTATTCGCCGTCAGCAGTTGTCCCTACAGTATGCATCAAAATTGCGATCCCTGCCAGGCCATCCCACTTGGGACTGCGTTTTCAGTCCCAGGTGGGAAATGTTATACCAGAATCGGCCGACTGCCATTCGTCCTTTCGGTTTGCGTGTCCGAGGCTACCTCAGAGACATCAACA
The DNA here is from genome assembly GCA_038380435.1 of Ryuthela nishihirai. NCBI lineage: Eukaryota > Metazoa > Arthropoda > Arachnida > Araneae > Heptathelidae > Ryuthela > Ryuthela nishihirai. The sequence goes on from JAWZYU010000011.1 coordinate 91,656,316, forward strand.
CCAGTCTCGATAGCATCGCACAGTCGACAGCTGAGCCACTTCCACCTTGGCTCGCTGTTTCCCCTTCCTGCGATTTTTCCCTGTGCAGGACGGGGAAGGCCTTTACACCTGACTGTGTGTACCGGCAACTCTTTGCCAGCCATCGTGCTGAGCACCCGGACTTCTTGCCTGTCTTCACAGATGGCTCGAAGTCCGGCACTTCAGTGGGATCAGCCATGGTCTGCTGTGATGTAATCATTGCAGACCAGATCCCACAGCAGTGTTCCATCTTCACTGCTGAGTTGCATGCTATCAGCATTGCCTTGGACCATATAGCAGCTAAGCATCATCGTCGGTGTGTGCTTTACACCGACTCGCTTAGCTCGCTACAGGCTTTGATCTCCGTGAGGCATCGGCCTCACCCTGTTCTCTCCAAGATCCGCCAGCAGCTCCATCGTCTGGCAGCCACCACCACGATTCTCTTCTGTTGGGTGCCCGGTCATGTCGGAATCAGGGGCAATGATTTGGCAGATTCTGCTGCCAGGTCAGCAACGCCCCTGTCCGACTCTCCGTTGCCGGTTCCATATGTGGATTTCCGGCAGCGTTTCACCATCGAGCTCCGGGCACAGTGGCAGAGATCTTGGTCAGAACAGCTTACCAACAAGCTCTTTGAGATCAAACCTATCGTCAAACCGTGGCAGTCTTGTTACCGCAGGAATCGTAAGGAGGAAGTTGTCCTTGCTCGGCTCCGCTTAGGTCACTCGTTTTTAACTCACTCTTTTCTACTTAAGGCGGACGCAGTACCTGAGTGCGAGTTTTGTGACACCGTTTTAACTGTGAAACATATTTTAATTCAGTGTCCAGCTTTTAACCTTGAACGAAAATTGTATTTTAATTTCCACAATTTTATGGCTGAGCCTCTTACACTCGGCCATCTTTTATCTGATGAATCGTTTTTAACTCCTGTTTTTGACTTTTTACGTTTTACTGGTTATTTTACACGTCTCTGATTTTTACTATATTTTCTAGTTTTACTCTTGTTTGGAATTTTACATAGGTCCTATACACCCATTTTTATTGTTAACTTCTACTCTTGTTGTTTCTTTTACACTTTTTACTTATTGATTTTGTGTCGTTTCGTTTGTGTTCTTTTTAACTTTGGTTGTGGGTTTCATGTCTTTTACCCTTTTTATCGTCTGTTTGGCGCAATATAGCCTTAGTTGCTATTGCGCCAAAAAACCCCAAACAACCAACCAACAGAGACATCAACACCAGTCTCGATAGCGTTGCACAGTCGACAGCTGAGCCACTTCCACCATGGCTCGCTGTTTCCCCTACCTGCGATTTTTCCCTGTGCAGGACGGGGAAGACCTTTACACCCGACTGTGTGTACCGGCAACTCTTTGCCAGCCATCGTGCTGAGCACCCGGACTTCTTGCCTGTCTTTACAGATGGCTCGAAGTCCGGCACTTCGGTGGGATCAGCCATGGTCTGCTGTGATGTAATCATTGCAGACCAGATCCCACTGCAGTGTTCCATCTTCACTGCAGAGTTGCACGCTATCAGTCTCGCCTTGGACCACGTGGCGACTAAGCATCATCGTCGGTGTGTGCTTTACACCGACTCGCTTAGCTCGCTACAGGCTTTGATCTCAGTGAGGCATCGGCCTCACCCTGTTCTCTCCAAGATCCGCCAGCAGCTCCATCGTCTGGCAGCCACCACCACGATTCTCTTCTGTTGGGTGCCCGGTCACGTCGGAATCAGGGGTAATGATTTGGCAGATTCTGCTGCCAGGTCAGCCACGCCCCTGTCCGACTCTCCGTTGCCGGTTCCCTATCTGGATTTCCGGCAGCGTTTTTCCACCGAGCTCCGGGCACAGTGGCAGAGATCTTGGTCGGAACAGCTTACCAACAAGCTCTTCGAGATCAAACCTATCATCAAACCATGGCAGTCTTGTTACCGCAGGAATCGCAAGGAGGAAGTTGTACTTGCTCGGCTCCGCTTAGGTCACTCGTTTATTACTCATTCGTTTCTTTTACGGGCGGACGACGTACCTAAGTGCGAGTTTTGTGACACCATTTTAACTATTAAACATATTTTAATCGAATGTACGTGTTTTAATTTCGAACGTCAATGTTATTTTAGCTTTCATAATTTTATGTCCGAGCCTCTTACACTCGGACATCTTTTATCTGATCATTGCATTTTATCTCCAGTTTTTAACTTTTTGAAATATTGTGGATATTTTAAACGAATTTGATTTTACCGTAATTTCTGCATTATTTACCCCAGGTCTCTTACACCTGGGATTATATTATTTAATATTTCTACACTTGTTTTACTCTGTTCCTATACACTTGTTTTCTGTTGTTTTACCACTTTACAATGTTGAAACTGTATTTTAACTTTTGGTTACGGGGTTCGATTTCTTTTATCTTTTATATTGTCTTTTGTTTGGCGCATTATGGCCTTGTTGCCGATGCGCCATTAAACCCCAAACAAACAACCAACACCTCGTCCATTATTAGGGTTATGGACGGTGTGTCTAGTACGAGAAGGTGGAGGGATTTTGTTGGAGAGTGAGGAGTTTCGTGAAGCGACATTAGCATAAGTAAGTGTAGGAGCAGTAACGGGTTGGGTATTGTGTGTAGCAGTGGTAGTTCGATTATTCGCCATTGTGTTTTTTGGTTGGGTAGTGTTTGTTGGGACGGGTCGTGTATTGGTGGGAACTAATTTGGGAAAAAGGGGGCAACCTCGAAAATTAGCGGTATGAGCATCACCGCAATTTGCACATTTAGGGGGAGATGAATGATTGGGTGTAGTGCATTCAATTATGAGATGATTCCCAGCACACTTCACACATCTGGGTTCATGAAAACAATTCCGTTGTGTATGGTTGAAGCCTTGACATTTATGGCATTGGGTGGGGCCTTGTCCTTTAATATAGCTCTCTTCCTTTACCATAAGGTTAAAAAGAGATTTGATTTCATATACATGTTTTCCTTTCTCGGTTTTTTCGGTCTCTAGGAAGAAAAGGGGAAGTGGAGTTTTATCAGATCCTCTGTGAAATTGTGTAAGCTTCAAAATGGGGAAGTCGTAGTGTTTAAGGGCTTCTTTCAATTCAGAGACGAAGGTGTCAGCAGGTAGATTTTTGATAACCACTTTGATTGTCTTTTCGCTGTCTAGGGTGTAGGTATGGAAGCCGTAGTTGAGATTTTCCAGGTACTTGCTAAAGGCTCTGTAGTCCTCTACAGAGGATGACATAACTCGGATTGAATTACCTGCCATCTTGGCGTGAAAAGGGGAGTTTGCGATAGTCTCAAAGTGGGAATTGATTTTTGACCACTTAGTTGTATCTTGAATAATGAGAGGAGGGATGCGAATTGGTTTGGGATTGGTAGGAATTGGGGTGTGTGTGGGTGCTACGTCAGTAGGTTGTGTAATGGCTTGATCATTATCAGTAGCGATATCGGGATTGGAGAGAGGCTGAAAGCGATTGAAAGTTGTAATGAGCCTAGGGAAATCAGCATTTATAGAATCGTTTGTTGAGGTTCTAGATCTTTTGTTATTCCTGCAAGGTGTGGTAAAACCAGGAGCTGTTTCAGTTGGATTGGTAGGAGTTTTATCTTCGACTATCACTAGTGAGGAAGGAGAATTGGCAAGATCGTCATAGATATCATTAATAGAGGGACTTGGAGGAGGAGGGAAAAAAGATTGGTTCCATTTGTCACCATTTTCTTTGAAGGCTTGGTATGCATTGTTCATTATTTCAACACAATGAGCGGATTTGTCTGAATCTGACATGGAGTCATAATTGTTGAACAACTGTGTGATGTCAGCATTAAGGTTACGGGTGGGTGAAGTAGGAGGAGACATTATGGTATGTTAGGCTAATGCAGGGAGAAGGGGGAGGTATGAAGAGCATGGGAGGGAAGAAAGGTAGCGGAAAAGGGGGAGGCTAGCAAAATGAAAATATAGGATCTTAACTAGCAGTTAGGAAAACTATGGTAAAGAATGTGAGGAGGGGGGAAAGTAATAAAATTTGGGGGGAAGAGAGGTAATAACAATTATATAACAAACTAATCAATATACAATATAAACACTGATGGGTAATTTGGTGAAATTTGCTTTATGTCCACAGAGTGGAAAGAAAACAAGCTGCGGAAGAGTGAAAAAACCAAAATCTAGCTAGAGTTAAGAGAATGACAGGGAAGTGCAATGTCGTTCTACAAAAATTAAAACTAACTACACTGTTAGCTTGTAACTATCTGATCTATATTGTAGGAAGCTAAGCCCTAGCTATGCGATGCTAACTCTAAAGTTAAGAGCAGGGGGAAATTTCCTGCTACAATAATTTAACTAACTAACGATCGCAAAAGTAGGCACAAAAGAATTTTGCAGAGGCGATCCTTAGTAAAATTTCTTTTACGTACCACTTACCTTGAGTAGTGAAGAAGAGCAGGCAAAACGATAACTAAGAAAATGCGAACGATGCAGGAAAGAGCACAGATCGTTGATACAAAGCACAAACCCCTCGATGCGAGAGCCTGTCCGTGGTGAGGGGACCACCCTGTGAAGGTTCCGCTGGCTCGGTTACCTTCACAGGGTCCTAAACGCTCGCCCGCGTGTTTGCCGTGCGCGGAGACCCGTGTCCCTGGAAAGGAGGATCCTGGCAGTTGCTCAGGGGTCCCCGTCTTCTCTCCCCAGCTCATGACTGGTGGGGTCCCCTTTGGCCGTTTTGCCATTGGGGAGCCTGTCTGTCGCGGGGCTGGGCAGCGATTTCCGGGGCCGCTGCTATACACTGCTTTGGCCTCTGCTTCAGGTAAACGGGAGGTCCTGGGGCGGCCCCCTCAGGATCAATCGGCTGGTGGGCTGGTCCTGCTAGGGTCAACTATGCTGATCAGTGAGTAACCTTGTCCACCGTCCGGACAACGGTTTGCGAGTTTCCCCACACATTTACTGATTTTGTAGTTTTCTTTCTTTTGTGAGGCCAGCTCTTGCCTCACACTTTATTGCTTTGTTGCTTCTTTTCTTTTGTGGGAACTCCGACGAGTTTCCCACCATTTCTCTTTTACTTTTCCTTTTTGTTTTGTAGTGAGGGCTTGGCTCACTGGCTGTGTGGGTATGGTGCCCGGGCAGCCCTGGCGCCCAACTGGGCGTCCCCTTGTTGGACTCCATGGTGGGTGGGGACAACGGGCACTGAATTTCTTAAAAACAAACATGAGTTCTCCAACTCATAAAACTCCGATCAATGCCGCAAAGAGGGCTCGCCATGAACCCCCAAATTCTCTGTCTTTGCCTTCGTCTTCGTGTGTGTCTCCGTCTCCGAAGTTCCTGATCATCCACTCTACGGGTGATCAGGTTCTTGGGGACATGTCCCCGTTTTTTATACACAAGGGTATTCAAGGTCTTGCGGGAGAACCGAAATCTGTCAAGCGCCTAAGATCTGGTGACTTGCAGGTGGAGACTGCGTGCTCCAAGCATTCGGAGCTTCTATTAAAGGTTACAGCGATTGGTGGAGTGGCAGTCGAAGTCACTCCACACAAGACGCTCAATTCCTCCCGGGGCGTGATCTCCGAGTGGGGCCTCCTCAAGGTTTCTGAGGAGGAAATCCTCTCGGAGCTTTCGGCCCAGGGAGTGATAGCAGTCCACCGGGTTTCTTCACGCCGTAATGGAAAGTTAGAGCCCACCAGGGTACTTATTCTAACTTTCAACACACCACACCTGCCTACTTCCATCAAGGCAGGCTACTTACACTGCGAGGTGCGGCCATTTATCCCCAACCCTCTGCGTTGCTTTCAATGCCAGAGGTTTGGTCATGCCCGCACCGCATGCCGGGGCAAGCCCACCTGTGCTCGTTGTGGCAGTCAGGATCATCTCAAACCTGACTGCACAGCAGAAAAGGCATGCTGTGTAAACTGCCGTGGTGAACATCCGGCGTACTCCCGCGACTGTCCGAAGTGGCTGGAGGAGAAAGAGGTACAGCGCCTCAAGACCCTACATAACATCAGCTATCCAGAGGCGAGAAAGCTCGCTGCACCGCCTGCCCCACCTGGCAAGGTCTCCTATGCCGGTGCGGTTGCCGGAAAGCCCATCGTTAAGATGGCTTCTGTGGCGGTGCAGACCGACATCAGCGTTCCACCAGCTGAATCTTTCTCGCCTGCTGCTAAGTACCTCTTGACGCAGGCGAAGCCGACGTCGGTGTCAATCTCGACATCGACACCGGTTTCTATTCCTGTGTCTGTGCCTTCCACTTCCACCTCCGGAAGGCCCCCTCCACCCCGCCCACAGACAGCAAGACCTACAAAACCTAAGGGGCCCCCGCCGGGGCCCAAAAAGAAGATTTTACCTCCTCGTTCGGCGGTCTCTGATCCGTGTTGCTCGGACGACTCCGAGGACATGGACACCGACCGCCCCAATTTTCCAAAACCGTCGCTGGCGACGGTTAAAATAAATCGTAAGTCGTCCGCCAATTTTTCCAAGACCTGAGATGGCCACACTCCTTCAATGGAACTGTCGTGGATTCCAGAGGAATATTGACGACATCAAGGTCCTCATGAGGGCACACGTACCCCTCTGCGTGTGCCTTCAGGAGACATTCTTACAGACGGCCAACAATCCCACTATCCCCCTCGATGCGAGAGCCTGTCCGTGGTGAGGGGACCACCCTGTGAAGGTTCCGCTGGCTCGGTTACCTTCACAGGGTCCTAAACGCTCGCCCGCGTGTTTGCCGTGCGCGGAGACCCGTGTCCCTGGAAAGGAGGATCCTGGCAGTTGCTCAGGGGTCCCCGTCTTCTCTCCCCAGCTCATGACTGGTGGGGTCCCCTTTGGCCGTTTTGCCATTGGGGAGCCTGTCTGTCGCGGGGCTGGGCAGCGACTTCCGGGGCCGCTGCTATACACTGCTTTGGCCTCTGCTTCAGGTAAACGGGAGGTCCTGGGGTGGCCCCCTCAGGATCAATCGGCTGGTGGGCTGGTCCTGCTAGGGTCAACTATGCAGATCGGTGAGTAACCTTGTCCACCGTCCGGACAACGGTTTGCGAGTTTCCACACACATTTACTAATTTTGTAGTTTTCTTTCTTTTGTGTGGCCAGCTCTTGCCTCACACTTTATTGCTTTGTTGCTTCTTTTCTTTTGTGGGAACTCCGACGAGTTTCCCGCCACTTCTCTTTTTCTTTTCTTTTTGTTTTGTTGTGCGGGCTTGGCTCACTGCCTGTATGGGTATGGTGCCCGGGCAGCCCTGGCGCCCGACTGGGCGTCCCCTTGTTGGACTCCATGGTGGGTGGGGACAACGGGCACTGAAATTTTTAAAAACAAACATGAGTTCTCCAACTCCTATAAATCCGATCAATGCCGCCAAGAGGGCTCGCCATGAACCCCCAACTTCTCTGTCTTTGCCTTCGTCTTCGTGTGTGTCTCCGTCTCCGAAGTTCCTGATCATCCACTCTACGGGTGATCAGGTTCTTGGGGACATGTCTCCTTTTTTTATACACAAGGGTATTCAAGGTCTTGCGGGAGAACCGAAATCTGTCAAGCGCCTAAGATCCGGTGACTTGCAGGTGGAGACTGCGTGCTCCAAACATTCGGAGCTTCTATTAAAGGTTACAGCGATTGGTGGAGTGGCAGTCGAAGTCACTCCACACAAGACGCTCAATTCCTCCCGGGGCGTGGTCTCCGAGTGGGGCCTCCTCAAGGTTTCTGAGGAGGAAATCCTCTCGGAGCTTTCGGCCCAGGGAGTGATCGCAGTCCACCGGGTTTCGTCACGCCGTAATGGAAAGTTAGAACCCAGCCGGGTACTAATTCTAACTTTCAACACACCACGCCTGCCTACTTCCATCAAGGCAGGATACTTACACTGCGAGGTGCGGCCATTTATCCCCAATCCTCTGCGTTGCTTTCAATGCCAGAGGTTTGGCCATGCCCGCACCGCATGCCGGGGCAAGCCCACCTGTGCTCGTTGTGGCAGTCAGGATCATCTTGAACCTGACTGCACAGCAGATAAGGCATGCTGTGTCAACTGCCGTGGTGAGCATCCGGCGTACTCCCGCGACTGTCCGAAGTGGCTGGAGGAGAAAGAGGTACAGCGCCTGAAGACCCTCCACAACATCAGCTATCCAGAGGCGAGAAAGCTCGCTGCACCGCCTGCCCCACCTGGCAAGGTCTCCTATGCCGGTGCGGTGGTCGGAAAGCCCGTCGTTAAGATGGCTTCCGTGGCGGTGCAGACCGACATCAGCGTTCCACCAGCTGAATCTTTCTCGCCTGCTGCTAAGTACCTCTTGACGCAGGCGAAGCCGACGTCGGTGTCAATCTCGACATCGACACCGGTTTCTATTCCTGTGTCTGTGCCTTCCACTTCCACCTCCGGAAGGCCCCCTCCACCTCGCCCACAGACAGCAAGACCTACAAAACCCAAGGGGCCCCCGCCGGGGCCCAAAAAGAAAATTTTACCTCCTTCGCGTTTGGCGGTCTCTGATCCATGTTGCTCGGACGACTCCGAGGACATGGACACCGACCGCCCAAATTTTCCTAAACCGTCGCTGGCGACGGTTAAAATAAATCGAAAGACGTCCGCCAATTCTTCCAAGACCTGAGATGGCCACACTCCTTCAATGGAACTGTCGTGGATTCCAGAGGAATATTGACGACATCAAGGTCCTCATGAGGGCACACGTACCCCTCTGCGTGTGCCTTCAGGAGACATTCTTACAGACGGCCAACAATCCCACTATCCGGCACTTTTCTCTCGTTCGCCGGGACCGGGATGGAGATGGTCCAGCCCACGGAGGTGTTGCCATCCTCGTGAGCAACCATTCTCCATTCCAGGTCATACCCCTTACCACGAACTTAGAGGCGGTGGCCATCCGCCTCTTTGTGGGATTTTCGTTGACTGTCTGTTCTGTCTATCTCCCACCCGGAAGCATCGTTTTCCGGGACGACCTTGATGACCTCGTCTCGCAGCTGCCGTCCCCCTTCCTCATCATGGGGGACTTCAACGGACACAGTCCACTTTGGGGCAGTGCTGACACCAACGGGAGGGGCCGGGTCCTGGAGCAGTGGCTCCTGGATCCGTCTCTCTCCCTGTTGAACACCGGTGTCAGTACTTACTTTCATTCCCCAACCCGCTCTTTCACTGCCATTGACCTCACCATCTGCTCCTCCTCGATCCTTCCACTCTTTACATGGGAGGTCGAGGACAATCCATATGGAAGCGATCACCTCCCCGTGGTGTGCACCATCTCTCGTGGGGGGCCCTGCAGCCCTTCACGGGTCTCCCGGTGGAGGCTTGATCGGGCTGACTGGAGTGGCTTCGAGCTCTTGTCTGAGCTTGATGATCACTCTGTCAGCCAGGAGCCCATCAATGTCGCAGTGGCGGAGTTGACGGACTGCATCGTCCATGCAGCTGCCTCTACTATTCCTCAGACCTCGACTCGGTTTCCACGGTTCCCAAAACCGTGGTGGAATCCCGACTGCACCGCAGCTCGTAAGGCTCAGAACAAGGCTTGGGGTGTGTTTCGGAGATATCCGACGTCCCCCAACCTCGAAGCATTCAAACGCGCCAGGGCGAAAGCCCGTTTCGTCCGGCGCCAGAGCCAGAAGGAATCTTGGATGAAATATACTTCTTCCATCACCCGCACGACCAGTTCTAAGGTCGTGTGGGATAAGGTCCGGAAGATGGGTGGGAAGTACACGTCCCACTCATTATCGATCCTGGAGCACAATGGACAGGCAATTGCTGATCCTCGAGCAATTGCCGACATTCTGGGGGAGTCATTCTCCACCATCTCTTCTCTGTCCTCCTACTCCCCCGAGTTTCTGGCCCAGAAGAGCAGGGCCGAACGCTCTCCGCTGTCCTTCCATTCGAATGGCCTGGAGTCTTACAACAGGCCATTCACAGCGGAGGAGCTTCGCCGTGCTCTGCACACTTCTCGTGCATCTGCTGTGGGGCCAGACAATGTCCATTATGCCATGCTCCAACATCTCTCCCCATCGAGTAAGGATCGACTGCTCCGAATCTTCAACCGTATTTTCATCGAGGAGCAGTTTCCGGACTCCTGGCGGGAGGCCATCGTCTTGGCCTTCCCTAAGCCAGGCAAAGGTCCCAAGATTCCTTCCAATTATCGTCCGATTGCATTGACGAGCTGCGTCTGCAAGGTGTTGGAAAGGATGGTAAATACCAGGCTGGCCTGGTATTTGGAACATCACGGCCTTCTTTCCAACACCCAGTGTGGCTTTCGCAGGCACCGGTCTACTTTAGACCACCTGATCCGCCTCGAATCGGCGATCAGGAATTCTTTTTTAAGACGAGAGCACCTGGTGTCAGTTTTCTTCGACATCGAAAAAGCGTACGACACGGCATGGAGATTCGGCATTCTTCGTGACCTTCACAGCTTCGGCTTGCGAGGTCACATGCCGATCTTCATTGCAAACTTTTTATCTTCTCGTGTTTTTCGAGTTCGTGTCGGCAACACTCTCTCGCGGCCTTTCCCCCAAGAACAGGGGGTGCCACAAGGCTGCGTCCTGAGTGTTACGCTTTTCGCTGTCAAGATAAATTCCATTACACGGCAACTTCCTCCGACTGTAGGCAATGCCCTTTATGTTGATGACTTTAGCATCTTTTGCTCATCGTCCAGCATGAGGGTCATTGAACGACAACTGCAAACTGCCCTGAACAATCTCTCGGTTTGGGCGACGGTAAATGGGTTCCGGTTCTCCCCACAGAAGACCGCTTGCGTGCACTTTTGCCGCAGGCGTAATCTTCATCTGGACCCCGAGCTGCGGCTCGGGGGTAACATCATTCCAGTTGTGGCAGAGACCAAGTTTCTCGGTCTCATCTTCGACCGGAAATTGACCTTTTTATCTCATATTCGACATCTCAGGTCCAAGTGCACGCGGGCATTGAACATCATCAAGGTCCTCTCCTCCCTCTCTTGGGGGGCGGACCGATGTTCTTTGCTCCGCCTTTACCGTGCACTTGTCCGGTCGAAACTGGACTACGGATCCCAGGTGTATGACTCCGCCCGGGATTCGGTGGTGAAAGTGCTGGACCCACTCCATCATCAGGCCCTCCGTGTGTGCACGGGGGCCTTCCGCACTTCACCGGTCCAGAGTCTCTACGTTGAGACCGATGAACCATCTTTATCTATTCGCCGTCAGCAGTTGTCCCTACAGTATGCATCAAAATTGCGATCCCTGCCAGGCCATCCCACTTGGGACTGCGTTTTCAGTCCCAGGTGGGAAATGTTATACCAGAATCGGCCGACTGCCATTCGTCCTTTCGGTTTGCGTGTCCGAGGTTACCTGCGAGACATCAACACCAGTCTCGATAGCATCGCACAGTCGACAGCTGAGCCACTTCCACCTTGGCTCGCTGTTTCCCCTACCTGCGATTTTTCCCTGTGCAGGACGGGGAAGGCCTTTACACCCGACTGTGTGTACCGGCAACTCTTTGCCAGCCATCGTGCTGCGCACCCGGACTTCTTGCCTGTCTTCACAGATGGCTCGAAGTCCGCCACTTCGGTGGGATCAGCCATGGTCTGCTGTGATGTAATCATTGCAGACCAGATCCCACTGCAGTGTTCCATCTTCACTGCTGAGTTGCACGCTATCAGCATTGCCTTGGACCATATAGCAGCTAAGCATCATCGTCGGTGTGTGCTTTACACCGACTCGCTTAGCTCGCTACAGGCTTTGATCTCGGTGAGGCATCGGCCTCACCCTGTTCTCTCCAAGATCCGCCAGCAACTCCATCGTCTGGCAGCCACCACCACGATTCTCTTCTGTTGGGTGCCCGGTCATGTCGGAATCAGGGGCAACGACTTGGCAGATGCTGCTGCCAAGTCAGCCACGCCCCTGTCCGACTCTCCGTTGCCGGTTCCATATGTGGATTTCCGGCAGCGTTTCACCATCGAGCTCCGGGCACGGTGGCAGAGATCTTGGTCTGAACAGGTTGGTAACAAGCTCTTTGAGATCAAGCCCATTGTCAAACCGTGGCAGTCTTGTTTTCGCAGGAATCGTAAGGAGGAAGTTGTCCTTGCTCGGCTCCGCTTAGGTCACTCGTTTTTAACACACTCTTTTCTTCTTAAGGCGGACGCTGTACCTAAGTGCGAGTTTTGTGACACCGTTTTAACTGTGAAGCATATTTTAATTGACTGTGTTTGTTTTAAACTTGAAAGACGTCTGTTTTTTAACTTTCACGATTTTACGTCCGAGCCCCTTACACTCGGACATCTTTTATCAGATCATTGCTATTTTAACACTGTTTTCGACTTTTTACGCTTTACCGGTTATTTTACTCGTTTATGAATTTTCTCTTTACTGGTTTTTTAGCTGTGTTTTACCTGTTGTTTTTTACATGGGTCCTATACACCCATTGTTATTGTTGATTTTATACTTATTGATTTTACACTTGTTGCTCTCTTTTACTCTTTTCCTACATCTCGTTTTTATTATGTGTTATTTGTGTCTCTTTTAACTTTGGTTGTGGGTTTTCATGTCTTTTACCCTTTTTATCGTTTGTTTGGCGCAATATAGCCTTAGTTGCTATTGCGCCAAAAAACCCCAAACAACCAACCAACCAACCCGTTTCGTCCGGCGCCAGAGCCAGAAGGAATCTTGGATGAAATATACATCTTCTATCACCCGCACGACCAGTTCTAAGGTCGTGTGGGATAAGGTCCGGAAGATGGGTGGGAAGTACACGTCCCACTCATTTTCGATCCTGGAGCACAATGGACAGGCAATTGCTGATCCTCGTGCAATTGCCGACACTCTGGGGGAGTCATTCTCCTCCATCTCCTCATCTTCCTCGTACTCCCCCGAGTTTCTGGCCCAGAAGAGCAGGGCTGAACGCTCTCCGCTGTCCTTCCATTCGAATGGCCTGGAGTCTTACAACAGGCCATTCACAGCGGAGGAGCTTCGCCGTGCTCTGCACACTTCTCGTGCATCTGCTGTGGGGCCAGACAATGTCCATTATGCCATGCTCCAACATCTCTCACCATCGAGTAAGGATCGACTGCTCCGCCTCTTCAACCGTATTTTCATCGAGGAGCAGTTTCCGGACTCCTGGCGGGAGGCCATCGTCTTGGCCTTCCCTAAGCCAGGAAAAGATCCCAAGATTCCTTCGAATTATCGTCCAATTGCGTTGACGAGCTGCGTCTGCAAGGTGTTGGAAAGGATGGTAAATACCAGGCTGGCCTGGTATTTGGAGCATCACGGCCTTCTTTCCAACACCCAGTGTGGCTTTCGCAGGCACCGGTCTACCTTAGACCACCTGATCCGCCTCGAATCGGCGATCAGGAATTCCTTTTTACGTAGAGAGCACCTGGTGTCCATTTTCTTCGACATCGAAAAAGCGTACGACACGGCATGGAGATTCGGCATTCTTCGTGACCTTCACAGCTTCGGCTTGCGAGGTCACATGCCGATCTTCATTGCAAACTTTTTATCTTCTCGTATTTTTCGAGTTCGTGTCGGCAACACTCTGTCGCAGCCTTTCCCCCAAGAACAGGGGGTGCCTCAAGGCTGCGTCCTGAGTGTTACGCTTTTCGCTGTCAAGATCAATTCCATTACACGGCAACTTCCTCCGACTGTAGGCAATGCCCTCTATGTTGATGACTTTAGCATCTTTTGCTCATCGTCCAGCATGAGGGTCATTGAACGACAACTGCAAACTGCCCTGAACAATCTCTCGGTTTGGGCGACGGCGAATGGGTTCCGGTTCTCCCCACAGAAGACCGCTTGTGTGCACTTTTGCCGCAAGCGTAATCTTCATCTGGACCCCGGGCTGCAGCTCGGGGGTAACATCATTCCAGTTGTGGCGGAGACCAAGTTTCTCGGTCTCATCTTCGACCGGAAATTGACCTTTTTATCACATATCCGACATCTCAGGTCCAAGTGCACGCGGGCATTGAACATCATCAAGGTCCTCTCCTCCCTATCTTGGGGGGCGGACCGATGTTCTTTGCTCCGCCTTTACCGTGCACTTGTCCGGTCGAAACTGGACTACGGATCCCAGGTGTATGACTCCGCCCGGGATTCGGTGGTGAAGGTGCTGGACCCACTCCATCATCAGGCCCTCCGTGTGTGCACGGGGGCCTTCCGCACTTCGCCGGTCCAGAGTCTCTACGTTGAGACCGATGAACCATCTTTATCTATTCGCCGTCAGCAGTTGTCCCTGCAGTATGCGTCAAAATTGCGATCCCTGCGAGGCCATCCCACTTGGGACTGCGTTTTCAGTCCCAGGTGGGAAATGTTATACCAGAATCGGCCGACTGCCATTCGTCCTTTCGGTTTGCGTGTCCGAGGCTACCTCAGAGACATCAACACCAGTCTCGATAGCATCGCACAGTCGACAGCTGAGCCACTTCCACCTTGGCTCGCTGTTTCCCCTTCCTGCGATTTTTCCCTGTGCAGGACGGGGAAGGCCTTTACACCTGACTGTGTGTACCGGCAACTCTTTGCCAGCCATCGTGCTGAGCACCCGGACTTCTTGCCTGTCTTCACAGATGGCTCGAAGTCCGGCAATTCGGTGGGATCAGCCATGGTCTGCTGTGATGTAATCATTGCAGACCAGATCCCACAGCAGTGTTCCATCTTCACTGCTGAGTTGCATGCTATCAGCATTGCCTTGGACCATATAGCAGCTAAGCATCATCGTCGGTGTGTGCTTTACACCGACTCGCTTAGCTCGCTACAGGCTTTGATCTCGGTGAGGCATCGGCCTCACCCTGTTCTCTCCAAGATCCGCCAGCAGCTCCATCGTCTGGCAGCCACCACCACGATTCTCTTCTGTTGGGTGCCCGGTCATGTAGGGATCAGGGGCAACGACTTGGCAGATGCTGCTGCCAAGTCAGCCACGCCCCTGTCCGACTCTCCGTTGCCGGTCCCATATGTGGATTTCCGGCAGCGTTTCACCATCGAGCTCCGGGCACGGTGGCAGAGATCTTGGTCTGAACAGGTTGCTAACAAGCTCTTCGAGATCAAGCCCATTGTCAAACCGTGGCAGTCTTGTTTTCGCAGGAATCGTAAGGAGGAAGTTGTCCTTTCTCGGCTCCGCTTAGGTCACTCGTTTTTAACCCACTCTTTTCTTCTTAAGGCGGACACAGTACCTAAGTGCGAGTTTTGTGACACCGTTTTAACAGTTAAACATATTTTAATTGAATGTCATTGTTTTAACCTTGAACGACGTATGTGTTTTAACTTCCATGATTTTACGTCCGAGCCCCTTACACTCGGACATCTTTTATCAGATCATTGTCATTTTACCGCTGTTTTTCAATTTTTAAAATTTACTGGATATTTTAATCGAATATGATATACTAATTATACTGGATATTTTAATCGCATTATTTATCCCAGGTCTCTTACACCTGGGATTATTTTATTTAGTATTTCTACAGTTGTTTTACTCTGTTTCTATGCACCTGTTTTTTGTTATTTTACCCTTTTATATTGTTGAAAATATATTTTTAATTTTGGTTGCGGGTTTCTATGTCTTTTATCTTTTATATTGTCTTTTGTTTGGCGCATTATGGCCTTGTTGCCGATGCGCCATTAAACCCCAAACAACCAACCAACCCTTCTTTCCAACACCCAGCCCCCTCGGTGTGAGCGCCTGTATGTGGTGAGGGGGACCACCCTGTGAAGGTTCCCGCTGGCACGGTTACCTTCGCAGGGTCCTAAACGCTCGCCCGCGTGTTTGCCGTGCGCGGAGACCCGTGTCCCGGGAAAGGAGGATCCTGGTAGTTGCTCGAAGGTCCCCGTCTTCTCTCCTCAGCTCATGACTGGCGTGGTCCCCATTGGCCGTCTTGCCATTGGGGAGCCTGTCCGTCGCGGGGCTGGGCAGCGGATTCCGGGGCCTCTGCTATACACTGCTTTGGCCTCTGCTTCCGGTAAACGGGAGCTCCTGGGGTGGCCCCCTCAGGAGCAATCGGCTGGTGGGCAGGTCCTGCTAGGGTCAACCGTGCAGAGCGGTGAGTAACCTTGCCCACGGTCCGGGTACAGGTTTACAAGTTTCCTCACAGATTATTTTCGTTTTGTAGTTATCCTTTCTTTGTGCGGCCAGTTTGGCCAGTCACAATTTTCTTATTTTACGCTTTGTTTGATTTGTGTAGAATGTTTTATTCTGCACATTTCTCTTTTTATTTTCCTTATATTTCTTTGTGAGGGCTTGGCTCACTGTCTGTGTGGGTATAGTGCCTGCGTAGCCCTGGCGCCCGACTGGGCGTCCCCTTGTTGGGCTCCGTGGAGGGTGGGGACAGCGGGCACTGAACCACACATAAACAACCATGAGAGAGAATGATGAAATTAATGCGATCGCCGCCAACAAGAGGGCTCGACATGAGCCTCCATCTTCCTCGTCGTCACTGTTATCTCTGCCGTCGTCTTCTGTGTCTGTGTCTTCGTTCCCAAAGTTCCTGATCATCCACTCCACGGGTGATCAGGTACTTGGGGACATGTCCCCTTTTTTCGTTAACAAAGGTTTGAAAGGTCTTGCGGGAGAACCGAAATCCGTTAAGCGCCTACGATCTGGTGACTTACAAGTTGAGACCGCTTGTTCCAAACACTCGGAACTGCTCCTGAAAGTCAAAGAAATTGGTGGGGTGGCTGTCGAAGTCACTCCCCATAAAACTTTGAATTCCTCTCGGGGTGTGATCACCGAGTGGGGCCTCCTCAAAGTCACTGAGGAGGAAATCCTCTCGGAGCTCACACCTCAAGGAGTAACAGCGGTCCACCGGGTTTCGACACGCCGTGATGGGAAATTAACACCCACCCGGGTGTTGATTGTGACATTCAATACGCCACGCCTGCCTTCTTACATCAAGGCAGGTTATTTACATTGTGAGGTTCGGCCGTATATCCCAAACCCTCTGCGCTGTTTTCAGTGTCAGATATACGGTCATGCCCGCACAGCATGCAGGGGCAAGCCCACCTGTGCTCGCTGTGGCAGTAAGGATCATCTCGATCCTGACTGCACAGCAGAAAAGGCATGCTGTGTTAACTGTAGTGGCGAGCATCCGGCGTACTCCCGCGACTGTCCGAAGTGGAAGGAGGAAAAGGAGGTGCAACGCCTCAAAGTAATCAACAACATCTCGTATGCTGAAGCGAGAAAGCTTGCTGCACCGCCCGCCCCACCTGGCAAGGTTTCCTATGCCAGTGCAGTCATTGGAAAGTCCATCGTTCCAATGACTTCGGTTGCGGTGCAGACCGACATCAGTGTACCACCTACTGAGTCTTTCTCGCCAGCTGCGAAGTACCTCCTCACGCAGGCGCGACCGAGGGTGGTGTCGACTTCGACATCAACCCCGGTTTCCATTCCTGCAACACAGCCTTCCACCTCCACCGGAAGGCCTCCTCCTCCCCGTCCTCAGACAGCAAGACCTTCAAAACCAAAGGGGCCCCCACCGGGGCCGAAAAAGAAAATAACAGCGCCACAAAGAGCGGTCACCGATCCATGTCCCTCGGACTATTCCGAGGACATGGATACCGACCGCCCCCTATTCACTAAACCGTCCTCTGCGGCGGTGAAGTTGAATAGGAATTCGTCGTCCGCCCACTCTTCTAAGTCCTGAGATGGCCACACTCCTACAATGGAATTGTCGTGGATTCCAGAGGAATCTTGACGACATCAAGGCCCTCCTTCAGGCACACCAGCCCATCTGTGTGTGTCTGCAGGAGACATACTTGCAGCCAGTCACAGATCCCACGATCCGGCACTTTTCACTAGTTCGCCGGGACCGGGATGGAGATGGTCCAGCTCGCGGGGGTGTCGCCATCCTCGTGAGCAACCATTCTCCATTCCAGGTCGTACCCCTCACCACCAACTTGGAGGCGGTAGCCATCCGTCTCTTCGTGGGGTTCTCACTGACTGTCTGCTCTGTATATCTTCCACCTGGGAGCATCGTCTTCCAGGAAGACCTTGATGATCTCGTCTCGCAGCTGCCGTCCCCCTTCCTCATTATGGGGGACCTCAACGGACACAGTCCACTTTGGGGCAGTGCTGACACCAACGGGAGGGGTGGGGTCCTGGAGCAGTGGCTCCTGGATCCTTCTCTCTCCCTGTTGAACACCGGTGTCAGCACTTACTTTCACTCCCCAACCCGCACTTTCACTGCCATTGATCTCACCATCTGCTCCTCCTCGATCCTTCCACTCTTTACATGGGAGGTCGAGGACAACCCATACGGAAGCGATCACCTCCCCGTGGTGTGCACCATCTCCCGTGGGGGGCCTTGCAGCCCTTCACGCGTCTCACGGTGGAGGCTGGATCGGGCTGACTGGGGTGGTTTTGAGCTGCTCTCTGAGCTCGACGACCACTCCGTCAGCCAGGAGCCAATCAATGTGGCAGTAGCGGAGATAACGGACTGTATTGTAGATGCAGCTGCATCAACGATTCCTCAAACTTCTACACGGTTTCCTCGCTTTCCGAAACCGTGGTGGAATCCAGATTGCACCCCCCCTCGGTGTGAGCGCCTGTACGTGGTGAGGGGGACCACCCTGTGAAGGTTCCCGCTGGCTCGGTTACCTTCGCAGGGTCCTAAACGCTCGCCCGCGTGTTTGCCGTGCGCGGAGACCCGTGTCCCGGGAAAGGAGGATCCTGGTAGTTGCTCGGGGGTCCCCGTCTTCTCTCCTCAGCTCATGACTGGCGTGGTCCCCATTGGCCGTCTTGCCATTGGGGAGCCTGTCTGTCGCGGGGCTGGGCAGCGGATTCCGGGGCCTCTGCTATACACTGCTTTGGCCTCTGCTTCCGGTAAACGGGAGCTCCTGGGGTGGCCCCCCCAGGAGCAATCGGCTGGTGGGCAGGTCCTGCTAGGGTCAACCGTGCAGAGCGGTGAGTAACCTTGCCCACGGTCCGGGTACAGGTTTACAAGTTTCCTCACAGATTATTTTCCTTTTGTCGTTATCCTTTCTTTGTGAGGCCAGTTTGGCCATTCACAATTTTTATTATTTTACGCTTAGTTTGATTTGTGTAGAATGTTTTGTTCTGCACATTTCTCTTTTCATTTTCCTTATATTTATTTGTGAGGGCTTGGCTCACTGTCTGTGTGGGTATAGTGCCTGCGTAGCCCTGGCGCCCGACTGGGCGTCCCCTTGTTGGGCTCCGTGGAGGGTGGGGACAGCGGGCACTGAACCACACAAAACAAACCATGAGAGAGAGTGAAGAAAATAATGCGATCGTCGCCAACAAGAGGGCTCGACATGAGCCCCCATCTTCCTCTTTGTCAAAGTTATCTCTGCCGTCGTCTTCTGTGTCTGTGTCTTCGTTCCCAAAGTTCCTGATCATCCACTCCACGGGTGATCAGGTACTTGGGGACATGTCCCCTTTTTTCGTTAATAAAGGTTTGAAAGGTCTTGCGGGAGAACCGAAATCCGTCAAGCGCCTACGATCTGGTGACTTACAAGTTGAGACCGCTTGTTCAAAACACTCAGAACTACTCCTGAAAGTAAAAGATATTGGTGGGGTGGCTGTCGAAGTCACTCCCCATAAAACTTTGAATTCCTCTCGGGGTGTGATCACCGAGTGGGGCCTCCTCAAAGTCACTGAGGAGGAAATCCTCTCTGAGCTCGCACCTCAAGGAGTAACAGCGGTCCACCGGGTTTCGACACGCCGTGATGGGAAATTAACACCCACCCGGGTGTTAATTGTTACCTTCAACACGCCACGCCTGCCTACTTCCATCAAGGCAGGTTATTTACATTGTGAGGTTCGGCCGTATATCCCAAACCCTCTGCGCTGTTTTCAGTGTCAGATATACGGTCATGCCCGCACAGCATGCAGGGGCAAGCCCACCTGTGCTCGCTGTGGCAGTAAGGATCATCTCGATCCTGACTGCACAGCAGAAAAGGCATGCTGTGTGAACTGTAGTGGCGAACATCCGGCGTACTCCCGCGACTGTCCGAAGTGGAAGGAGGAAAAGGAGGTGCAACGCTTGAAAGTAGTAAACAACATTTCTTATGCTGAGGCGAGAAAGCTTGCTGCACCGCCCGCCCCGCCTGGCAAGGTTTCCTATGCCAGTGCAGTCATTGGGAAGCCCATCGTTCCAATGACTTCAGTGGCGGTGCAGACTGACATCAGTGTACCACCTACTGAGTCTTTCTCGCTCGCAGCCAAGTACCTCCTCACGCAGGCGAGACCGAGGGTGGTGTCGACTTCGACATCAACCCCGGTTTCCATTCCTGCAACACAGCCTTCCACCTCCACCGGAAGGCCTCCTCCTTCCCGTCCTCAGACAGCAAGACCTTCAAAACCGAAGGGGCCCCCACCGGGGCCAAAAAAGAAAATTACAGCGCCACAAAGGGCGGTCACCGATCCATGCCCCTCGGACGATTCCGAGGACATGGATACCGACCGCCCCCTATTCACTAAACCGTCCTCTGCGGCGGTTAAGTTGAATAGGAACACGTCGTCCGCCCACTCTTCTAAGTCCTGAGATGGCCACACTCCTACAATGGAATTGTCATGGATTCCAGAGGAATCTTGACGACATCAAGGCCCTCCTTCAGGCACACCAGCCCATCTGTGTGTGCCTGCAGGAGACATACTTGCAGCCAGTCACAGATCCCACGATCCGGCACTTTTCACTGGTTCGCCGGGACCGGGATGGAGATGGTCCAGCTCGCGGGGGTGTCGCCATCCTCGTGAGCAACCATTCTCCATTCCAGGTCGTAAACATCATCACCAACTTAGAGGCGGTAGCCATCCGTCTCTTCGTGGGGTTCTCACTGACTGTCTGCTCTGTATATCTTCCACCTGGGAGCATCGTCTTCCAGGAAGACCTTGATGATCTCGTCTCGCAGCTGCCGTCCCCCTTCCTCATTATGGGGGACCTCAACGGACACAGTCCACTTTGGGGCAGTGCTGACACCAACGGGAGGGGCGGGGTCCTGGAGCAGTGGCTCCTGGATCCTTCTCTCTCCCTGTTGAACACCGGTGTCAGCACTTACTTTCACTCCCCAACCCGCACTTTCACTGCCATTGATCTCACCATCTGCTCCTCCTCGATCCTTCCACTCTTTACATGGGAGGTCGAGGACAACCCGTACGGGAGCGATCACCTCCCCGTGGTGTGCACCATCTCCCGTGGGGGGCCTTGCAGCCCTTCACGCGTCTCACGGTGGAGGCTGGATCGGGCTGACTGGGGTGGTTTCGAGCTGCTCTCTGAGCTCGACGACCACTCCATCAGCCAGGAGCCAATCAATGTGGCAGTAGCGGAGATAACGGACTGTATCGTAGATGCAGCTGCATCAACAATTCCTCAAACTTCTACACGGTTTCCTCGCTTTCCGAAACCGTGGTGGAATCCAGATTGCACCGCAGCTCGTAAGGCTCAGAACAAGGCTTGGGGGGTGTTTCGGAGATATCCGACTACCCCCAACCTTGAAAATTTCAAACGCGCCAGGGCGAAAGCACGTTTCGTCCGACGCCAGAGCCAGAAGGAATCTTGGATGAAGTATACGTCTTCCATCACCCGCACGACTAGTTCTAAGGTCGTGTGGGATAAAGTCCGGAAGATGAGTGGGAACTACACGTCCCACTCGTTATCGATCCTGGAGCACAATGGACAGGCAATTGCTGATCCCAAAGCAATTGCCGACACTCTGGGGGAGTCCTTCTCCTCCATCTCTTCGTCTTCCTCTTACTCCCCCGAGTTTCTGGCCCAGAAGGGCAGGGCGGAGCGCTCTCCGCTGTCTTTCCACTCGAATGGCCTGGAGCCTTACAACAGGCCATTCACAGCGGAGGAACTTCGCCTTGCTCTGCACTCTTCTCGTGCCTCTGCTGTAGGGCCGGACAATGTCCATTATGCCATGCTCCAACATCTTTCACCATCGAGTAAGGATCGGCTGCTCCATCTCTTCAATCGCATTTTTCTCGAGGAGCAGTTTCCGGACTCCTGGCGGGAGGCCATCGTCTTGGCCTTCCCCAAGCCAGGCAAAGATCCCAAGATTCCTTCCAATTATCGTCCTATCGCATTGACGAGCTGCGTGTGCAAGGTGTTGGAAAGAATGGTAAATGCCAGACTCATCTGGTATTTAGAACATCACAACCTTCTTTCCAACACCCAGTGTGGCTTTCGCAGGCACCGGTCTACTTTAGACCACCTGATCCGCCTCGAATCGGCGATCAGGAATTCCTTTTTACGTAGAGAGCACCTGGTGTCCATTTTCTTCGACATCGAAAAAGCGTACGACACGGCTTGGAGATTCGGCATTCTTCGTGACCTCCACAGTTTCGGCTTGAGAGGTCACATGCCGATCTTCATCTCCAACTTCTTATCGACACGCTCTTTTCGTGTCCGTGTCGGTAACACTCTGTCGCGGCCGTACCCCCAAGAACAGGGGGTGCCACAAGGCTGCGTTCTGAGTGTTACGCTTTTCGCTGTCAAGATTAATTCTATTACTAGACAACTTCCTCCATCAGTAGGCAATGCCCTCTATGTTGATGACTTTAGCATCTTTTGCTCTTCGTCCAGCATGAGGGTCATTGAAAGACAACTGCAAATTGCCCTGAACAATCTTTCGGTTTGGGCGACGGCAAACGGGTTTCGGTTCTCCCCACAGAAGACCGCTTGTGTGCACTTTTGCCACAAGCGTAATCTTCATCTGGATCCCGAGCTGCGGCTCGGGGGTAACATCATTCCAGTTGTGGCGGAGACCAAGTTTCTCGGTCTCATATTCGATCGGAAATTGACCTTTTTACCACACATACGTCATCTCAGGTCCAAGTGCACGCGGGCATTGAACATCGTCAAGGTCCTCTCCTCCCTCTCTTGGGGGGCGGACCGATGTTCTTTGCTCCGCCTGTACCGTGCACTTGTCCGATCGAAACTGGACTACGGATCCCAGGTGTACGACTCGGCCCGGGATTCGGTGGTGAAGGTGCTGGATCCCCTCCATCACCAGGCTCTCCGTGTTTGCACGGGAGCCTTCCGCACCTCACCGGTCCAGAGTCTTTACGTTGAGACCGACGAACCTTCTTTATCTCTTCGCCGTCAGCAGTTGTCCCTACAGTATGCTTCTAAATTGCGATCCCTGCCTGGCCATCCCACTTGGGACTGCGTTTTCAGTCCGAAGTGGGAAATGCTTTACAATAATCGGCCGACTGCCATTCGTCCTTTTGGTTTGCGAGTCCGAGGCTACCTCAGAGACATCAACACCAGTCTCGATAGCGTTGCACAGTCGACAGCTGAGCCACTTCCACCTTGGCTCGCTGTTTCCCCTTCCTGCGATTTTTCCCTGTGCAGGACGGGGAAGGCCTTTACACCCGACTGTGTGTACCGGCAACTCTTTGCCAGCCATCGTGCTGAGCACCCGGACTTCTTGCCTGTCTTTACAGATGGCTCGAAGTCCGGCACTTCGGTGGGATCAGCCATGGTCTGCTGTGATGTAATCATTGCAGACCAGATCCCACTGCAGTGTTCCATCTTCACTGCAGAGTTGCACGCTATCAGCCTCGCCTTGGACCACGTGGCGACTAAGCATCATCGTCGGTGTGTGCTTTACACCGACTCGCTTAGCTCGCTACAGGCTTTGATCTCAGTGAGGCATCGGCCTCATCCTGTTCTCTCCAAGATCCGCCAGCAGCTCCATCGTCTGGCAGCCACCACCACGATTCTCTTCTGTTGGGTGCCCGGTCACGTCGGAATCAGGGGTAATGATTTGGCAGATTCTGCTGCCAGGTCAGCCACGCCCCTGTCCGACTCTCCGTTGCCGGTTCCCTATCTGGATTTCCGGCAGCGTTTTTCCACCGAGCTCCGGGCACAGTGGCAGAGATCTTGGTCGGAACAGCTTACCAACAAGCTCTTCGAGATCAAACCTATCATCAAACCATGGCAGTCTTGTTACCGCAGGAATCGCAAGGAGGAAGTTGTACTTGCTCGGCTCCGCTTAGGTCACTCGTTTCTTACTCATTCGTTTCTTTTACGGGCGGACGACGTGCCTAAGTGCGAGTTTTGTGACACCATTTTAACCATCAAACATATTTTAATCTCGTGCTCCGCTTTTAACTTTGAACGACGTCTGATTTTTAATTTCCATAATTTTATGTCCGAGCCTCTTACACTCGGACATCTTTTATCTGATCATTGCATTTTATCTTCAGTTTTTACCTTTTTGAAATATTGTGGATATTTTAACCGAATTTGATTTTACCTTAAGTTTATGCATTATTTACCCCAGGTCTCTTACACCTGGGTTTATTTTATTTCATATTTCTACAGTTGTTTTACTCTGTTCATATACACTTGTTTTTTGTTATTTTACCACTTTACAATGTTGCCAATGTATTTTAACTTTTGGTTATGGGGTTCTATGTCTTTTATCTTTTATATTGTCTTTTGTTTGGCGCATTATGGCCTTGTTGCCGATGCGCCATTAAACCCCAAACAACCAACCAACCAGATTGCACCGCAGCTCGTAAGGCTCAGAACAAGGCTTGGGGGGTGTTTCGGAGATATCCGACAACCCCCAACCTCGAGAACTTCAAACGCGCCAGGGCGAAAGCTCGTTTCGTCCGACGCCAGAGCCAGA
Organism: Ryuthela nishihirai; assembly: GCA_038380435.1. Lineage (NCBI taxonomy): Eukaryota > Metazoa > Arthropoda > Arachnida > Araneae > Heptathelidae > Ryuthela > Ryuthela nishihirai. The sequence goes on from JAWZYU010000011.1 coordinate 91,680,818, forward strand.
AGGAATCTTGGATCAAGTATACATCCTCTATCACCCGCACGACTAGTTCCAAGGTCGTGTGGGATAAAGTCCGGAAGATGAGTGGGAACTACACGTCCCACTCGTTATCGATCCTGGAGCACAATGGACAGGCAATTGCTGATCCCAAAGCAATTGCCGACACTCTGGGGGAGTCATTCTCTTCCATCTCTTCGTCTTCCTCTTACTCCCCCGAGTTTCTGGCCCAGAAGGGCAGGGCGGAGCGTTCTCCGCTGTCTTTCCACTCGAATGGCCTGGAGCCTTACAACAGGCCATTCACAGCGGAGGAGCTTCGCTTTGCTCTGCACTCTTCTCGTGCCTCTGCTGTAGGGCCGGACAATGTCCATTATGCCATGCTCCAACATCTTTCACCATCGAGTAAGGATCGGCTGCTCCATCTCTTCAATCGCATTTTTCTCGAGGAGCAGTTTCCGGACTCCTGGCGGGAGGCCATCGTCTTGGCCTTCCCCAAGCCAGGCAAAGATCCCAAGATTCCTTCCAATTATCGTCCAATCGCATTGACGAGCTGCGTGTGCAAGGTGTTGGAAAGAATGGTAAATGCCAGACTCATCTGGTATTTAGAACATCACGGCCATCTTTCCAACACCCAGTGTGGCTTTCGCAGGCACCGGTCTACTTTAGACCACCTGATCCGCCTCGAATCGGCGATCAGGAATTCCTTTTTACGTAGAGAGCACCTGGTGTCCATTTTCTTCGACATCGAAAAAGCGTACGACACGGCTTGGAGATTCGGCATTCTTCGTGACCTCCACAGTTTCGGCTTAAGAGGTCACATGCCGATCTTCATCTCCAACTTCTTATCGACACGCTCTTTTCGTGTCCGTGTCGGTAACACTCTGTCGCAGCCGTACCCCCAAGAACAGGGGGTGCCACAAGGCTGCGTTCTGAGTGTTACGCTTTTCGCTGTCAAGATTAATTCTATAACTAGACAACTTCCTCCATCAGTAGGCAATGCCCTCTATGTTGATGACTTTAGCATCTTTTGCTCATCTTCCAGCATGAGGGTCATTGAAAGACAACTGCAAATTGCCCTGAACAATCTTTCGGTTTGGGCGACGGCAAACGGGTTTCGGTTCTCCCCACAGAAGACCGCTTGTGTGCACTTTTGCCACAAGCGTAATCTTCATCTGGATCCCGAGCTGCGGCTCGGGGGTAACATCATTCCAGTTGTGGCGGAGACCAAGTTTCTCGGTCTCATATTCGATCGGAAATTGACCTTTTTCCAACACATACGTCATCTCAGGTCCAAGTGCACGCGGGCATTGAACATCGTCAAGGTCCTCTCCTCCCTCTCTTGGGGGGCGGACCGATGTTCTTTGCTCCGCCTGTACCGTGCACTTGTCCGATCGAAACTGGACTACGGATCCCAGGTGTACGACTCGGCCCGGGATTCGGTGGTGAAGGTGCTGGACCCCCTCCATCATCAGGCCCTCCGTGTTTGCACGGGAGCCTTCCGCACCTCACCGGTCCAGAGTCTTTACGTTGAGACCGACGAACCGTCTTTATCTGTTCGCCGTCAGCAGTTGTCCCTACAATATGCTTCTAAATTGCGATCCCTGCCTGGCCATCCCACTTTGGACTGCGTTTTCAGTCCGAAGTGGGAAATTCTTTACACTAATCGGCCGACTGCCATTCGTCCTTTTGGTTTGCGTGTCCGAGGCTTCCTCAGAGACATCAACACCAGTCTCGATAGCGTTGCACAGTCGACAGCTGAGCCACTTCCACCATGGCTCGCTGTTTCCCCTTCCTGTGATTTTTCCTTGTGCAGGACGGGGAAGGCCTTTACACCCGACTGTGTGTACCAGCAACTCTTTGCCAGCCATCGTGCTGAGCACCCGGACTTCTTGCCTGTCTTTACAGATGGCTCGAAGTCCGGCACTTCGGTGGGATCGGCCATGGTCTGCTGTGATGTAATCATTGCAGACCAGATCCCACTGCAGTGTTCCATCTTCACTGCAGAGTTGCACGCTATCAGCCTCGCCTTGGACCACGTGGCGACTAAGCATCATCGTCGGTGTGTGCTTTACACCGACTCGCTTAGCTCGCTACAGGCTTTGATCTCGGTGAGGCATCGGCCTCACCCTGTTCTTACTAAGATCCGCCAGCAACTACATCGTCTGGCAGCCACCACCACCATCCATTTCTGTTGGGTGCCCGGTCACGTCGGGATTAGGGGCAACGACTTGGCAGATGCTGCTGCCAAGTCAGCCACGCCCCTGTCCGACTCTCCGTTGCCGGTTCCCTATCTGGATTTCCGGCAACGTTTTACCACCGAGCTCCGGGCACAGTGGCAGAGATCTTGGTCAGAACAGCTTACAAACAAGCTCTTTGAGATCAAACCTATCGTCAAACCATGGCAGTCTTGTTACCGCAGGAATCGCAAGGAGGAAGTTGTACTTGCTCGGCTCCGCTTGGGTCATTCGTTTATTACTCATTCGTTTCTTTTACGGGCGGACGACGAACCCAAGTGCGAGTTTTGTGACACCATTTTAACAATGAAACACATTTTAATTGATTGCTGTTGTTTTACCTTTGAAAGACGTATGTTTTTTAACTGTCATGATTTTACGTCCGAGCCCCTTACACTCGGACATCTTTTATCCGACCATTGTACTTTTACCTCTCTCTTTCAATTTTTACGATTTACTGGATATTTTAATCGCATATAGTTTTTACTCTTCAGCTTTTTACATCTATGATTATACTACCTTATACATTGTTTGTGTATCCCAGGTCATTTACACCTGGTATTCTATTGTTTTCTGTTGTATTTTTACACTTGTTCTTTGTTGTTTTACCTTTTTACAATTTTGCTAATTTCTTTTAAATGTGGTTGTGGGTTTACATGTCTTTTATCTTTTATATTGTCTTTTGTTTGGCGCATTATGGCCTAGTCGCCGATGCGCCATAAAACCCAAAACAACCAAACCAACCAAGCTCTTTGAGATCAAACCTATCGTCAAACCATGGCAGTCTTGTTACCGCAGGAATCGCAAGGAGGAAGTTGTACTTGCTCGGCTCCGCTTGGGTCATTCGTTTATTACTCATTCGTTTCTTTTACGGGCGGACGACGAACCCAAGTGCGAGTTTTGTGACACCATTTTAACAATTAAACACATTTTAATTAATTGCTGTTGTTTTACCTTTGAAAGACGTATGTTTTTTAACTTTCATGATTTTACGTCCGAGCCCCTTACACTCGGACATCTTTTATCGGACCATTGTACTTTTACCTCACTCTTTCAATTTTTACGATTTACTGGATATTTTAATCGCATATAGTTTTTACTCTTCAGCTTTTTACATCTATGATTATACCACCTTATACATTGTTTGTGTATCCCAGGTCATTTACACCTGGTATTCTATTGTTTTCTGTTGTATTTTTACACTTGTTCTTTGTTGTTTTACCTTTTTACAATTTTGCTAATTTCTTTTAACTATGGTTGCGGGTTTACATGTCTTTTATCTTTTATATTGTCTTTTGTTTGGCGCATTATGGCCTAGTCGCCGATGCGCCATAAAACCCAAAACAACCAAACCAACACCCAGTGTGGCTTTCGCAGGCATCGGTCTACTGTAGACCACCTGATCCGCCTCGAATCGGCGATCAGGAATTCTTTTTTACGTCGAGAGCACCTGGTGTCCGTTTTCTTCGACATCGAAAAAGCGTACGACACGGCATGGAGATTCGGCATTCTTCGTGACCTTCACAGCTTCGGCTTGCGAGGTCACATGCCGATCTTCATTGCAAACTTTTTATCATCTCGTGTTTTTCGAGTCCGTGTCGGCAACACTCTATCGCGGCCTTTCCCCCAAGAACAGGGGGTGCCTCAAGGCTGCGTCCTGAGTGTTACGCTTTTCGCTGTCAAGATCAATTCCATTACACGACAGCTTCCTCCGACTGTAGGCAATGCCCTCTATGTTGATGACTTTAGCATCTTTTGCTCTTCGTCCAGCATGAGGGTCATTGAACGACAACTGCAAACTGCCCTGAATAATCTCTCGGTTTGGGCGACGGCCAATGGGTTCCGGTTCTCCCCACAGAAGACCGCTTGTGTGCACTTTTGCCGCAAGCGTAATCTTCATCTGGACCCCGAGCTGCGGCTCGGGGGTAACATCATTCCAGTTGTGGCGGAGACCAAGTTTCTCGGTCTCATCTTCGACCGGAAATTGACCTTTTTACCTCATATTCGACATCTCAGGTCCAAGTGCACGCGGGCATTGAACATCATCAAGGTCCTCTCCTCCCTCTCTTGGGGGGCAGACCGATGTTCTTTGCTCCGCCTTTACCGTGCACTTGTCCGGTCGAAACTGGACTACGGATCCCAGGTGTATGACTCCGCCCGGGATTCGGTGGTGAAAGTGCTGGACCCACTCCATCATCAGGCCCTCCGTGTATGCACGGGGGCCTTCCGCACTTCACCGGTCCAGAGTCTCTACGTTGAGACCGATGAACCATCTTTATCTAATCGCCGTCAGCAGTTGTCCCTGCAGTATGCATCAAAATTACGATCCCTGCCAGGCCATCCCACTTGGGACTGCGTTTTCAGTCCCAAGTGGGAAATGTTATACCAGAATCGGCCGACTGCCATTCGTCCCTTCGGTTTGCGTGTCCGAGGTTACCTGCGAGACATCAATACCAGTCTCGATAGCATCGCACAGTCGACAGCTGAGCCACTTCCACCTTGGCTCGCTGTTTCCCCTTCCTGCGATTTTTCCCTGTGCAGGAAGGGAAAGGCCTTTACACCCGACTGTGTGTACCGGCAACTCTTTGCCAGCCATCGTGCTGCGCATCCGGACTTCTTGCCGGTCTTCACAGATGGCTTGAAGTCCGGCACTTCAGTGGGATCAGCCATGGTCTGCTGTGATGTAATCATTGCAGACCAGATCCCACAGCAGTGTTCCATCTTCACTGCTGAGTTGCATGCTATCAGCATTGCCTTGGACCATATAGCAGCTAAGCATCATCGTCGGTGTGTGCTTTACACCGACTCGCTTAGCTCGCTACAGGCTTTGATCTCGGTGAGGCATCGGCCTCACCCTGTTCTCTCCAAGATCCGCCAGCAGCTCCATCGTCTGGCAGCCACCACCACGATTCTCTTCTGTTGGGTGCCCGGTCATGTAGGGATCAGGGGCAACGACTTGGCAGATGCTGCTGCCAAGTCAGCCACGCCCCTGTCCGACTCTCCGTTGCCGGTTCCATATGTGGATTTCCGGCAGCGTTTCACCATCGAGCTCCGGGCACAGTGGCAGAGATCTTGGTCTGAACAGGTTGCTAACAAGCTCTTCGAGATCAAGCCCATTGTCAAACCGTGGCAGTCTTGTTTTCGCAGGAATCGTAAGGAGGAAGTTGTCCTTGCTCGGCTCCGCTTAGGTCACTCGTTTTTGACACACTCATTTCTTCTTCAGGCGGACGCAGTACCTAAGTGCGAGTTTTGTGACACCGTTTTAACCATTAAACATATTTTAATTGAATGTCATTGTTTTAACCTTGAACGACGTTTGTTTTTTAACTTCCATGATTTTACGTCCGAGCCCCTTACACTCGGACAACTTTTATCTGATGATTCACTCTTAACTACTGTTTTCGACTTTTTACGATTTACCGGTTATTTTACTCGTTTATGAATTTTCTCCTTTTTACTGGTTTTTTACCTGTGTTTTACCTGTTGTTTTTTACATGGGTCCTATACGCCCATTGTTATTGTTGATTTTATACTTGTTGATTTTACACTTGTTGCTTTCTTTTACTCTTTTTATACATCTCGTTTTTTATTCTGTATTATTTGTGTCTCTTTTAAATTTGGTTGTGGGTTCCATGTCTTTTACCCTTTTTATCGTTTGTTTGGCGCAATATAGCCTTAGTTGCTATTGCGCCAAAAAACCCCAAACAACCAACCAACCAACCAACCACAGCGGAGAAGCTTCACCTTGCTCTGCACTCTTCTCGTGCCTCTGCTGTAGGGCCGGACAATGTCCATTATGCCATGCTCCAACATCTTTCACCATCGAGTAAGGATCGGCTGCTCCATCTCTTTAATCGCATTTTTCTCGAGGAGCAGTTTCCGGACTCCTGGCAGGAGGCCATCGTCTTGGCCTTCCCCAAGCCAGACAAAGATCCCAAGATTCCTTCTAATTATCGTCCCAACGCATTGACGAGCTGCGTGTGCAAGGTGTTGGAAAGAATGGTAAATGCCAGACTCATCTGGTATTTAGAACATCACAACCTTCTTTCCAACACCTAGTGTGGCTTTCGCAGGCACCGGTCTACTTCAGACCACCTGATCCGCCTCGAATCGGCGATCAGGAATTCCTTTTTACGTAGAGAGCACCTGGTGTCCATTTTCTTCGACATCGAAAAAGCGTACGACACGGCTTGGAGATTCGGCATTCTTCGTGACCTCCACAGTTTCGGCTTGAGAGGTCACATGCCGATCTTCATCTCCAACTTCTTATCGACACGCTCTTTTCGTGTCCGTGTCGGTAACACTCTGTCGCAGCCGTACCCCCAAGAACAGGGGGTGCCACAAGGCTGCGTTCTGAGTGTTACGCTTTTCGCTGTCAAGATTAATTCTATTACTAGACAACTTCCTCCATCAGTAGGCAATGCCCTCTATGTTGATGACTTTAGCATCTTTTGCTCTTCGTCCAGCATGAGGGTCATTGAAAGACAACTGCAAATTGCCCTGAACAATCTTTCGGTTTGGGCGACGGCAAACGGGTTTCGGTTCTCCCCACAGAAGACCGCTTGTGTGCACTTTTGCCACAAGCGTAATCTTCATCTGGATCCCGAGCTGCGGCTCGGGGGTAACATCATTCCAGTTGTGGCGGAGACCAAGTTTCTCGGTCTCATATTCGATCGGAAATTGACCTTTTTACCACACATACGTCATCTCAGGTCCAAGTGCACGCGGGCATTGAACATCGTCAAGGTCCTCTCCTCCATTTCTTGGGGGGCAGACCGATGTTCTTTGCTCCGCCTGTACCGTGCACTTGTCCGATCGAAACTGGACTATGGATCCCAGGTGTACGACTCGGCCCGGGATTCGGTGGTGAAGGTGCTGGACCCCCTCCATCATCAGGCCCTCCGTGTTTGCACGGGAGCCTTCCGCACCTCACCGGTCCAGAGTCTTTACGTTGAGACCGACGAACCTTCTTTATCTCTTCGCCGTCAGCAGTTGTCCCTACAATATGCATCTAAATTGCGATCCCTGCCTGGCCATCCCACTTGGGACTGCGTTTTCAGTCCGAAGTGAATCTTGGATCAAGTATACATCTTCTATCACCCGCACGACTACTTCTAAGGTCGTGTGGGATAAAGTCCGGAAGATGAGTGGGAACTACACGTCCCACTCGTTATCGATCCTGGAGCACAATGGACAGGCAATTGCTGATCCCAAAGCAATTGCCGACACTCTGGGGGAGTCATTCTCTTCCATCTCTTCGTCTTCCTCTTACTCCCCCGAGTTTCTGGCCCAGAAGGGCAGGGCGGAGCGCTCTCCGCTGTCTTTCCACTCGAATGGCCTGGAGCCTTACAACAGGCCATTCACAGCGGAGGAGCTTTGCCTTGCTCTGCAATCTTCTCGTGCCTCTGCTGTAGGGCCGGACAATGTCCATTATGCCATGCTCCAACATCTCTCACTATCGAGTAAGGATCGGCTGCTCCATCTCTTCAATCGCATTTTTCTCGAGGAGCAGTTTCCGGACTCCTGGCGGGAGGCCATCGTCTTGGCCTTCCCCAAGCCAGGCAAAGATCCCAAGATTCCTTCCAATTATCGTCCCATCGCATTGACGAGCTGCGTGTGCAAGGTGTTGGAAAGAATGGTAAATGCCAGACTCATCTGGTATTTAGAACATCACAACCTTCTTTCCAACACCCAGTGTGGCTTTCGCAGGCAACGGTCAACTCTTGACCATCTGATACGCCTCGAATCGGCTATCAGAAATTCATTTTTAAGAAGAGAGCACCTGGTGTCAATTTTCTTCGACATCGAAAAAGCGTACGACACGGCTTGGAGATTCGGCATTCTTCGTGACCTCCACAGCTTCGGCTTGAGAGGTCACATGCCGATCTTCATCTCCAACTTTTTATCGACACGCTCTTTTCGTGTCCGTGTCGGTAACACTCTGTCGCAGCCGTACCCCCAAGAACAGGGGGTGCCACAAGGCTGCGTTCTGAGTGTTACGCTTTTCGCTGTCAAGATTAATTCTATAACTAGACAACTTCCTCCATCAGTAGGCAATGCCCTCTACGTTGATGACTTTAGCATCTTTTGCTCTTCGTCCAGCATGAGGGTCATTGAAAGACAACTGCAAATTGCCCTGAACAATCTTTCGGTTTGGGCGACGGCAAACGGGTTTCGGTTCTCCCCACAGAAGACCGCTTGTGTGCACTTTTCCCACAAGCGTAATCTTCACCTGGATCCCGAGCTGCGGCTCGGGGGTAACATCATTCCAGTTGTGGCGGAGACCAAGTTTCTCGGTCTCATATTCGATCGGAAATTGACCTTTTTACCACACATACGTCATCTCAGGTCCAAGTGCACGCGGGCATTGAACATCGTCAAGGTCCTCTCCTCCCTCTCTTGGGGGGCGGACCGATGTTCTTTGCTCCGCCTGTACCGTGCACTTGTCCGATCGAAACTGGACTACGGATCCCAGGTGTACGACTCGGCCCGGGATTCGGTGGTGAAGGTGCTGGACCCCCTCCATCATCAGGCTCTCCGTGTTTGCATGGGAGCCTTCCGCACCTCACCGGTCCAGAGTCTTTACGTTGAGACCGACGAACCGTCTTTATCTCTTCGCCGTCAGCAGTTGTCCCTACAATATGCTTCTAAATTGCGATCCCTGCCTGGCCATCCCACTTGGGACTGCGTTTTCAGTCCGAAGTGGGAAATGCTTTACAATAATCGGCCGACTGCCATTCGTCCTTTTGGTTTGCGAGTCCGAGGCTACCTCAGAGACATCAACACCAGTCTCGATAGCGTTGCACAGTCGACAGCTGAGCCACTTCCACCATGGCTCGCTGTTTCCCCTACCTGCGATTTTTCCCTGTGCAGGACGGGGAAGGCCTTTACACCCGACTGTGTGTACCGGCAACTCTTTGCCAGCCATCGTGCTGAGCACCCGGACTTCTTGCCTGTCTTTACAGATGGCTCGAAGTCCGGCGCTTCGGTGGGATCAGCCATGGTCTGCTGTGATGTAATCATTGCAGACCAGATCCCACTGCAGTGTTCCATCTTCACTGCAGAGTTGCACGCTATCAGCCTCGGCTTGGACCACGTGGTGACTAAGCATCATCGTCGGTGTGTGCTTTACACCGACTCGCTTAGCTCGCTACAGGCTTTGATCTCGGTGAGGCATCGGCCTCACCCTGTTCTTACTAAGATCCGCCAGCAGCTACATCGTCTGGCAGCCACCACCACCATCCATTTCTGTTGGGTGCCCGGTCACGTCGGTATCAGGGGCAATGACTTGGCAGATGCTGCTGCCAAGTCAGCCACGCCCCTGTCCGACTCTCCGTTGCCGGTTCCTTATCTGGATTTCCGGCAGCGTTTCGCCACCGAGCTCCGGGCACAGTGGCAGAGATCTTGGTCAGAACAGCTTACGAACAAGCTCTTTGAGATCAAACCTATCATCAAACCATGGCAGTCTTGTTACCGCAGGAATCGCAAGGAGGAAGTTGTACTTGCTCGGCTCCGCTTGGGTCATTCGTTTATTACACATTCGTTTCTTTTACGGGCGGACGACGAACCCAAGTGTGAGTTTTGTGACACCTTTTTAACGATCAAACACATTTTAATTTCATGTCATTGTTTTAACATCGAACGTCGTATGTTTTTTAACTTTCATGATTTTACGTCCGAGCCCCTTACACTCGGACATCTTTTATCAGATCATTGTTGTTTTAACGCTGTTTTTCAATTTTTAAAATTTACTGGATATTTTAATCGAATTTGATATACTGTTTATACTGTATGTTTTAATCGCATTATTTGCCCCAGGTCTCTTACACCTGGGATTATTTTATTTGGTATTTCTACAGTAGTTTTACTCTGTTTATATGCACCTGTTTTTTGTTGTTTTACCCATTTACACTGTTGAAAATGTATTTTAAATTCTGTTTGCGGGTTTCTCTGTCTTTTATCTTTTATTTTGTCTTTTGTTTGGCGCATTATGGCCTTGTTGCCGATGCGCCATTAAACCCCAAACAACCAACCAACCAACCAGTCCGAAGTGGGAAATGGTTTACACTAATCGGCCGACTGCCATTCGTCCTTTTGGTTTGTGTGTCCGAGGCTACCTCAGAGACATCAACACCAGTCTCGATAGCGTTGCACAGTCGACAGCTGAGCCACTTCCACCATGGCTCGCTGTTGCCCCTTCCTGCGATTTTTCCCTGTGCAGGACGGGGAAGGCCTTTACACCCGACTGTGTGTACCGGCAACTCTTTGCCAGCCATCGTGCTGAGCACCCGGACTTCTTGCCTGTCTTTACAGATGGCTCGAAGTCCGGCACTTCGGTGGGATCAGCCATGGTCTGCTGTGATGTAATCATTGCAGACCAGATCCCACTGCAGTGTTCCATCTTTATCGCAGAGTTGCACGCTATCAGCCTCGCCTTGGACCACGTGGCGACTAAGCATCATCGTCGGTGTGTGCTTTACACCGACTCGCTTAGCTCGCTACAGGCTTTGATCTCGGTGAGGCATCGGCCTCACCCTGTTCTTACTAAGATCCGCCAGCAGCTACATCGTCTGGCAGCCACCACCACCATCCATTTCTGTTGGGTGCCCGGTCACGTCGGTATCAGGGGCAATGACTTGGCAGATGCTGCTGCCAAGTCAGCCACGCCCCTGTCCGACTCTCCGTTGCCGGTTCCATATCTGGATTTCCGGCAACGTTTTACCATCGAGCTCCGGGCACAGTGGCAGAGATCTTGGTCAGAACAGCTTACGAACAAGCTCTTTGAGATCAAACCTATCATCAAACCATGGCAGTCTTGTTACCGCAGGAATCGCAAGGAGGAAGTTGTACTTGCTCGGCTCCGCTTAGGTCATTCGTTTATTACACATTCGTTTCTTCTTCGGGCGGACGATCCCCTCGGTGTGAGCGCCTGTACGTGGTGAGGGGGACCACCCTGTGAAGGTTCCCGCTGGCTCGGTTACCTTCGCAGGGTCCTAAACGCTCGCCCGCGTGTTTGCCGTGCGCGGAGACCCGTGTCCCGGGAAAGGAGGATCCTGGTAGTTGCTCGGAGGTCCCCGTCTTCTCTCCTCAGCTCATGACTGGCGTGGTCCCCATTGGCCGTCTTGCCATTGGGGAGCCTGTCCGTCGCGGGGCTGGGCAGCGGATTCCGGGGCCTCTGCTATACACTGCTTTGGCCTCTGCTTCCGGTAAACGGGAGCTCCTGGGGTGGCCCCCCCAGGAGCAATCGGCTGGTGGGCAGGTCCTGCTAGGGTCAACCGTGCAGAGCGGTGAGTAACCTTGCCCACGGTCCGGGTACAGGTTTACAAGTTTCCTCACAGATTATTTTCGTTTTGTAGTTATCCTTTCTTTGTGCGGCCAGTTTGGCCAGTCACAATTTTCTTATTTTACGCTTTGTTTGATTTGTGTAGAATGTTTTATTCTACACATTTCTCTTTTTATTTTCCTTATATTTCTTTGTGAGGGCTTGGCTCACTGTCTGTGTGGGTATAGTGCCTGCGTAGCCCTGGCGCCCGACTGGGCGTCCCCTTGTTGGGCTCCGTGGAGGGTGGGGACAGCGGGCACTGAACCACACAAAACCAAACATGCGAGTGAATGATGAAAATAATGCGATCGCCGCCAACAAGAGGGCTCGACGTGAGCCCCCATCTTCCTCGTCTACGTTATCTCTGCCGTCGTCTTCTGTGTCTGTGTCTTCGTTCCCAAAGTTCCTGATCATCCACTCCACGGGTGATCAGGTACTTGGGGACATGTCCCCTTTTTTCGTTAATAAAGGTTTGAAAGGTCTTGCGGGAGAACCGAAATCCGTAAAGCGCTTACGATCTGGCGACTTACAAGTTGAGACCGCTTGTTCAAAACACTCCGAACTACTCCTGAAAGTCAAAGAAATTGGTGGGGTGGCTGTCGAAGTCACTCCCCATAAAACTTTGAATTCCTCTCGGGGTGTGATCACCGAGTGGGGCCTCCTCAAAGTCACTGAGGAGGAGATGCTCTCGGAGCTCACACCTCAAGGAGTAACAGCGGTCCACCGGGTTTCAACACGCCGTGATGGGAAATTAACACCCACCCGGGTGCTAATCGTGACATTCAACACGCCACGCCTGCCTTCTTCCATCAAGGCAGGTTATTTACATTGTGAGGTACGGCCGTATATACCGAACCCTCTGCGCTGTTTTCAGTGTCAGATATACGGTCATGCCCGCACAGCATGCAGGGGCAAGCCCACCTGTGCTCGCTGTGGCAGTAAGGATCATCTCGATCCTGACTGCACAGCAGAAAAGGCATGCTGTGTGAACTGTAGTGGCGAACATCCGGCGTACTCCCGCGACTGTCCGAAGTGGAAAGAGGAAAAGGAGGTACAACGCCTCAAAGTCATAAATAACATCTCTTATGCAGAGGCGAGAAAGCTTGCTGCACCGCCTGCCCCACCTGGCAAGGTTTCCTATGCCAGTGCAGTCATTGGAAAGCCCATCGTTCCAATGACTTCGGTTGCGGGGCAGACTGACATCAGTGTACCACCTACTGAGTCTTTCTCGCCAGCTGCGAAGTACCTCCTCACGCAGGCGAGACCGAGGGTGGTGTCGACTTCGACATCAACCCCGGTTTCCATTCCTGCAGCTCAGCCTTCCACCTCCACCGGAAGGCCTCCTCCTTCCCGTCCTCAGACAGCAAGACCTTCCAAACCGAAGGGGCCCCCACCAGGGCCTAAAAAGAAAACCATCACTCCTCCTCAAAGGGCGGTCACCGATCCATGCCCCTCGGACGATTCCGAGGACATGGATACCGACCGCCCCCTATTCACTAAACCGTCCTCTGCGGCGGTTAAGTTGAATAGGAACACGTCGTCCGCCCACTCTTCTAAGTCCTGAGATGGCCACACTCCTACAATGGAATTGTCGTGGATTCCAGAGGAATCTTGACGACATCAAGGCCCTCCTTCAGGCACACCAGCCCATCTGTGTGTGCCTGCAGGAGACGTACTTGCAGCCAGTCACAGATCCCACGATCCGGCACTTTTCACTAGTTCGCCGGGACCGGGATGGAGATGGTCCAGCTCGCGGGGGTGTCGCCATCCTCGTGAGCAACCATTCTCCATTCCAGGTCGTACCCCTCACTACCACCTTAGAGGCGGTAGCCATCCGTCTCTTCGTGGGGTTCTCACTGACTGTCTGTTCTGTATATCTTCCACCTGGGAGCATCGTCTTCCAGGAAGACCTTGATGATCTCGTCTCGCAGCTGCCGTCCCCCTTCCTCATTATGGGGGACCTCAACGGACACAGTCCACTTTGGGGCAGTGCTGACACCAACGGGAGGGGTGGGGTCCTGGAGCAGTGGCTCCTGGATCCTTCTCTCTCCCTGTTGAACACCGGTGTCAGTACTTACTTTCACTCCCCAACCCGCACTTTCACTGCCATTGACCTCACCATCTGCTCCTCCTCGATCCTTCCACTCTTTACATGGGAGGTCGAGGACAACCCGTACGGAAGCGATCACCTCCCCGTGGTGTGCACCATCTCCCGTGGGGGGCCTTGCAGCCCTTCACGCGTCTCACGGTGGAGGCTCGATCGGGCTGACTGGGGTGGTTTCGAGCTGCTCTCTGAGCTCGACGACCACTCTGTCAGCCAGGAGCCAATCAATGTGGCAGTAGCGGAGATAACGGACTGTATCGTAGATGCAGCTGCATCAACGATTCCTCAAACTTCTACACGGTTTCCTCGCTTTCCGAAACCGTGGTGGAATCCAGAATGCACCGCAGCTCGTAAGGCTCAGAACAAGGCTTGGGGGGTGTTTCGGAGATATCCGACGTCCCCCAACCTTGAACTTTTCAAACGCGCCAGGGCGAAAGCACGTTTCGTCCGACGCCGGAGCCAAAAGGAATCTTGGATCAAGTATACGTCATCCATCACCCGTACGACTAGTTCTAAGGTCGTGTGGGATAAAGTTCGGAAGATGAGTGGGAACTACACGTCCCACTCGTTATCGATCCTGGAGCACAATGGACAGGCAATTGCTGATCCCAAAGCAATTGCCGACACTCTGGGGGAGTCCTTCTCTTCCATCTCTTCATCTTCCTCTTACTCCCCCGAGTTTCTGGCCCAGAAGGGCAGGGCGGAGCGCTCTCCGCTGTCTTTCCACTCGAATGGCCTGGAGTCTTACAACAGGCCATTCACAGCGGAGGAGCTTCGCCTTGCTCTGCACTCTTCTCGTGCCTCTGCTGTAGGGCCGGACAATGTCCATTATGCCATGCTCCAACATCTTTCACCATCGAGTAAGGATCGGCTGCTCCATCTCTTCAATCGCATTTTTCTCGAGGAGCAGTTTCCGGACTCCTGGCGGGAGGCCATCGTCTTGGCCTTCCCCAAGCCAGGCAAAGATCCCAAGATTCCTTCCAATTATCGTCCTATCGCATTGACGAGCTGCGTGTGCAAGGTGTTGGAAAGAATGGTAAATGCCAGACTCATCTGGTATTTAGAACATCACAATCTTCTTTCCAACACCCAGTGTGGCTTTCGCAGGCACCGGTCTACTTTAGACCACCTGATCCGCCTCGAATCGGCGATCAGGAATTCCTTTTTACGTAGAGAGCACCTGGTGTCCATTTTCTTCGACATCGAAAAAGCGTACGACACGGCTTGGAGATTCGGCATTCTTCGTGACCTCCACAGGTTCGGCTTGAGAGGTCACATGCCGATCTTCATCTCCAACTTCTTATCGACACGCTCTTTTCGTGTCCGTGTCGGTAACACTCTGTCGCGGCCGTACCCCCAAGAACAGGGGGTGCCACAAGGCTGCGTTCTGAGTGTTACGCTTTTCGCTGTCAAGATTAATTCTATTACTAGACAACTTCCTCCATCAGTAGGCAATGCCCTCTATGTTGATGACTTTAGCATCTTTTGCTCTTCGTCCAGCATGAGGGTCATTGAAAGACAACTGCAAATTGCCCTGAACAATCTTTCGGTTTGGGCGACGGCAAACGGGTTTCGGTTCTCCCCACAGAAGACCGCTTGTGTGCACTTTTGCCACAAGCGTAATCTTCACCTGGATCCCGAGCTGCTGCTCGGGGGTAACATCATTCCAGTTGTGGCGGAGACCAAGTTTCTCGGTCTCATATTCGATCGGAAATTGACCTTTTTACCACACATACGTCATCTCAGGTCCAAGTGCATGCGGGCATTGAACATTGTCAAGGTCCTCTCCTCCCTTTCTTGGGGGGCGGACCGATGTTCTTTGCTCCGCCTATACCGTGCACTTGTCCGATCGAAACTGGACTACGGATCCCAGGTGTACGACTCGGCCCGGGATTCGGTGGTGAAGGTGCTGGACCCCCTCCATCATCAGGCCCTCCGTGTTTGCACGGGAGCCTTCCGCACCTCACCGGTCCAGAGTCTTTACGTTGAGACCGACGAACCATCATTATCTGTTCGCCGTCAGCAGTTGTCCCTACAATATGCTTCTAAATTGCGATCCCTGCCTGGCCATCCCACTTGGGACTGCGTTTTCAGTCCGAAGTGGGAAATGCTTTACACTAATCGGCCGACTGCCATTCGTCCTTTTGGTTTGCGTGTCCGAGGCTACCTCAGAGACATCAACACCAGTCTCGCTAGCGTTGCACAGTCGACAGCTGAGCCACTTCCACCTTGGCTCGCTGTTTCCCCTTCCTGCGATTTTTCCCTGTGCAGGACGGGGAAGGCCTTTACACCCGACTGTGTGTACCGGCAACTCTTTGCCAGCCATCGTGCTGAGTACCCGGACTTCTTGCCTGTCTTCACAGATGGCTCGAAGTCCGGCACATCGGTGGGATCGGCCATGGTCTGCTGTGATGTAATCATTGCAGACCAGATCCCACTGCAGTGTTCCATCTTCACTGCAGAGTTGCACGCTATCAGTCTCGCCTTGGACCATGTAGCGACTAAGCATCATCGTCGGTGTGTGCTTTACACCGACTCGCTTAGTTCGCTACAGGCTTTGATCTCGGTGAGGCATCGGCCTCACCCTGTTCTTACTAAGATCCGCCAGCAACTATATCGTCTGGCAACCACCACCACCATCCATTTCTGTTGGGTGCCCGGTCACGTCGGGATTAGGGGCAACGACTTGGCAGATGCTGCTGCCAAGTCAGCCACGCCCCTGTCCGACTCTCCGTTGCCGGTTCCCTATCTGGATTTCCGGCAGCGTTTTACCACCGAGCTCCGGGCACAGTGGCAGAGATCTTGGTCAGAACAGCTTACAAACAAGCTCTTTGAGATCAAACCTATCGTCAAACCATGGCAGTCTTGTTACCGCAGGAATCGCAAGGAGGAAGTTGTACTTGCTCGGCTCCGCTTAGGTCACTCGTTTATTACTCATTCGTTTCTTTTACGGGCGGACGACGTACCTAAGTGCGAGTTTTGTGACACCATTTTAACAATTAAACATATTTTAGTCGAATGTCCGTGTTTTAATTTCGAACGTCAATGTTATTTTAGCTTTCATAATTTTATGTCTGAGCCTCTTACACTCGGACATCTTTTATCTGATCATTGCATTTTATCTCCAGTTTTTAGCTATTTGAAATATTGTGGATATTTTAACCGAATTTGATTTTACCTTAATATATGCATTATTTACCCCAGGTCTCTTACACCTGGGATTATTTTATTTAATATTTCTACACTTGTTTTACTCTGTTCATATACAATTGTTTTCTGTTGTTTTACCAATGTACAATGTTAAAAATGTATTTTAAATTTTGGTTACGGGGTTCCATGTTTTTTATCTTTTATATTGTCTTTTGTTTGGCGCATTATGGCCTTGTTGCCGATGCGCCATTAAACCCCAAACAACCAACCAACCAACCGGGATGGAGATGGTCCAGCTCGCGGGGGTGTCGCCATCCTCGTGAGCAACCATTCTCCATTCCAGGTCGTACCCCTCACTACCACCTTAGAGGCGGTAGCCATCCGTCTCTTCGTGGGGTTCTCGCTGACTGTCTGCTCTGTATATCTTCCACCTGGGAGCATCGTCTTCCAGGAAGACCTTGATGATCTCGTCTCGCAGCTGCCGTCCCCCTTCCTCATTATGGGGGACCTCAACGGACACAGTCCACTTTGGGGCAGTGCTGACACCAACGGGAGGGGTGGGGTCCTGGAGCAGTGGCTCCTGGATCCTTCTCTCTCCCTGTTGAACACCGGTGTTAGCACTTACTTTCACTCCCCAACCCGCACTTTCACTGCCATTGATCTCACCATCTGCTCCTCCTCGATCCTTCCACTCTTTACATGGGAGGTCGAGGACAACCCGTACGGAAGCGATCACCTCCCCGTGGTGTGCACCATCTCCCGTGGGGGGCCTTGCAGCCCTTCACGCGTCTCACGGTGGAGGCTGGATCGGGCTGACTGGGGTGGTTTCGAGCTGCTCTCTGAGCTCGATGCCCACTCCGTCAGCCAGGAGCCAATCAATGTGGCAGTAGCGGAGATAACGGACTGTATCGTAGATGCAGCTGCATCAACAATTCCTCAAACTTCTACACGGTTTCCTCGCTTTCCGAAACCGTGGTGGAATCCAGATTGCACCGCAGCTCGTAAGGCTCAGAACAAGGCTTGGGGGGTGTTTCGGAGATATCCGACAACCCCCAACCTCGAGAACTTCAAACGCGCCAGGGCGAAAGCTCGTTTCGTCCGACGCCAGAGCCAGAAGGAATCTTGGATCAAGTATACATCATCCATAACCCGCACGACTAGTTCCAAGGTCGTGTGGGATAAAGTCCGGAAGATGAGTGGGAACTACACGTCCCACTCGTTATCGATCCTGGAGCACAATGGACAGGCAATTGCTGATCCCACAGCAATTGCCGACACTCTGGGGGAGTCGTTCTCCTCCATCTCTTCTTCTTCTTCTTACTCCCCCGAGTTTCTGGCCCAGAAGGGCAGGGCGGAACGCTCTCCGCTGTCTTTCCACTCGAATGGCCTGGAGCCTTACAACAGGCCATTCACAGCGGAGGAGCTTCGCCTTGCTCTGCACTCTTCTCGTGCCTCTGCTGTAGGGCCGGACAATGTCCATTATGCCATGCTCCAACATCTTTCACCATCGAGTAAGGATCGGCTGCTCCATCTCTTCAATCGCATTTTTCTCGAGGAGCAGTTTCCGGACTCCTGGCGGGAGGCCATCGTCTTGGCCTTCCCCAAGCCAGGGAAAGATCCCAAGATTCCTTCTAATTATCGTCCCATCGCATTGACGAGCTGCGTGTGCAAGGTGTTGGAAAGAATGGTAAATGCCAGACTCATCTGGTATTTAGAACACCACAACCTTCTTTCCAACACCCAGTGTGGCTTTCGCAGGCAACGGTCAACTCTTGACCACCTGATACGCCTCGAATCGGCTATCCGGAATTCTTTTTTACGTAGAGAGCACCTGGTGTCAATTTTCTTCGACATCGAAAAAGCGTACGACACGGCTTGGAGATTCGGCATTCTTCGTGACCTCCACAGCTTCGGCTTGAGAGGTCACATGCCGATCTTCATCTCCAACTTCTTATCGACACGCTCTTTTCGTGTCCGTGTCGGTAACACTCTGTCGCGGCCGTACCCCCAAGAACAGGGGGTGCCACAAGGCTGCGTTCTGAGTGTTACGCTTTTCGCTGTCAAGATTAATTCCATAACTAGACAACTTCCTCCATCCGTAGGCAATGCCCTCTACGTTGATGACTTTAGCATCTTTTGCTCATCTTCCAGCATGAGGGTCATTGAAAGACAACTGCAAATTGCCCTGAACAATCTTTCGGTTTGGGCGACGGCAAACGGGTTTCGGTTCTCCCCACAGAAGACCGCTTGTGTGCACTTTTGCCACAAGCGTAATCTTCACCTGGATCCCGAGCTGCGGCTCGGGGGTACCATCATTCCAGTTGTGGCGGAGACCAAGTTTCTCGGTCTCATATTCGATCGGAAATTGACCTTTTTACCACACATACGTCATCTCAGGTCCAAGTGCACGCGGGCATTGAACATCGTCAAGGTCCTCTCCTCCCTCTCTTGGGGGGCGGACCGATGTTCTTTGCTCCGCCTGTACCGTGCACTTGTCCGATCGAAACTGGACTACGGATCCCAGGTGTACGACTCGGCCCGGGATTCGGTGGTGAAGGTGCTGGACCCCCTCCATCATCAGGCTCTCCGTGTTTGCACGGGAGCCTTCCGCACCTCACCGGTCCAGAGTCTTTACGTTGAGACCGACGAACCTTCCTTATCTCTTCGCCGTCAGCAGTTGTCCCTACAATATGCGTCTAAATTGCGATCCCTGCCTGGCCATCCCACTTGGGACTGCGTTTTCAGTCCGAAGTGGGAAATGCTTTACACTAATCGGCCGACTGCCATTCGTCCTTTTGGTTTGCGTGTCCGAGGCTACCTCAGAGACATCAACACCAGTCTCGATAGCGTTGCACAGTCGACAGCTGAGCCACTTCCACCTTGGCTCGCTGTTTCCCCTTCCTGCGATTTTTCCCTGTGCAGGACGGGGAAGGCCTTTACACCCGACTGTGTGTACCGGCAACTCTTTGCCAGCCATCGTGCTGAGCACCCGGACTTCTTGCCTGTCTTTACAGATGGCTCGAAGTCCGGCACTTCGGTGGGATCAGCCATGGTCTGCTGTGATGTAATCATTGCAGACCAGATCCCACTGCAGTGTTCCATCTTCACTGCAGAGTTGCACGCTATCAGCCTCGCCTTGGACCACGTGGCGACTAAGCATCATCGTCGGTGTGTGCTTTACACCGACTCGCTTAGCTCGCTACAGGCTTTGATCTCAGTGAGGCATCGGCCTCACCCTGTTCTCTCCAAGATCCGCCAGCAGCTCCGTCGTCTGGCAGCCACCACCACGATTCTCTTCTGTTGGGTGCCCGGTCACGTCGGAATCAGGGGTAATGATTTGGCAGATTCTGCTGCCAGGTCAGCCACGCCCCTGTCCGACTCTCCGTTGCCGGTTCCCTATCTGGATTTCCGGCAGCGTTTTTCCACCGAGCTCCGGGCACAGTGGCAGAGATCTTGGTCAGAACAGCTTACAAACAAGCTCTTTGAGATCAAACCTATCGTCAAACCATGGCAGTCTTGTTACCGCAGGAATCGCAAGGAGGAAGTTGTACTTGCTCGGCTCCGCTTGGGTCATTCGTTTATTACACATTCATTTCTTTTACGGGCGGACGACGAACCCAAGTGCGAGTTTTGTGACACCATTTTAACAATCAAACACATTTTAATCGAATGCGAAGCTTTTAATCATGAACGAAAATTGTATTTTACCTTTCATGATTTTGCGTCCGAGCCTCTTACACTCGGACATCTTTTAACCGATCATAGCTTTTTACCCTCAGTTTTTTCCTTTTTAAAATATTGTGGTTATTTTAATAGATTTTGATTTTACCTAATATTTTGTATAGCCCAGGTCTTTTACACCTGGGATTGATTTAACTTATATTTTTGACGTGGATATTTTACTGGAATTTGATTTTACCACTTTATACATTGTATATATTTTCCAGGTCACTTACACCTGATATTCTATTGTTTTAGTTTGTATTTTTACACTTGTTCTTTGTTGTTTTACTTTTTACAATTAGCTCATTTGTTTTAAATTTGGTTGCGGGTTGCACTTCTTTTATCTTTTATGTTGTCTTTTGTTTGGCGCATTATGGCCCAGTTGCCAATGCGCCATAAAACCCAAAACAACCAACAACCAATCGGGCGGACGACGTACCTAAGTGTGAGTTTTGTGACACCATTTTAACTATCAAACACATTTTAATATCGTGTCCATGTTTTAACTTTGAACGACGTTTGTATTTTACATTTCATGATTTTATGTCCGAGCCCCTTACACTCGGACATTTGTTAGCTGATCATTGTTGTTTTAACGCTGTATTTGAATTTTTACTTTTTACAGGATATTTTACTCGAATATAGTTTTATTCCATTATTTAACCCAGGTTGCTTACACCTGGGTTACATTTATATTTATAACTTATTTATACATTTGTTTCTTGTTATCAATTATGTTTCTTTTTATTGCTTTACATTCTTAGTATATGTTTGTGATTTCTTTTAAAATTCGGTTAAGGGTTACACGACTTTTATCTTTTTTTCTTCTGGACATTCGTATGGCGCATTATAGCCTTAGTTGCTAATGCGCCATTAAAACCCAAACAACCAAGCAACCAACCTGGTAGTGTTGTTTCTTAGCATTCTGGAATGCCTGGTTCCAGTTCAGGTTTTCAGATTGTTGGAGTTGCTTAGCTTTGCAGGCAATTAGTTTGACTTCACATTTGGCAAAAGTTGCAGGATGTGGACCTGAACAGTTTGGACATTTAAGTGTGGTGCTAGTACAATCTTTATGATGATGGTTTCCACTGCAGCGTTTACATGTAAGGCGACCATTGCAATTAGATATTGTATGGCCGAATATATAACATCTTAAGCAAAGACTTGGAGGAAAGTTATATTTTCGCACATTATGTTTAGAAAAGCCAATAAACACATCTTTTGGGAGTATATTAGCATCAAATTCTAAAATGACAATATTTGTATGGTTGCATATCACTTCCTCATGTTTTCTATCATGTATAGCATTAAAGTTTACCATTCTTCTAAGACTGACTACTTTTTGATCACTGAGTAAATCTAGGAGGGTTTCATCGTCTAGGCTGTATCTTACTCCAGCAATAGTATCAAAAATTGTTTTTTTCTCTTTAAGGATACCAGCATGTACTTCAATTTTATTAATTATTTTTAGGTCTAGCAAAATATCACATTGTATCTGGTTTTTAGGATAGAGCAGTAACTTATCTCTATTGTAGAACCTGCCAGGAATATGGTCATCAAGTGTAGAGTATATAAATGCTGATAAAGCTTTTATTCCCATAGGCTTTAAGCTTGTGTGGGTTCCGGAAATAACAACAGCAGTATCAAATTTGGGTTTAGTCTTGTTATTTATAGGATTGTTCAATTGTTCAGAAATTTTAGGTGATACAATGTTTTGTTTCTCATTCATGTTTAGGTTCAAATTATGTGCATTGATTTCTTTAAGTCCTAACTTTGGGCATCCTTCCGATATTGTTAAATCATGATCATTTAGAGAAAAGTTATCATCTGTTGACTTAGATGGTGAAACGTCAGAATCCGAGGATAACTTTAGGTCATCAAGTAGGATAGAGGAGTTCACAGTCGTTTCTTCATTTAGTATTATGTTGTTCACTTGTCGAGAACTTTTCATGATTTTGTTCGGTTTCACTTTTATTTTTGCATCAGTGTGGCTAGATTTTTTCTGCTTGTTGTTCAGTGAAGAGCCCAGCATAGTTGTGTAGTAATAGAAGACACGGGTTTACTTGTTAAACAAAACAACACAGGTGCAAAAGTTAGCTACGCAAAATTAGCAAAAAATCGACGCCATTTGCAATTTGTAAGAATATTGAGCACAAATAAAAGTTTGAAGTTCAAGTCAATAAACAGTAGAATCTTGACAGTACAATATCACAAACTAATGAATAAACACTAAAAAGAAACTTTTAACGCAAAAAAGATCAAAAATTAAGTTCAAATCACCTTAAAATAGGCACAAACAGCAGAGGCAAGCCAGCGTACGCCGGCTTTCAAGATGGCCGCTCGCGGTTTTTTTTTCGCATTAACAGATAGATAGATAGACACAAATCGACAAATGAATATTCCTGCGAGGTATTCCTGTCCTCGCAGACTCATTCAGTAAAATTTTTTGGATGACTTTGTAGGTCTTTCAGAGATTACAAGATGTTTAACATGTTGATTTTTTTGAGATAATCAACAAGAAGAGAGTAGAAAATAGGTTTCAATTTTTGATTAAAAGGTTCCAGAATATTTTTAAGATCAAAAGTAAAAATCTTCAGGTTCCTAAGTTTAATAGTAAATTCTTTTCTTTCTTTGTTATAAAAGTTGCATTCAAATAGAATGTGATTAATATTATGAGTGGAATTGCAGAAGTTGCATTTTGGAGAGTCCAATTTTTTAAGTTTGAAAAGGTATGAATATGTTCAAGCTCTATTAAGTTTGATTCTTAAAATGGTAGAAATTTCTTTTTTATTTAATCCGAAATTATTAAATTTTGAAATTTTTGTGAAAATTTTGAATCTGTGTGTATGGGATGCATTATTTAAGTACCATTCTTGTATTTCATTGAAGCATTTAACTTTATTGTTTGTTTTAAAAATGGTGAATAGAAAAGGTGAATCTATAGTATTATTTAAGAGTTTTGCCTGTTTGGCCAATTCGTCAACTTCCTCATTGAAAGGAATTCCGCAATGGGCAGGGATCCATTGTACATGAATAAAATTATTTGCACATAAATGATTATATAATAAAATGAATAAATCATTCAGAAAGATTGGAAAGTTGGTATAAGCTGGGTTGTTGTTGATTATTTCAATAGAGGATCTACTATCAGTAAATATTACAATGTTTTTGTTTTTGAATTTTTTTGCCCAGTCTATAGTTAGAATGATCGCGGTAAGTTCTGTGATGATAACTGGAGAAAAGTCTTTAAATTTAAATTGATGGGAAAAATTTTCTGCAGGGCAGATAAAGGCTCCGGTGGAAATATTTTTGTCGCTATCTACTGATCCATCTGTGTAAATGTGTAAATAATTTTTATAATGATTATGAATATGTATTTCGGACAAAATTTTTTGGCAAGAGGTGTCATGTGAACTTTTTGTTTCGATACCTTGAATATTTTTAGTTGTAATAGGAATAGTTGAAATCCAGTATGGAAAGTTTGGGAAATAGTTACCACTAGTTTGATTATTAATAATGTTAATAACTTTATTTTTCTCAGGAAATTCTTTAGTTGTAATATCTTGGAAGTTATTCATAATTTTGTCTATAATAGGGTGGCGTCTGTTTTTTGAAGTAATTCTGAAAATAAGGTTAGATAGTAAAAATTTTTTATGTATTTCTAGTGGAGGGATTGCAGTTTCAGCATAAATATCAAAGTTAAAAGAGCTTTGAATGAGACCAAGGCAATGTTTAATGATTTTGGTTTGAATACATTCTAAGGCTTTCATTTTGGTTTTTGATATGGTATTCAGAAGTTCAATACCATAAAAAGATTTGGGTAGTATAATTGATTTGTAAATTAATAATAGATTTTTTTGGGAACATCTCCATTTTGAGGAGCCAAGGTATCTCAAAAAATTGTATAATTTTGATGCTTTTTCTCTAGCTGATTTAATATAAAATCCCCATGTCAGTTTAGAGTCTAAGTTTAGGCCTAAAAATTTGATACTGTTCACAATAGAAATTTGTTTTTGTTTAATTTGAAGATTGAATTCCTGTGGAAGGCTTTTTTTATGAAAGTATATGATATTGGTTTTATCTGTAGAAATTTTAAGATTAAGATTATTTAAGAAATTATGAAGTTTGTTAAGGGTATTTTGTAATTTTCTTTGAATTAGATTTGTGTCTTTATTCATGGTCCAAAATATAATGTCGTCTGCATATGTACCAAAATATATATTCTGTTAAAAAATTTTTTCTAAATCTTTCAGATATAAGTTAAAAAGGCATGGTGAAAGAATGTCTCCTTGGACTATTCCGTTTTGAAATTTATATGTGTTTGATAAAATATTTTTGTTTTTTACTTGAAAAGTTTTTTTTGTAATTAAGTTAAATAGAAAATGATAGAGGTTGCCACAAATTTTTAGTTCTCTTATTTTAGAAAGTAATATATTAAATGAGATGGAGTCGAAAGCTTTTTCTATATCTATAATAATTGCCACCATGTATAGTTTGTTTTTTAGAGCATATTCTGCATCTGAAATAAGGTTTAATAAAAGGTCTTTGGTTGAATTACCATAGCGAAATCCATAAAAGTTAGAATTCAGAATACAGTATTTTTCAATGTGCCAATTTAGGCGATAATTGATCATTCTTTCAAATAATTTAAGAACATTTGAGCTCAAACAAATGGGTCGCAATGAATTAATGGAATCTGAAGGTTTGTTTGGTTTCTTGATGAATATCATATAATTGTGAAACCAATTTAATGGGTAAGTTTTCTCTAACCAAATTTTATTAAAAATATTAAGTAAAGCTCTTGAACAACTCGAGGTCAGATTTTTCAAAAGTTTGTTTGAAATTTTATCTGGGCCGGCAGAAGTTTTGGGTTTTAAGGCTTTAATAGCATTTTTTAATTCTAAAAAAGAAAAAGGTAAATTAAGATATTTGGTTTTTTGATAGTCAAAAGTTTTGTGGATAATATTAGAATTGGATAATAATTTATCAGAATGATTGCTAGGTTTGTAAGTGGTGTCTATAAAATTTTGAGCCAAGTCTTCCAAAGTTTCATTGATAGAATTATTATTTTTTAAGGAATAAGAATGAATAGGATCTAAAGGAGTTATTTCATTAGTTAGACCTTTATAGGTTTTCCACAGATTGGATGTGGATGAGTGAGGGGATATATGGTCAGTAAAGATAATCCAATTATTTTTTTGTATGTTTTTAATTTTTTTAGAAATAGCCTTTTCTAGTCTTTTATAGTTTTGGCATGATAAGAATGTTTTGTTATTCTTCATATTGCGTTCTGCCTTTCTCCTAATGGCAATCAGTCGGTTAATAAAAATAACATGAATATTATTGTTGGGTAATAATTTTGTTATAGTTTCAGTATTTTCATTTTTTATATCATCTAAATTTTAAAAAAATTATGATAATTGGAATCATTTTTTACAAGTGAGGAACATGCGGTTTTAAATTTGTTCCAATCTGTTATTTTTCGCATTAACAGGGACTATTTCTTCACGCGGAAGAACACCAACAAACTCAGAATCCCGGACCTGAGAGTGCGCCTCGCGTTTGGCGATCCTAAAAGCCGCTGACCAGCTACAGTGCTGCCTGTTTTGGATTCTCATAGCTGCAATGGCAATTTTTTTTACTGGGCATCCAGCATATGTGGCTGGATGCGGACCACCGCAATTTGGGCAACAATACTACTCCGCTTTGCATAATTTATAAGAGTGATTTTCACTACAACGTTTGCATTTAGTTTTGCCTCTACAGACACTGAAAACATGTCCCCACCTCCAGCAGTTACCACACAACGGGGGTGTACCAAAATGCGGTTTAACAAAGAAACGTGAAAAGCCAATATGGACTAAAGTAGGAAGTTCTTTTCTTGTACAATAAATAATGACATAAAGAGTTGGCTCCTTCAAATAGCCAGTCTTCCCTTGAATGGGAGAAAATTTCTGCATTCGTCTGATCTTAAACACATTATAAGGATGAAGGCACTGTAAAAGAAAGTCATCGTATTTTAAACTTACGTTTGTGAGTAGTCCCATAATGTGGTCTTGTTCAGGTAATCTCCAATAAACCTCGACACCTAAAATGCTAGTTATATTCTGAAGCGATTCACGATCTTCTTCTGTGGAAGGGAACACAATTATATCACCTTTTCTTGTGTATCGTCCAGACAGTTCTTTCTTTAGTGTTCGAAAGAAGAAATCAGTGACATCACTATCATTTAGGTCAGATAATTTAGTCGTTTCGTTAAAAAAGATAAGTGGGAATTCTTTTGGAGTCGTGTCTCGGAAATCAGTAACTCTAGAGTTAGGCCTAATCGGCTGTGAATCACATTCTTCATGTAGTAAATTAAAAGAGTTCTAAAGCACAATTTCCTCGTTCGAGTGTTCAGAGTGATCCGAAATTGAGTCGTTTTCATTTTCATCTGTGACAGGCTTAAAACGTCCAGTATCAAAAATATCCGAATTGTTAGCAATCTCATTTAAGTCATTAAATGAAAAGGACCGATGTTCCTTAGCAAGCTCCACTCTGGCGGAGTGCTTTCTCAATTTATTCAGTTGAGCCTTTTCGCTTGATTTGACAGGAATGCCTTTCGTTTTCTTTAACTTATTATTAGCATTTGATTTCTTTTTTCCACCAATAGTTGAATCTGCAGACAAACTCACAAATCACGGAGCGCTAAATAGCACGACTTCACTCTTCACTAGCTTTTTGAAGAGTATCTCTGTGCTCTCTCAAAACAGCCCCTCGATGCGAGAGCCTGTACGTAGTGAGGGGGACCCCCTGTGAAGGTTCCCGCTGGCTCGGTTACTTTCGCAGGGTCCTAAACGCTCGCCCGCGTGTTTGCCGTGCGCGGAGACCCGTGTCCCGGGAAAGGAGGATCCTGGTAGTTGCTCGGGGGTCCCCGTCTTCTCTCCTCAGCTCATGACTGGCGTGGTCCCCATTGGCCGTCTTGCCATTGGGGAGCCTGTCCGTCGCGGGGCTGGGCAGTGGATTCCGGGGCCTCTGCTATACACTGCTTTGGCCTCTGCTTCCGGTAAACGGGAGCTCCTGGGGTGGCCCCCCCAGGAGCAATCGGCTGGTGGGCAGGTCCTGCTAGGGTCAACCGTGCAGAGCGGTGAGTAACCTTGCCCACGGTCCGGGTACAGGTTTACAAGTTTCCTCACAACTTCTTTTCCTTTTGTCGTTATCCTTTCTTTGTGAGGCCAGTTTGGCCATTCACAATTTTGTTATTTTACGCTTTGTTTCATTTGTGTAGAACGTTTTTGTTCTGCACATTTCTCTTTTTATTTTCCTTCTATTTATTTGTGAGGGCTTGGCTCACTGTCTGTGTGGGTATAGTGCCTGCGTAGCCCTGGCGCCCGACTGGGCGTCCCCTTGTTGGGCTCCGTGGAGGGTGGGGACAGCGGGCACTGAACCACACAAAAACAAACATGCGAGAGAATGAAGAAAATAATGCGATCGCCGCCAACAAGAGGGCTCGACGTGAGCCAGCATCTTCCTCGTTGTCTACGTTATCTCTGCCGTCGTCTTCTGTGTCTGTGTCTTCGTTCCCAAAGTTCCTGATCATCTACTCCACGGGTGATCAGGTACTTGGGGACATGTCCCCTTTTTTCGTTAATAAAGGTTTGAAAGGTCTTGCGGGAGAACCGAAATCCGTAAAGCGCTTACGATCTGGCGACTTACAAGTTGAGACCGCTTGTTCAAAACACTCCGAACTACTCCTGAAAGTCAAAGAAATTGGTGGGGTGGCTGTCGAAGTCACTCCCCATAAAACTTTGAATTCCTCTCGGGGTGTGATCACCGAGTGGGGCCTCCTCAAAGTCACTGAGGAGGAGATCCTCTCGGAGCTCACACCTCAAGGAGTAACAGCGGTCCACCGGGTTTCGACACGCCGTGATGGGAAATTAACACCCACCCGGGTGCTAATCGTGACATTCAACACGCCACGCCTGCCTTCTTCCATCAAGGCAGGTTATTTACATTGTGAGGTACGGCCGTATATACCGAACCCTCTGCGCTGTTTTCAGTGTCAGATATACGGTCATGCCCGCACAGCATGCAGGGGCAAGCCCACCTGTGCTCGCTGTGGCAGTAAGGATCATCTCGATCCTGACTGCACAGCAGAAAAGGCATGCTGTGTGAACTGTAGTGGCGAACATCCGGAGTACTCCCGCGACTGTCCGAAGTGGAAGGAGGAAAAGGAGGTACAACGCCTCAAAGTCATAAATAACATCTCTTATGCAGAGGCGAGAAAGCTTGCTGCACCGCCTGCCCCGCCTGGCAAGGTTTCCTATGCCAGTGCAGTCATTGGAAAGCCCATCGTTCCAATGACTTCGGTTGCGGTGCAGACTGACATCAGTGTACCACCTACTGAGTCTTTCTCGCCAGCTGCGAAGTACCTCCTCACGCAGGCGAGACCGAGGGTGGTGTCGACTTCGACATCAACCCCGGTTTCCATTCCTGCAGCTCAGCCTTCCACCTCCACCGGAAGGCCTCCTCCTTCCCGTCCTCAGACAGCAAGACCTTCCAAACCGAAGGGGCCCCCACCGGGGCCAAAAAAGAAAATCATCACTCCTCCTCAAAGGGCGGTCACCGATCCATGCCCCTCGGACGATTCCGAGGACATGGATACCGACCGCCCCCTATTCACTAAACCGTCCTCTGCGACGGTTAAGTTGAATAGGAACACGTCGTCCGCCCACTCTTCTAAGTCCTGAGATGGCCACACTCCTACAATGGAATTGTCGTGGATTCCAGAGGAATCTAGATGACATCAAGGCCCTCCTTCAGGCACACCAGCCCATCTGTGTGTGCCTGCAGGAGACATACTTGCAGCCAGTCACAGATCCCACGATCCGGCACTTTTCACTGGTTCGCCGGGACCGGGATGGAGATGGTCCAGCTCGCGGGGGTGTCGCCATCCTCGTGAGCAACCATTCTCCATTCCAGGTCGTAAACGTCACCACCAACTTAGAGGCGGTAGCCATCCGTCTCTTCGTGGGGTTCTCGCTGACTGTCTGCTCTGTATATCTTCCCCCTGGGAGCATCGTCTTCCAGGAAGACCTTGATGATCTCGTCTCGCAGCTGCCGTCCCCCTTCCTCTTTATGGGGGACCTCAACGGACACAGTCCACTTTGGGGCAGTGCTGAAACCAACGGGAGGGGTGGGGTCCTGGAGCAGTGGCTCCTGGATCCTTCTCTCTCCCTGTTGAACACCGGTGTCAGCACTTACTTTCACTCCCCAACCCGCACTTTCACTGCCATTGATCTCACCATCTGCTCCTCCTCGATCCTTCCACTCTTTACATGGGAGGTCGAGGACAACCCGTACGGAAGCGATCACCTCCCCGTGGTGTGCACCATCTCCCGTGGGGGGCCTTGCAGCCCTTCACGCGTCTCACGGTGGAGGCTGGATCGGGCTGACTGGGGTGGTTTTGAGCTGCTCTCTGAGCTCGACGACCACTCCGTCAGCCAGGAGCCAATCAATGTGGCAGTAGCGGAGATAACGGACTGTATCGTAGATGCAGCTGCATCAACAATTCCTCAAACTTCTACACGGTTTCCTCGCTTTCCGAAACCGTGGTGGAATCCAGATTGCACCGCAGCTCGTAAGGCTCAGAACAAGGCTTGGGGGGTGTTTCGGAGATATCCGACAACCCCCAACCTCGAGAACTTCAAACGCGCCAGGGCGAAAGCTCGTTTCGTCCGACGCCAGAGCCAGAAGGAATCTTGGATCAAGTATACATCTTCTATTACCCGCACGACTACTTCTAAGGTCGTGTGGGATAAAGTCCGGAAGATGAGTGGGAACTACACGTCCCACTCGTTATCGATCCTGGAGCACAATGGACAGGCAATTGCTGATCCCAAAGCAATTGCCGACACTTTGGGGGAGTCATTCTCTTCCATCTCTTCATCTTCCTCTTACTCCCCCGAGTTTCTGGCCCAGAAGGGCAGGGCAGAGCGCTCTCCGCTGTCTTTCCACTCGAATGGCCTGGAGCCTTACAACAGGCCATTCACAGCGGAGGAGCTTCGCCTTGCTCTGCACTCTTCTCGTGCCTCTGCTGTTGGGCCGGACAATGTCCATTATGCCATGCTCCAACATCTTTCACCATCGAGTAAGGATCGACTGCTCCATCTCTTCACTCGCATTTTTCTCGAGGAGCAGTTTCCGGACTCCTGGCGGGAGGCCATCGTCTTGGCCTTCCCCAAGCCAGGCAAAGATCCAAAGATTCCTTCCAATTATCGTCCCATCGCATTGACGAGCTGCGTGTGCAAGGTGTTGGAAAGAATGGTAAATGCCAGACTCATCTGGTATTTAGAACATCACAACCTTCTTTCCAACACCCAGTGTGGCTTTCGCAGGCAACGGTCAACTCTTGACCATCTGATACGCCTCGAATCGGCTATCAGAAACTCATTTTTACGTAGAGAGCACCTGGTGTCAATTTTCTTCGACATCGAAAAAGCGTACGACACGGCTTGGAGATTCGGCATTCTTCGTGACCTCCACAGTTTCGGCTTAAGAGGTCACATGCCGATCTTCATCTCCAACTTCTTATCGACACGCTCTTTTCGTGTCCGTGTCGGTAACACTCTGTCGCGGCCGTACCCCCAAGAACAGGGGGTGCCACAAGGCTGCGTTCTGAGTGTTACGCTTTTCGCTGTCAAGATTAATTCCATAACTAGACAACTTCCTCCATCAGTAGGCAATGCCCTCTATGTTGATGACTTTAGCATCTTTTGCTCTTCATCAAGCATGAGGGTCATTGAAAGACAACTGCAAATTGCCCTGAACAATCTATCGGTTTGGGCGACGGCAAACGGGTTTCGGTTCTCCCCACAGAAGACCGCTTGTGTGCACTTTTGCCACAAGCGCAATCTTCACCTGGATCCCGAGCTGCGGCTCGGGGGTAACATCATTCCAGTTGTGGCGGAGACCAAGTTTCTCGGTCTCATATTCGATCGGAAATTGACCTTTTTACCACACATACGACATCTCAGGTCCAAGTGCACGCGGGCATTGAACATCGTCAAGGTCCTCTCCTCCCTCTCTTGGGGGGCGGACCGATGTTCTTTGCTCCGCCTGTACCGTGCGCTTGTCCGATCGAAACTGGACTACGGATCCCAGGTGTACGACTCGGCCCGGGATTCGGTGGTGAAGGTGCTGGACCCCCTCCATCATCAGGCCCTCCGTGTTTGCACGGGAGCCTTCCGCACCTCAGCGGTCCAGAGTCTTTATGTTGAGACCGATGAACCTTCTTTATCTCTTCGCCGTCAGCAGTTGTCCCTACAATATGCTTCTAAATTGCGATCCCTGCCAGGCCATCCCACTTGGGACTGCGTTTTCAGTCCCAGGTGGGAAATGTTATACCAGAATCGGCCGACTGCCATTCGTCCTTTCGGTTTGCGTGTCCGAGGTTACCTGCGAGACATCAACACCAGTCTCGATAGCATCGCACAGTCGACAGCTGAGCCACTTCCACCTTGGCTCGCTGTTTCCCCTTCCTGCGATTTTTCCCTGTGCAGGACGGGGAAGGCCTTTACACCCGACTGTGTGTACCGGCAACTCTTTGCCAGCCATCGTGCTGTGCACCCGGACTTCTTGCCTGTCTTCACAGATGGCTCGAAGTCCGGCACTTCAGTGGGATCAGCCATGGTCTGCTGTGATGTAATCATTGCAGACCAGATCCCACAGCAGTGTTCCATCTTCACTGCTGAGTTGCATGCTATCAGCATTGCCTTGGACCATATAGCAGCTAAGCATCATCGTCGGTGTGTGCTTTACACCGACTCGCTTAGCTCGCTACAGGCTTTGATCTCAGTGAGGCATCGGCCTCACCCTGTTCTCTCCAAGATCCGCCAGCAGCTCCATCGTCTGGCAGCCACCACCACGATTCTCTTCTGTTGGGTGCCCGGTCATGTCGGGATCAGGGGCAATGACTTGGCAGATGCTGCTGCCAAGTCCGCCACGCCCCTGTCCGACTCTCCGTTGCCGGTTCCATATGTGGATTTCCGGCAGCGTTTCACCATCGAGCTCCGGGCACAGTGGCAGAGATCTTGGTCTGAACAGGTTGCTAACAAGCTCTACGAGATCAAGCCTATTGTCAAACCGTGGCAGTCTTGTTTTCGCAGGAATCGTAAGGAGGAAGTTGTCCTTGCTCGGCTCCGCTTAGGTCACTCGTTTTTAACACACTCTTTTCTACTTAAGGCGGACGCAGTACCTAAGTGCGAGTTTTGTGACACCATTTTAACTGTTAAACATATTTTAATTCATTGTTTTGCTTTTAATCTTGAACGACGTTTGTTTTTTACCTTCCACAATTTTATGGCTGAGCCTCTTACACTCAGCCATCTTTTATCTGATGAATCGTTTTTAACTCCTGTTTTCGACTTTTTACGTTTTACTGGTTATTTTACACGTATTTGATTTTTACCCTGTTTCCTAGTTTTTACTCTTGTTTTGTGGTTTTCTATAGGTCCTATACACCCATTTTTATTGTTAACTTCTACACTTGTTGTTACTTTTTAGGCTTTTTACTTGTGTTTTGTGCCGTTTTGTTTGTGTTCATTTTAACTTTGGTTGTGGGTTCTGAGACTTTTATCCCTTTTTATCATTTGTTTGGCGCAATATAGCCATAGTTGCTATTGCGCCAAAAAACCCCAAACAACCAACCAAAATCGTAAGGCTCAGAACAAGGCTTGGGGGGTGTTTCGGAGATATCCGACGTCCCCCAACCTTGAACTTTTCAAACGCGCCAGGGCGAAAGCACGTTTCGTCCGACGCCAGAGCCAAAAGGAATCTTGGATCAAGTATACGTCATCCATCACCCGCACGACTAGTTCTAAGGTCGTGTGGGATAAAGTTCGGAAGATGAGTGGGAACTACACGTCCCACTCGTTATCGATCCTGGAGCACAATGGACAGGCAATTGCTGATCCCAAAGCAATTGCCGACACTCTGGGGGAGTCCTTCTCTTCCATCTCTTCGTCTTCCTCTTACTCCCCCGAGTTTCTGGCCCAGAAGGGCAGGGCGGAGCGCTCTCCGCTGTCTTTCCACTCGAATGGCCTGGAGCCTTACAACAGGCCATTCACAGCGGAGGAGCTTCGCCTTGCTCTGCACTCTTCTCGTGCCTCTGCTGTAGGGCCGGACAATGTCCATTATGCCATGCTCCAACATCTTTCACCATTGAGTAAGGATCGGCTGCTCCATCTCTTCAATCGCATTTTTCTCGAGGAGCAGTTTCCGGACTCCTGGCGGGAGGCCATCGTCTTGGCCTTCCCCAAGCCAGGCAAAGATCCAAAGATTCCTTCCAATTATCGTCCCATCGCATTGACGAGCTGCGTGTGCAAGGTGTTGGAAAGAATGGTAAATGCCAGACTCATCTGGTATTTAGAACATCACAACCTTCTTTCCAACACCCAGTGTGGCTTTCGCAGGCAACGGTCAACCCTTGACCATCTGATACGCCTCGAATCGGCTATCAGAAATTCATTTTTAAGAAGAGAGCACCTGGTGTCAATTTTCTTCGACATCGAAAAAGCGTACGACACGGCTTGGAGATTCGGCATTCTTCGTGACCTCCACAGCTTCGGCTTGAGAGGTCACATGCCGATCTTCATCTCCAACTTCTTATCGATACGCTCTTTTCGTGTCCGTGTCGGTAACACTCTGTCGCGGCCGTACCCCCAAGAACAGGGGGTGCCACAAGGCTGCGTTCTGAGTGTTACGCTTTTCGCTGTCAAGATTAATTCCATAACTAGACAACTTCCTCCATCAGTAGGCAATGCCCTCTATGTTGATGACTTTAGCATCTTTTGCTCATCTTCCAGCATGAGGGTCATTGAAAGACAACTGCAAATTGCCCTGAACAATCTTTCGGTTTGGGCGACGGCAAACGGGTTTCGGTTCTCCCGACAGAAGACCGCTTGTGTGCACTTTTGCCACAAGCGTAATCTTCACCTGGAACCCGAGCTGCGGCTCGGGGGTAACATCATTCCAGTTGTGGCGGAGACCAAGTTTCTCGGTCTCATATTCGATCGGAAATTGACCTTTTTACCACACATACGTCATCTCAGGTCCAAGTGTACGCGGGCATTGAACATCGTCAAGGTCCTCTCCTCCCTCTCTCCCCTCGATGCGAGAGCCTGTCCGTGGTGAGGGGACCACCCTGTGAAGGTTCCGCTGGCTCGGTTACCTTCACAGGGTCCTAAACGCTCGCCCGCGTGTTTGCCGTGCGCGGAGACCCGTGTCCCTGGAAAGGAGGATCCTGGCAGTTGCTCAGGGGTCCCCGTCTTCTCTCCCCAGCTCATGACTGGTGGGGTCCCCTTTGGCCGTTTTGCCATTGGGGAGCCTGTCTGTCGCGGGGCTGGGCAGCGACTTCCGGGGCCGCTGCTATACACTGCTTTGGCCTCTGCTTCAGGTAAACGGGAGGTCCTGGGGTGGCCCCCTCAGGATCAATCGGCTGGTGGGCTGGTCCTGCTAGGGTCAACTATGCAGATCGGTGAGTAACCTTGTCCACCGTCCGGACAACGGTTTGCGAGTTTCCACACACATTTACTGATTTTGTAGTTTTTTTTCTTTTGTGTGGCCAGCTCTTGCCTCACACTTTATTGCTTTGTTGCTTCTTTTCTTTTGTGGGAACTCCGACGAGTTTCCCACCGTTTCTCTTTTCCTTTTCCTTTTTGTTTTGTAGTGAGGGCTTGGCTCACTGGCTGTGTGGGTATGGTGCCCGGGCAGCCCTGGCGCCCAACTGGGCGTCCCCTTGTTGGACTCCATGGTGGGTGGGGACAACGGGCACTGAAATTTTTAAAAAACAACCATGAGTTCTCCAACTCCTAAAAATTCGAGCAATGCCGCAAAGAGGGCTCGCCATGAACCCCCAACTTCTCTGTCTTTGCCTTCATCTTCGTGTGTGTCTCCGTCTCCGAAGTTCCTGATCATCCACTCTATGGGTGATCAGGTACTTGGGGACATGTCCCCCTTTTTTATAAATAAGGGTTTACAAGGTCTTGCGGGAGAGCCGAAATCTGTCAAGCGCCTAAGATCCGGTGACTTGCAGGTGGAGACTGCATGCTCCAAACCCCCTCGGTGTGAGCGCCTGTACGTGGTGAGGGGGACCACCCTGTGAAGGTTCCCGCTGGCTCGGTTACCTTCGCAGGGTCCTAAACGCTCGCCCGCGTGTTTGCCGTGCGCGGAGACCCGTGTCCCGGGAAAGGAGGATCCTGGTAGTTGCTCGGAGGTCCCCGTCTTCTCTCCTCAGCTCATGACTGGCGTGGTCCCCATTGGCCGTCTTGCCATTGGGGAGCCTGTCCGTCGCGGGGCTGGGCAGTGGATTCCGGGGCCTCTGCTATACACTGCTTTGGCCTCTGCTTCCGGTAAACGGGAGCTCCTGGGGTGGCCCCCCCAGGAGCAATCGGCTGGTGGGCAGGTCCTGCTAGGGTCAACCGTGCAGAGCGGTGAGTAACCTTGCCCACGGTCCGGGTACAGGTTTGCAAGTTTCCTCACAACTTATTTTCCTTTTGTTGTTATCCTTTCTTTGTGAGGCCAGTTTGGCCATTCACAATTTTTCTTATTTTACGCTTTGTTTCTTTTGTGTGGAACGTTTTTGTTCTGCACATTTCTCTTTTCATTTTCCTTATATTTATTTGTGAGGGCTTGGCTCACTGTCTGTGTGGGTATAGTGCCTGCGTAGCCCTGGCGCCCGACTGGGCGTCCCCTTGTTGGGCTCCGTGGAGGGTGGGGACAGCGGGCACTGAACCACACAAAACAAACCATGCGAGAGAATGATGATAATAATGCGATCGCCGCCAACAAGAGGGCTCGACATGAGCCCCCATCTTCCTCGTCCACGTTATCTCTGCCGTCGTCTTCTGTGTCTCTGTCTTCGTTCCCAAAGTTCCTGATCATCCACTCCACGGGTGATCAGGTACTTGGGGACATGTCCCCTTTTTTCGTCAATAAAGGTTTGAAAGGTCTTGCGGGAGAACCGAAATCCGTTAAGCGCCTACGATCTGGTGACTTACAAGTTGAGACCGCTTGTTCCAAACACTCGGAACTGCTCCTGAAAGTTAAAGCAATTGGTGGGGTGGCTGTCGAAGTCACTCCCCATAAAACTTTGAATTCCTCTCGGGGTGTGATCACTGAGTGGGGCCTCCTCAAAGTCACTGAGGAGGAGATCCTCTCGGAGCTCACACCTCAAGGAGTAACAGCGGTCCACCGGGTTTCGACACGCCGTGATGGGAAATTAACACCCACCCGTGTGTTAATTGTTACATTCAACACGCCACGCCTGCCTACTTCCATCAAGGCAGGTTATTTACATTGTGAGGTTCGGCCGTATATCCCAAACCCTCTGCGCTGTTTTCAGTGTCAGATATACGGTCATGCCCGCACAGCATGCAGGGGCAAGCCCACCTGTGCTCGCTGTGGCAGTAAGGATCATCTCGATCCTGACTGCACAGCAGAAAAGGCATGCTGTGTGAACTGCAGTGGCGAACATCCGGCGTACTCCCGCGACTGTCCGAAATGGAAAGAGGAAAAGGAGGTACAACGTCTCAAAGTCGTGAATAACATCTCGTATGCTGAGGCGAGAAAGCTTGCTGCACCGCCCGCCCCGCCTGGCAAGGTTTCCTATGCCAGTGCAGTCATTGGAAAGCCCATCGTTCCAATGACTTCGGTTGCGGTGCAGACTGACATCAGTGTACCACCTACTGAGTCTTTCTCGCCAGCTGCGAAGTACCTCCTCACGCAGGCGAGACCGAGGGTGGTGTCGACTTCGACATCAACCCCGGTTTCCATTCCTGCAACACAGCCTTCCACCTCCACCGGAAGGCCTCCTCCTTCCCGTCCTCAGACAGCAAGACCTTCCAAACCGGTGCTGGACCCCCTCCATCATCAGGCTCTCCGTGTTTGCACGGGAGCCTTCCGCACCTCACCGGTCCAGAGTCTTTACGTTGAGACCGACGAACCGTCTTTATCTCTTCGCCGTCAGCAGTTGTCCCTACAATATGCTTCTAAATTGCGATCCCTGCCTGGCCATCCCACTTGGGACTGCGTTTTCAGTCCGAAGTGGGAAATGCTTTACAATAATCGGCCGACTGCCATTCGTCCTTTTGGTTTGCGAGTCCGAGGCTACCTCAGAGACATCAACACCAGTCTCGATAGCGTTGCACAGTCGACAGCTGAGCCACTTCCACCATGGCTCGCTGTTTCCCCTACCTGCGATTTTTCCCTGTGCAGGACGGGGAAGGCCTTTACACCCAACTGTGTGTACCGGCAACTCTTTGCCAGCCATCGTGCTGAGCACCCGGACTTCTTGCCTGTCTTTACAGATGGCTCGAAGTCCGGCACTTCAGTGGGATCAGCCATGGTCTGCTGTGATGTAATCATTGCAGACCAGATCCCACTGCAGTGTTCCATCTTCACTGCAGAGTTGCACGCTATCAGTCTCGCCTTGGACCACGTGGCGACTAAGCATCATCGTCGGTGTGTGCTTTACACCGACTCGCTTAGCTCGCTACAGGCTTTGATCTCGGTGAGGCATCGGCCTCACCCTGTTCTTACTAAGATCCGCCAGCAACTACATCGTCTGGCAGCCACCACCACCATCCATTTCTGTTGGGTGCCCGGTCACGTCGGTATCAGGGGCAATGACTTGGCAGATGCTGCTGCCAAGTCAGCCACGCCCCTGTCCGACTCTCCGTTGCCGGTTCCCTATCTGGATTTCCGGCAGCGTTTTACCACCGAGCTCCGGGCACAGTGGCAGAGATCTTGGTCAGAACAGCTTACAAACAAGCTCTTTGAGATCAAACCTATCGTCAAACCATGGCAGTCTTGTTACCGCAGGAATCGCAAGGAGGAAGTTGTACTTGCTCGGCTCCGCTTGGGTCATTCGTTTATTACTCATTCGTTTCTTTTACGGGCGGACGACGAACCCAAGTGCGAGTTTTGTGACACCATTTTAACAATTAAACACATTTTAATTGATTGCTGTTGTTTTACCTTTGAAAGACGTATGTTTTTTAACTTTCATGATTTTACGTCCGAGCCCCTTACACTCGGACATCTTTTATCCGACCATTGTACTTTTACCTCTCTCTTTCAATTTTTACGATTTACTGGATATTTTAATCGCATATAGTTTTTACTCTTCAGCTTTTTACATCTATGATTATACTACCTTATACATTGTTTGTGTATCCCAGGTCATTTACACCTGGTATTCTATTGTTTTCTGTTGTATTTTTACACTTGTTCTTTGTTGTTTTACCTTTTTACAATTTTGCTAATTTCTTTTAAATGTGGTTGCGGGTTTACATGTCTTTTATCTTTTATATTGTCTTTTGTTTGGCGCATTATGGCCTAGTCGCCGATGCGCCATAAAACCCAAAACAACCAACCAACCAACCAACCTTCCAAACCGAAGGGGCCCCCACCGGGGCCAAAAAAGAAAATTACAGCGCCACAAAGGGCGGTCACCGATCCATGCCCCTCGGACGATTCCGAGGACATGGATACTGACCGCCCCCTATTCACTAAACCGTCCTCTGCGGCGGTTAAGTTGAATAGGAACACGTCGTCCGCCCACTCTTCTAAGTCCTGAGATGGCCACACTCCTACAATGGAATTGTCGTGGATTCCAGAGGAATCTAGACGACATCAAGGCCCTCCTTCAGGCACACCAGCCCATCTGTGTGTGCCTGCAGGAGACATACTTGCAGCCAGTCACAGATCCCACGATCCGGCACTTTTCACTGGTTCGCCGGGACCGGGATGGAGATGGTCCAGCTCGCGGGGGTGTCGCCATCCTCGTGAGCAACCATTCTCCATTCCAGGTCGTAAACCTCACCACCAACTTAGAGGCGGTAGCCATCCGTCTCTTCGTGGGGTTCTCGCTGACTGTCTGCTCTGTATATCTTCCCCCTGGGAGCATCGTCTTCCAGGAAGACCTTGATGATCTCGTCTCGCAGCTGCCGTCCCCCTTCCTCATTATGGGGGACCTCAACGGACACAGTCCACTTTGGGGCAGTGCTGACACCAACGGGAGGGGCGGGGTCCTGGAGCAGTGGCTCCTGGATCCTTCTCTCTCCCTGTTGAACACTGGTGTCAGTACTTACTTTCACTCCCCAACCCGCTCTTTCACTGCCATTGATCTCACCATCTGCTCCTCCTCGATCCTTCCACTCTTTACAGCGCCTGTACGCGGTGAGGGGGACCAC
This sequence comes from Ryuthela nishihirai, assembly GCA_038380435.1. Classification (NCBI taxonomy): domain Eukaryota; kingdom Metazoa; phylum Arthropoda; class Arachnida; order Araneae; family Heptathelidae; genus Ryuthela; species Ryuthela nishihirai. The sequence continues at coordinate 91,720,577 of JAWZYU010000011.1, forward strand.
CCTGTGAAGGTTCCGCTGGCTCGGCTACCTTCGCAGGGTCCTAAACGCTCGCCCACGTGTTTGCCGTGCGTGGAGACCCGTGTCCCGGGAAAGGAGGATCCTGGTAGTTGCTCGGGGGTCCCCGTCTTCTCTCCTCAGCTCATGACTGGCGTGGTCCCCATTGGCCGTCTTGCCATTGGGGAGCCTGTCCGTCGCGGGGCTGGGCAGCGGATTCCGGGGCCTCTGCTATACACTGCTTTGGCCTCTGCTTCCGGTAAACGGGAGCTCCTGGGGTGGCCCCCCCAGGAGCAATCGGCTGGTGGGCAGGTCCTGCTAGGGTCAACCGTGCAGAGCGGTGAGTAACCTTGCCCACGGTCCGGGTACAGGTTTACAAGTCTCCTCACATATTATTTTCCTTTTGTCGTTATCCTTTCTTTGTGCTGCCAGTTTGGCAGTCACAATATTCTTATTTTTGCGCTTTGTTTCATTTGTGTAGAACGTTTTTGTTCTGCACATTTCTCTTTTTATTTTCCTTCTATTTATTTGTGAGGGCTTGGCTCACTGTCTGTGTGGGTATAGTGCCTGCGTAGCCCTGGCGCCCGACTGGGCGTCCCCTTGTTGGGCTCCGTGGAGGGTGGGGACAGCGGGCACTGAACCACACAAAACAAACCATGAGAGAGAGTGAAGAAAATAATGCGATCGTCGCCAACAAGAGGGCTCGACATGAGCCCCCATCTTCCTCTTTGTCAAAGTTATCTCTGCCGTCGTCTTCTGTGTCTGTGTCTTCGTTCCCAAAGTTCCTGATCATCCACTCCACGGGTGATCAGGTACTTGGGGACATGTCCCCTTTTTTCGTTAATAAAGGTTTGAAAGGTCTTGCGGGAGAACCGAAATCCGTCAAGCGCCTACGATCTGGTGACTTACAAGTTGAGACCGCTTGTTCAAAACACTCAGAACTACTCCTGAAAGTAAAAGATATTGGTGGGGTGGCTGTCGAAGTCACTCCCCATAAAACTTTGAATTCCTCTCGGGGTGTGATCACCGAGTGGGGCCTCCTCAAAGTCACTGAGGAGGAAATCCTCTCGGAGCTCGCACCTCAAGGAGTAACAGCGGTCCACCGGGTTTCGACACGCCGTGATGGGAAATTAACACCCACCCGGGTGTTAATTGTTACCTTCAACACGCCACGCCTGCCTACTTCCATCAAGGCAGGTTATTTACATTGTGAGGTTCGGCCGTATATCCCAAACCCTCTGCGCTGTTTTCAGTGTCAGATATACGGTCATGCCCGCACAGCATGCAGGGGCAAGCCCACCTGTGCTCGCTGTGGCAGTAAGGATCATCTCGATCCTGACTGCACAGCAGAAAAGGCATGCTGTGTGAACTGTAGTGGCGAACATCCGGCGTACTCCCGCGACTGTCCGAAGTGGAAGGAGGAAAAGGAGGTGCAACGCTTGAAAGTAGTAAACAACATTTCTTATGCTGAGGCGAGAAAGCTTGCTGCACCGCCCGCCCCGCCTGGCAAGGTTTCCTATGCCAGTGCAGTCATTGGGAAGCCCATCGTTCCAATGACTTCAGTGGCGGTGCAGACTGACATCAGTGTACCACCTACTGAGTCTTTCTCGCTCGCAGCCAAGTACCTCCTCACGCAGGCGAGACCGAGGGTGGTGTCGACTTCGACATCAACCCCGGTTTCCATTCCTGCAACACAGCCTTCCACCTCCACCGGAAGGCCTCCTCCTTCCCGTCCTCAGACAGCAAGACCTTCAAAACCGAAGGGGCCCCCACCGGGGCCAAAAAAGAAAATTACAGCACCACAAAGGGCGGTCACCGATCCATGCCCCTCGGACGATTCCGAGGACATGGATACCGACCGCCCCCTATTCACTAAACCGTCCTCTGCGGCGGTTAAGTTGAATAGGAACACGTCGTCCGCCCACTCTTCTAAGTCCTGAGATGGCCACACTCCTACAATGGAATTGTCGTGGATTCCAGAGGAATCTTGACGACATCAAGGCCCTCCTTCAGGCACACCAGCCCATCTGTGTGTGCCTGCAGGAGACATACTTGCAGCCAGTCACAGATCCCACGATCCGGCACTTTTCACTGGTTCGCCGGGACCGGGATGGAGATGGTCCAGCTCGCGGGGGTGTCGCCATCCTCGTGAGCAACCATTCTCCATTCCAGGTCGTAAACATCATCACCAACTTAGAGGCGGTAGCCATCCGTCTCTTCGTGGGGTTCTCACTGACTGTCTGCTCTGTATATCTTCCACCTGGGAGCATCGTCTTCCAGGAAGACCTTGATGATCTCGTCTCGCAGCTGCCGTCCCCCTTCCTCATTATGGGGGACCTCAACGGACACAGTCCACTTTGGGGCAGTGCTGACACCAACGGGAGGGGTGGGGTCCTGGAGCAGTGGCTCCTGGATCCTTCTCTCTCCCTGTTGAACACCGGTGTCAGCACTTACTTTCACTCCCCAACCCGCACTTTCACTGCCATTGATCTCACCATCTGCTCCTCCTCGATCCTTCCACTCTTTACATGGGAGGTCGAGGACAACCCGTACGGGAGCGATCACCTCCCCGTGGTGTGCACCATCTCCCGTGGGGGGCCTTGCAGCCCTTCACGCGTCTCACGGTGGAGGCTGGATCGGGCTGACTGGGGTGGTTTCGAGCTGCTCTCTGAGCTCGACGACCACTCCGTCAGCCAGGAGCCAATCAATGTGGCAGTAGCGGAGATAACGGACTGTATCGTAGATGCAGCTGCATCAACAATTCCTCAAACTTCTACACGGTTTCCTCGCTTTCCGAAACCGTGGTGGAATCCAGATTGCACCGCAGCTCGTAAGGCTCAGAACAAGGCTTGGGGGGTGTTTCGGAGATATCCGACTACCCCCAACCTTGAAAATTTCAAACGCGCCAGGGCGAAAGCACGTTTCGTCCGACGCCAGAGCCAGAAGGAATCTTGGATGAAGTATACGTCTTCCATCACCCGCACGACTAGTTCTAAGGTCGTGTGGGATAAAGTCCGGAAGATGAGTGGGAACTACACGTCCCACTCGTTATCGATCCTGGAGCACAATGGACAGGCAATTGCTGATCCCAAAGCAATTGCCGACACTCTGGGGGAGTCCTTCTCCTCCATCTCTTCGTCTTCCTCTTACTCCCCCGAGTTTCTGGCCCAGAAGGGCAGGGCGGAGCGCTCTCCGCTGTCTTTCCACTCGAATGGCCTGGAGCCTTACAACAGGCCATTCACAGCGGAGGAACTTCGCCTTGCTCTGCACTCTTCTCGTGCCTCTGCTGTAGGGCCGGACAATGTCCATTATGCCATGCTCCAACATCTTTCACCATCGAGTAAGGATCGGCTGCTCCATCTCTTCAATCGCATTTTTCTCGAGGAGCAGTTTCCGGACTCCTGGCGGGAGGCCATCGTCTTGGCCTTCCCCAAGCCAGGCAAAGATCCCAAGATTCCTTCCAATTATCGTCCTATCGCATTGACGAGCTGCGTGTGCAAGGTGTTGGAAAGAATGGTAAATGCCAGACTCATCTGGTATTTAGAACATCACAACCTTCTTTCCAACACCCAGTGTGGCTTTCGCAGGCACCGGTCTACTTTAGACCACCTGATCCGCCTCGAATCGGCGATCAGGAATTCCTTTTTACGTAGAGAGCACCTGGTGTCCATTTTCTTCGACATCGAAAAAGCGTACGACACGGCTTGGAGATTCGGCATTCTTCGTGACCTCCACAGTTTCGGCTTGAGAGGTCACATGCCGATCTTCATCTCCAACTTCTTATCGACACGCTCTTTTCGTGTCCGTGTCGGTAACACTCTGTCGCGGCCGTACCCCCAAGAACAGGGGGTGCCACAAGGCTGCGTTCTGAGTGTTACGCTTTTCGCTGTCAAGATTAATTCTATTACTAGACAACTTCCTCCATCAGTAGGCAATGCCCTCTATGTTGATGACTTTAGCATCTTTTGCTCTTCGTCCAGCATGAGGGTCATTGAAAGACAACTGCAAATTGCCCTGAACAATCTTTCGGTTTGGGCGACGGCAAACGGGTTTCGGTTCTCCCCACAGAAGACCGCTTGTGTGCACTTTTGCCACAAGCGTAATCTTCATCTGGATCCCGAGCTGCGGCTCGGGGGTAACATCATTCCAGTTGTGGCGGAGACCAAGTTTCTCGGTCTCATATTCGATCGGAAATTGACCTTTTTACCACACATACGTCATCTCAGGTCCAAGTGCACGCGGGCATTGAACATCGTCAAGGTCCTCTCCTCCCTCTCTTGGGGGGCAGACCGATGTTCTTTGCTCCGCCTGTACCGTGCACTTGTCCGATCGAAACTGGACTACGGATCCCAGGTGTACGACTCGGCCCGGGATTCGGTGGTGAAGGTGCTGGATCCCCTCCATCACCAGGCTCTCCGTGTTTGCACGGGAGCCTTCCGCACCTCACCGGTCCAGAGTCTTTACGTTGAGACCGACGAACCTTCTTTATCTCTTCGCCGTCAGCAGTTGTCCCTACAGTATGCTTCTAAATTGCGATCCCTGCCTGGCCATCCCACTTGGGACTGCGTTTTCAGTCCGAAGTGGGAAATGCTTTACAATAATCGGCCGACTGCCATTCGTCCTTTTGGTTTGCGAGTCCGAGGCTACCTCAGAGACATCAACACCAGTCTCGATAGCGTTGCACAGTCGACAGCTGAGCCACTTCCACCTTGGCTCGCTGTTTCCCCTTCCTGCGATTTTTCCCTGTGCAGGACGGGGAAGGCCTTTACACCCGACTGTGTGTACCGGCAACTCTTTGCCAGCCATCGTGCTGAGCACCCGGACTTCTTGCCTGTCTTTACAGATGGCTCGAAGTCCGGCACTTCGGTGGGATCAGCCATGGTCTGCTGTGATGTAATCATTGCAGACCAGATCCCACTGCAGTGTTCCATCTTCACCGCAGAGTTGCACGCTATCAGCCTCGCCTTGGACCACGTGGCGACTAAGCATCATCGTCGGTGTGTGCTTTACACCGACTCGCTTAGCTCGCTACAGGCTTTGATCTCGGTGAGGCATCGGCCTCACCCTGTTCTTACTAAGATCCGCCAGCAACTACATCGTCTGGCAGCCACCACCACCATCCATTTCTGTTGGGTGCCCGGTCACGTCGGGATTAGGGGCAACGACTTGGCAGATGCTGCTGCCAAGTCAGCCACGCCCCTGTCCGACTCTCCGTTGCCGGTTCCCTATCTGGATTTCCGGCAACGTTTGACCACCGAGCTCCGGGCACAGTGGCAGAGATCTTGGTCAGAACAGCTTACAAACAAGCTCTTTGAGATCAAACCTATCGTCAAACCATGGCAGTCTTGTTACCGCAGGAATCGCAAGGAGGAAGTTGTACTTGCTCGGCTCCGCTTGGGTCATTCGTTTATTACTCATTCGTTTCTTTTACGGGCGGACGACGAACCCAAGTGCGAGTTTTGTGACACCATTTTAACAATTAAACACATTTTAATTGATTGCTGTTGTTTTACCTTTGAAAGACGTATGTTTTTTAACTTTCATGATTTTACGTCCGAGCCCCTTACACTCGGACATCTTTTATCCGACCATTGTACTTTTACCTCTCTCTTTCAATTTTTACGATTTACTGGATATTTTAATCGCATATAGTTTTTACTCTTCAGCTTTTTACATCTATGATTATACTACCTTATACATTGTTTGTGTATCCCAGGTCATTTACACCTGGTATTCTATTGTTTTCTGTTGTATTTTTACACTTGTTCTTTGTTGTTTTACCTTTTTACAATTTTGCTAATTTCTTTTAAATGTGGTTGCGGGTTTACATGTCTTTTATCTTTTATATTGTCTTTTGTTTGGCGCATTATGGCCTAGTCGCCGATGCGCCATAAAACCCAAAACAACCAACCAACCAACCATCCACTCTTTACATGGGAGGTCGAGGACAACCCTTATGGAAGCGATCACCTCCCCGTGGTGTGCACCATCTCCCGTGGGGGGCCTTGCAGCCCTTCACGCGTCTCGCGGTGGAGGCTCGATCGGGCTGACTGGGGTGGTTTCGAGCTGCTCTCTGAGCTCGATGACCACTCTGTCAGCCAGGAGCCAATCAATGTGGCAGTAGCGGAGATAACGGACTGTATCGTAGATGCAGCTGCATCAACAATTCCTCAAACTTCTACACGGTTTCCTCGCTTTCCGAAACCGTGGTGGAATCCAGATTGCACCGCAGCTCGTAAGGCTCAGAACAAGGCTTGGGGGGTGTTTCGGAGATATCCGACAACCCCTAACCTTGAAAACTTCAAACGCGCCAGGGCGAAAGCTCGTTTCGTCCGACGCCAGAGCCAGAAGGAATCTTGGATCAAGTATACTTCTTCTATCACCCGCACGACTAGTTCTAAGGTCGTGTGGGATAAAGTCCGGAAGATGAGTGGGAACTACACGTCCCACTCGCTCTCGATCCTGGAGCACAATGGACAGGCAATTGCTGATCCCAAAGCAATTGCCGACACTCTGGGGGAGTCTTTCTCTTCCATCTCTTCGTCTTCCTCTTACTCCCCCGAGTTTCTGGCCCAGAAGGGCAGGGCGGAGCGCTCTCCGCTGTCTTTCCACTCGAATGGCCTGGAGCCTTACAACAGGCCATTCACAGCGGAGGAACTTCGCCTTGCTCTGCACTCTTCTCGTGCTTCTGCTGTAGGGCCGGACAATGTCCATTATGCCATGCTCCAACATCTTTCACCATCGAGTAAGGATCGGCTGCTCCATCTCTTCAATCGTATTTTTCTCGAGGAGCAGTTTCCGGACTCCTGGCGGGAGGCCATCGTTTTGGCCTTCCCCAAGCCAGGCAAAGATCCCAAGATTCCTTCCAATTATCGTCCCATCGCGTTGACGAGCTGCGTGTGCAAGGTGTTGGAAAGAATGGTAAATGCCAGACTCATCTGGTATTTAGAACATCACAACCTTCTTTCCAACACCCAGTGTGGCTTTCGCAGGCAACGGTCAACTCTTGACCATCTGATACGCCTGGAATCGGCTATCAGAAACTCTTTTTTACGTAGAGAGCACCTGGTGTCAATTTTCTTCGACATCGAAAAAGCGTACGACACGGCTTGGAGATTCGGCATTCTTCGTGACCTCCACAGCTTCGGCTTAAGAGGTCACATGCCGATCTTCATCTCCAACTTCTTATCGACACGCTCTTTTCGTGTCCGTGTCGGTAACACTCTGTCGCGGCCGTACCCCCAAGAACAGGGGGTGCCACAAGGCTGCGTTCTGAGTGTTACGCTTTTCGCTGTCAAGATTAATTCAATTACTAGACAACTTCCTCCATCAGTAGGCAATGCCCTCTATGTTGATGACTTTAGCATCTTTTGCTCATCTTCCAGCATGAGGGTCATTGAAAGACAACTGCAAATTGCCCTGAACAATCTATCGGTTTGGGCGACGGCAAACGGGTTTCGGTTCTCCCCACAGAAGACCGCTTGTGTGCACTTTTGCCACAAGCGTAATCTTCACCTGGATCCCGAGCTGCGGCTCGGGGGTAACATCATTCCAGTTGTGGCGGAGACCAAGTTTCTCGGTCTCATATTCGATCGGAAATTGACCTTTTTATCTCACATACGTCATCTCAGGTTCAAGTGCACGCGGGCATTGAACATCGTCAAGGTCCTCTCCTCCCTCTCTTGGGGGGCGGACCGATGTTCTTTGCTCCGCCTGTACCGTGCACTTGTCCGATCGAAACTGGACTACGGATCCCAGGTGTACGACTCGGCCCGGGATTCGGTGGTGAAGGTGCTGGACCCCCTCCATCATCAGGCCCTCCGTGTTTGCACGGGAGCCTTCCGCACCTCACCGGTTCAGAGTCTTTACGTTGAGACCGACGAACCTTCTTTATCTATTCGCCGTCAGCAGTTGTCCCTGCAGTATGCATCAAAATTGCGATCCCTGCCAGGCCATCCCACTTGGGACTGCGTTTTCAGTCCCAGGTGGGAAATGTTATACCAGAATCGGCCGACTGCCATTCGTCCTTTCGGTTTGCGTGTCCGAGGTTACCTGCGAGACATCAACACCAGTCTCGATAGCATCGCACAGTCGACAGCTGAGCCACTTCCACCTTGGCTCGCTGTTTCCCCTTCCTGCGATTTTTCCCTGTGCAGGACGGGGAAGGCCTTTACACCCGACTGTGTGTACTGGCAACTCTTTGCCAGCCATCGTGCTGCGCACCCGGACTTCTTGCCTGTCTTCACAGATGGCTCGAAGTCCGGCACTTCAGTGGGATCAGCCATGGTCTGCTGTGATGTAATCATTGCAGACCAGATCCCACAGCAGTGTTCCATCTTCACTGCTGAGTTGCATGCTATCAGCATTGCCTTGGACCATATAGCAGCTAAGCATCATCGTCGGTGTGTGCTTTACACCGACTCGCTTAGCTCGCTACAGGCTTTGATCTCGGTGAGGCATCGGCCTCACCCTGTTCTCTCCAAGATCCGCCAGCAGCTCCATCGTCTGGCAGCCACCACCACAATTCTCTTCTGTTGGGTGCCCGGTCATGTCGGAATCAGGGGCAATGATTTGGCAGATTCTGCTGCCAGGTCGGCCACGCCCCTGTCCGACTCTCCATTGCCGGTTCCATATGTGGATTTCCGGCAGCGTTTCACCATCGAGCTCCGGGCACAGTGGCAGAGATCTTGGTCTGAACAGGTTGCTAACAAGCTCTTCGAGATCAAGCCCATTGTCAAACCGTGGCAGTCTTGTTTTCGCAGGAATCGTAAGGAGGAAGTTGTCCTTGCTCGGCTCCGCTTAGGTCACTCGTTTTTAACCCACTCTTTTCTTCTTAAGGCGGACGCAGTACCTAAGTGCGAGTTTTGTGACACCATTTTAACAGTTAAACATATTTTAATTTATTGTCCAGCTTTTAACCTCGACCGACGTTTGTTTTTTAACTTTCACGATTTTACGTCCGAGCCCCTTACACTCGGACATCTTTTATCCGATGATTCACTTTTAACTACTGTTTTCGAATTTTTACGCTTTACCGGATATTATACTCGTTTATAAATTTTCTCTTTTTAGTGGATTTTTACTTGTTTTTTCCATGGGTCCTATACACCCCTTGTTATTGTTGATTTTACACTTGTTGTTTTCTTTTATTCTTTTTCTATATCTCGTTTTTATGCTGTGTTGTTTGTGTCTCTTTTAACTCTGGTTGTGGGTTTCATATCTTTTACCCTTTTAATCGTTTGTTTGGCGCAATATAGCCTTAGTTGCTATTGCGCCAAAAAACCCCAAACAACCAACCAACCAACCATGCTCCAAACATTCGGAGCTTCTGTTAAAGGTTATAGCGATTGGTGGAGTGGCAGTCGAAGTCACTCCACACAAGACGCTCAATTCCTCCCGGGGCGTGATCTCCGAGTGGGGCCTCCTCAAGGTTTCTGAGGAGGAAATCCTCTCGGAGCTTTCAGCCCAGGGAGTGATAGCAGTCCACCGGGTTTCGTCACGCCGTAATGGAAAGTTAGAGCCCAGCCGGGTACTCATTCTAACTTTCAACTCACCACACCTGCCTACTTCTATCAAGGCAGGATACTTAAAGTGCGAGGTGCGGCCATTTATACCAAACCCTCTGCGTTGTTTCCAATGCCAGAGGTTTGGCCATGCCCGCACTGCATGCCGGGGCAAGCCCACCTGTGCTCGTTGTGGCAGTCAGGATCATCTTGAACCTGACTGCACAGCAGATAAGGCATGCTGTGTCAACTGCCGTGGTGAGCATCCGGCGTACTCCCGCGACTGTCCGAAGTGGCTGGAGGAGAAAGAGGTACAGCGCCTGAAGACCCTCCACAACATCAGCTATCCAGAGGCGAGAAAGCTCGCTGCACCGCCTGCCCCACCTGGCAAGGTCTCCTATGCCAGTGCGGTGGTCGGAAAGCCCGTCGTTAAGATGGCTTCCGTGGCGGTGCAGACCGACATCAGCGTTCCACCAGCTGAATCTTTCTCGCCTGCTGCTAAGTACCTCTTGACGCAGGCGAAGCCGACGTCGGTGTCCATCTCGACATCGACACCGGTTTCTATTCCTGTGTCTGTGCCTTCCACCTCTGGAAGGCCCCCTCCTCCCCGCCCACAGACAGCAAGACCTACAAAACCTAAGGGGCCCCCGCCGGGGCCCAAAAAGAAGATTTTACCTCCTCGTTCGGCGGTCTCGGATCCATGTTGCTCGGACGACTCCGAAGACATGGACACCGACCGCCCTAATTTTCCTAAACCGTCGCTGGCGACGGTTAAAATAAATCGAAAGACGTCCGCCAATTCTTCCAAGACCTGAGATGGCCACACTCCTTCAATGGAACTGTCGTGGATTCCAGAGGAATATTGACGACATCAAGGTCCTCCTGAGGGCACACCAACCCCTTTGCGTGTGCCTTCAGGAGACATTCTTGCAGACAGCCAACAATCCCACTATCCGGCACTTTTCTCTGGTTCGCCGGGACCGGGATGGAGATGGTCCAGCTCACGGGGGTGTTGCCATCCTCGTGAGCAACCATTCTCCATTTCAGGTCATTCCCCTCACCACCGACTTAGAGGCGGTCGCCATCCGCCTCTTTGTGGGATTTTCGTTGACTGTCTGTTCTGTCTATCTCCCGCCCGGAAGCGTCATTTTCCGGGATGACCTTGATGACCTCGTCTCGCAGCTGCCGTCCCCCTTCCTCATCATGGGGGACTTCAACGGCCACAGTCCGCTCTGGGGCAGTGCTGACACCAACGGGAGGGGCCGGGTCTTGGAGCAGTGGCTCCTGGTTCCATCGCTCTCCCTGTTGAACACCGGTGTCAGTACCTACTTTCACACCCCAACCCGCACATTCACTGCCATTGACCTCACCATCTGCTCCTCCTCGATCCTTCCACTCTTTACATGGGAGGTCGAGGACAATCCATATGGAAGCGATCACCTCCCCGTGGTGTGTACCATCTCTCGTGGGGGGCCTTGCAGCCCTTCGCGTGTCTCCCGGTGGAGGCTTGATCGGGCTGATTGGAGTGGCTTCGAGCTCTTGTCTGAGCTCGATGAGCACTCTGTCAGCCAGGAGCCCATCAATGTCGCAGTGGCGGAGTTGACGGACTGTATCGTCCATGCAGCTGCCTCTACTATTCCTCAGACCTCGACTCGGTTTCCACGGTTCCCAAAACCGTGGTGGAATCCCGACTGCACCGCAGCTCGTAAGGCTCAGAACAAGGCTTGGGGGGTGTTTCGGAGATATCCGACGTCCCCCAACCTCGAAGCATTCAAACGCGCCAGGGCGAAAGCCCGTTTCGTCCGGCGCCAGAGCCAGAAGGAATCTTGGATGAAATATACATCTTCCATCACCCGCACGACCAGTTCTAAGGTCGTGTGGGATAAGGTCCGGAAGATGGGTGGGAAGTACACGTCCCACTCATTATCGATCCTGGAGCACAATGGACAGGCAATTGCTGCGCCTCGAGCAATTGCCGACATACTGGGGGAGTCATTCTCCACCATCTCTTCTCTGTCCTCCTACTCCCCCGAGTTTCTGGCCCAGAAGAGCAGGGCCGAACGCTCTCCGCTGTCCTTCCATTCGAATGGCCTGGAGTCTTACAACAGGCCATTCACAGCGGAGGAGCTTCCCCTTGCTCTGCACACTTCTCGTGCATCTGCTGTGGGGCCAGACAATGTCCATTATGCCATGCTCCAACATCTCTCACCATCGAGTAAGGATCGACTGCTCCGCCTCTTCAACCGTATTTTCATCGAGGAGCAGTTTCCGGACTCCTGGCGGGAGGCCATCGTCTTGGCCTTCCCTAAGCCAGGAAAAGATCCCAAGATTCCTTCGAATTATCGTCCAATTGCGTTGACGAGCTGCGTCTGCAAGGTGTTGGAAAGGATGGTAAATACCAGGCTGGCCTGGTATTTGGAACATCACGGCCTTCTTTCCAACACCCAGTGTGGCTTTCGCAGGCACCGGTCTACTTTAGACCACCTGATCCGCCTCGAATCGGCGATCAGGAATTCTTTTTTACGTCGAGAGCACCTGGTGTCAGTTTTCTTCGACATCGAAAAAGCGTACGACACGGCATGGAGATTCGGCATTCTTCGTGACCTTCACAGCTTCGGCTTGCGAGGTCACATGCCGATCTTCATTGCAAACTTTTTATCTTCTCGTATTTTTCGAGTTCGTGTCGGCAACACTCTATCGCGGCCTTTCCCCCAAGAACAGGGGGTGCCACAAGGCTGCGTCCTGAGTGTTACGCTTTTCGCTGTCAAGATAAATTCCATTACACGGCAACTTCCTCCGACTGTAGGCAATGCCCTTTATGTTGATGACTTTAGCATCTTTTGCTCATCGTCCAGCATGAGGGTCATTGAACGACAACTGCAAACTGCCCTGAACAATCTCTCGGTTTGGGCGACGGCCAATGGGTTCCGGTTCTCCCCACAGAAGACCGCTTGTGTGCACTTTTGCCGCAAGCGTAATCTTCATCTGGACCCCGAGCTGCGGCTCGGGGGTAACATCATTCCAGTTGTGGCGGAGACCAAGTTTCTCGGTCTCATCTTCGACCGGAAATTGACCTTTTTACCACATATTCGACATCTCAGGTCCAAGTGCACGCGGGCATTGAACATCATCAAGGTCCTCTCCTCCCTCTCTTGGGGGGCGGACCGATGTTCTTTGCTCCGCCTTTACCGTGCACTTGTCCGGTCGAAACTGGACTACGGATCCCAGGTGTATGACTCCGCCCGGGATTCGGTGGTGAAAGTGCTGGACCCACTCCATCATCAGGCCCTCCGTGTGTGCACGGGGGCCTTCCGCACTTCGCCGGTCCAGAGTCTCTACGTTGAGACCGATGAACCATCCTTATCTATTCGCCGTCAGCAGTTGTCCCTGCAGTATGCATCAAAATTGCGATCCCTGCCAGGCCATCCCACTTGGGACTGCGTTTTCAGTCCCAGGTGGGAAATGTTATACCAGAATCGGCCGACTGCCATTCGTCCTTTCGGTTTGCGTGTCCGAGGTTACCTGCGAGACATCAACACCAGTCTCGATAGCATCGCACAGTCGACAGCTGAGCCACTTCCACCTTGGCTCGCTGTTTCCCCTTCCTGCGATTTTTCCCTGTGCAGGACGGGGAAGGCCTTTACACCCGACTGTGTGTACCGGCAACTCTTTGCCAGCCATCGTGCTGCGCACCCGGACTTCTTGCCTGTCTTCACTGATGGCTCGAAGTCCGGCACTTCTGTGGGATCAGCCATGGTCTGCTGTGATGTAATCATTGCAGACCAGATCCCACAGCAGTGTTCCATCTTCACTGCTGAGTTGCATGCTATCAGCATTGCCTTGGACCATATAGCAGCTAAGCATCATCGTCGGTGTGTGCTTTACACCGACTCGCTTAGCTCGCTACAGGCTTTGATCTCCGTGAGGCATCGGCCTCACCCTGTTCTCTCCAAGATCCGCCAGCAGCTCCATCGTCTGGCAGCCACCACCACAATTCTCTTCTGTTGGGTGCCCGGTCATGTCGGAATCAGGGGCAATGATTTGGCAGATTCTGCTGCCAGGTCGGCCACGCCCCTGTCCGACTCTCCGTTGCCGGTTCCATATGTGGATTTCCGGCAGCGTTTCACCATCGAGCTCCGGGCACAGTGGCAGAGATCTTGGTCTGAACAGGTTGCTAACAAGCTCTTCGAGATCAAGCCCATTGTCAAACCGTGGCAGTCTTGTTTTCGCAGGAATCGTAAGGAGGAAGTTGTCCTTGCTCGGCTCCGCTTAGGTCACTCGTTTTTAACCCACTCTTTTCTTCTTAAGGCGGACGCAGTACCTAAGTGCGAGTTTTGTGACACCGTTTTAACGATAAAACATATTTTACTTTCATGTCCTGCTTTTAACTTTGAACGTCGACTCTATTTTAACTTTCACGATTTTATGTCCGAGCCCCTTACACTCGGACATCTTTTATCAGAGCATTGTTGTTTTAACGCTGTTTTCCAATTTTTAAAATATTCTGGATATTTTACTCGTCTCTAGTTTTATTGCAATGTATAACCCAGGTCGCTTACACCTGGGTGCTTTTTATATTTATTATACATTTCTACCTTTGTTTCTTGTTAACTATGTTTCCTTTTATAGTTTTACATTGTTTTCTCTTTATATATATAGTAAATTTTTAAATTTGGTTGTGGGTGTGATGACTTTTAGCTTTTATTTAGACATTCGTTTGGCGCATTATAGCCTGAGTTGCTAATGCGCCATTAAACCCAAAACAACCAACCAACCAACCAAATCCTCCCGGGGTGTGATCTCCGAGTGGGGCCTCCTCAAGGTTTCTGAGGAGGAAATCCTCTCGGAGCTTTCCGCCCAGGGAGTGATCGCAGTCCACCGGGTTTCATCACGCCGTAATGGAAAGTTAGAACCCAGCCGGGTACTTATTCTAACTTTCAATACACCACGCCTGCCTACTTCCATCAAGGCAGGATACTTACACTGTGAGGTGCGGCCATTTATCCCCAATCCTCTGCGTTGCTTTCAATGCCAGAGGTTTGGTCATGCCCGCACCGCATGCCGGGGCAAGCCCACCTGTGCTCGTTGTGGCAGTCAGGATCATCTCGAACCTGACTGCACAGCAGAAAAGGCATGCTGTGTAAACTGCCGTGGTGAACATCCGGCGTACTCCCGCGACTGTCCGAAGTGGCTGGAGGAGAAAGAGGTACAGCGTCTCAAGACCCTTCATAACATCAGCTATCCAGAGGCGAGAAAGCTTGCTGCACCGCCTGCCCCACCTGGCAAGGTCTCCTATGCCGGTGCGGTTGCCGGAAAGCCCATCGTTAAGATGGCTTCTGTGGCGGTGCAGACCGACATCAGCGTTCCACCTGCTGAATCTTTCTCGCCTGCTGCCAAGTACCTCTTGACGCAGGCGAAGCCGACGTCGGTGTCCATCTCGACATCGACACCAGTTTCTATTCCTGTGTCTGTGCCTTCCACGTCCACCTCTGGAAGGCCCCCTCCACCCCGCCCACAGACAGCAAGACCTACGAAACCCAAGGGGCCCCCGCCGGGGCCCAAAAAGAAAATTTTACCTCCTCGTTCGGCGGTCTCTGATCCGTGTTGCTCGGACGACTCCGAGGACATGGACACCGACCGCCCCAATTTTCCAAAACCGTCGCTGGCGACGGTTAAAATAAATCGTAAGTCGTCCGCCACTTCTAAGACCTGAGATGGCCACACTCCTTCAATGGAACTGTCGTGGATTCCAGAGGAATATTGACGACATCAAGGTCCTCCTGATGGCACACCAACCCCTTTGCGTGTGCCTTCAGGAGACATTCTTGCAGACAGCCAACAATCCCACTATCCGGCACTTTTCTCTCATTCGCCGGGACCGGGATGGAGATGGTCCAGCTCACGGGGGTGTTGCCATCCTCGTGAGCAACCATTCTCCATTCCAGGTCATTCCCATCACCACAAATTTAGAGGCGGTTGCCATCCGCCTCTTTGTGGGATTTTCGTTGACTGTCTGTTCTGTCTATCTCCCACCCGGAAGCATCGTTTTCCGGGATGACCTTGATGACCTCGTCTCGCAGCTGCCGTCCCCCTTCCTCATCATGGGGGACTTCAACGGCCACAGTCCGCTCTGGGGCAGTGCTGACACCAACGGGAGGGGCCGGGTCTTGGAGCAGTGTTTCCTGGATCCATCGCTCTCCCTGTTGAACACCGGTGTCAGTACCTACTTTCACACCCCAACCCGCACATTCACTGCCATTGACCTCACCATCTGCTCCTCCTCGATCCTTCCACTCTTTACATGGGAGGTCGAGGACAATCCCTACGGAAGCGATCACCTCCCCGTGGTGTGTACCATCTCTCGTGCGGGGCCTTGCAGCCCTTCGCGTGTCTCCCGGTGGAGGCTTGATCGGGCTGATTGGAGTGGCTTCGAGCTCTTGTCTGAGCTCGATGAGCACTCTGTCAGCCAGGAGCCCATCAATGTCGCAGTGGCGGAGTTGACGAACTGTATCGTCCATGCAGCTGCCTCTACTATTCCTCAGACCTCGACTCGGTTTCCACGGTTCCCAAAACCGTGGTGGAATCCCGACTGCACCGCAGCTCGTAAGGCTCAGAATAAGGCTTGGGGGGTGTTTCGGAGATATCCGACATCCCCGAACCTCGAAGCATTCAAACGCGCCAGGGCGAAAGCCCGTTTCGTCCGGCGCCAGAGCCAGAAGGAATCTTGGATGAAATATACATCTTCCATCACCCGCACGACCAGTGCTAAGGTCGTGTGGGATAAGGTCCGGAAGATGGGTGGGAAGTACACGTCCCACTCATTATCGATCCTGGAGCACAATGGACAGGCAATTGCTGATCCTCGTGCAATTGCCGACACTCTGGGGGAGTCATTCTCCTCCATCTCCTCATCTTCCTCGTACTCCCCCGAGTTTCTGGCCCAGAAGAGCAGGGCCGAACGCTCTCCGCTGTCCTTCCATTCGAATGGCCTGGAGTCTTACAACAGGCCATTCACAGCGGAGGAGCTTCGCCGTGCTCTGCACACTTCTCGTGCATCTGCTGTGGGGCCAGACAATGTCCATTATGCCATGCTCCAACATCTCTCACCATCGAGTGAGGATCGACTGCTCCGAATCTTCAACCGCATTTTCATCGAGGAGCAGTTTCCGGACTCCTGGCGGGAGGCCATCGTCTTGGCCTTCCCTAAGCCAGGCAAAGATCCCAAGATTCCTTCCAATTATCGTCCAATTGCGTTGACGAGCTGCGTCTGCAAGGTGTTGGAAAGGATGGTAAATACCAGGCTGGCCTGGTATTTGGAACATCACGGCCTTCTTTCCAACACCCAGTGTGGCTTTCGCAGGCACCGGTCTACTTTAGACCACCTGATCCGCCTCGAATCGGCGATCAGGAATTCCTTTTTACGACGAGAGCACCTGGTGTCAGTTTTCTTCGACATCGAAAAAGCATACGACACGGCATGGAGATTCGGCATTCTTCGTGACCTTCACAGCTTCGGCTTGCGAGGTCACATGCCGATCTTCATCGCGAACTTTTTATCTTCTCGTGTTTTTCGAGTCCGTGTCGGCAACACTCTATCGCGGCCTTTCCCCCAAGAACAGGGGGTGCCTTAAGGCTTCGTACTGAGTGTTACGCTTTTCGCTGTCAAGATAAATTCCATTACACGGCAACTTCTCCGACTGTAGGCAATGCCCTCTATGTTGATGACTTTAGCATCTTTTGCTCATCGTCCAGCATGAGGGTCATTGAACGACAACTGCAAACTGCCCTGAACAATCTCTCGGTTTGGGCGACGGCCAATGGGTTCCGGTTCTCCCCACAGAAGACCGCTTGCGTGCACTTTTGCCGCAAGCGTAATCTTCATCTGGACCCCGAGCTGCGGCTCGGGGGTAACATCATTCCAGTTGTGGCGGAGACCAAGTTTCTCGGTCTCATCTTCGACCGGAAATTGACCTTTTTATCACATATCCGACATCTCAGGTCCAAGTGCACGCGGGCATTGAACATCATCAACGTCCTCTCCTCCCTCTCTTGGGGGGCGGACCGATGTTCTTTGCTCCGCCTTTACCGTGCACTTGTCCGGTCGAAACTGGACTACGGATCCCAGGTGTATGACTCCGCCCGGGATTCGGTGGTGAAAGTGCTGGACCCACTCCATCATCAGGCCCTCCGTGTGTGCACGGGGGCCTTCCGCACTTCACCGGTCCAGAGTCTCTACGTTGAGACCGATGAACCACCTTTATCTATTCGCCGTCAGCAGTTGTCCCTGCAGTATGCATCAAAATTGCGATCCCTGCCTGGCCATCCCACTTGGGACTGCGTTTTCAGTCCCAGGTGGGAAATGTTATACCAGAATCGGCCGACTGCCATTCGTCCTTTCGGTTTGCGTGTCCGAGGTTACCTCAGAGACATCAACACCAGTCTCGATAGCATCGCACAGTCGACAGCTGAGCCACTTCCACCTTGGCTCGCTGTTTCCCCTTCCTGCGATTTTTCCCTGTGCGGGACGGGGAAGGCCTTTACACCCGACTGTGTGTGCCGGCAACTCTTTGCCAGCCATCGTGCTGCGCACCCGGACTTCTTGCCTGTCTTCACAGATGGCTCGAAGTCCGGCACTTCCGTGGGATCAGCCATGGTCTGCTGTGATGTAATCATTGCAGACCAGATCCCACAGCAGTGTTCCATCTTCACTGCTGAGTTGCATGCTATCAGCATTGCCTTGGACCATATAGCAGCTAAGCATCATCGTCGGTGTGTGCTCAGGCTTTTGATCTCAGCTACAGGCTTTGATCTCAGTGAGGCATCGGCCTCACCCTGTTCTCTCGAAGATCCGCCAGCAGCTCCATCGTCTGGCAGCCACCACCACGATTCTCTTCTGTTGAGTGCCCGGTCATGTCGGAATCAGGGGCAATGATTTGGCAGATTCTGCTGCCAGGCCCCTCGATGCGAGAGCCTGTCCGTGGTGAGGGGACCACCCTGTGAAGGTTCCGCAGGCTCGGTTACCTTCACAGGGTCCTAAACGCTCGCCCGCGTGTTTGCCGTGCGCGGAGACCCGTGTCCCGGGAAAGGAGGATCCTGGCAGTTGCTCGGGGGTCCCCGTCTTCTCTCCTCAGCTCATGACTGGCGTGGTCCCCATTGGCCGTCTTGCCATTGGGGAGCCTGTCCGTCGCGGGGCTGGGCAGCGGATTCCGGGGCCTCTGCTATACACTGCTTTGGCCTCTGCTTCCGGTAAACGGGAGCTCCTGGGGTGGCCCCCCCAGGAGCAATCGGCTGGTGGGCAGGTCCTGCTAGGGTCAACCGTGCAGAGCGGTGAGTAACCTTGCCCACGGTCCGGGTACAGGTTTACAAGTCTCCTCACATATTATTTTCCTTTTGTCGTTATCCTTTCTTTGTGCTGCCAGTTTGGCAGTCACAATATTCTTATTTTTGCGCTTTGTTTCATTTGTGTAGAACGTTTTTGTTCTGCACATTTCTCTTTTTATTTTCCTTCTATTTATTTGTGAGGGCTTGGCTCACTGTCTGTGTGGGTATAGTGCCTGCGTAGCCCTGGCGCCCGACTGGGCGTCCCCTTGTTGGGCTCCGTGGAGGGTGGGGACAGCGGGCACTGAACCACACAAAAACAAACATGCGAGAGAATGAAGAAAATAATGCGATCGCCGCCAACAAGAGGGCTCGACGTGAGCCCCCATCTTCCTCGTCTACGTTATCTCTGCCGTCGTCTTCTGTGTCTGTGTCTTCGTTCCCAAAGTTCCTGATCATCCACTCCACGGGTGATCAGGTACTTGGGGACATGTCCCCTTTTTTCGTTAATAAAGGTTTGAAAGGTCTTGCGGGAGAACCGAAATCCGTAAAGCGCTTACGATCTGGCGACTTACAAGTTGAGACCGCTTGTTCAAAACACTCCGAACTACTCCTGAAAGTCAAAGAAATTGGTGGGGTGGCTGTCGAAGTCACTCCCCATAAAACTTTGAATTCCTCTCGGGGTGTGATCACCGAGTGGGGCCTCCTCAAAGTCACTGAGGAGGAGATCCTCTCGGAGCTCACACCTCAAGGAGTAACAGCGGTCCACCGGGTTTCAACACGCCGTGATGGGAAATTAACACCCACCCGGGTGCTAATCGTGACATTCAACACGCCACGCCTGCCTTCTTCCATCAAGGCAGGTTATTTACATTGTGAGGTACGGCCGTATATACCGAACCCTCTGCGCTGTTTTCAGTGTCAGATATACGGTCATGCCCGCACAGCATGCAGGGGCAAGCCCACCTGTGCTCGCTGTGGCAGTAAGGATCATCTCGATCCTGACTGCACAGCAGAAAAGGCATGCTGTGTGAACTGTAGTGGCGAACATCCGGCGTACTCCCGCGACTGTCCGAAGTGGAAAGAGGAAAAGGAGGTACAACGCCTCAAAGTCATAAATAACATCTCTTATGCAGAGGCGAGAAAGCTTGCTGCACCGCCTGCCCCGCCTGGCAAGGTTTCCTATGCCAGTGCAGTCATTGGAAAGCCCATCGTTCCAATGACTTCGGTTGCGGTGCAGACTGACATCAGTGTACCACCTACTGAGTCTTTCTCGCCAGCTGCGAAGTACCTCCTCACGCAGGCGAGACCGAGGGTGGTGTCGACTTCGACATCAACCCCGGTTTCCATTCCTGCAGCTCAGCCTTCCACCTCCACCGGAAGGCCTCCTCCTTCCCGTCCTCAGACAGCAAGACCTTCCAAACCGAAGGGGCCCCCACCAGGGCCTAAAAAGAAAACCATCACTCCTCCTCAAAGGGCGGTCACCGATCCATGCCCCTCGGACGATTCCGAGGACATGGATACCGACCGCCCCCTATTCACTAAACCGTCCTCTGCGGCGGTTAAGTTGAATAGGAACACGTCGTCCGCCCACTCTTCTAAGTCCTGAGATGGCCACACTCCTACAATGGAATTGTCGTGGATTCCAGAGGAATCTTGACGACATCAAGGCCCTCCTTCAGGCACACCAGCCCATCTGTGTGTGCCTGCAGGAGACGTACTTGCAGCCAGTCACAGATCCCACGATCCGGCACTTTTCACTAGTTCGCCGGGACCGGGATGGAGATGGTCCAGCTCGCGGGGGTGTCGCCATCCTCGTGAGCAACCATTCTCCATTCCAGGTCGTACCCCTCACTACCACCTTAGAGGCGGTAGCCATCCGTCTCTTCGTGGGGTTCTCACTGACTGTCTGCTCTGTATATCTTCCACCTGGGAGCATCGTCTTCCAGGAAGACCTTGATGATCTCGTCTCGCAGCTGCCGTCCCCCTTCCTCATTATGGGGGACCTCAACGGACACAGTCCACTTTGGGGCAGTGCTGACACCAACGGGAGGGGTGGGGTCCTGGAGCAGTGGCTCCTGGATCCTTCTCTCTCCCTGTTGAACACCGGTGTCAGTACTTACTTTCACTCCCCAACCCGCACTTTCACTGCCATTGACCTCACCATCTGCTCCTCCTCGATCCTTCCACTCTTTACATGGGAGGTCGAGGACAACCCTTATGGAAGCGATCACCTCCCCGTGGTGTGCACCATCTCCCGTGGGGGGCCTTGCAGCCCTTCACGCGTCTCGCGGTGGAGGCTCGATCGGGCTGACTGGGGTGGTTTCGAGCTGCTCTCTGAGCTCGACGACCACTCTGTCAGCCAGGAGCCAATCAATGTGGCAGTAGCGGAGATAACGGACTGTATCGTAGATGCAGCTGCATCAACAATTCCTCAAACTTCTACACGGTTTCCCCGCTTTCCGAAACCGTGGTGGAATCCAGATTGCACCGCAGCTCGTAAGGCTCAGAACAAGGCTTGGGGGGTGTTTCGGAGATATCCGACAACCCCCAACCTCGAAAATTTCAAACGCGCCAGGGCGAAAGCTCGTTTCGTCCGACGCCAGAGCCAGAAGGAATCTTGGATCAAGTATACATCTTCTATCACCCGCACGACTAGTTCTAAGGTCGTGTGGGATAAAGTCCGGAAGATGAGTGGGAACTACACGTCCCACTCGTTATCGATCCTGGAGCACAATGGACAGGCAATTGCTGATCCCAAAGCAATTGCCGACACTCTGGGGGAGTCGTTCTCCTCCATCTCTTCTTCTTCTTCTTACTCCCCCGAGTTTCTGGCCCAGAAGGGCAGGGCGGAACGCTCTCCGCTGTCTTTCCACTCGAATGGCCTGGAGCCTTACAACAGGCCATTCACAGCGGAGGAGCTTCGCCTTGCTCTGCACTCTTCTCGTGCCTCTGCTGTAGGGCCGGACAATGTCCATTATGCCATGCTCCAACATCTTTCACCATCGAGTAAGGATCGGCTGCTCCATCTCTTCAATCGCATTTTTCTCGAGGAGCAGTTTCCGGACTCCTGGCGGGAGGCCATCGTCTTGGCCTTCCCCAAGCCAGGGAAAGATCCCAAGATTCCTTCTAATTATCGTCCCATCGCATTGACGAGCTGCGTGTGCAAGGTGTTGGAAAGAATGGTAAATGCCAGACTCATCTGGTATTTAGAACACCACAACCTTCTTTCCAACACCCAGTGTGGCTTTCGCAGGCAACGGTCAACTCTTGACCACCTGATACGCCTCGAATCGGCTATCAGGAATTCTTTTTTACGTAGAGAGCACCTGGTGTCAATTTTCTTCGACATCGAAAAAGCGTACGACACGGCTTGGAGATTCGGCATTCTTCGTGACCTCCACAGCTTCGGCTTGAGAGGTCACATGCCGATCTTCATCTCCAACTTCTTATCGACACGCTCTTTTCGTGTCCGTGTCGGTAACACTCTGTCGCGGCCGTACCCCCAAGAACAGGGGGTGCCACAAGGCTGCGTTCTGAGTGTTACGCTTTTCGCTGTCAAGATTAATTCTATAACTAGACAACTTCCTCCATCAGTAGGCAATGCCCTCTATGTTGATGACTTTAGCATCTTTTGCTCTTCGTCCAGCATGAGGGTCATTGAAAGACAACTGCAAATTGCCCTGAACAATCTTTCGGTTTGGGCGACGGCAAACGGGTTTCGGTTCTCCCCACAGAAGACCGCTTGTGTGCACTTTTGCCACAAGCGTAATCTTCATCTGGATCCCGAGCTGCGGCTCGGGGGTAACATCATTCCAGTTGTGGCGGAGACCAAGTTTCTCGGTCTCATATTCGATCGGAAATTGACCTTTTTACCTCACATACGTCATCTCAGGTCCAAGTGCACGCGGGCATTGAACATCGTCAAGGTCCTCTCCTCCCTCTCTTGGGGGGCGGACCGATGTTCTTTGCTCCGCCTGTACCGTGCACTTGTCCGATCGAAACTGGACTACGGATCCCAGGTGTACGACTCGGCACGGGATTCGGTGGTGAAGGTGCTGGACCCCCTCCATCATCAGGCCCTCCGTGTTTCCACGGGAGCCTTCCGCACCTCACCGGTCCAGAGTCTTTACGTTGAGACCGACGAACCATCTTTATCTGTTCGCCGTCAGCAGTTGTCCCTACAATATGCTTCTAAATTGCGATCCCTGCCTGGCCATCCCACTTGGGACTGCGTTTTCAGTCCGAAGTGGGAAATGCTTTACAATAATCGGCCGACTGCCATTCGTCCTTTTGGTTTGCGAGTCCGAGGCTACCTCAGAGACATCAACACCAGTCTCGATAGCGTTGCACAGTCGACAGCTGAGCCAATTCCACCATGGCTCGCTGTTTCCCCTACCTGCGATTTTTCCCTGTGCAGGACGGGGAAGGCCTTTACACCCGACTGTGTGTACCGGCAACTCTTTGCCAGCCATCGTGCTGAGCACCCGGACTTCTTGCCTGTCTTCACAGATGGCTCGAAGTCCGGCACATCGGTGGGATCAGCCATGGTCTGCTGTGATGTAATCATTGCAGACCAGATCCCACTGCAGTGTTCCATCTTCACTGCAGAGTTGCACGCTATCAGCCTCGCCTTGGACCACGTGGCGACTAAGCATCATCGTCGGTGTGTGCTTTACACCGACTCGCTTAGCTCGCTACAGGCTTTGATCTCGGTGAGGCATCGGCCTCACCCTGTTCTTACTAAGATCCGCCAGCAACTATATCGTCTGGCAGCCACCACCACCATCCATTTCTGTTGGGTGCCCGGTCACGTCGGGATTAGGGGCAACGACTTGGCAGATGCTGCTGCCAAGTCAGCCACGCCCCTGTCCGACTCTCCGTTGCCGGTTCCATATCTGGATTTCCGGCAGCGTTTTACCACCGAGCTCCGGGCACAGTGGCAGAGATCTTGGTCAGAACAGCTTACAAACAAGCTCTTTGAGATCAAACCTATCGTCAAACCATGGCAGTCTTGTTACCGCAGGAATCGCAAGGAGGAAGTTGTACTTGCTCGGCTCCGCTTGGGTCATTCGTTTATTACTCATTCGTTTCTTTTACGGGCGGACGATGAACCCAAGTGCGAGTTTTGTGACACCATTTTAACAATTAAACACATTTTAATTAATTGCTGTTGTTTTACCTTTGAAAGACGTATGTTTTTTAACTTTCATGATTTTACGTCCGAGCCCCTTACACTCGGACATCTTTTATCGGACCATTGTACTTTTACCTCTCTCTTTCAATTTTTACGATTTACTGGATATTTTAATCGCATATAGTTTTTACTCTTCAGCTTTTTACATCTATGATTATACCACCTTATACATTGTTTGTGTATCCCAGGTCATTTACACCTGGTATTCTATTGTTTTCTGTTGTATTTTTACACTTGTTCTTTGTTGTTTTACCTTTTTACAATTTTGCTAATTTCTTTTAACTATGGTTGCGGGTTTACATGTCTTTTATCTTTTATATTGTCTTTTGTTTGGCGCATTATGGCCTAGTCGCCGATGCGCCATAAAACCCAAAACAACCAACCAATCTGCTGCCAGGTCAGCCACGCCCCTGTCCGACTCTCCGTTGCTGGTTCCATATGTGGATTTCCGGCAGCGTTTTTCCACCGAGCTCCGGGCACAGTGGCAGAGATCTTGGTCAGAACAGCTTACCAACAAGCTCTTTGAGATCAAACCTATCGTCAAACCGTGGCAGTCTTGTTACCGCAGGAATCGTAAGGAGGAAGTTGTCCTTGCTCGGCTCCGCTTAGGTCACTCGTTTTTAACCCACTCTTTTCTACTTAAGGTGGACTCAGTACCTAAATGCGAGTTTTGTGACACCGTTTTAACTGTGAAACATATTTTAATTCAGTGTCGAGCTTTTAACCTTGAACGTAAATTGTATTTTACTTTCCACAATTTTATGGCTGAGCCTCTTACACTCGGCCATCTTTTATCAGATGAATCGTTTTTAACTCCTGTTTTTGACTTTTTACGTTTTACTGGTTATTTTACACGTCTCTGATTTTTACTGTATTTTCTAGTTTTACTCTTGTTTGCAATTTTACATAGGTCCTATACACCCATTTTATTGTTAACTTCTACTCTTGTTGTTTCTTTTTACACTTTTTACTTATCGCTTTTGTGTCGTTTCGTTTGTGTTCTTTTTAACTTTGGTTGTGGGTTTCCTGTCTTTTACCGTTTTTATCGTTTGTTTGGCACAATATAGCCTTAGTTGCTATTGCGCCAATAAACCCCAAACAACCAACCAACCAACTAATGAGGGAATATTGTAATTAAGTGGGATAATTTTGTGGTGTATATTTTTGTTAATAATGAAACCTATGCCATTATTACTGTTTGTAGAAAAATGATAATAAGATAAAAAATTAGAAAAGTTAATATGCTTTTTAGTTTTTATCTCTTGTAATGCAAAAATATTTACCTTCCTATATTTAGCCATCAGTACCATTTCTTCCTTTTTTGAGATGATCCCCCTGCAGTTCCACTGTAGGAGGGTTAGCTTATTAGGACTTGAATTGTAGTAGAATGTCCATGATTAGTATGTAGGTCTCTTCCGATGGGCAGATAAATTTCAAAAGATGAAGCACCAAGTCTATCAGTAAGTTTATAGTGACATTTTCGTCTTTTAGTTGCCTGGCGATTGTGTTGGGAGACAAAATATGTTTAGTTTTATTCGTCTGAACACTTTTGGTACTTAGACCTTTTTTTGTAATATTTGCGTAGCTAGTTTTGCTAGGCATGTTACTTTGCAAAATTTGTTTTTCGATAGGTGACAGTTTTTTTGATGTGCTTGGGCAAGACATTTGAATATCACTTTCATCCGAGTCTGCTATTTTATTTCTTTCAATTATTTGTTTATTTTTATGCGTTAAATTATATAAATCCATTCCATGAAGTACAGGGAGTTTTTTTATAACTTGTCTAGATCTCGCATCATCAGGTTCATTTTCAGAGAGACCTTGTCGATGATCAACGTATCGGTTGTCGTGCGGATTGAAAATCGAGTTTGTGCGAACCTGAGAGAGGACGTTTTTGTCACGAGTTTGGCTTTGCTCCTGCTTCGCTAACGCAAAAGCGCTTGTCCAACTGCATTGTTGGCGTCTTTGAATTTGCATGGCCTTGCAGGCGATTTTTTTAATTGGGCAAGCATAATAAGTTGCAGGGTGGTCCATACTGCAGTTTGGGCATTTAAATTCGGAAATTTTGCATGTTTTGTGCAAATGGGAATCACTGCATCTTTTGCATCTAATGCGGCTCCTGCAACCCACTGCAGAGTGGCCCCAGCGCCAACAATTGCTGCATAGAATGGGGGATCCGAAATGTTCTTTGACAAAGAAATGGCTAAAGCCAATAGTAACCTCTCTGGGTAACTTTTTATCAGAGCAGTAAATAACTACATTTTCAGTGGGAGTTTTGAGAAATCCATCTTTGGAGTTGTTAGGTTGGAATCTCATCATGCGTCTGACTTTAAAGACGCTATAGCTTTTTAGGCATTGAAGTAAGTATTCATCCGAGTATTTGGTGTTTACATTAATGAGTAAACCCATGCAACTATCCTCATTAGGAATTCGATAAGTTACATCCACTCCCAAGATATTGTTAATACTTTTTAAAGTTTCTAAATCAGAGTCACATTTAGGAAAAAGTATCACATCGCCTTTGCGAGTGAACCTACCTTTGATGTCTTTATTAAGAATGTTGAAGAAGAAGTCTGTGACTTTATCATCATCTAAATCACTTAATTTTGAGGTTTCACTGTAAATGATGATTACAAGATCATTTTTCTTGGCTTTAGAAGTAGCTGTAGCACGGGCTATTTCATCCTCGGAGGCAGAATCTGCATCTGTGATGTATCCCTCCTCGATGCTTTCCGAGTCTTGTGGATGGATTTCGTTAAGTTCGTTTGCCTTGACTTTAGATTTTGCATTCTTCAAAATAGGAGTAGTTTCATTAGTTTGAGTTTCTTGATCACTGATTTCACCTGCTTCTAAAAGTTCGTTTATTTCTTCTTCGGAGTTTGGAGTATATAGCGAAGCCATCTGTGCTTTTTCCACGTGTTTCGCCATTTTTTTTAGCTGGCACTTTTCCGAACTTTTAATCGGAATTCCGCTAGTTTTCTTCATTTTATTGTTCGCGTTCGTTGGTTTTTTCTTCGCACCCATTTGGAAGGGAGTTTGAATTAATAACTTTCCAAATCACTAAACTTTCATCAACTTAACTAAAAATAACACACAAACTGAAGAGCCCGATCTTGGACATGTGCACCTCTCACTAGCTTCATCGAGAGTCCTTCAGAGAAAAAACGAAAACAGCACAGACTCACGTTCCCTTTTTCAGGTCTCAGGTTGCGACATGACGATGCAGCACCGGGTGAGTAACCCATATCTGCCTTAACTAAAATTGGGGAGGGGGTGACAGGCCACATAAAAAACTACCACGGTTATGTAACCGTTGCGAATAATTATTCGCACGCACGAGTAGTTGAAATTATGAGATGGAAAAACAGATGGCAAAAGGAGGAAATGGAGGGAGAGACTGAGATAGGGGTGTGAGGTTAAGATAGGATAGTCTTACATCTTTTAAACCGTTGATTATGAATTACTTCATAATCAACAGAGTATCTGATAAGTTCATTTGGATGTAGGGTAGCTTCATGAAAAAATTTGGAGGCTAATTTTTTAATGGTGGTGGTAATGGTATCCATGTTTAGATCATGTGCAATTATAGAGTTTCTTACAAACCAGGGAGCTGCTATAGGTGATCGGAGGATGGAATTTTGAAAGGACTGAAGTTTTTTGATATAAGTAGGTGAACAAGTAGCCCAAACTGGGGCGGCGTAAAGGAGGATGGGTCGGAGGATTTGTTTGTATATTAAAATTTTGATTTTAGGTGCCAAAACAGAGTATTTGTGGAGGAGGGAGTAGAGCTGAGTTTTAAGAACTCTGGCCTTGTGAAGGGCGGAGTCAATATGATTGTTCCAGAGTAGCTTTCTGCTAATCGTGAGGCCTAAATATTTAGCAGAGTCTCTCCACACAATTTGTTTATCGAACAACAAGAAATTGGTGAGGTGGGGGTTTCGTTTGCGAGAAAAGAGTACTGCCATAGTTTTATCGGTATTGACTTGGATACGCCAAGAGGTGCACCATGCCTCATAGGCGTCCAAGATCTTTTGCATTTTGTTGCAGGCGTGTTTAAGATTGGGAGAGGAGGAGATGAAAGCAGTGTCGTCGACATACATAGCAGTATGCACTCTATCCACACTTGGAGTGTCAGAAACGTAGATGTTGAACAAGGTAGGAGCAATAATGGACCCCTGTGGGACCCCGGCATTGATATGCCTTCTGCTGGAGACATCTGAGCCAAGTCTGACCTGAAATGTTCTACCCGTAAGATAGCTCCGCAGAATACGCACAAGCGCAGGGGGGAAATGAAATTGAACCAATTTATACAGGAGTCCATTTATCCAGACCTTATCAAAAGCTTTGGCAACGTCAATGAAGACAGAGATAGAATGCTCATTCTTATTTCCGGCCGCAGCAAGGATTTCCACCACGCGAAGGATTTGGTGGACAGTAGAATGTTGTTTACGGAATCCGAATTGTTGAGGGGGGATAATGTTGAGTGTAGTGAGAGTGTCATTAAGTCTGTGCAAAATGATTCGTTCCAATAGCTTTCCCATGCAAGGTAAGAGACTGATAGGTCTGTAGTTAACAGGAAAAAGTGGGTCTTTACCTGGCTTGGGAAGCATTGTAACCAATGCATTTTTCCAGACAGAGGGGAAGTAATTTAATCGTAAACAGTGATTGAAAATATTTAGTAGGAAAACAATGGCTTTGTGAGGGAGCTGTTTTAAAATTTTGTTTCCAATTTTGTCATCGCCAGGAGCTTTGTTGGGTTTAAGTGTCTTAATGTATTGTGAGATTTCAGTGAAGGTAATGAAAGGTAAGGTATGAGGGTGGGGTTCCCTAAAGTATTGGGAAAGAGAGAGGCCCACCTCCCGGATGAAGTCCTCATCAGTGTGCTCATCATTCGGAGTAAATTGCGAATCAAGGGAGTCGGCAAATGCCTCAGCTTTGTCGGAATCTGAGTACACCAATCCGGTCAATCCGTGAAGTGCGCCAATTCTTTTGATGGAGCCTTTAAGTGCACGGATCATGTGCCAAATGGAATTGTCCTGAGGGTTTAGGGAGGAAACTTTATTGTGCCATTGCTCAAAACGAAAGTCGTTTAAATGAGCCCTGAGTCGTGTGAGTAAGGTGTTGTAGAGTGTTTTGTCATGTTTATTGCGTGAGTGTTGCCATTGTTTTCGTGCCTGATTTTTGAGTCTAATTTCATCAATGAGGTAAGTAGGGAGTTTGTTGTAATTAGAGAGAGTAGGAATGGTTTTGGATGCTGTGTGTAAGGAAGTGAGAATGTTGGTTTGGAAAGAATTTATAAGTGCATCAATGTCAGATGTAGAGGATGGGGATGTGTGGCAATTTAAATTTTGGAGTAGATAAGTTCTGAATTTGTTCCAGTGAGTGTGGATGCGGGAGTGGGTGGATTTAGGAATAGTGAGATTTAAGGAGATGATAACAGGGCAGTGATCAGATGAGAGTGAGTGAACTGTGTTGAGGTCATAAGATACGAAGATATTATGAAAAAGAGCAAGGTCAAGGAAATCAGGTTTAACAAGGGTGTTATGCGAAAGGTACGTGGGGGAGGGGGGAGTGTCGATTGCAATACCTTTACGTGTAGTGTATTGTAAAAGTCTTCTGCCTGAAGTGTTGGTGTAGCGGCTTTTCCAGACAGGGTGTTTAGCATTGAAATCTCCAGCTGCAATGCAGGGGAGAGAATTGAATATAGCGTTCAGGTCGGAGTCAAGTAGAATAGCGCGTGGTGGTTTATAGATACTCGCAAGTTGCACGTGGCCTATGGGAGTATTGGTGAGAATAATTCCCGTAGCCTCCAGAGAGGTAAGGCCAGAGAAGGAAATATGTGCGTGTGAGATAGAGTTTTTGACGAATATGGCAGTACCCCCACCTTTGTTGTGGAGTCGATCGGATCTATAGCAGCTGAAATTAGGTACCTTGGAAGTTTCCCCTGCTCTGAGGTGCATCTCTTGGATAGGGCAATATCAATATGGTGTTCTGAGAGGAAATGCTGGAACTCCAGGAAGTCGGATTTGATGCCATTGGCATTCCAGTAGAGAATCTGAAGTGGGGGGAAAGGGTGATTAGTGGCCATCGAAGAAAGTGGTCATGATGAACTGTGCAGCTTCCAATAGGATGTTAAATTTTTCAGTGGAGGTAGAGGCACTGGAAAATATTAGGAAAAGGTTGGAGGCAAATGAGAAAACTTCAGAGATGTTGATGTTTTGAAAAAACGACATGATAGTGGGAAGGTGAGATAAAAGGGGAGGCGCGGTGGGATGGGCGGGGGAAGGGTCGGTAGAGGTGCGAGGGGGACGGGCGAGTCCACGTGTGACGGCATAGGTGGGAAAAGCAGGAGCAGGGGTATAGGGATGAAGAGTAGGGGGGGAGAAAGGTTGGTACGTGAGGTGCTAGTATGGGTACGTGAGGTGCTGGGATGGGTTGTGAGAGGGAGGGAGGGGGGGCGGGGTTGAGGGAATTTAGGACAGCCACGAAAGTTGGCTGTGTGGTCACCGTCTCAGTTTGCACATTTAGGTGGAGTGTCCCTATTAACTCGAGTACAATCAGAAGTGAGGTGGTTACCAGCGCATTTGACGCAAAGGGCAGGGTGGTGGCAATTTAGTTGAGAGTGTCCAAAGGATTGGCATCTGTGACATTGATTTGGAAAATTACGTCTTTTATAGGGTTCTACCTTAATCATGAGATGAAATAGAATTTTGAGGTTAAAAATATTTTTACCGATGGTAAAATTTTCAGTTTCGACAAAGAAAAGGGGGAGGGGGGATTTGTCGGGGCCACGAGAAAACTGGACAATCTTAATAACAGGGATGTGTGATAGCAGTAATTCCTGTTTAAGGTCCTCAATGTTGGTATTAATGGGAAGGTGTTTAATAACAGCTTTAACATTTTTATCCGTGGGGAGAGAATAAGAATGGAAGCCAATTTCCTGATCTTGTAGGTGTTTACTAAAGGTCCTATAATCTTCAACACATGTTGTTTTGATTATGACAGTATTTCCAGAGACTTTGGCAGAGAATTCGGATTTGGATTGAATTTTAAGATATTTATGTATGTGGGACCAATTTGAGGTGTTTTGGAGAATTAAGGGGGGGATTTGAATGGGTGTGGTAGCAGAATTGGAAGGGGGAGAAGAAACTGTGTCGGAGTCAAGTTGCACTTCCGGTAGGGGAGAGAAGCGGTTAGAAGTTAGGATAGGGGGAGGGGAGGGTGGGGGAGGGAAGCCAGGAAAAGAGCGTTTGGAGGAGTTTCTGCGGGGTTTAGGAGAGTTGAAGACATCCGGATTGAAGGGTATAGGTTGGTCAGTGACCTCAGGTGGTGTATCAGTGACAACATGTAGTGATGGGGAGGAGTCCAGCGAAGAGGTTGAAGAAGTGTAGCGTACTGGGGTAGAGCCATCTATCTTGAAAGCGATTTGGTCGAGTATGGCACGTTGATCAGAGGGGGGAAGCGAGTCAAAGTTAGAAGGTAATACAGTTCGCCCCACAGAGGGAGTTGCAGATGTAGAGGCAGCCATACAAGGCTATGAGGAAATCAAAGGGAACTAACAGATACTCAGATTTAAGAGAATGTAAGGAGGGAGAAGAGGAAAGGTAAACAATAATAGCGGGTAGATGGGAAGACAATGAGTGTGGGGAGGGGAGGCAGATAAATTAGGGAAGGATAATATACTGATCAATAACAAAATTACACATATATACACAAATACACTAGTATAGTGGCAGTTGAGTGCTTCGCAAGTAGCTTAAGAAAGGCAATAAAAAAGAGTTGTGGGCCACTAAACCCTTAGCTAAAGAGAAAAAGAGGCAGCTAAAGTGCAATGCTGCTCGTACGCATGCTACACTAAACAACTCTTGGTTGCCTGATAAAGATTAGTTTAATGCGAGTAGCGGAAGCCAGAGAACACAGTGCAATGTTCAATGCTGACTTAAACTAAGAGAGACCTGAGTGCCTGACTAAAATTAAGAGCAGGGGGAAAGGTCCTGCTACAATAATTAATACTATCTAGACACTGACTAAGTTACGAGCAGGGGGAGTCTCCTGCAGCAATTATTAATTTCCCTGACTAAGAATCGCCAAAGAGCTTACAAGGAATGCGTTCCTTGCAGCAGCGATTTCGCGGGTGAAAAGTAAATGTCACCTACCTTTGAAGACACACTATAAGGAAGCTGTAACAAAAAGCAGGTAGAAGGCAATTTAAAAAGCCGTTAATGCACAAACACCGAAAATGTGAGCGGTGCAGAGAAAGAGCACAGAACGTCGACACAAAGCGCACAGAGACTGAACTCACCAGCAAGGCCACAGATCGTTCAGAAAAGCCCGGCGAGCGAAACAATGAAAGATTGCTGAAGAATCATCTAATATCCACAGGTGCTAAGCAGAGAAGAGTATTGCCTAAACAGGCAATAGCAGTGAGGTATATATGCAATATACCCGCTGCAACACTGATTTTAGAAGTTGAAGGAATTGCTTGACCAAGCAATTGCAGGAAGTTGTACATTCAGTACAACCCTTATAGTGTGTCTCTCACTATCTTGAATAGCACTGGCACAAACACAAGCACAAAGGAATATATAGATGATCGATTTTCCAAAGATGAATTTCACTGAACAGGAGATTATTAAAAGCAGGCGATGACGAAAACAATATCACACTACACAGATTGAAGAAAATTCACAGTAGATCGCAGTTGTGAAGAGCTGGAGTCTTGAAAAAGACTATTGGAATGCAGCAAACAAAGGAATCTAGAAAGCACAAAACGTGTTCGCACATTGACGCGAGTTGCGATAATCGGTTGTTTGGAAATAAATATCTGAAAACCCACTATTTATTACTTAAAATAGCGAGAATTCTCAGTAGTTCCATGAAAAGTACGACCTGCTTCGTGATTTTTAGAGTTTGGCTCCTTAAATCACTCAGCTTGACTTAACTGTGCATTCTCGTAAACTTCAAACGCCGAGAAAACGTAACGTAAGAAAACGCAAGTTCCTCGGCGCTTATTTCACACACCAGACATCTCCTTAAAGAAAAAAGAGAGCTGGAAACGAAAAGAGAAGTAGCAGGAAAGAGATAGAAAAGCTTTCCTAAAACACATTCTCACATTACAAGAGACAAGAGTATAAAAATTACGATACTCAATTTCACACGCAAACGTAAAGGCAAACAAGTGCTTGAAAACGGCCACGATGCGCCACACGGGTCAGCCCGACAGAGGGCGCCCTGCGCATCGCCTCCGTGCCATGCGAAGGGCAGCAGAGAGCACGCGTCACTCACACAGGAGGGGCAGTCGCTCGGCACAGATCCAAGCCCGATCATTGGCTTAGCGCGCCGGGCGTCAGCTCCTCCCCTCAGTCGGTCGGAGACGAGCGGCGCCGGTGACGTCAGGCCTCTCCGCCGACTGAGAACCGAATGTTATGGTTTTGGACTTAGAAAAAACAGCGCTCGCTCGCTCGCGTAAGCGGACGGACACTGCTCAACCAAGCCTTTTTGGAGCATAAAAAAAAATTTTTGGCCGGAGCCAAGCAAAAAAACAGACAAGAAACTAAAACTCTACCGTCCAATAAAGGACACTAAAGTAAAATTGGGCACGCAGGCCCCTTGGAACTTATTAAAAAACACTACAAGAAAAGAAAATCTTTCCAATTTTTCCAGAAGAGGGGGTTTTTTTTGAAACCTCTATCGAGGCTTCGCCTCTTCTGGACACATTTACAGATTACATGAAAGGTAGTACTGGGCGACCAATAATTATTGTTGAAACCACGATAGCATCGGCACTTCCAAAGCAGTGCTTTCGTTGTGCCGAGAACTATGTTCATAACATAATTATTTCTCCTGGTCCCACTAGTGTGAAAAAGGACCTCTTCCAACGAGAGGCTCTGGATTTTCATCCACTTACATATGTCCTTCCAAACCGCTGTCGCAAAGGGACAGTGATAAAGAATATGACCTATATCTTCGATATTTCCACAAATTTGGCATTTATCGGAGATAAAGGTCATTCTACTGTGTAGAATAAACCGGGTCGGAAGGGCATTGTGAGCCGCTAGCCAGTTGATGTCCCTAAACTCAGTAGTTGTACCAGGATTATATATATTGTCCCAGGCTTTTTCCCAGTCGATATTAAAGTATCGATAGGTAATGGGAGCCACCCAGGGCGGCAGAAAAGACAGATACAGGTTCCTTAGAGGCATTTCGCCGACCGAAGCACCGCTACTCAACCTCGCGCAGAATCTGTATACGTCCGCCAGCTCTCTATAACGTTGGGACATTTTTACAGCCTTTGGGCCTCGATATTCTGCTACCTGGCTTCCCAGTTCGCAGAATTTCCAGCCAAGATAATTACTGAAAGCAGCTCCTGGATGATCAACGTCATTAATATTAGCAAGTGCCTCTCGCAGTGAAACTGCTTTTTGCCAAGAACCGGGATGTTTAATATTCAGACCTCCCTCTGAACAGGGGCGATAAAGCATAAATCGTGAGACCTTTGCCCTCGTGCCCTGCCAAATAAGGTCAAAAACAATTTTTGTAAAGTCCGAAAGGAACTGAGTAGGAGGTCTGAAAACGCTTCCTATCAATGTAAATTTCGATATCAAAATAGAGTTGGCCAATTTGGCTCTGTTGGCGAGTGATAAGTCAATTCCAAGCCAGATTTGTTGACTTTCCTTTGCTTTTTTTAGCACTTCGGTCCACGTCTTATAATGGCATCCTGTTCTATCAAAATACACGCCTAATATTTTGATAGATTCGTTAAACGGCACTATAATATTATTCGTGTTTCTCGCCCATTTACCCCATGTCAGAGCTCTTGTCTTATCCAGATTAAGCTCCGCCCCTGTGGCCTTTGAATAAATTTTGAAAACATTAAAAAATCTATCTAGAGAAAATTCATTCTCAAAAAAGAAATTGATGTCGTCTGCATAGGCGACATATTTTAGCTGGACACTGGTCCTTCCAGGGAGAGAAATACCCTGGAAGAGCCGGTCAGCTTGAATTTTCCTAGCTAAAGTTTCAATCGTCAAAACAAAAACCAGAGGTGACAGAGGGCATCCCTGTCTCACTCCTTTGGAGACTCGGAAAAAGTCAGAAATGCTCCCATTCACACTGACACCACTTTCAATATTTTTATATAAACATTTAAGAGTGTTTATGAAATTATTACCGAAGTTATGAGCTTTAAATAGGCGCCACAAAAAGGTATGAGACACTCTATCAAAAGCCTTATTTTGATCAACAGAGAGTAAGCAGCATTTACTACGTTTTAAAATTATGTAGTCTACTGCGTCCGCTAAAATGCTCAAATTTCGATTAATTTTTCTTCCCCCCACCGAGCAAGTTTGCAAAGGCCCAATAAGAGTCGAAAGAATTTTACTCAATCTGATCATAATAACTTTTGCAAAAATCTTATAATCACTGTTCAACACAGAAATAGGTCTCCAATCATTAACTGAAAAATTTTTTCCATCAGGTCGTTTACCTAAAAGTGCAATTTTTGCTCTTTTCATATTTGTTGACATTTCCCCTGCTTCAATCAAGCTGTTAAATAGATTGGCCAGCGGGATCCGAAGTGGCTTACAGAAGGCTTTATAAAATTCTATCGGGAAGCCTTCAGTGCCGGCGGCGCTTCCCGATTTCATTTTTTTTATAGCTTTTTCCACCTCATGACCAGTGATTGGTTCATCGAGCATCGATTTTTGATCTTCAGCTATTTTTGGACAATTCATTAGCCAGCTTTCCATGTCGTCTTCGTGGAGCTGGTCCTCACAAAACAGTTTTTCGAAAAATTTAACAAATTCTTTTTTGATATTTTCAGTGCCTAAAATTTCCCCCCCCCCCTTTTCCTCATCGCGAATAGAAGTAATGGAGGAGACTTCTAGTTTTTTTGGGGCCGCATGTTCGAAGACAGAGGTAAAATTTTCCTCCATTTCAATTTTTTTTCTTGCCGAAAACTGTTCTGCTTTGAGGCCAGTTGACAAATAAATTTCGCTTATTTCATTTTTTATCGATTGCACTAATAAGTGATTAGCCTCACTTTGACATCCTCCTCTGTAAAGATTCAAAGCAATACTCCTCAGGAAACGTAATCTATCCCTTTTCTTATTGGCGAGTTGCCTTCCCTCATTTTGTAAACCCCTCGATGCGAGAGCCTGTCCGTGGTGAGGGGACCACCCTGTGAAGGTTCCGCAGGCTCGGTTACCTTCACAGGGTCCTAAACGCTCGCCCGCGTGTTTGCCGTGCGCGGAGACCCGTGTCCCTGGAAAAGAGGATCCTGGCAGTTGCTCAGGGGTCCCCGTCTTCTCTCCCCAGCTCATGACTGGTGGGGTCCCCTTTGGCCGTTTTGCCATTGGGGAGCCTGTCTGTCGCGGGGCTGGGCAGCGACTTCCGGGGCCGCTGCTATACACTGCTTTGGCCTCTGCTTCAGGTAAACGGGAGGTCCTGGGGTGGCCCCCTCAGGATCAATCGGCTGGTGGGCTGGTCCTGCTAGGGTCAACTATGCTGTTCAGTGAGTAACCTTGTCCACCGTCCGGACAACGGTTTGCGAGTTTCCCCACACATTTACTAATTTTGTAGTTTTCTTTCTTTTGTGAGGCCAGCTCTTGCCTCACACTTTATTGCTTTGTTGCTTCTTTTCTTTTGTGGGAACTCCAACGAGTTTCCCAACATTTCTCTTTTACTTTTCCTTTCTGTTTTGTAGTGAGGGCTTGGCTCACTGGCTGTGTGGGTATGGTGCCCGGGCAGCCCTGGCGCCCAACTGGGCGTCCCCTTGTTGGACTCCATGGTGGGTGGGGACAACGGGCACTGAATTTTATAAAAACAACCATGAGTTCTCCAACTCATATAAATCCGATCAATGCCGCGAAGAGGGCGCGCCATGAACCCCCAACTTCTCTGTCTTTGCCTTCGTCTTCGTGTGTGTCTCCGTCTCCGAAGTTCCTGATCATCCACTCTACGGGTGATCAGGTTCTTGGGGACATGTCCCCGTTTTTTATACACAAGGGTATTCAAGGTCTTGCGGGAGAACCGAAATCTGTCAAGCGCCTAAGATCCGGTGACTTGCAGGTGGAGACTGCATGCTCCAAACATTCGGAGCTTCTGTTAAAGGTTACAGCGATTGGTGGAGTGGCGGTCGAAGTCACTCCACACAAGACGCTCAATTCCTCCCGGGGCGTGATCTCCGAGTGGGGCCTCCTCAAGGTTTCTGAGGAGGAAATCCTCTCGGAGCTTTCGGCCCAGGGAGTGATAGCAGTCCACCGGGTTTCTTCACGCCGTAATGGAAAGTTAGAGCCCACCAGGGTACTTATTCTAACTTTCAATACACCACACCTGCCTACTTCCATCAAGGCAGGCTACTTACACTGTGAGGTGCGGCCATTTATCCCCAACCCTCTGCGTTGCTTTCAATGCCAGAGGTTTGGTCATGCCCGCACCGCATGCCGGGGCAAGCCCACCTGTGCTCGTTGTGGCAGTCAGGATCATCTCGAACCTGACTGCACAGCAGAAAAGGCATGCTGTGTAAACTGCCGTGGTGAACATCCGGCGTACTCCCGCGACTGTCCGAAGTGGCTGGAGGAGAAAGAGGTACAGCGCCTCAAGACCCTTCATAACATCAGTTATCCAGAGGCGAGAAAGCTCGCTGCACCGCCTGCCCCACCTGGCAAGGTCTCCTATGCCGGTGCGGTTGCCGGAAAGCCCATCGTTAAGATGGCTTCCGTGGCGGTGCAGACCGACATCAGCGTTCCACCTGCTGAATCTTTCTCGCCTGCTGCCAAGTACCTCTTGACGCAGGCGAAGCCGACGTCGGTGTCCATCTCGACATCGACACCGGTTTCTATTCCTGTGTCTGTGCCTTCCACGTCCACCTCTGGAAGGCCCCCTCCACCCCGCCCACAGACAGCAAGACCTACGAAACCCAAGGGGCCCCCGCCGGGGCCCAAAAAGAAAATTTTACCTCCACGTTCGGCGGTCTCTGATCCGTGTTGCTCGGACGACTCCGAGGACATGGACACCGACCGCCCCAATTTTCCAAAACCGTCGCTGGCGACGGTGAAAATAAATCGTAAGTCGTCCGCCACTTCTAAGACCTGAGATGGCCACACTCCTTCAATGGAACTGTCGTGGATTCCAGAGGAATATTGACGACATCAAGGTCCTCCTGATGGCACACCAACCCCTTTGCGTGTGCCTTCAGGAGACATTCTTGCAGACAGCCAACAATCCCACTATCCGGCACATTTCTCTCATTCGCCGGGACCGGGATGGAGATGGTCCAGCTCACGGGGGTGTTGCCATCCTCGTGAGCAACCATTCTCCATTCCAGGTCATTCCCATCACCACAAATTTAGAGGCGGTTGCCATCCGCCTCTTTGTGGGATTTTCGTTGACTGTCTGTTCTGTCTATCTCCCACCCGGAAGCATCGTTTTCCGGGATGACCTTGATGACCTCGTCTCGCAGCTGCCGTCCCCCTTCCTCATCATGGGGGACTTCAACGGCCACAGTCCGCTCTGGGGCAGTGCTGACACCAACGGGAGGGGCCGGGTCTTGGAGCAGTGTCTCCTGGATCCATCGCTCTCCCTGTTGAACACCGGTGTCAGTACCTACTTTCACACCCCAACTCGCACATTCACTGCCATTGACCTCACCATCTGCTCCTCCTCGATCCTTCCACTCTTTACATGGGAGGTCGAGGACAATCCCTACGGAAGCGATCACCTCCCCGTGGTGTGTACCATCTCTCGTGGGGGGCCTTGTAGCCCTTCGCGTGTCTCCCGGTGGAGGCTTGATCGGGCTGATTGGAGTGGCTTCGAGCTCTTGTCTGAGCTCGATGAGCACTCTGTCAGCCAGGAGCCCATCAATGTCGCAGTGGCGGAGTTGACGGACTGTATCGTCCATGCAGCTGCCTCTACTATTCCTCAGACCTCGTCTCGGTTTCCACGGTTCCCAAAACCGTGGTGGAATCCCGACTGCACCGCAGCTCGTAAGGCTCAGAACAAGGCTTGGGGGGTGTTTCGGAGATATCCGACGTCCCCCAACCTCGAAGCATTCAAACGCGCCAGGGCGAAAGCCCGTTTCGTCCGGCGCCAGAGCCAGAAGGAATCTTGGATGAAATATACTTCTTCTATCACCCGCACGACCAGTTCTAAGGTCGTGTGGGATAAGGTCCGGAAGATGGGTGGGAAATACACGTCCCACTCATTATCGATCCTGGAGCAGAATGGACAGGCAATTGCTGAGACTCGAGCAATTGCCGACGTTCTGGGGGAGTCATTCTCCACCATCTCTTCTCTGTCCTCCTACTCCCCCGAGTTTCTGGCCCAGAAGAGCAGGGCCGAACGCTCTCCGCTGTCCTTCCATTCGAATGGCCTGGAGTCTTACAACAGGCCATTCACAGCGGAGGAGCTTCGCCGTGCTCTGCACACTTCTCGTGCATCTGCTGTGGGGCCAGACAATGTCCATTATGCCATGCTCCAACATCTCTCACCATCGAGTAAGGATCGACTGCTCCGACTCTTCAACCGTATTTTCATCGAGGAGCAGTTTCCGGACTCCTGGCGGGAGGCCATCGTCTTGGCCTTCCCTAAGCCAGGAAAAGACCCCAAGATTCCTTCGAATTATCGTCCAATTGCGTTGACGAGCTGCGTCTGCAAGGTGTTGGAAAGGATGGTAAATACCAGGCTGGCCTGGTATTTGGAACATCACGGCCTTCTTTCCAACACCCAGTGTGGCTTTCGCAGGCACCGGTCTACTTTAGACCACCTGATCCGCCTCGAATCGGCGATCAGGAATTCTTTTTTACGACGAGAGCACCTGGTGTCAGTTTTCTTCGACATCGAAAAAGCGTACGACACGGCATGGAGATTCGGCATTCTTCGTGACCTTCACAGCTTCGGCTTGCGAGGTCACATGCCGATCTTCATTGCGAACTTTTTATCTTCTCGTATTTTTCGAGTTCGTGTCGGCAACACTCTGTCGCGGCCTTTCCCCCAAGAACAGGGGGTGCCTCAAGGCTGCGTCCTGAGTGTTACGCTTTTCGCTGTCAAGATCAATTCCATTACACGGCAACTTCCTCCGACTGTAGGCAATGCCCTCTATGTTGATGACTTTAGCATCTTTTGCTCATCGTCCAGCATGAGGGTCATTGAACGACAACTGCAAACTGCCCTGAACAATCTCTCGGTTTGGGCGACGGCGAATGGGTTCCGGTTCTCCCCACAGAAGACCGCTTGCGTGCACTTTTGCCGCAAGCGTAATCTTCACCTGGACCCCGAGCTGCGGCTCGGGGGTAACATCATTCCAGTTGTGGCGGAGACCAAGTTTCTCGGTCTCATCTTCGACCGGAAATTGACCTTTTTACCACATATTCGACATCTCAGGTCCAAGTGCACGCGGGCATTGAACATCATCAAGGTCCTCTCCTCCCTCTCTTGGGGGGCGGACCGATGTTCTTTGCTCCGCCTTTACCGTGCACTTGTCCGGTCGAAACTGGACTACGGATCCCAGGTGTACGACTCCGCCCGGGATTCCGTGGTGAAGGTGCTGGACCCATTCCATCATCAGGCCCTCCGTGTGTGCACGGGGGCCTTCCGCACTTCACCGGTCCAGAGTCTCTACGTTGAGACCGATGAACCATCTTTATCTATTCGCCGTCAGCAGTTGTCCCTGCAGTATGCATCAAAATTGCGATCCCTGCCAGGCCATCCCACTTGGGACTGCGTTTTCAGTCCCAGGTGGGAAATGTTATACCAGAATCGGCCGACTGCCATTCGTCCTTTCGGTTTGCGTGTCCGAGGTTACCTGCGAGACATCAACACCAGTCTCGATAGCATCGCACAGTCGACAGCTGAGCCACTTCCACCTTGGCTCGCTGTTTCCCCTTCCTGCGATTTTTCCCTGTGCAGGACGGGGAAGGCCTTTACACCCGACTGTGTGTACCGGCAACTCTTTGCCAGCCATCGTGCTGCGCACCCGGACTTCTTGCCTGTCTTCACAGATGGCTCGAAGTCCGGCACTTCAGTGGGATCAGCCATGGTCTGCTGTGATGTAATCATTGCAGACCAAATCCCACAGCAGTGTTCCATCTTCACTGCTGAGTTGCATGCTATCAGCATTGCCTTGGACCATATAGCAGCTAAGCATCATCGTCGGTGTGTGCTTTACACCGACTCGCTTAGCTCGCTACAGGCTTTGATCTCCGTGAGGCATCGGCCTCACCCAGTTCTCTCCAAGATCCGCCAGCAGCTCCATCGTCTGGCAGCCACCACCACGATTCTCTTCTGTTGGGTGCCCGGTCATGTCGGAATCAGGGGCAATGATTTGGCAGATTCTGCTGCCAGGTCAGCCACGCCCCTGTCCGACTCTCCGTTGCCGGTTCCATATGTGGATTTCCGGCAGCGTTTCACCATCGAGCTCCGGGCACAGTGGCAGAGATCTTGGTCGGAACAGCTTACCAACAAGCTCTTTGAGATCAAACCTATCGTCAAACCGTGGCAGTCTTGTTACCGCAGGAATCGTAAGGAGGAAGTTGTCCTTGCTCGGCTCCGCTTAGGTCACTCGTTTTTAACCCACTCTTTTCTACTTAAGGCGGACGCAGTACCTAAGTGCGAGTTTTGTGACACCATTTTAACTGTTAAACATATTTTAATTCAGTGTCCAGCTTTTAACCTTGAACGCAAAATGTATTTTAGCTTCCACAATTTTATGGCTGAGCCTCTTACACTCAGCCATCTTTTATCTGATGAATCGTTTTTAACTCCTGTTTTCGACTTTTTACGTTTTACTGGTTATTTTACACGCATTTGATTTTTACCCTGTTTCCTGGTTTTTACTCTTGTTTGTGGTTTTAAACAGGTCCTATACATCCATTTTTATTGTTAACTTCTACACTTGTTACTTTTTAGTCTTTTTACTTGTCGTTTTGTGCCGTTTTGTTTGTGTTCATTTTAATTTTGGTTGTGGGTTTACGTGACTTTTATCCCTTTTTATCGTTTGTTTGGCGCAATATAGCCTTAGTTGCTGTTGCGCCAATAAACCCCAAACAACCAACCAATCATTTTGTAAATAATCACGTAACCTTCCCTTTAGCCCCTCCCACCAGGAGCCAGTAAAAGATTCGGCTAACGCGATGTCTGATTCAATAATATCAGTCAAGGACTGTTTCAAATTTGCATTTTCCAAATGGGAAATGTTCATTCTCCACAGGCCCTTGCCCCTCCTTTCCGCCCTGGGAATAATTATGTCACCTGAGGCGATCCGATGGTCGCTGACGTGAAAACTCTGGCTGTTCACATCAGCGATATT
This sequence comes from Ryuthela nishihirai, assembly GCA_038380435.1. Lineage (NCBI taxonomy): Eukaryota > Metazoa > Arthropoda > Arachnida > Araneae > Heptathelidae > Ryuthela > Ryuthela nishihirai. Next base: position 91,762,893 of record JAWZYU010000011.1, read on the forward strand.
AAAATTAACACATTGTGGGAGGTATTGGCTTGAGACGTAAATTCGATCAATTCTTCGCCGTATCTGGCCGTCCGAAGTCTGCCAGGTGGCGTCGAATTGATCATCGTTTTTGCATCTCCAAACATCCTCCAGATGGTATCCATTCACCAGTCTTGACAGCCTAATTCGGGTGCTATCGCTCCGGTCAATGGATCCTCCATAGGCGTCCAGATTTGCATCAACGACTGAATTAAAGTCTCCTGCCAATACCAGACAATCATATGAATCAGATAAAAAATATGCTAAAGTATTATAAAACTCAATTCTCTCTTTCGATCTGTTGGGGCAGTAGACGTTCACCAAACAAATGCGAAATTCTTCAAAACTAACCACCAGCTTGAGTATTCGACCCTCTACGTCGCTCTCAAACTTGCAAATTTTTACATTATTATTTTTCTTTTCACGACCTTGTATAATTGCGACTCCACGGGCGTGATTAGACCCAAAAGAAAAATATGAGCGATGTTTATCGTGTTTCAATAAGTCCTTCGCCCAACAGGCAGAGTCAAGGTGAGTCTCTTGCACGAACAGAAAATCAATATCATGAGAGTCCATGTATCCTCGTAACCAACTCTGTTTTCGAGGTGCTCTTGCACCTTGCACGTTGAGAGTGGCAAGTCGAATAGTGGGCCCCATCGAAAAGAGAGAAAAGCACAAAAAACAAACAAACAGAAAAACTACAGGCAAAAGCCCAGTACTACCGAAAACTAACACTAATAGCTCTCTCCAAGGTCCGGAGAATCTCCGTCCGAATCCGAATGGAGTGCCGGATCAATGGAATTTTTTAAGATTCCTTCAAGTAGCTCTGAAGCTGTATTGGCCTCAAAGTCCATCACCAATGGTTCTGGGCTGGTCGGCGACTGTTCCTGGGGGGGATCCTTTAAGAAATCAGTCCTTGTGGAGGACGACGAAAGTTCCACAGTTTTATTCACTGTTTTCGTTTTTTTTGCGGGTGCGGGCGTTGTCTTCCCACTTGCGTTCACTCGCTTATTGGCAGTAGACGCGGCTTTTTTTTCCACTTGCGGGGGCACAAAAGGTGCCGATTTTTGTGTTTCCACATTTTTGACTGCTTTGGTGGAGTTAGTGGCTCCATTGGGAATAACATTTGCAGGTTTAGGAGATGATTTTTTTCCTACTATGCTCGCCGGAACCGCTGTTGTAGTTTCGGCCGCAGGTTCGGCCGAGTCGGTTTGCGGCTGTTTATCCGTTTCGCTCGTCTTTGGAGGCGACTTTTTATTTACTACAGCATCGGCAAAAGTGCGTACGGAACATGAACTCAAAGTGTGGCCCATGGTATTGCACTTCTTGCATGCCAGAACGCAATCCTTTTCCAGATGCGTGCTGGCGCGACAATTCTTGCATATTATAGCGGTGCATTGCGCCGCAAAGTGTCCTTGAAGGGAGCACTTTTTACAGGTGATGATGACACCGTTATATACTAATATGGCGTTACAGCGAGCAATGGACATGGTATTTGGCACAGTACGTGCCATGTCCATTACTACGATTCGAGAACCCGTGAAAGTGCCCTTGAAACGGCCGTCTTTCTTCGTCTCGTATTCGATCGATAATACTTTTCCGTACGGCGATAGGGCCGCTGAGATTACCTCATTTGCGACTTCGAAATACACTCTGTGAACCGTAATGGTCACTATATTCGAGCCGGCTCTCTCAATATTAACTTTCTTGCCGTCGACTTCAAGTTCGCCCATGGCAAGCATTTTCATCATCAAATCCATCGACTGCATAGTGATGAATAGATTGTGGCCATTCCAGGCCTGAATCGCCTTCATACATTTCTCGCCAAATAAATCGGCGATCACGCCCAGTGTACTGAGCTGAGATACGCCTGTGGTCGAGCATCGCAGAGTCAGCGGATAGTTGTTTATTGACGACATTTAGGTAGACGAAAGTGGCGAAAACCAACGATACAAGGAGCGATTGACAGTTCCTAGTTGCAACTGACAGGTACAACCTTAACTTAAAATCACACTTTCTAAGCACTCACCCAGCTCGAAGCTTATTAATATCAGATTGACAATATTAAATTAGGCTTTTCCTGACGGTTGAGGCGGCATTTTCTGAAAACTAACAGCTGAAAACTTAAAACAATTTCCTGAAAACTAACAGTTCAGAACTTTTTTGTTTGGAAATAACGTCACAAATATTGGGAGCCGTCGCGGGAAGCGGTGGGTGCCGCGACACGATGAGCGAAGTATCGTCGACGGAGCCGAGAAATAGCGTCTACTCGGACCGGCGTCTCCAAGCTGAATCCAGCTCCCTTTTTAAATTCAGTTCAATTAACGTCACTGTTAAATGGGAGGTCTTCTCTCAAGCTTTCCCAAATTTGATTTAGTGAAAAAAGCTTCTAACTTTTTTGGAAATCTTTTCCAAAAAATTTTTTATTTTATGTGGCAGAAATATATACTTTTTTTTTTAAAACAAACATTTTTTCTTTTTCTTTTTTTTTTAATTTTTTTATTTATTATTTATTATTATTTTTTTTTATTTTTTTTTAGTTCATTTTCATTTTTTCATTTTTTTTTTCATTTTTTTTTTCTTTTTTAATATTTATTTATTTTTTTTTTTTCCTTTTTTATATTTTTTGCCATATATTAGTCTCAAGGAGGAAGTCTAGCAGGAAATTAAAAATTTTAATTTGTGTAGATAATATTGGAAAATTTAAGATTGTATTTATATTGTAATCTTTTAATCCTATACTTTCAAGATTACTAAAAACTTTATTTCTTTGAAGTTGATTTTTATCACAGTTTAATAGTATGTGGTTAGAGTTGGGTTGGGTTGTTTTACCTCTGAGCGGCACTTTTTTGCACACCATGGGCTAAATGGCCAGGTCACATGGACCCCGAAGGCTCAGAGAAGGTTGGGGGAGGGGACCCACTGGAACAGCTGTTGGGAGACAGATGGTAGCCTCCCGTCAAGGCCATCCAGCGTGTTCTTTAACGTGCACAGGGTATGGCTCTCCCGCACACGGGGCCACGGCTTAACGTCCCATCCGACGGACGGCGACCTTTCCAAGCCCATCGGTGTCCCCTACTGACCGTGGGCAGGGCGGGGAATTTTGCGGAGAAAAATCTCAACGCTGACCCAGCTGGGACTCGAACCTGGAAACTACAGATTACGAGCCTGGCACGCTACCGACTGAGCCACCCCCGCCCCTATGTGGTTAGAATTTTCTATTAAGTTACAGGTGGAACAATTTGGAGAATCACTGAGTTTCAAATAATATTTTGATTTGTTTAACATAATTGTATCTGTTCTGAGTCTTAAAATAAATTTTAATTCTTGTCTTTTAAAAGGAATATTTAAAAGGTAATTAATTTTATTTGAGAGATTGAATCTATAGTTAGATTTAACCAGAGAGTTAATTTGAAAATAAATTTCAGTCATAACAAATTCAAGATTTTTTAATTCTTTTTTAGATCTACTATAAAACTTATGTATACTAGTTATATTTTCAAGTTCATGTGAAGATTTTGCTATTCTATCAGCTTCTTCATTTTCCTTTATTCCAGTATGACCTGGAACCCAGCTTATATAAATTTTATTACCATTTTGTTCAAAATTTTCAGTATTTAATTTTAAAATAGAGTTTGTATAAAATGGATATGTTGAATATGTGTTGTCTTGCATTAAAGTTAAAATTGCCCCTTTGGAGTCTATAAAAATGACAATGTTTTGATTTTTAATATTTTTGAGTGTCCATCTGAGTGTGGCCAGAATTGCAAAAATTTCCGCATGTAAAATAGGAGTATATTTAGGTAATTTAAATTGTAATGATATGTTTTTGGATGGAATGAATACTGCTGCAGAAGCAGAACCTGTATCTTGTATATAAGATCCATCTGTATAAATTTCAAAAAAGTTGTAAAAGTTTTCATTTTTATAATTGTAGAATAGTTGTAAGATATTTTCATTTGAAAGTTCAGCTTTAGAGTTTAAAGAAGGAATTTCAGTATAAAAGGAAGGTGATTTAAAACACCAGGTTGCCATGAGATCAGTAATGTCTCCTCTCAAATCCTCTTTTTTGAGTTTGTTTATATATTCCAATAAGATTGGGTATTTTTTAATTATTTTGTAAAATGGTAATCTTTTAAATTTTTTGTAAATAGGATGGTCTGGTAATTTTAAATGTAATCTTACAAAATATTTTAGTATTAAAATTGAGTGTCTAATTTCAAAATTAGGTATGGCTGTTTCAGCCATAAGAGCCAATGTAGGGCAGAATTTGGGTAGTCCAAGGGCTAATTTTAAACATTTATTTTGGATTGTATCTAGTTTTTTAAATCTAGATATATTTGGATAATCTATAAATTCAATGCCATATTCCATTTTGGATCTAATTAGATTTTTATATAATATAACCAAAGTTTTTGGATGTGTGCCTTCTTTTTTGAAGGCAAATAGTTTAAAAATATTCAATAATTTTGAACCTGAATTGATTGCATGGTCAAGATGTGAATGCCATTTTAATTTAGTGTCCAAATGAAATCCTAACAGTTTACATTGGCTAACTTGAGTTATAGGGGTAGAATTGATCTTTAATACAAAGTTAGGTTTTATAAATTTATCTTTAAAGAAAGGAATACAATATGTTTTATTTGTGTTTATATTTAAATTCCATTTCTGAGAATATTTTATAATTTTGTTTAATTGATCTTGAATTTTTTGTTGAAGGTTATATTCATTTGAATCATATGCCCAAAATGTTAGGTCATCTGCATAGCTAGTAAAGTTTATGTTTATATCAAAAATTCTTTTAATATCAAATAAATATAGATCAAATAAAATAGGGGATAGCGAAGAACCTTGAGCTAAGCCCTGAGTAATGTATGTGAGTTAGAGTATGTGGAGTTAATTTTAACTTTTAGTCTTCTATTTTTGAGAAATTTGGATAAAAATCAAATCAAATGATGTTCGATTTTGGCTTGAGATAATTTTAAAATAAGATGCTCAATAGAAACTGAGTCAAAAGCTTGTGTCAAGTCAATTGACACAGCGAATAAAATTTTTTTCTTTTTATATGAAGTATATATATCAGAAAGAAGTAAAGAGATGCATTCTTTAGCTGATCTATTTTTCCTAAATCCAAAAAAATTTTTTGGTAATATTTTGTTAGTCTCAATTTGCCAGTTTAATCTGTTAAATAGTATTTTTTCAAATAATTTTAAGACATTTGACATTAATGAAATAGGTCTATAAGAAACAAATTCTGATGGAATTTTATTAGGTTTGAGAATAAAGATAACTTGTATTTCTTCCCATGTTGTTGGGATTTCATGGGTTGACCAAATATAATTAAAAATATCTAATAGTTTTCTTTTCCAACTATGTGGAAGATTTTTAAGAAATTTGTTAGAAATTAAGTCTGCTCCTGGAGCAGACTTAAGATTTAATCTTTTAATAGATCTTTCAAGTTCAGAAAAAGTAAAAGGTGAATTAATTTCAGTTTTAATATTTTTTAATTTATTTAGTTAAATTTTTAAATATGATTTTTGCCTAGAATCAAGTATGGGTGCTGGTTGAACATTTTTTAAGTTTTCAGCAAAAAATTCAGCAGTTTGTTTTAATGTATAGTTGTGTTGTAAAGCAAATTGTGCAATAGGTAATGCTTGATTTTTATCTTTAAGAATGGCTTTAAAAATTTTCCAAATATTTGGACCTGAATTCTGAGTTGTAAGTTGAGAAGTGAATTCCTTCCAATCTTCTCTTGAAGCTGATTTTAGTTTCCTTCTCACTTCAGCTTTAATTTTTTAAAATTTATTAATGTCCTCAAAGGTTCTAGTTCTATTGGCTTTGTTCTCTGCCTTTTTTCTAATTGCTACCAGTCTATTCATGTACCAGAAGTTCTTTTTTAAATTTGGAATTTTGTTTATGATAGTTTTAAAGGCAGGTTTTGTATTCTCTTTAATATATTCAAAAAATTTTCATAATTAGTGTCTTCTAAAGGATCTTTATCATTAAGTATGTTATTGAAGGAAATCCAATCATTTAAGAATATATTTTGTTGGAATTTAATAAAAATTTGTGAATTTAAGATAATGGGATGATGGTCACTGCCCCTTGTATCAGGTAGCAGTGACCATTTAAATTTTTCTAGTAATTCTGGTGAAATTAATGTGAGGTCAATTATAGATCTATTATTTGAGAAATTTTCATGGGTAGTTTGTTTGCCATTTAATAAAATTAAATCAGAATTTGTTATGAAGTTACTAAGCTGGATTCCAGCTGGATTATTTGTATATGAGTGCCATAAGGCATGGTGTGAGTTAAAATCTCCAAGTATTATATAAGGTTTAGTTAGTTGTAGTAAAATATCCTGATAAAAATTCTCTTTAACAATAGTTCCATGATTATACACATTTAAAATAGTAAATGAATAATTGTTTATCAAAATCTTAACTGCTAGTAAGTCTAAAAGAGGTAAATTATAATTAATATTAATTATTTTATGTTGAATTTTTTTGTGGATAATAAATCCAACTCCATTGTTACTGTTTGGTGAAAAATAATAATAAGTTAGAAAATTGGAAAAATTAATACCTTTTTTAGATTTAATTTCCTGCAAAGCGAAGATGTTAACTTTTTTATATTTAGTGAGGAGTGAGACTTCCTCCTTCTTTGAGTGAATCCCTCTACAGTTCCACTGTAGAAGGGTTAGCTTGTTATGTTTTATATTGAACAAGTATGTCCATTATGAGCAAATATACCTCTTCACTGGGACATATAAATTTAAGTAGATGAAGAACTAGGTCTATCAACAAATTGATAGTGACATTCTCGTCTTTAAGCTGTTTTGCAATAGTATTCGGTGACAAAGTATGTTTGACTTTGTTTGTTTGTATTCCTCTTGAGTTTAAGTTCTTTTTTGTAATATTAGCATATGTAGGTGTAGCCAATTTATCTGAGAAATCATGCATAGAATCAGGTTCGTGTGATATAAAGTCTCTTGAAGTAGAAGGTTGTGGTTGACCCATTGCTCTTTTGATTTTTCTTACTCTTTCAACAGTTTGTTTATTTCTGTGAAGTAAATTATGTGCGTCCATTCCATGTAAAGATTGTAAGTTAGCAATATTAACTTGATTATCCACTTCATCCTCTAAAAAAATATCTTTTCGTAAGTCCGAAGTTTGGTGTTGAACATGACGAAGTCTTGAAAAAGTTGATTTCTGTGTAGGATTCAAAGTAGGAATTGTCCGGTCCTGAGAGAAAGCTCTATTCTCCCGGACTTGTAAAAGTTCTTGCTTGGCTTGATAAAAAGCGTTTGACCAACTACATTGTTGAAGTTGTTGAATGCGCATGGCTTTACATGCAATCTTTTTAGTGGGACAACCATAAAAAGTTGCGGGGTGTGAACCACCACAGTTTGGACAAATAAAATCAATACTTCTACAAACTTTATAACAATGTTGTCCACTGCACCTTTTACATCTCACTCGGCCTCGGCAGCTACTGGCGACGTGTCCCCATCGCCAGCAGTTACTGCAGATGACAGGGGAACCATAATGCGGTTTGACATAAAAATGCGAGAATCCAATATTAATTTCTTTTGGTATTTTGGGAGTTGTGGAATATATTACCACATTTTCAGTCGGTTGCTTAATATAACCATTATTAGCCGAGTTTGGGAGATATCTATACATTCTGCGAACTTTGACAATATTTTCATCTTTTAAACACTGAAGTAAATATTCTTCAGAATACTTTGTATTGATATTTACTATAAGACCCATAGCATGTTGTTCATCTGGAAATCTGTAATTTACTTCTACATCTAATATATGAGTAATACCTTTAAGTTTATTTAGATCTTCTTCATTCTCGGGAAAGACGATAATATCGCCTTTCCTTGTATATCGGCCTTTAATGTCTTTATCAATTAAGTGAAAGAAATAGTCTGTTACCTGCTCATCGTCCATATCGGATAACTTGATATTTTCGTTATAAAAGATAATAGCAAGGTCATGTTTGTTAGGATTTCTTCGTGGAGGTGGTCCAGACAGTTCATCGTTGATTGAAGAATCGTCGTCCGAATTAGTTGAGTCATCAGGTCGGTTGTCTTCGTCCTTTGCAGAGTTTGAATTTGCACTAAGATGTTGTTGAGCTTGTAAGTCAGAGTTCTATTCGTTGATAATGTTTTGGTCCTTACTTTGAGTATCGAAGATTGCACTTATTTCCATTATGTCATTCAAGTCCCCTCGATGCGAGAGCCTGTCCGTGGTGAGGGGACCACCCTGTGAAGGTTCCGCTGGCTCGGTTACCTTCACAGGGTCCTAAACGCTCGCCCGCGTGTTTGCCGTGCGCGGAGACCCGTGTCCCTGGAAAGGAGGATCCTGGCAGTTGCTCAGGGGTCCCCGTCTTCTCTCCCCAGCTCATGATTGGTGGGGTCCCCTTTGGCCATTTTGCCATTGGGGAGCCTGTCTGTCACGGGGCTGGGCAGCGACTTCCGGGGCCGCTGCTATACACTGCTTTGGCCTCTGCTTCAGGTAAACGGGAGGTCCTGGGGCGGCCCCCTCAGGATCAATCGGCTGGTGGGCTGGTCCTGCTAGGGTCAACTATGCAGAACGGTGAGTAACCTTGTCCACTGTCCGGACAACGGTTTGCGAGTTTCCCCACACATTCACTAATTTTGTAGTTTTCTTTCTTTTGTGAGGCCAGCTCTTACCTCACACTTTATTGATTTGTTGCTTATTTTCTTTTGTGGGAACTCAGATGAGTTTCTCACCATTTCTCTTTTTCTTTTCTTTTTGTTTTGTTGTGCGGGCTTGGCTCACTGCCTGTATGGGTATGGTGCCCGGGCAGCCCTGGGGCCCAACTGGGCGTCCCCTTGTTGGACTCCATGGTGGGTGGGGACAACGGGCACTGAATTTTTTAAAAACAACCATGAGTTCTCCAACTCATAAAAATACGAACAATGCCGCGAAGAGAGCTCGCCATGAACCCCCTACTTCTCTGTCTTTGCCTTCGTCTTCGTGTGTGTCTCCGTCTCCGAAGTTCCTGATCATCCACTCTACGGGCCCCCTCGGTGTGAGCGCCTGTACGCGGTGAGGGGGACCACCCTGTGAAGGTTCCGCTGGCTCGGCTACCTTCGCAGGGTCCTAAACGCTCGCCCACGTGTTTGCCGTGCGTGGAGACCCGTGTCCCTGGAAAGAAGGATCCTGGCAGTTGCTCAGGGGTCCCCGTCTTCTCTCCCCAGCTCATGACTGGTGGGGTCCCCTTTGACCGTTTTGCCATTGGGGAGCCTGTCTGTCGCGGGGCTGGGCAGCGACTTCCGGGGCCGCTGCTATACACTGCTTTGGCCTCTGCTTCAGGTAAACGGGAGGTCCTGGGGTGGCCCCCTCAGGATCAATCGGCTGGTGGGCTGGTCCTGCTAGGGTCAACTATGCAGATCGGTGAGTAACCTTGTCCACCGTCCGGACAACGGTTTGCGAGTTTCCACACACATTTATTAATTTTGTAGTTTTCTTTCTTTTGTGTGGCCAGCTCTTGCCTCACACTTTATTGCTTTGTTGCTTCTTTTCTTTTGTGGGAACTCCGACGAGTTTCCCGCCACTTCTCTTTTTCTTTTCTTTTTGTTTTGTTGTGCGGGCTTGGCTCACTGCCTGTATGGGTATGGTGCCCGGGCAGCCCTGGCGCCCGACTGGGCGTCCCCTTGTTGGACTCCATGGTGGGTGGGGACAACGGGCACTGAATTTTTTAAAAACTACCATGAGTTCTCCAACTCATAAAAATACGAACAATGCCGCAAAGAGGGCTCGCCATGAACCCCCTACTTCTCTGTCTTTGCCTTCGTCTTCGTGTGTGTCTCCGTCTCCAAAGTTCCTGATCATCCACTCTACGGGTGATCAGGTACTTGGGGACATGTCCCCCTTTTTTATCAACAAGGGTTTACAAGGTCTTGCGGGAGAGCCGAAATCTGTCAAGCGCCTAAGATCCGGTGACTTGCAGGTGGAGACTGCATGCTCCAAACATTCGGAGCTTCTGTTAAAGGTTACAGCGATTGGTGGAGTGGCAGTCGAAGTCACTCCACACAAGACGCTCAATTCCTCCCGGGGCGTGATCTCCGAGTGGGGCCTCCTCAAGGTTTCTGAGGAGGAAATCCTCTCGGAGCTTTCAGCCCAGGGAGTGATAGCAGTCCACCGGGTTTCGTCACGCCGTAATGGAAAGTTAGAGCCCAGCCGGGTACTCATTCTAACTTTCAACTCACCACACCTGCCTACTTCTATCAAGGCAGGATACTTAAAGTGCGAGGTGCGGCCATTTATACCAAACCCTCTGCGTTGTTTCCAATGCCAGAGGTTTGGCCATGCCCGCACCGCATGCCGGGGCAAGCCCACCTGTGCTCGTTGTGGCAGTCAGGATCATCTTGAACCTGACTGCACAGCAGATAAGGCATGCTGTGTCAACTGCCGTGGTGAGCATCCGGCGTACTCCCGCGACTGTCCGAAGTGGCTGGAGGAGAAAGAGGTACAGCGCCTGAAGACCCTCCACAACATCAGCTATCCAGAGGCGAGAAAGCTCGCTGCACCGCCTGCCCCACCTGGCAAGGTCTCCTATGCCGGTGCGGTGGTCGGAAAGCCCGTCGTTAAGATGGCTTCCGTGGCGGTGCAGACCGACATCAGCGTTCCACCAGCTGACTCTTTCTCGCCTGCTGCTAAGTACCTCTTGACGCAGGCGAAGCCGACGTCGGTGTCCATCTCGACATCGACACCGGTTTCTATTCCTGTGTCTGTGCCTTCCACCTCTGGAAGGCCCCCTCCTCCCCGCCCACAGACAGCAAGACCTACAAAACCTAAGGGGCCCCCGCCGGGGCCCAAAAAGAAGATTTTACCTCCTCGTTCGGCGGTCTCGGATCCATGTTGCTCGGACGACTCCGAGGACATGGACACCGACCGCCCTAATTTTCCTAAACCGTCGCTGGCGACGGTTAAAATAAATCGAAAGACGTCCGCCAATTCTTCCAAGACCTGAGATGGCCACACTCCTTCAATGGAACTGTCGTGGATTCCAGAGGAATATTGACGACATCAAGGTCCTCCTGAGGGCACACCAACCCCTTTGCGTGTGCCTTCAGGAGACATTCTTGCAGACAGCCAACAATCCCACTATCCGGCACTTTTCTCTGGTTCGCCGGGACCGGGATGGAGATGGTCCAGCTCACGGGGGTGTTGCCATCCTCGTGAGCAACCATTCTCCATTTCAGGTCATTCCCCTCACCACCGACTTAGAGGCGGTCGCCATCCGCCTCTTTGTGGGATTTTCGTTGACTGTCTGTTCTGTCTATCTCCCGCCCGGAAGCGTCATTTTCCGGGATGACCTTGATGACCTCGTCTCGCAGCTGCCGTCCCCCTTCCTCATCATGGGGGACTTCAACGGCCACAGTCCGCTCTGGGGCAGTGCTGACACCAACGGGAGGGGCCGGGTCTTGGAGCAGTGGCTCCTGGATCCATCGCTCTCCCTGTTGAACACCGGTGTCAGTACCTACTTTCATACCCCAACCCGCACATTCACTGCCATTGACCTCACCATCTGCTCCTCCTCGATCCTTCCACTCTTTACATGGGAGGTCGAGGACAATCCATATGGAAGCGATCACCTCCCCGTGGTGTGTACCATCTCTCGTGGGGGGCCTTGTAGCCCTTCGCGTGTCTCCCGGTGGAGGCTTGATCGGGCTGATTGGAGTGGCTTCGAGCTCTTGTCTGAGCTCGATGAGCACTCTGTCAGCCAGGAGCCCATCAATGTCGCAGTGGCGGAGTTGACGGACTGTATCGTCCATGCAGCTGCCTCTACTATTCCTCAGACCTCGACTCGGTTTCCACGGTTCCCAAAACCGTGGTGGAATCCCGACTGCACCGCAGCTCGTAAGGCTCAGAACAAGGCTTGGGGGGTGTTTCGGAGATATCCGACGTCCCCCAACCTCGAAGCATTCAAACGCGCCAGGGCGAAAGCCCGTTTCGTCCGGCGCCAGAGCCAGAAGGAATCTTGGATGAAATATACATCTTCCATCACACGCACGACCAGTTCTAAGGTCGTGTGGGATAAGGTCCGGAAGATGGGTGGGAAGTACACGTCCCACTCATTATCGATCCTGGAGCACAATGGACAGGCAATTGCTGATCCTCGTGCAATTGCCGACACTCTGGGGGAGTCATTCTCCTCCATCTCCTCATCTTCCTCGTACTCCCCCGAGTTTCTGGCCCAGAAGAGCAGGGCTGAACGCTCTCCGCTGTCCTTCCATTCGAATGGCCTGGAGTCTTACAACAGGCCATTCACAGCGGAGGAGCTTCGCCGTGCTCTGCACACTTCTCGTGCATCTGCTGTGGGGCCAGACAATGTCCATTATGCCATGCTCCAACATCTCTCACCATCGAGTAAGGATCGACTGCTCCGCCTCTTCAACCGTATTTTCATCGAGGAGCAGTTTCCGGACTCCTGGCGGGAGGCCATCGTCTTGGCCTTCCCTAAGCCAGGCAAAGATCCCAAGATTCCTTCCAATTATCGTCCAATTGCGTTGACGAGCTGCGTCTGCAAGGTGTTGGAAAGGATGGTAAATACCAGGCTGGCCTGGTATTTGGAACATCATGGCCTTCTTTCCAACACCCAGTGTGGCTTTCGCAGGCACCGGTCTACTTTAGACCACCTGATCCGCCTCGAATCGGCGATCAGGAATTCTTTTTTACGACGAGAGCACCTGGTGTCAGTTTTCTTCGACATCGAAAAAGCGTACGACACGGCATGGAGATTCGGCATTCTTCGTGACCTTCACAGCTTCGGCTTGCGAGGTCACATGCCGATCTTCATCGCAAACTTTTTATCTTCTCGTGTTTTTCGAGTCCGTGTCGGCAACACTCTATCGCGGCCTTTCCCCCAAGAACAGGGGGTGCCTCAAGGCTGCGTCCTGAGTGTTACGCTTTTCGCTGTCAAGATAAATTCCATTACACGGCAACTTCCTCCGACTGTAGGCAATGCCCTCTATGTTGATGACTTTAGCATCTTTTGCTCATCGTCCAGCATGAGGGTCATTGAACGACAACTGCAAACTGCCCTGAACAATCTCTCGGTTTGGGCGACGGCCAATGGGTTCCGGTTCTCCCCACAGAAGACCGCTTGCGTGCACTTTTGCCGCAAGCGTAATCTTCATCTGGACCCCGAGCTGCGGCTCGGGGGTAACATCATTCCAGTTGTGGCGGAGACCAAGTTTCTCGGTCTCATCTTCGACCGGAAATTGACCTTTTTATCTCACATTCGACATCTCAGGTCCAAGTGCACGCGGGCATTGAACATCATCAAGGTCCTCTCCTCCCTCTCTTGGGGGGCGGACCGATGTTCTTTGCTCCGCCTTTACCGTGCACTTGTCCGGTCGAAACTGGACTACGGATCCCAGGTGTATGACTCCGCCCGGGATTCGGTGGTGAAAGTGCTGGACCCACTCCATCATCAGGCCCTCCGTGTGTGCACGGGGGCCTTCCGCACTTCGCCGGTCCAGAGTCTCTACGTTGAGACCGATGAACCATCTTTATCTATTCGCCGTCAGCAGTTGTCCCTACAGTATGCATCAAAATTGCGATCCCTGCCAGGCCATCCCACTTGGGACTGCGTTTTCAGTCCCAGGTGGGAAATGTTATACCAGAATCGGCCGACTGCCATTCGTCCTTTCGGTTTGCGTGTCCGAGGTTACCTGCGAGACATCAACACCAGTCTCGATAGCATCGCACAGTCGACAGCTGAGCCACTTCCACCTTGGCTCGCTGTTTCCCCTTCCTGCGATTTTTCCTTGTGCAAGACGGGGAAGGCCTTTACACCTGACTGTGTGTACCGGCAACTCTTTGCCAGCCATCGTGCTGAGCACCCGGACTTCTTGCCTGTCTTCACAGATGGCTCGAAGTCCGGCACTTCGGTGGGATCAGCCATGGTCTGCTGTGATGTAATCATTGCAGACCAGATCCCACAGCAGTGTTCCATCTTCACTGCTGAGTTGCATGCTATCAGCATTGCCTTGGACCATATAGCAGCTAAGCATCATCGTCGGTGTGTGCTTTACACCGACTCGCTTAGCTCGCTACAGGCTTTGATCTCGGTGAGGCATCGGCCTCACCCTGTTCTCTCCAAGATCTGCCAGCAGCTCCATCGTCTGGCAGCCACCACCACAATTCTCTTCTGTTGGGTGCCCGGTCATGTCGGAATCAGGGGCAATGATTTGGCAGATTCTGCTGCCAGGTCAGCCACGCCCCTGTCCGACTCTCCGTTGCCGGTTCCATATGTGGATTTCCGGCAGCGTTTCACCATCGAGCTCCGGGCACAGTGGCAGAGATCTTGGTCTGAACAGGTTGGTAACAAGCTCTTCGAGATCAAGCCCATTGTCAAACCGTGGCAGTCTTGTTTTCGCAGGAATCGTAAGGAGGAAGTTGTCCTTGCTCGGCTCCGCTTAGGTCACTCGTTTTTAACACACTCTTTTCTTCTAAAGGCGGACGCAGTACCTAAGTGCGAGTTTTGTGACACCGTTTTAACTGTGAAGCATATTTTAATTGACTGTGTTTGTTTTAAACTTGAAAGACGTCTGTTTTTTAACTTTCACGATTTTACGTCCGAGCCCCTTACACTCGGACATCTTTTATCAGATCATTGCTATTTTAACACTGTTTTCGACTTTTTACGCTTTACCGGTTATTTTACTCGTTTATGAATTTTCTCTTTACTGGTTTTTTAGCTGTGTTTTACCTGTTGTTTTTTACATGGGTCCTATACACCCATTGTTATTGTTGATTTTATACTTATTGATTTTACACTTGTTGCTCTCTTTTACTCTTTTCCTACATCTCGTTTTTATTATGTGTTATTTGTGTCTCTTTTAACTTTGGTTGTGGGTTTTCATGTCTTTTACCCTTTTTATCGTTTGTTTGGCGCAATATAGCCTTAGTTGCTATTGCGCCAAAAAACCCCAAACAACCAACCAACCACTCTACGGGTGATCAGGTACTTGGGGACATGTCCCCGTTTTTTATACACAAGGGTATTCAAGGTCTTGCGGGAGAACCGAAATCTGTCAAGCGCCTAAGATCCGGTGACTTGCAGGTGGAGACTGCATGCTCCAAACATTCGGAGCTTCTATTAAAGGTTACAGCGATTGGTGGAGTGGCAGTCGAAGTCACTCCACACAAGACGCTCAATTCCTCCCGGGGCGTGATCTCCGAGTGGGGCCTCCTCAAGGTTTCTGAGGAGGAAATCCTCTCGGAGCTTTCAGCCCAGGGAGTGATAGCAGTCCACCGGGTTTCTTCACGCCGTAATGGAAAGTTAGAGCCCACCAGGATACTCATTCTAACTTTCAACACACCACACCTGCCTACTTCCATCAAGGCAGGCTACTTACACTGCGAGGTGCGGCCATTTATCAACAACCCTCTGCGTTGCTTTCAATGCCAGAGGTTTGGCCATGCCCGCACCGCATGCCGGGGAAAGCCCACCTGTGCTCGTTGTGGCAGTCAGGATCATCTCGAACCTGACTGCACAGCAGAAAAGGCATGCTGTGTAAACTGCCGTGGTGAACATCCGGCGTACTCCCGCGACTGTCCGAAGTTGTTGGAGGAGAAAGAGGTACAGCGCCTCAAGACCCTACACAATATTAGCTATCCAGAGGCGAGAAAGCTCGCTGCACCCCCTGCCCCACCTGGCAAGGTCTCCTATGCCGGTGAGGTGGTCGGAAAGCCCGTCGTTAAGATGGCTTCCGTGGCGGTGCAGACCGACATCAGCGTTCCACCAGCTGAATCTTTCTCGCCTGCTGCGAAGTACCTCTTGACGCAGGCGAAGCCGACGTCGGTGTCCATCTCGACATCGACACCGGTTTCTATTCCTGTGTCTGTGCCTTCCACATCCACCTCTGGAAGGCCCCCTCCACCCCGCCCACAGACAGCAAGACCTACGAAACCCAAGGGGCCCCCGCCGGGGCCGAAAAAGAAAATTTTACCTCCTCGTTCGGCGGTCTCTGATCCGTGTTGCTCGCACGACTCCGAGGACATGGACACTGACCGCCCAATTTTTCCAAAACCGTCGCTGGCGACGGTTAAAATAAATAGAAAGTCGTCCGCCAATTCTTCCAAGACCTGAGATGGCCACACTCCTTCAATGGAACTGTCGTGGATTCCAGAGGAATATTGACGACATCAAGGTTCTCCTGAGGGCACACCAAACCCTCTGCGTGTGCCTTCAGGAGACATTCTTACAGACAGCCAACAATCCCACTATCCGGCACTTTTCTCTCGTTCGCCGGGACCGTGATGGAGATGGTCCAGCTCACGGGGGTGTTGCCATCCTCGTGAGCAACCATTCTCCATTCCAGGTCATTCCCCTCACCACACATTTAGAGGCGGTTGCCATCCGCCTCTTTGTGGGATTTTCGTTGACTGTCTGTTCTGTCTATCTCCCACCCGGAAGCATCGTTTTCCGGGATGACCTTGATGACCTCGTCTCGCAGCTGCCGTCCCCCTTCCTCATCATGGGGGACTTCAATGGCCACAGTCCGCTCTGGGGCAGTGCTGACACCAACGGGAGGGGCCGGGTCTTGGAGCAGTGTCTCCTGGATCCATCGCTCTCCCTGTTGAACTCCGGTGTCAGTACCTACTTTCACACCCCAACCCGCACATTCACTGCCATTGACCTCACCATCTGCTCCTCCTCGATCCTTCCACTCTTCCCCCTCGATGTGAGCGCCTGTACGTGGTGAGGGGGACCACCCTGTGAAGGTTCCCGCTGGCTCGGTTACCTTCGCAGGGTCCTAAACGCTCGCCCGCGTGTTTGCCGTGCGCGGAGACCCGTGTCCCTGGAAAGGAGGATCCTGGCAGTTGCTCAGGGGTCCCCGTCTTCTCTCCCCGGCTCATGACTGGTGGGGTCCCCTTTGGCCGTTTTGCCATTGGGGAGCCTGTCTGTTGCGGGGCTGGGCAGCGAATTCCGGGGCCGCTGCTATACACTGCTTTGGCCTCTGCTTCAGGTAAACGGGAGGTCCTGGGGTGGCCCCCTCAGGATCAATCGGCTGGTGGGCTGGTCCTGCTAGGGTCAACTATGCTGATCAGTGAGTAACCTTGTCCACCGTCCGGACAACGGTTTGCGAGTTTCCCCACACATTTACTAATTTTGTAGTTTTCTTTCTTTTGTGAGGCCAGCTCTTGCCTCACACTTTATTGCTTTGTTGCTTCTTTTATTTTGTGGGAACTCCGACGAGTTTCCCACCATTTCTCTTTTACTTTTCCTTTCTGTTTTGTAGTGAGGGCTTGGCTCACTGGCTGTGTGGGTATGGTGCCCGGGTAGCCCTGGCGCCCAACTGGGCGTCCCCTTGTTGGACTCCATGGTGGGTGGGGACAACGGGCACTGAATTTTTTAAAAACAACCATGAGTTCTCCAACTCATAAAAATACGAACAATACCGCGAAGAGGGCTCGCCATGAACCCCCTACTTCTCTGTCTTTGCCTTCGTCTTCGTGTGTGTCTCCGTCTCCGAAGTTCCTGATCATCCACTCTACGGGTGATCAGGTACTTGGGGACATGTCCCCCTTTTTTATACACAAGGGTATTCAAGGTCTTGCGGGAGAACCGAAATCTGTCAAGCGCCTAAGATCCGGTGACTTGCAGGTGGAGACTGCATGCTCCAAACATTCGGAGCTTCTGTTAAAGGTTACAGCGATTGGTGGAGTGGCAGTCGAAGTCACTCCACACAAGACGCTCAATTCCTCCCGGGGCGTGATCTCCGAGTGGGGCCTCCTCAAGATTTCTGAGGAGGAAATCCTCTCGGAGCTTTCAGCCCAGGGAGTGATAGCAGTCCACCGTGTTTCGTCACGCCGTACAGTAGGCAATGCCCTCTATGTTGATGACTTTAGCATCTTTTGCTCATCTTCCAGCATGAGGGTCATTGAAAGACAACTGCAAATTGCCCTGAACAATCTTTCGGTTTGGGCGACGGCAAACGGGTTTCGGTTCTCCCCACAGAAGACCGCTTGTGTGCACTTTTGCCACAAGCGTAATCTTCACCTGGATCCCGAGCTGCGGCTCGGGGGTAACATCATTCCAGTTGTGGCGGAGACCAAGTTTCTCGGTCTCATATTCGATCGGAAATTGACCTTTTTACCACACATACGTCATCTCAGGTCCAAGTGCACGCGGGCATTGAACATCGTCAAGGGCCTCTCCTCCCTTTCTTGGGGGGCGGACCGATGTTCTTTGCTCCGCCTGTACCGTGCACTTGTCCGATCGAAACTGGACTACGGATCCCAGGTGTACGACTCGGCCCGGGATTCGGTGGTGAAGGTGCTGGACCCCCTCCATCATCAGGCCCTCCGTTTTTGCACGGGAGCCTTCCGCACCTCACCGGTCCAGAGTCTTTATGTTGAGACCGATGAACCTTCTTTATCTCTTCGCCGTCAGCAGTTGTCCCTACAATATGCTTCTAAATTGCGATCCCTGCCTGGCCATCCCACTTGGGACTGCGTTTTCAGTCCGAAGTGGGAAATGCTTTACAATAATCGGCCGACTGCCATTCGTCCTTTTGGTTTGCGAGTCCGAGGCTACCTCAGAGACATCAACACCAGTCTCGATAGCGTTGCACAGTCGACAGCTGAGCCACTTCCACCATGGCTCGCTGTTTCCCCTACCTGCGATTTTTCCCTGTGCAGGACGGGGAAGGCCTTTACACCCGACTGTGTGTACCGGCAACTCTTTGCCAGCCATCGAGCTGAGCACCCGGACTTCTTGCCTGTCTTTACAGATGGCTCGAAGTCCGGCACTTCAGTGGGATCGGCCATGGTCTGCTGTGATGTAATCATTGCAGACCAGATCCCACTGCAGTGTTCCATCTTCACTGCAGAGTTGCATGCTATCAGCCTCGCCTTGGACCACGTGGCGACTAAGCATCATCGTCGGTGTGTGCTTTACACCGACTCGCTTAGCTCGCTACAGGCTTTGATCTCGGTGAGTCATCGGCCTCACCCAGTTCTTACTAAGATCCGCCAGCAACTATATCGTCTGGCAGCCACAACCACCATCCATTTCTGTTGGGTGCCCGGTCATGTCGGGATTAGGGGCAATGACTTGGCAGATGCTGCTGCCAAGTCAGCCACGCCCCTGTCCGACTCTCCGTTGCCGGTTCCCTATCTGGATTTCCGGCAGCGTTTTACCACCGAGCTCCGGGCACAGTGGCAGAGATCTTGGTCGGAACAGCTTACGAACAAGCTCTTTGAGATCAAGCCTATCATCAAACCATGGCAGTCTTGTTACCGCAGGAATCGCAAGGAGGAAGTTGTACTTGCTCGGCTCCGCTTAGGTCACTCGTATATTACTCATTCGTTTCTTCTACGGGCGGACGACGTACCTAAGTGCGAGTTTTGTGACACCATTTTATCAATCAAACATATTTTAATTGAATGTCCATGTTTTAACCTTGACCGTCGTTTGTATTTTACATTTCACAAATTTACGTCCGAGCCACTTACACTCGGACATCTTTTAACTGATCATTGCTTTTTACCTCCAATTTTTGCCTTTTTGAAGTTTACAGGTTATTTTAACAGGTTATGATTTTACGGATTTGTTATATATTCCTCTTCTGACCTAGGTCATTTACACCTGGGTTAGTTTTATCCATTGTATATACTGTATATATATCTATAAATATTTGTTCTTTTACAGTAATTTTTATCACGGTTTTTTGTTATATATTTTTGTTGGTTTTGGCTTTACTTGTTTTACACTTGTTGTTTTTGGCTTTACTTGTTTTACACTTGTTGTTTTTGTATTGTATTTTATCACCTTTAGATGTTGCTTTTAACTTTGGTTGTAGGTTTACACGATTTTTAATATTTTATTTACTACTTGTCTTTGTCTGGCGCATTATGGCCTTAGTTGCCGATGCGCCAATAAACCTCAAACAACCAACCAATCGTCACGCCGTAATGGAAAGTTAGAGCCCAGCCGGGTACTCATTCTAACTTTCAACTCACCACACCTGCCTACTTCTATCAAGGCAGGATACTTAAAGTGCGAGGTGCGGCCATTTATACCAAACCCTCTGCGTTGTTTCCAATGCCAGAGGTTTGGCCATGCCCGCACCGCACCCCCTCGGTGTGAGCGCCTGTACGTGGTGAGGGGGACCACCCTGTGAAGGTTCCCGCTGGCTCGGTTACCTTCGCAGGGTCCTAAACGCTCGCCCGCGTGTTTGCCGTGCGCGGAGACCCGTGTCCCGGGAAAGGAGGATCCTGGTAGTTGCTCGGAGGTCCCCGTCTTCTCTCCTCAGCTCATGACTGGCGTGGTCCCCATTGGCCGTCTTGCCATTGGGGAGCCTGTCCGTCGCGGGGCTGGGCAGCGGATTCCGGGGCCTCTGCTATACACTGCTTTGGCCTCTGCTTCCGGTAAACGGGAGCTCCTGGGGTGGCCCCCCCAGGAGCAATCGGCTGGTGGGCAGGTCCTGCTAGGGTCAACCGTGCAGAGCGGTGAGTAACCTTGCCCACGGTCCGGGTACGGGTTTACAAGTTTCCTCACAGATTATTTTCGTTTTGTAGTTATCCTTTCTTTGTGCGGCCAGTTTGGCCAGTCACAATTTTCTTATTTTACGCTTTGTTTGATTTGTGTAGAATGTTTTATTCTGCACATTTCTCTTTTTATTTTCCTTATATTTCTTTGTGAGGGCTTGGCTCACTGTCTGTGTGGGTATAGTGCCTGCGTAGCCCTGGCGCCCGACTGGGCGTCCCCTTGTTGGGCTCCGTGGAGGGTGGGGACAGCGGGCACTGAACCACACAAAAAAATCATGAGAGAGAGTGATGAAATTAATGCGATCGCCGCCAACAAGAGGGCTCGACATGAGCCCCCATCTTCCTCGTTGTCAAAGTTATCTCTGCCGTTGTCTTCTGTGTCTGTGTCTTCGTTCCCAAAGTTCCTGATCATCCACTCCACGGGTGATCAGGTACTTGGGGACATGTCCCCTTTTTTCGTTAATAAAGGTTTGAAAGGTCTTGCGGGAGAGCCAAAATCCGTCAAGCGCTTAAGATCTGGCGACTTGCAGGTTGAGACCGCTTGTTCGAAACATTCCGAATTGCTCCTGAAAGTAAAAGATATTGGTGGGGTGGCTGTCGAAGTCACTCCCCATAAAACTTTGAATTCTTCTCGGGGTGTGATCACCGAGTGGGGCCTCCTCAAAGTCACTGAGGAGGAGATCCTCTCGGAGCTCACACCACAAGGAGTAACAGCGGTCCACCGGGTTTCGACACGCCGTGATGGAAAATTAACACCCACCCGGGTGTTGATTGTGACATTTAATACGCCACGCCTGCCTTCTTATATCAAGGCAGGTTATTTACATTGTGAGGTTCGGCCGTATATCCCAAATCCTCTGCGCTGTTTTCAGTGTCAGATATACGGTCATGCCCGCACAGCATGCAGGGGCAAGCCCACCTGTGCTCGCTGTGGCAGTAAGGATCATCTCGATCCTGACTGCACAGCTGAAAAGGCATGCTGTGTGAACTGCAGTGGCGAACATCCGGCGTACTCCCGCGACTGTCCGAAGTGGAAAGAGGAAAAGGAGGTACAACGCCTCAAAGTCGTCAATAACATCTCGTACGCTGAGGCGAGAAAGCTTGCTGCACCGCCCGCCCCGCCTGGCAAGGTTTCCTATGCCAGTGCAGTCATTGGAAAGCCCATCGTTCCAATGACTTCGGTTGCGGTGCAGACTGACATCAGTGTACCACCTACTGAGTCTTTCTCGCCAGCTGCGAAATACCTCCTTACGCAGGCGAGACCGAGGGTGGTGTCGACTTCGACATCAACCCCGGTTTCCATTCCTGCAGTTCAGCCTTCCACCTCCACCGGAAGGCCTCCTCCTTCCCGTCCTCAGACAGCAAGACCTTCGAAACCTAAGGGGCCCCCGCCGGGGCCCAAAAAGAAAATCACTGCACCTCAAAGGGCGGTCACCGATCCATGCCCCTCGGACGATTCCGAGGACATGGATACCGACCGCCCCCTATTCACTAAACCGTCCTCTGCGGCGGTTAAGTTGAATAGAAACACGTCGTCCGCCCACTCTTCTAAGTCCTGAGATGGCCACACTCCTACAATGGAATTGTCGTGGGTTCCAGAGGAATCTTGACGACATCAAGGCCCTCCTTCAGGTACACCAGCCCATCTGTGTGTGCCTGCAGGAGACATACTTGCAGCCAGTCACAGATCCCACGATCCGGCACTTTTCACTGGTTCGCCGGGACCGGGATGGAGATGGTCCAGCTCGCGGGGGTGTCGCCATCCTCGTGAGCAACCATTCTCCATTCCAGGTCGTATCCCTCACCACCACCTTGGAGGCGGTAGCTATCCGTCTCTTCGTGGGGTTCTCGCTGACTGTCTGCTCTGTATATCTTCCACCTGGGAGCATCGTCTTCCAGGAAGACCTTGATGATCTCGTCTCGCAGCTGCCGTCCCCCTTCCTCATTATGGGGGACCTCAACGGACACAGTCCACTTTGGGGCAGTGCTGACACCAACGGGAGGCGCGGGGTCCTGGAGCAGTGGCTCCTGGATCCTTCTCTCTCCCTGTTGAACACCGGTGCCAGCACTTACTTTCACTCCCCAACCCGCACTTTCACTGCCATTGACCCCCTCGGTGTGAGCGCCTGTCCGTGGTGAGGGGGACCACCCTGTGAAGGTTCCGCTGGCTCGGCTACCTTCGCAGGGTCCTAAACGCTCGCCCACGTGTTTGCCGTGCGTGGAGACCCGTGTCCCGGGAAAGGAGGATCCTGGTAGTTGCTCGGGGGTCCCCGTCTTCTCTCCTCAGCTCATGACTGGCGTGGTCCCCATTGGCCGTCTTGCCATTGGGGAGCCTGTCCGTCGCGGGGCTGGGCAGCGGATTCCGGGGCCTCTGCTATACACTGCTTTGGCCTCTGCTTCCGGTAAACGGGAGCTCCTGGGGTGGCCCCCCCAGGAGCAATCGGCTGGTGGGCAGGTCCTGCTAGGGTCAACCGTGCAGAGCGGTGAGTAACCTTGCCCACGGTCCGGGTACAGGTTTACAAGTCTCCTCACATATTATTTTCCTTTTGTCGTTATCCTTTCTTTGTGCTGCCAGTTTGGCAGTCACAATATTCTTATTTTTGCACTTTGTTTCATTTGTGTACAACGTTTTTGTTCTGCACGTTTCTCTTTTTATTTTCCTTCTATTTATTTGTGAGGGCTTGGCTCACTGTCTGTGTGGGTATAGTGCCTGCGTAGCCCTGGCGCCCGACTGGGCGTCCCCTTGTTGGGCTCCGTGGAGGGTGGGGACAGCGGGCACTGAACCACACTAAAATAAACATGAGAGAGAGTGAGGAAAATTCGATCATTGCAAACAAGAGGGCTCGACATGAACCCCCGTCTTCTTCGTCTACGTTATCACTGCCGTCTTCTTCTGTGTCTGTGTCTTCGTTCCCAAAGTTCCTGATCATCCACTCCACGGGTGATCAGGTACTTGGGGACATGTCCCCATTTTTTGTCAATAAAGGTTTGAAAGGTCTTGCGGGAGAGCCGAAATCCGTCAAGCGCTTAAGATCTGGCGACTTGCAGGTTGAGACCGCTTGTTCGAAACATTCTGAACTGCTCCTGAAAGTCAAAGAAATTGGTGGGGTGGCTGTCGAAGTCACTCCCCATAAAACTTTGAATTCCTCTCGGGGTGTGATCACCGAGTGGGGCCTCCTCAAAGTCACTGAGGAGGAAATCCTCTCGGAGCTCACACCTCAAGGAGTAACAGCGGTCCACCGGGTTTCGACACGTCGTGATGGGAAATTAACACCCACCCGGGTGTTGATTGTGACATTCAATACGCCACGCCTGCCTTCTTACATCAAGGCAGGTTATTTACATTGTGAGGTTCGGCCGTATATCCCAAACCCTCTGCGCTGTTTTCAGTGTCAGATATACGGTCATGCCCGCACAGCATGCAGGGGCAAGCCCACCTGTGCTCGCTGTGGCAGTAAGGATCATCTCGATCCTGACTGCACAGCAGAAAAGGCATGCTGTGTGAACTGTAGTGGCGAACATCCGGCGTACTCCCGCGACTGTCCGAAGTGGAAAGAGGAAAAGGAGGTACAACGCCTCAAAGTCATGATTAACATCTCGTATGCTGAAGCGAGAAAGCTTGCTGCACCGCCCGCCCCGCCTGGCAAGGTTTCGTATGCCAGTGCAGTCATTGGAAAGCCCATCGTTCCAATGACTTCGGTTGCGGTGCAGACAGACATCAGTGTACCACCTACTGAGTCTTTCTCGCCAGCTGCGAAGTACCTCCTTACGCAGGCGAGACCGAGGGTGGTGTCGACTTCGACATCAACCCCGGTTTCCATTCCTGCAGTTCAGCCTTCCACCTCCACCGGAAGGCCTCCTCCTTCCCGACCTCAGACAGCAAGACCTTCCAAACCGAAGGGGCCCCCACCGGGGCCTAAAAAGAAAATAACAGCTCCACAAAGAGCGGTCACCGATCCATGCCCCTCGGACGATTCCGAGGACATGGATACCGACCGCCCCCTATTCACTAAACCGTCCTCTGCGGCGGTTAAGTTGAATAGAAACACGTCGTCCGCCCACTCTTCTAAGTCCTGAGATGGCCACACTCCTACAATGGAATTGTCGTGGATTCCAGAGGAATCTAGACGACATCAAGGCCCTCCTTCAGGCACACCAGCCCATCTGTGTGTGCCTGCAGGAGACATACTTGCAGCCAGTCACAGATCCCACGATCCGGCACTTTTCACTGGTTCGCCGGGACCGGGATGGAGATGGTCCAGCTCGCGGGGGTGTCGCCATCCTCGTGAGCAACCATTCTCCATTCCAGGTCGTAAACCTCACCACCAACTTAGAGGCGGTAGCCATCCGTCTCTTCGTGGGGTTCTCACTGACTGTCTGCTCTGTATATCTTCCACCTGGGAGCATCGTCTTCCAGGAAGACCTTGATGATCTCGTCTCGCAGCTGCCGTCCCCCTTCCTCATTATGGGGGACCTCAACGGACACAGTCCACTTTGGGGCAGTGCTGACACCAACGGGAGGGGTGGGGTCCTGGAGCAGTGGCTCCTTGATCCTTCTCTCTCCCTGTTGAACACCGGTGTCAGCACTTACTTTCACTCCCCAACCCGCACTTTCACTGCCATTGATCTCACCATCTGCTCCTCCTCGATCCTTCCACTCTTTACATGGGAGGTCGAGGACAACCCGTACGGGAGCGATCACCTCCCCGTGGTGTGCACCATCTCCCGTGGGGGGCCTTGCAGCCTTTCACGCGTCTCACGGTGGAGGCTGGATCGGGCTGACTGGGGTGGTTTTGAGCTGCTCTCTGAGCTCGACGACCACTCCGTCAGCCAGGAGCCAATCAATGTGGCAGTAGCGGAGATAACGGACTGTATCGTAGATGCAGCTGCATCAACAATTCCTCAAACTTCTACACGGTTTCCTCGCTTTCCGAAACCGTGGTGGAATCCAGATTGCACCGCAGCTCGTAAGGCTCAGAACAAGGCTTGGGGGGTGTTTCGGAGATATCCGACAACCCCCAACCTCGAGAACTTCAAACGCGCCAGGGCGAAAGCTCGTTTCGTCCGACGCCAGAGCCAGAAGGAATCTTGGATCAAGTATACATCTTCTATCACCCGCACGACTAGTTCTAAGGTCGTGTGGGATAAAGTCCGGAAGATGAGTGGGAACTACACGTCCCACTCGTTATCGATCCTGGAGCACAATGGACAGGCAATTGCTGATCCCAAAGCAATTGCCGATACTCTGGGGGAGTCGTTCTCCTCCATCTCTTCTTTTTCTTCTTACTCCCCCGAGTTTCTGGCCCAGAAGGGCAGGGCGGAACGCTCTCCGCTGTCTTTCCACTCGAATGGCCTGGAGCCTTACAACAGGCCATTCACAGCGGAGGAGCTTCGCCTTGCTCTGCACTCTTCTCGTGCCTCTGCTGTAGGGCCGGACAATGTCCATTATGCCATGCTCCAACATCTTTCACCATCGAGTAAGGATCGGCTGCTCCATCTCTTCAATCGCATTTTTCTCGAGGAGCAGTTTCCGGACTCCTGGCGGGAGGCCATCGTCTTGGCCTTCCCCAAGCCAGGGAAAGATCCCAAGATTCCTTCTAATTATCGTCCCATCGCATTGACGAGCTGCGTGTGCAAGGTGTTGGAAAGAATGGTAAATGCCAGACTCATCTGGTATTTAGAACACCACAACCTTCTTTCCAACACCCAGTGTGGCTTTCGCAGGCAACGGTCAACTCTTGACCACCTGATACGCCTCGAATCGGCTATCAGGAATTCTTTTTTACGTAGAGAGCACCTGGTGTCAATTTTCTTCGACATCGAAAAAGCGTACGACACGGCTTGGAGATTCGGCATTCTTCGTGACCTCCACAGCTTCGGCTTGAGAGGTCACATGCCGATCTTCATCTCCAACTTCTTATCGACACGCTCTTTTCGTGTCCGTGTCGGTAACACTCTGTCGCGGCCGTACCCCCAAGAACAGGGGGTGCCACAAGGCTGCGTTCTGAGTGTTACGCTTTTCGCTGTCAAGATTAATTCCATAACTAGACAACTTCCTCCATCCGTAGGCAATGCCCTCTATGTTGATGACTTTAGCATCTTTTGCTCTTCTTCCAGCATGAGGGTCATTGAAAGACAACTGCAAATTGCCCTGAACAATCTTTCGGTTTGGGCGACGGCGAACGGGTTTCGGTTCTCCCCACAGAAGACCGCTTGTGTGCACTTTTGCCACAAGCGTAATCTTCATCTGGATCCCGAGCTGCGGCTCGGGGGTAACATCATTCCAGTTGTGGCGGAGACCAAGTTTCTCGGTCTCATATTCGATCGGAAATTGACCTTTTTACCACACATACGTCATCTCAGGTCCAAGTGCACGCGGGCGTTGAACATCGTCAAGGTCCTCTCCTCCCTTTCTTGGGGGGCGGACCGATGTTCTTTGCTCCGCCTGTACCGTGCACTTGTCCGATCGAAACTGGACTACGGATCCCAGGTGTACGACTCGGCCCGGGATTCGGTGGTGAAGGTGCTGGACCCCCTCCATCATCAGGCTCTCCGTGTTTGCACGGGAGCCTTCCGCACCTCACCGGTCCAGAGTCTTTACGTTGAGACCGACGAACCTTCTTTATCTCTTCGCCGCCAGCAGTTGTCCCTACAGTATGCTTCTAAATTGCGATCCCTGCCTGGCCATCCCACTTGGGACTGCGTTTTCAGTCCGAAGTGGGAAATGCTTTTCAATAGTCGGCCGACTGCCATTCGTCCTTTTGGTTTGCGAGTCCGAGGCTACCTCAGAGACATCAACACCAGTCTCGATAGCGTTGCACAGTCGACAGCTGAGCCACTTCCACCATGGCTCGCTGTTTCCCCTACCTGCGATTTTTCCCTGTGCAGGACGGGGAAGGCCTTTACACCCGACTGTGTGTACCGGCAACTCTTTGCCAGCCATCGTGCTGAGCACCCGGACTTCTTGCCTGTCTTTACAGATGGCTCGAAGTCCGGCACTTTGGTGGGATCAGCCATGGTCTGCTGTGATGTAATCATTGCAGACCAGATCCCACTGCAGTGTTCCATCTTCACTGCAGAGTTGCACGCTATCAGCCTCGCCTTGGACCACGTGGCGACTAAGCATCATCGTCGGTGTGTGCTTTACACCGACTCGCTTAGCTCGCTACAGGCTTTGATCTCGGTGAGGCATCGGCCTCACCCTGTTCTTACTAAGATCCGCCGGCAGCTACATCGTCTGGCAGCCACCACCACCATCCATTTCTGTTGGGTGCCCGGTCACGTCGGTATCAGGGGCAATGACTTGGCAGATGCTGCTGCCAAGTCAGCCACGCCCCTGTCCGACTCTCCGTTGCCGGTTCCATATCTGGGCCCCCTCGGTGTGAGCGCCTGTACGTGGTGAGGGGGACCACCCTGTGAAGGTTCCCGCTGGCTCGGTTACCTTCGCAGGGTCCTAAACGCTCGCCCGCGTGTTTGCCGTGCGCGGAGACCCGTGTCCCGGGAAAGGAGGATCCTGGCAGTTGCTCGGGGGTCCCCGTCTTCTCTCCTCAGCTCATGACTGGCGTGGTCCCCATTGGCCGTCTTGCCATTGGGGAGCCTGTCCGTCGCGGGGCTGGGCAGCGGATTCCGGGGCCTCTGCTATACACTGCTTTGGCCTCTGCTTCCGGTAAACGGGAGCTCCTGGGGTGGCCCCCCCAGGAGCAATCGGCTGGTGGGCAGGTCCTGCTAGGGTCAACCGTGCAGAGCGGTGAGTAACCTTGCCCACGGTCCGGGTACAGGTTTACAAGTTTCCTCACAACTTCTTTTCATTTTGTCGTTATCTTTTCTTTGTGAGGCCAGTTTGGCCATTCACGATTTTCTTATTTTACGCTTTGTTTCATTTGTGTAGAACGTTTTTGTTCTGCACATTTCTCTTTTTATTTTCTTTGTATTTATTTGTGAGGGCTTGGCTCACTGTCTGTGTGGGTATAGTGCCTGCGTAGCCCTGGCGCCCGACTGGGCGTCCCCTTGTTGGGCTCCGTGGAGGGTGGGGACAGCGGGCACTGAACCACACTAAAATAAACATGAGAGAGAGTGAGGAAAATTCGATCATTGCAAACAAGAGGGCTCGACATGAACCCCCGTCTTCTTCGTCTACGTTATCACTGCCGTCTTCTTCTGTGTCTGTGTCTTCGTTCCCAAAGTTCCTGATCATCCACTCCACGGGTGATCAGGTACTTGGGGACATGTCCCCTTTTTTTGTAAATAAAGGTTTAAAAGGTCTTGCGGGAGAGCCGAAATCCGTCAAGCGCTTACGATCTGGCGACTTGCAGGTTGAGACCGCTTGTTCTAAACACTCTGAACTGCTCCTGAAAGTCAAAGAAATTGGTGGGGTGGCTGTCGAAGTCACTCCCCATAAAACTTTGAATTCCTCTCGGGGTGTGATCACCGAGTGGGGCCTCCTCAAAGTCACTGAGGAGGAAATCCTCTCGGAGCTCACACCTCAAGGAGTTACAGCGGTCCACCGGGTTTCGACACGCCGTGATGGGAAATTAACACCCACCCGGGTGTTAATTGTTACATTCAACACGCCACGCCTGCCTTCTTACATCAAGGCAGGATACTTACATTGTGAGGTTCGGCCGTATATCCCAAACCCTCTGCGCTGTTTTCAGTGTCAGATATACGGTCACGCCCGCACAGCATGCAGGGGCAAGCCCACCTGTGCTCGCTGTGGCAGTAAGGATCATCTCGATCCTGACTGCACAGCAGAAAAGGCATGCTGTGTGAACTGCAGTGGCGAACATCCGGCGTACTCCCGCGACTGTCCGAAGTGGAAGGAGGAAAAGGAGGTACAACGCCTCAAAGTAATCAACAACATCTCGTATGCTGAAGCGAGAAAGCTTGCTGCACCGCCCGCCCCACCTGGCAAGGTTTCCTATGCCAGTGCAGTCATTGGAAAGCCCATCGTTCCAATGACTTCGGTTGCGGTGCAGACCGACATCAGTGTACCACCTACTGAGTCTTTCTCGCCAGCTGCGAAGTACCTCCTCACGCAGGCGAGACCGAGGGTGGTGTCGACTTCGACATCAACCCCGGTTTCCATTCCTGCAACACAGCCTTCCACCTCCACCGGAAGGCCTCCTCCTCCCCGTCCTCAGACAGCAAGACCTTCAAAACCGAAGGGGCCCCCACCGGGGCCGAAAAAGGAAATAACAGCGCCACAAAGAGCGGTCACCGATCCATGTCCCTCGGACGATTCCGAGGACATGGATACCGACCGCCCCCTATTCACTAAACCGTCCTCTGCGGCGGTGAAGTTGAATAGGAATTCGTCGTCCGCCCACTCTTCTAAGTCCTGAGATAGCCACACTCCTACAATGGAATTGTCGTGGATTCCAGAGGAATCTTGACGACATCAAGGCCCTCCTTCAGGCACACCAGCCCATCTGTGTGTGCCTGCAGGAGACATACTTGCAGCCAGTCACAGATCCCACGATCCGGCACTTTTCACTAGTTCGCCGGGACCGGGATGGAGATGGTCCAGCTCGCGGGGGTGTCGCCATCCTCGTGAGCAACCATTCTCCATTCCAGGTCGTACCCCTCACTACCAACTTAGAGGCGATAGCCATCCGTCTCTTCGTGGGGTTCTCGCTGACTGTCTGCTCTGTATATCTTCCACCTGGGAGCATCGTCTTCCAGGAAGACCTTGATGATCTCGTCTCGCAGCTGCCTTCCCCCTTCCTCATTATGGGGGACCTCAACGGACACAGTCCACTTTGGGGCAGTGCTGACACCAACGGGAGGGGCGGGGTCCTGGAGCAGTGGCTCCTGGATCCTTCTCTCTCCCTGTTGAACACCGGTGTCAGTACTTACTTTCACTCCCCAACCCGCACTTTCACTGCCATTGACCTCACCATCTGCTCCTCCTCGATCCTTCCACTCTTTACATGGGAGGTCGAGGACAACCCGTACGGAAGCGATCACCTCCCCGTGGTGTGCACCATCTCCCGTGGGGGGCCTTGCAGCCCTTCACGCGTCTCACGGTGGAGGCTCGGTCGGGCTGACTGGGGTGGTTTCGAGCTGCTCTCTGAGCTCGACGACCACTCTGTCAGCCAGGAGCCAATCAATGTGGCAGTAGCGGAGATAACGGACTGTATCGTAGATGCAGCTGCATCAACAATTCCTCAAACTTCTACACGGTTTCCTCGCTTTCCGAAACCGTGGTGGAATCCAGAATGCACCGCAGCTCGTAAGGCTCAGAACAAGGCTTGGGGGGTGTTTCGGAGATATCCGACATCCCCCAACCTTGAAAATTTCAAACGCGCCAGGGCGAAAGCACGTTTCGTCCGACGCCAGAGCCAGAAGGAATCTTGGATCAAGTATACGTCATCCATCACCCGCACGACTAGTTCTAAGGTCGTGTGGGATAAAGTCCGGAAGATGAGTGGGAACTACACGTCCCACTCGTTATCGATCCTGGAGCACAATGGACAGGCAATTGCTGATCCCAAAGCAATTGCCGACACTCTGGGGGAGTCATTCTCTTCCATCTCTTCATCTTCCTCTTACTCCCCCGAGTTTCTGGCCCAGAAGGGCAGGGCGGAGCGCTCTCCGCTGTCTTTCCACTCGAATGGCCTGGAGCCTTACAACAGGCCATTCACAGCGGAGGAGCTTCGCCTTGCTCTGCACTCTTCTCGTGCCTCTGCTGTAGGGCCGGACAATGTCCATTATGCCATGCTCCAACATCTTTCACCATCGAGTAAGGATCGGCTGCTCCATCTCTTCAATCGCATTTTTCTCGAGGAGCAGTTTCCGGACTCCTGGCGGGAGGCCATCGTCTTGGCCTTCCCCAAGCCAGGCAAAGATCCCAAGATTCCTTCCAATTATCGTCCAATCGCATTGACGAGCTGCGTGTGCAAGGTGTTGGAAAGAATGGTAAATGCCAGACTCATCTGGTATTTAGAACATCACGGCCTTCTTTCCAACACCCAGTGTGGCTTTCGCAGGCACCGGTCTACTTTAGACCACCTGATCCGCCTCGAATCGGCGATCAGGAATTCCTTTTTACGTAGAGAGCACCTGGTGTCCATTTTCTTCGACATCGAAAAAGCGTACGACACGGCTTGGAGATTCGGCATTCTTCGTGACCTCCACAGTTTCGGCTTGAGAGGTCACATGCCGATCTTCATCTCCAACTTCTTATCGACACGCTCTTTTCGTGTCCGTGTCGGTAACACTCTGTCGCAGCCGTACCCCCAAGAACAGGGGGTGCCACAAGGCTGCGTTCTGAGTGTTACGCTTTTCGCTGTCAAGATTAATTCTATTACTAGACAACTTCCTCCATCAGTAGGCAATGCCCTCTATGTTGATGACTTTAGCATCTTTTGCTCTTCATCCAGCATGAGGGTCATTGAAAGACAACTGCAAATTGCCCTGAACAATCTATCGGTTTGGGCGACGGCAAACGGGTTTCGGTTCTCCCCACAGAAGACCGCTTGTGTGCACTTTTGCCACAAGCGTAATCTTCATCTGGATCCCGAGCTGCGGCTCGGGGGTAACATCATTCCAGTTGTGGCGGAGACCAAGTTTCTCGGTCTCATATTCGATCGGAAATTGACCTTTTTACCACACATACGTCATCTCAGGTCCAAGTGCACGCGGGCATTGAACATCGTCAAGGTCCTCTCCTCCCTTTCTTGGGGGGCGGACCGATGTTCTTTGCTCCGCCTATACCGTGCACTTGTCCGATCGAAACTGGACTACGGATCCCAGGTGTACGACTCGGCCCGGGATTCGGTGGTGAAGGTGCTGGACCCCCTCCATCATCAGGCCCTCCGTGTTTGCACGGGAGCCTTCCGCACCTCACCGGTCCAGAGTCTTTACGTTGAGACCGACGAACCATCATTATCTGTTCGCCGTCAGCAGTTGTCCCTACAATATGCTTCTAAATTGCGATCCCTGCCTGGCCATCCCACTTGGGACTGCGTTTTCAGTCCGAAGTGGGAAATGCTTTACACTAATCGGCCGACTGCCATTCGTCCTTTTGGTTTGCGTGTCCGAGGCTACCTCAGAGACATCAACACCAGTCTCGCTAGCGTTGCACAGTCGACAGCTGAGCCACTTCCACCTTGGCTCGCTGTTTCCCCTTCCTGCGATTTTTCCCTGTGCAGGACGGGGAAGGCCTTTACACCCGACTGTGTGTACCGGCAACTCTTTGCCAGCCATCGTGCTGAGTACCCGGACTTCTTGCCTGTCTTCACAGATGGCTCGAAGTCCGGCACATCGGTGGGATCGGCCATGGTCTGCTGTGATGTAATCATTGCAGACCAGATCCCACTGCAGTGTTCCATCTTCACTGCAGAGTTGCACGCTATCAGTCTCGCCTTGGACCATGTAGCGACTAAGCATCATCGTCGGTGTGTGCTTTACACCGACTCGCTTAGTTCGCTACAGGCTTTGATCTCGGTGAGGCATCGGCCTCACCCTGTTCTTACTAAGATCCGCCAGCAACTACATCGTCTGGCAGCCACCACCACCATCCATTTCTGTTGGGTGCCCGGTCACGTCGGGATTAGGGGCAACGACTTGGCAGATGCTGCTGCCAAGTCAGCCACGCCCCTGTCCGACTCTCCGTTGCCGGTTCCCTATCTGGATTTCCGGCAACGTTTTACCACCGAGCTCCGGGCACAGTGGCAGAGATCTTGGTCAGAACAGCTTACAAACAAGCTCTTTGAGATCAAACCTATCGTCAAACCATGGCAGTCTTGTTACCGCAGGAATCGCAAGGAGGAAGTTGTACTTGCTCGGCTCCGCTTGGGTCATTCGTTTATTACTCATTCGTTTCTTTTACGGGCGGACGACGAACCCAAGTGCGAGTTTTGTGACACCATTTTAACAATTAAACACATTTTAATTGATTGCTGTTGTTTTACCTTTGAAAGACGTATGTTTTTTAACTTTCATGATTTTACGTCCGAGCCCCTTACACTCGGACATCTTTTATCCGACCATTGTACTTTTACCTCTCTCTTTCAATTTTTACGATTTACTGGATATTTTAATCGCATATAGTTTTTACTCTTCAGCTTTTTACATCTATGATTATACTACCTTATACATTGTTTGTGTATCCCAGGTCATTTACACCTGGTATTCTATTGTTTTCTGTTGTATTTTTACACTTGTTCTTTGTTGTTTTACCTTTTTACAATTTTGCTAATTTCTTTTAAATGTGGTTGCGGGTTTACATGTCTTTTATCTTTTATATTGTCTTTTGTTTGGCGCATTATGGCCTAGTCGCCGATGCGCCATAAAACCCAAAACAACCAACCAACCATATCTGGATTTCCGGCAGCGTTTTACCATCGAGCTCCGGGCACGGTGGCAGAGATCTTGGTCGGAACAGCTTACAAACAAGCTCTTTGAGATCAAACCTCTCATCAAACCATGGCAGTCTTGTTACCGCAGGAATCGCAAGGAGGAAGTTGTACTTGCTCGGCTCCGCTTAGGTCACTCGTATATTACACATTCGTTTCTTCTTCGGGCGGACGACGTACCTAAGTGCGAGTTTTGTGACACCATTTTAACAATCAAACATATTTTAATTGAATGTCCCTGTTTTAACCTAGAACGTCGTTTGTATTTTAATTTTCACAATTTTACGTCCGAGCCACTTACACTCGGACATCTTTTATCTGATAGCACCATTTTATCTCCAATTTTTGCCTTTTTACATTATACAGGATATTTTACCAGATTATAATTTTAATCATTTGTAATTTTTTCACCTTCTGCCTAGGTCATTTACACCTGGGCTAGTTTTATCCTTTGTCTCTACTGTATTTATTTATCTACACATTTGTTGTTTTACACTTTACTTTTTATTTCTGTTATATATATATATATCTTGTTGGTTTTATTTTTTACCTTTTCCAGCATTTGTTTTTTAATTTTGGTTGAGGAGTATTTGTTTTTTAGCATATTTTTACCTTGTTTGGCGCATTATAGCCTCAGTAGCTCATGCGCCATAAAACTCCAAACAACCAACCAACCAACCATCACTGCCATTGATCTCACCATCTGCTCCTCCTCGATCCTTCCACTCTTTACATGGGAGGTCGAGGACAACCCGTACGGAAGCGATCACCTCCCCGTGGTGTGCACCATCTCCCGTGGGGGGCCTTGCAGCCCTTCACGCGTCTCACGGTGGAGGCTCGATCGGGCTGACTGGGGTGGTTTCGAGCTGCTCTCTGAGCTCGACGACCACTCTGTCAGCCAGGAGCCAATCAATGTGGCAGTAGCGGAGATAACGGACTGTATCGTAGATGCAGCTGCATCAACGATTCCTCAAACTTCTACACGGTTTCCTCGCTTTCCGAAACCGTGGTGGAATCCAGAATGCACCGCAGCTCGTAAGGCTCAGAACAAGGCTTGGGGGGTGTTTCGGAGATATCCGACGTCCCCCAACCTCGAAAATTTCAAACGCGCCAGGGCGAAAGCTCGTTTCGTCCGACGCCAGAGCCAGAAGGAATCTTGGATCAAGTATACGTCTTCCATCACCCGCACGACTAGTTCTAAGGTCGTGTGGGATAAAGTCCGGAAGATGAGTGGGAACTACACCTCCCACTCGTTATCGATCCTGGAGCAAAATGGACAGGCAATTGCTGATCCCAAAGCAATTGCCGACACTCTGGGGGAGTCCTTCTCTTCCATCTCTTCGTCTTCCTCTTACTCCCCCGAGTTTCTGGCCCAGAAGGGCAGGGCGGAGCGCTCTCCGCTGTCTTTCCACTCGAATGGCCTGGAGCCTTACAACAGGCCATTCACAGCGGAGGAGCTTCGCCTTGCTCTGCACTCTTCTCGTGCCTCTGCTGTTGGGCCGGACAATGTCCATTATGCCATGCTCCAACATCTTTCACCATCGAGTAAGGATCGGCTGCTCCATCTCTTCAATCGCATTTTTCTCGAGGAGCAGTTTCCGGACTCCTGGCGGGAGGCCATCGTCTTGGCCTTCCCCAAGCCAGGCAAAGATCCCAAGATTCCTTCCAATTATCGTCCCATCGCATTGACGAGCTGCGTGTGCAAGGTGTTGGAAAGAATGGTAAATGCCAGACTCATCTGGTATTTAGAACACCACAACCTTCTTTCCAACACCCAGTGTGGCTTTCGCAGGCAACGGTCAACTATTGACCACCTGATACGCCTCGAATCGGCTATCAGGAATTCTTTTTTACGTAGAGAGCACCTGGTGTCAATTTTCTTCGACATCGAAAAAGCGTACGACACGGCTTGGAGATTCGGCATTCTTCGTGACCTCCACAGCTTCGGCTTGAGAGGTCACATGCCGATCTTCATCTCCAACTTCTTATCGACACGCTCTTTTCGTGTCCGTGTCAGTAACACTCTGTCGCGGCCGTACCCCCAAGAACAGGGGGTGCCACAAGGCTGCGTTCTGAGTGTTACGCTTTTCGCTGTCAAGATTAATTCCATAACTAGACAACTTCCTCCATCCGTAGGCAATGCCCTCTATGTTGATGACTTTAGCATCTTTTGCTCATCTTCCAGCATGAGGGTCATTGAAAGACAACTGCAAATTGCCCTGAACAATCTTTCGGTTTGGGCGACGGCAAACGGGTTTCGGTTCTCCCCACAGAAGACCGCTTGTGTGCACTTTTGCCACAAGCGTAATCTTCATCTGGATCCCGAGCTGCGGCTCGGGGGTAACATCATTCCAGTTGTGGCGGAGACCAAGTTTCTCGGTCTCATATTCGATCGGAAATTGACCTTTTTACCACACATACGTCATCTCAGGTCCAAGTGCACGCGGGCATTGAACATCGTCAAGGTCCTCTCCTCCCTTTCTTGGGGGGCGGACCGATGTTCTTTGCTCCGCCTGTACCGTGCACTTGTCCGATCGAAACTGGACTACGGATCCCAGGTGTACGACTCGGCCCGGGATTCGGTGGTGAAGGTGCTGGACCCCCTCCATCATCAGGCTCTCCGTGTTTGCACGGGAGCCTTCCGCACCTCACCGGTCCAGAGTCTTTACGTTGAGACCGACGAACCGTCTTTATCTCTTCGCCGTCAGCAGTTGTCCCTACAATATGCTTCTAAATTGCGATCCCTGCCTGGCCATCCCACTTGGGACTGCGTTTTCAGTCCGAAGTGGGAAATGCTTTACACTAACCGGCCGACTGCCATTCGTCCATTTGGTTTGCGAGTCCGAGGCTACCTCAGAGACATCAACACCAGTCTCGATAGCATTGCACAGTCGACAGCTGAGCCACTTCCACCATGGCTCGCTGTTTCCCCTTCCTGTGATTTTTCTTTGTGCAGGACGGGGAAGGCCTTTACACCCGACTGTGTGTACCGGCAACTCTTTGCCAGCCATCGTGCTGAGCACCCGGACTTCTTGCCTGTCTTTACAGATGGCTCGAAGTCCGGCACTTCAGTGGGATCGGCCATGGTCTGCTGTGATGTAATCATTACAGACCAGATCCCACTGCAGTGTTCCATCTTCACTGCAGAGTTGCACGCTATCAGCCTCGCCTTGGACCACGTGGCGACTAAGCATCATCGTCGGTGTGTGCTTTACACCGACTCGCTTAGCTCGCTACAGGCTTTGATCTCGGTGAGGCATCGGCCTCACCCTGTTCTCTCCAAGATCCGCCAGCAGCTCCATCGTCTGGCAGCCACCACCACGATTCTCTTCTGTTGGGTGCCCGGTCACGTCGGAATCAGGGGTAATGATTTGGCAGATTCTGCTGCCAGGTCAGCCACGCCCCTGTCCGACTCTCCGTTGCCGGTTCCCTATCTGGATTTCCGGCAGCGTTTTTCCACCGAGCTCCGGGCACAGTGGCAGAGATCTTGGTCGGAACAGCTTACCAACAAGCTCTTCGAGATCAAACCTATCATCAAACCATGGCAGTCTTGTTACCGCAGGAATCGCAAGGAGGAAGTTGTACTTGCTCGGCTCCGCTTAGGTCACTCGTTTCTTACTCATTCGTTTCTTTTACGGGCGGACGACGTGCCTAAGTGCGAGTTTTGTGACACCATTTTAACCATCAAACATATTTTAATCTCGTGCTCCGCTTTTAACTTTGAACGACGTCTGATTTTTAATTTCCATAATTTTATGTCCGAGCCTCTTACACTCGGACATCTTTTATCTGATCATTGCATTTTATCTTCAGTTTTTACCTTTTTGAAATATTGTGGATATTTTAACCGAATTTGATTTTACCTTAAGTTTATGCATTATTTACCCCAGGTCTCTTACACCTGGGTTTATTTTATTTCATATTTCTACAGTTATTTTACTCTGTTCATATACACTTGTTTTTTGTTATTTTACCACTTTACAATGTTGCCAATGTATTTTAACTTTTGGTTATGGGGTTCTATGTCTTTTATCTTTTATATTGTCTTTTGTTTGGCGCATTATGGCCTTGTTGCCGATGCGCCATTAAACCCCAAACAACCAACCAACCAACCCGCACCGCATGCCGGGGCAAGCCCACCTGTGCTCGTTGTGGCAGTCAGGATCATCTTGAACCTGACTGCACAGCAGAAAAGGCATGCTGTGTCAACTGCCGTGGTGAGCATCCGGCGTACTCCCGCGACTGTCCGAAGTGGCTGGAGGAGAAAGAGGTACAGCGCCTGAAGACCCTCCACAACATCAGCTATCCAGAGGCGAGAAAGCTCGCTGCACCGCCTGCCCCACCTGGCAAGGTCTCCTATGCCGGTGCGGTTGCCGGAAAGCCCATCGTTCAGATGGCTTCCGTGGCGGTGCAGACCGACATCAGCGTTCCACCAGCTGAATCTTTCTCGCCTGCTGCCAAGTACCTCTTGACGCTGGAGAAGCCGACGTTGGTGTCAACCTCGACATCGACACCGGTTTCTATTCCTGTGTCTGTGCCTTCCACATCCACCTCCGGAAGGCCCCCTCCACCTCACCCACAGACAGCAAGACCTTCGAAACCGAAGGGGCCCCCGCCGGGACCCAAAAAGAAAATTTTACCTCCTCGTTCGGCGGTCTCAGATCCATGTTGCTCGGACGACTCTGAGGACATGGACACCGACCGCCCTAATTTTCCTAAACCGTCGCTGGCGACGGTTAAAATAAATCGAAAGACGTCTGCCAATTCTTCCAAGACCTGAGATGGCCACACTCCTTCAATGGAATTGTCGTGGATTCCAGAGGAATATTGACGACATCAAGGTCCTCCTGAGGGCGCACCAACCCCTCTGCGTGTGCCTTCAGGAGACATTTTTGCAGACAGCCAACAATCCCACTATCCG
This sequence comes from Ryuthela nishihirai, assembly GCA_038380435.1. Taxonomy (NCBI): domain Eukaryota; kingdom Metazoa; phylum Arthropoda; class Arachnida; order Araneae; family Heptathelidae; genus Ryuthela; species Ryuthela nishihirai. The sequence continues at coordinate 91,801,739 of JAWZYU010000011.1, forward strand.
GCACTTTTCTCTCGTTCGCCGGGACCGGGATGGAGATGGTCCAGCTCACGGAGGTGTTGCCATCCTCGTGAGCAACCACTCCCCATTCCAGGTCATTCCCCTCACCACCGACTTAGAGGCGGTTGCCATCCGCCTCTTTGTGGGATTTTCTTTGACTGTCTGTTCTGTCTATCTCCCACCAGGAAGCATCGTTTTCCGGGACGACCTTGATGACCTCGTCTCGCAGCTGCCGTCCCCCTTCCTCATCATGGGGGACTTCAACGGCCACAGTCCGCTCTGGGGCAGTGCTGACACCAACGGGAGGGGCCGGGTCTTGGAGCAGTGTCTCCTGGATCCATCGCTCTCCCTGTTGAACACCGGTGTCAGTACTTACTTTCATTCCCCAACCCGCTCTTTCACTGCCATTGACCTCACCATCTGCTCCTCCTCGATCCTTCCACTCTTTACATGGGAGGTCGAGGATAATCCATATGGAAGCGATCACCTCCCCGTGGTGTGCACCATCTCTCGTGGGGGGCCCTGCAGCCCTTCGCGTGTCTCCCGGTGGAGGCTTGATCGGGCTGACTGGAGTGGCTTCGAGCTCTTGTCTGAGCTTGATGATCACTCTGTCAGCCAGGAGCCCATCAATGTCGCAGTGGCGGAGTTGACGGACTGCATCGTCCATGCAGCTGCCTCTACTATTCCTCAGACCTCGACTCGGTTTCCACGGTTCCCAAAACCGTGGTGGAATCCCGACTGCACCGCAGCTCGTAAGGCTCAGAACAAGGCTTGGGGGGTGTTTCGGAGATATCCGACGTCCCCCAACCTCGAAGCATTCAAACGCGCCAGGGTGAAAGCCCGTTTCGTCCGGCGCCAGAGCCAGAAGGAATCTTGGATTAAATATACTTCTTCTATCACCCGCACGACCAGTTCTAAGGTCGTGTGGGATAAGGTCCGGAAGATGGGTGGGAAGTACACGTCCCACTCATTATCGATCCTGGAGCACAATGGACAGGCAATTGCTGATCCTCGTGCAATTGCCGACACTCTGGGGGAGTCATTCTCCTCCATCTCCTCCTCTTCCTCGTACTCCCCCGAGTTTCTGGCCCAGAAGAGCAGGGCTGAACGCTCTCCGCTGTCCTTCCATTCAAATGGCCTGGAGTCTTACAACAGGCCATTCACAGCGGAGGAGCTTCGCCGTGCTCTGCACACTTCTCGTGCATCTGCTGTGGGGCCAGACAATGTCCATTATGCCATGCTCCAACATCTCTCACCATCGAGTAAGGATCGACTGCTCCGACTCTTCAACCGTATTTTCATCGAGGAGCAGTTTCCGGACTCCTGGCGGGAGGCCATCGTCTTGGCCTTCCCTAAGCCAGGAAAAGATCCCAAGATTCCTTCACATTATCGTCCAATTGCATTGACGAGCTGCGTCTGCAAGGTGTTGGAAAGAATGGTAAATACCAGGCTGGCCTGGTATTTGGAACATCACGGCCTTCTTTCCAACACCCAGTGTGGCTTTCGCAGGCACCGGTCTACTTTAGACCACCTGATCCGCCTCGAATCGGCGATCAGGAATTCTTTTTTACGACGAGAGCACCTGGTGTCAGTTTTCTTCGACATCGAAAAAGCGTACGACACGGCATGGAGATTCGGCATTCTTCGTGACCTTCACAGCTTCGGCTTGCGAGGTCACATGCCGATCTTCATTGCGAACTTTTTATCTTCTCGTATTTTTCGAGTTCGTGTCGGCAACACTCTGTCGCGGCCTTTCCCCCAAGAACAGGGGGTGCCTCAAGGCTGCGTCCTGAGTGTTACGCTTTTCGCTGTCAAGATCAATTCCATTACACGGCAACTTCCTCCGACTGTAGGCAATGCCCTCTATGTTGATGACTTTAGCATCTTTTGCTCATCGTCCAGCATGAGGGTCATTGAACGACAACTGCAAACTGCCCTGAACAATCTCTCGGTTTGGGCGACGGCGAATGGGTTCCGGTTCTCCCCACAGAAGACCGCTTGCGTGCACTTTTGCCGCAAGCGTAATCTTCATCTGGACCCCGAGCTGCGGCTCGGGGGTAACATCATTCCAGTTGTGGCGGAGACCAAGTTTCTCGGTCTCATCTTCGACCGGAAATTGACCTTTTTATCTCATATTCGACATCTCAGGTCCAAGTGCACGCGGGCATTGAACATCATCAAGGTCCTCTCCTCCCTTTCTTGGGGGGCGGACCGATGTTCTTTGCTCCGCCTTTACCGTGCACTTGTCCGGTCGAAACTGGACTACGGATCCCAGGTGTATGACTCCGCCCGGGATTCGGTGGTGAAGGTGCTGGACCCACTCCATCATCAGGCCCTCCGTGTGTGCACGGGGGCCTTCCGCACTTCGCCGGTCCAGAGTCTCTACGTTGAGACCGATGAACCATCTTTATCTATTCGCCGTCAGCAGTTGTCCCTGCAGTATGCATCAAAATTGCGATCCCTGCCAGGCCATCCCACTTGGGACTGCGTTTTCAGTCCCAGGTGGGAAATGTTATACCAGAATCGGCCGACTGCCATTCGTCCTTTCGGTTTGCGTGTCCGAGGTTACCTGCGAGACATCAACACCAGTCTCGATAGCATCGCACAGTCGACAGCTGAGCCAATTCCACCTTGGCTCGCTGTTTCCCCTTCCTGCGATTTTTCCCTGTGCAGGACGGGGAAGGCCTTTACACCCGACTGTGTGTACCGGCAACTCTTTGCCAGCCATCGTGCTGCGCACCCGGACTTCTTGCCTGTCTTCACAGATGGCTCGAAGTCCGGCACTTCTGTGGGATCAGCCATGGTCTGCTGTGATGTAATCATTGCAGACCAGATCCCACTGCAGTGTTCCATCTTCACTGCTGAGTTGCATGCTATCAGCATTGCCTTGGACCATATAGCAGCTAAGCATCATCGTCGGTGTGTGCTTTACACCGACTCGCTTAGCTCGCTACAGGCTTTGATCTCGGTGAGGCATCGGCCTCACCCTGTTCTCTCCAAGATCCGCCAGCAGCTCCATCGTCTGGCAGCCACCACCACGATTCTCTTCTGTTGGGTGCCCGGTCATGTCGGGATCAGGGGCAATGACTTGGCAGATGCTGCTGCCAGGTCAGCCACGCCCCTGTCCGACTCTCCGTTGCCGGTTCCATATGTGGATTTCCGGCAGCGTTTCACCATCGAGCTCCGGGCACAGTGGCAGAGATCTTGGTCTGAACAGGTTGCTAACAAGCTCTTCGAGATCAAGCCCATTGTCAAACCGTGGCAGTCTTGTTTTCGCAGGAATCGTAAGGAGGAAGTTGTCCTTGCTCGGCTCCGCTTAGGTCACTCGTTTTTAACACACTCTTTTCTTCTTAAGGCGGACGCAGTACCTAAGTGCGAGTTTTGTGACACCATTTTAACAGTTAAACATATTTTAATTTATTGTCCAGCTTTTAACCTCGACCGACGTTTGTTTTTTACCTTTCACGATTTTACGTCCGAGCCCCTTACACTCGGACATCTTTTATCCGATGATTCACTTTTAACTACTGTTTTCGAATTTTTACGCTTTACCGGATATTATACTCGTTTATAAATTTTCTCTTTTTTAGTGGATTTTTACCTGTTTTTTCCATGGGTCCTATACACCCCTTGTTATTGTTGATTTTACACTTGTTGTTTTCTTTTATTCTTTTTCTATATATCGTTTTTATGCTGTGTTGTTTGTGTCTCTTTTAAATTTGGTTGTGGGTTTCATATCTTTTACCCTTTTAATCGTTTGTTTGGCGCAATATAGCCTTAGTTGCTATTGCGCCAAAAAACCCCAAACAACCAACCAACCAACCCTTGTTGGGCTCCGTGGAGGGTGGGGACAGCGGGCACTGAACCACACAAAAAAAAATCATGAGAGAGAGTGATGAAAATAATGCGATCGCCGCCAACAAGAGGGCTCGACATGAGCCCCCATCTTCCTCGTTGTCTCAGTTATCTCTGCCATCGTCTTCTATGTCTGTGTCTTCGTTCCCAAAGTTCCTGATCATCCACTCCACGGGTGATCAGGTACTTGGGGACATGTCCCCATTTTTCGTTAACAAAGGTTTGAAAGGTCTTGCGGGAGAACCGAAATCCGTTAAGCGCCTACGATCTGGTGACTTACAGGTTGAGACCGCTTGTTCCAAACACTCGGAACTGCTCCTGAAAGTTAAAGCAATTGGTGGGGTGGCTGTCGAAGTCACTCCCCATAAAAACTTTGAATTCCTCTCGGGGTGTGATCACCGAGTGGGGCCTCCTCAAAGTCACTGAGGAGGAAATCCTCTCGGAGCTCACACCTCAAGGAGTAACAGCGGTCCATCGGGTTTCGACACGTCGTGATGGGAAATTAACACCCACACGGGTGTTAATTGTTACATTCAACACGCCACGCCTGCCTTCTTCCATCAAGGCAGGTTATTTACATTGTGAGGTACGACCGTATATCCCAAATCCTCTGCGCTGTTTTCAGTGTCAGATATACGGTCATGCCCGCACAGCATGCAGGGGCAAGCCCACCTGTGCTCGCTGTGGCAGTAAGGATCATCTCGATCCTGACTGCACAGCTGAAAAGGCATGCTGTGTGAACTGCAGTGGCGAACATCCGGCATACTCCCGCGACTGTCCGAAGTGGAAAGAGGAAAAGGAGGTACAACGCCTCAAAGTCGTCAATAACATCTCGTACGCTGAGGCGAGAAAGCTTGCTGCACCGCCCGCCCCGCCTGGCAAGGTTTCCTATGCCAGTGCAGTCATTGGAAAGCCCAACGTTCCAATGACTTCGGTTGCGGTGCAGACAGACATCAGTGTACCACCTACTGAGTCTTTCTCGCCAGCTGCGAAATACCTCCTTACGCAGGCGAGACCGAGGGTGGTGTCGACTTCGACATCGGCGATCAGGAATTCTTTTTTACGACGAGAGCACCTGGTGTCAGTTTTCTTCGACATCGAAAAAGCGTACGACACGGCATGGAGATTCGGCATTCTTCGTGACCTTCACAGCTTCGGCTTGCCCCCTCGGTGTGAGCGCCTGTACGTGGTGAGGGGGACCACCCTGTGAAGGTTCCCGCTGGCTCGGTTACCTTCGCAGGGTCCTAAACGCTCGCCCGCGTTTTTGCCGTGCGCGGAGACCCGTGTCCCGGGAAAGGAGGATCCTGGTAGTTGCTCGGGGGTCCCCGTCTTCTCTCCTCAGCTCATGACTGGCGTGGTCCCCATTGGCCGTCTTGCCATTGGGGAGCCTGTCTGTCGCGGGGCTGGGCAGCGGATTCCGGGGCCTCTGCTATACACTGCTTTGGCCTCTGCTTCCGGTAAACGGGAGCTCCCGGGGTGGCCCCCCCAGGAGCAATCGGCTGGTGGGCAGGTCCTGCTAGGGTCAACCGTGCAGAGCGGTGAGTAACCTTGCCCACGGTCCGGGTACAGGTTTACAAGTTTCCTCACAACTTATTTTCCTTTTGTCGTTATCTTTTCTTTGTGAGGCCAGGTTGGCCATTCACAATTTTGTTATTTTAAACTTTGTTTCTTTTGTGTAGAACGTTTTTGTTCTGCACATTTCTCTTTTTATTTTCCTTTTATTTATTTGTGAGGGCTTGGCTCACTGTCTGTGTGGGTATAGTGCCTGCGTAGCCCTGGCGCCCGACTGGGCGTCCCCTTGTTGGGCTCCGTGGAGGGTGGGGACAGCGGGCACTGAACCACACAAAAAAATCATGAGAGAGAGTGATGAAATTAATGCGATCGCCGCCAACAAGAGGGCTCGACATGAGCCCCCATCTTCCTCGTTGTCAAAGTCATCTCTGCCGTTGTCTTCTGTGTCTGTGTCTTCGTTCCCAAAGTTCCTGATCATCCACTCCACGGGTGATCAGGTACTTGGGGACATGTCCCCTTTTTTCGTTAATAAAGGTTTGAAAGGTCTTGCGGGAGAGCCAAAATCCGTCAAGCGCTTAAGATCTGGCGACTTGCAGGTTGAGACCGCTTGTTCGAAACATTCCGAATTGCTCCTGAAAGTAAAAGATATTGGTGGGGTGGCTGTCGAAGTCACTCCCCATAAAACTTTGAATTCTTCTCGGGGTGTGATCACCGAGTGGGGCCTCCTCAAAGTCACTGAGGAGGAAATCCTCTCGGAGCTCACACCACAAGGAGTAACAGCGGTCCACCGGGTTTCGACACGCCGTGATGGAAAATTAACACCCACCCGGGTGTTGATTGTGACATTCAATACGCCACGCCTGCCTTCTTACATCAAGGCAGGTTATTTACATTGTGAGGTTCGGCCGTATATCCCAAATCCTCTGCGCTGTTTTCAGTGTCAGATATACGGTCATGCCCGCACAGCATGCAGGGGCAAGCCCACCTGTGCTCGCTGTGGCAGTAAGGATCATCTCGATCCTGACTGCACAGCTGAAAAGGCATGCTGTGTGAACTGCAGTGGCGAACATCCGGCGTACTCCCGCGACTGTCCGAAGTGGAAAGAGGAAAAGGAGGTACAACGCCTCAAAGTCGTCAATAACATCTCGTACGCTGAGGCGAGAAAGCTTGCTGCACCGCCCGCCCCGCCTGGCAAGGTTTCCTATGCCAGTGCAGTCATTGGAAAGCCCATCGTTCCAATGACTTCGGTTGCGGTGCAGACTGACATCAGTGTACCACCTACTGAGTTTTTCTCGCCAGCTGCGAAATACCTCCTTACGCAGGCGAGACCGAGGGTGGTGTCGACTTCGACATCAACCCCGGTTTCCATTCCTGCAGTTCAGCCTTCCACCTCCACCGGAAGGCCTCCTCCTTCCCGTCCGCAGACAGCAAGACCTTCGAAACCTAAGGGGCCCCCGCCGGGGCCCAAAAAGAAAATCACTGCACCTCAAAGGGCGGTCACCGATCCATGCCCCTCGGACGATTCCGAGGACATGGATACCGACCGCCCCCTATTCACTAAACCGTCCTCTGCGGCGGTTAAGTTGAATAGAAACACGTCGTCCGCCCACTCTTCTAAGTCCTGAGATGGCCACACTCCTACAATGGAATTGTCGTGGATTCCAGAGGAATCTTGACGACATCAAGGCCCTCCTTCAGGCACACCAGCCCATCTGTGTGTGCCTGCAGGAGACATACTTGCAGCCAGTCACAGATCCCACGATCCGGCACTTTTCACTGGTTCGCCGGGACCGGGATGGAGATGGTCCAGCTCGCGGGGGTGTCGCCATCCTCGTGAGCAACCATTCTCCATTCCAGGTCGTATCCCTCACCACCACCTTGGAGGCGGTAGCTATCCGTCTCTTCGTGGGGTTCTCGCTGACTGTCTGCTCTGTATATCTTCCACCTGGGAGCATCGTCTTCCAGGAAGAACTTGATGATCTCGTCTCGCAGCTGCCGTCCCCCTTCCTCATTATGGGGGACCTCAACGGACACAGTCCACTTTGGGGCAGTGCTGACACCAACAGGAGGGGCGGGGTCCTGGAGCAGTGGCTCCTGGATCCTTCTCTCTCCCTGTTGAACACCAGTGTCAGCACTTACTTTCACTCCCCAACCCGCACTTTCACTGCCATTGATCTCACCATCTGCTCCTCCTCGATCCTTCCACTCTTTACATGGGAGGTCGAGGACAACCCGTACGGAAGCGATCACCTCCCCGTGGTGTGCACCATCTCCCGTGGGGGGCCTTGCAGCCCTTCACGCGTCTCACGGTGGAGGCTTGATCGGGCTGACTGGGGTGGTTTCGAGCTGCTCTCTGAGCTCGACGACCACTCTGTCAGCCAGGAGCCAATCAATGTGGCAGTAGCGGAGATAACGGACTGTATCGTAGATGCAGCTGCATCAACGATTCCTCAAACTTCTACACGGTTTCCTCGCTTTCCGAAACCGTGGTGGAATCCAGAATGCACCGCAGCTCGTAAGGCTCAGAACAAGGCTTGGGGGGTGTTTCGGAGATATCCGACGTCCCCCAACCTTGATAATTTCAAACGCGCCAGGGCGAAAGCTCGTTTCGTCCGACGCCAGAGCCAGTAGGAATCTTGGATCAAGTATACGTCTTCCATCACCCGCACGACTAGTTCTAAGGTCGTGTGGGATAAAGTCCGGAAGATGAGTGGGAACTACACCTCCCACTCGTTATCGATCCTGGAGCAAAATGGACAGGCAATTGCTGATCCCAAAGCAATTGCCGACACTCTGGGGGAGTCCTTCTCTTCCATCTCTTCGTCTTCCTCTTACTCCCCCGAGTTTCTGGCCCAGAAGGGCAGGGCGGAGCGCTCTCCGCTGTCTTTCCACTCGAATGGCCTGGAGCCTTACAACAGGCCATTCACAGCGGAGGAGCTTCACCTTGCTCTGCACTCTTCTCGTGCCTCTGCTGTTGGGCCGGACAATGTCCATTATGCCATGCTCCAACATCTTTCACCATCGAGTAAGGATCGGCTGCTCCATCTCTTCAATCGCATTTTTCTCGAGGAGCAGTTTCCGGACTCCTGGCGGGAGGCCATCGTCTTGGCCTTCCCCAAGCCAGGGAAAGATCCCAAGATTCCTTCTAATTATCGTCCCATCGTATTGACGAGCTGCGTGTGCAAGGTGTTGGAAAGAATGGTAAATGCCAGACTCATCTGGTATTTAGACCACCACAACCTTCTTTCCAACACCCAGTGTGGCTTTCGCAGGCAACGGTCAACTATTGGCCACCTGATACGCCTCGAATCGGCTATCAGGAATTCTTTTTTACGTAGAGAGCACCTGGTGTCAATTTTCTTCGACATCGAAAAAGCGTACGACACGGCTTGGAGATTCGGCATTCTTCGTGACCTCCACAGCTTCGGCTTGAGAGGTCACATGCCGATCTTCATCTCCAACTTCTTATCGACACGCTCTTTTCGTGTCCGTGTCGGTAACACTCTGTCGCGGCCGTACCCCCAAGAACAGGGGGTGCCACAAGGCTGCGTTCTGAGTGTTACGCTTTTCGCTGTCAAGATTAATTCCATAACTAGACAACTTCCTCCATCCGTAGGCAATGCCCTCTATGTTGATGACTTTAGCATCTTTTGCTCATCTTCCAGCATGAGGGTCATTGAAAGACAACTGCAAATTGCCCTGAACAATCTTTCGGTTTGGGCGACGGCAAACGGGTTTCGGTTCTCCCCACAGAAGACCGCTTGTGTGCACTTTTGCCACAAGCGTAATCTTCATCTGGATCCCGAGCTGCGGCTCGGGGGTAACATCATTCCAGTTGTGGCGGAGACCAAGTTTCTCGGTCTCATATTCGATCGGAAATTGACCTTTTTACCACACATACGTCATCTCAGGTCCAAGTGCACGCGGGCATTGAACATCGTCAAGGTCCTCTCCTCCCTTTCTTGGGGGGCGGACCGATGTTCTTTGCTCCGCCTGTACCGTGCACTTGTCCGATCGAAACTGGACTACGGATCCCAGGTGTACGACTCGGCCCGGGATTCGGTGGTGAAGGTGCTGGACCCCCTCCATCACCAGGCTCTCCGTGTTTGCACGGGAGCCTTCCGCACCTCACCGGTCCAGAGTCTTTACGTTGAGACCGACAAACCTTCTTTATCTCTTCGCCGTCAGCAGTTGTCCCTACAATATGCGTCTAAATTGCGATCCCTGCCTGGCCATCCCACTTGGGACTGCGTTTTCAGTCCGAAGTGGGAAATGCTTTATACTAATCGGCCGACTGCCATTCGTCCTTTTGGTTTGCGTGTCCGAGGCTACCTCAGAAACATCAACACCAGTCTCGATAGCGTTGCACAGTCGACAGCTGAGCCACTTCCACCTTGGCTCGCTGTTTCCCCTTCCTGCGATTTTTCCCTGTGCAGGACGGGGAAGGCCTTTACACCCGACTGTGTGTACCGGCAACTCTTTGCCAGCCATCGTGCTGAGCACCCGGACTTCTTGCCTGTCTTTACAGATGGCTCGAAGTCCGGCACTTCGGTGGGATCAGCCATGGTCTGCTGTGATGTAATCATTGCAGACCAGATCCCACTGCAGTGTTCCATCTTCACCGCAGAGTTGCACGCTATCAGCCTCGCCTTGGACCACGTGGCGACTAAGCATCATCGTCGGTGTGTGCTTTACACCGACTCGCTTAGCTCGCTACAGGCTTTGATCTCGGTGAGGCATCGGCCTCACCCTGTTCTTACTAAGATCCGCCATCAGCTACATCGTCTGGCAGCCACCACCACCATCCATTTCTGTTGGGTGCCCGGTCACGTCGGTATCAGGGGCAATGACTTGGCAGATGCTGCTGCCAAGTCAGCCACGCCCCTGTCCGACTCTCCGTTGCCGGTTCCATATCTGGATTTCCGGCAGCGTTTTACCATCGAGCTCCGGGCACGGTGGCAGAGATCTTGGTCGGAACAGCTTACAAACAAGCTCTTTGAGATCAAACCTCTCATCAAACCATGGCAGTCTTGTTACCGCAGGAATCGCAAGGAGGAAGTTGTACTTGCTCGGCTCCGCTTAGGTCACTCGTATATTACTCATTCGTTTCTTCTTCGGGCGGACGACGTACCTAAGTGCGAGTTTTGTGACACCATTTTAACAATAAAACATATTTTAATTGAATGTCCCTGTTTTAACCTAGAACGTCGTTTGTATTTTAATTTTCACAATTTTACGTCCGAGCCACTTACACTCGGACATCTTTTATCTGATAGTACCATTTTATCTCCAATTTTTGCCTTTTTACAGTATACAGGATATTTTACCAGATTTTAATTTTAATCATTTGTAATTTTTTCACCTTCTGCCTAGGTCATTTACACCTGGGCTAGTTTTATCCTTTGTCTCTACTTTATTTATTTATCTACACATTTGTTGTTTTACACTTTACTTTTTATTTCTGTTATATATATATATCTTGTTGGTTTTATTTTTTACCTTTTCCAGCATTTGTTTTTTAATTTTGATTGAGGAGTATTTGTTTTTTAGCATATTTTTACCTGGTTTGGCGCATTATAGCCTCAGTAGCTCATGCGCCATAAAACTCCAAACAACCAACCAACCAATCTGCTCTGTATATCTTCCACCTGGGAGCATCGTCTTCCAGGAAGAACTTGATGATCTCGTCTCGCAGCTGCCGTCCCCCTTCCTCATTATGGGGGACCTCAACGGACACAGTCCACTTTGGGGCAGTGCTGACACCAACGGGAGGGGCGGGGTCCTGGAGCAGTGGCTCCTGGATCCTTCTCTCTCCCTGTTGAACACCGGTGTCAGCACTTACTTTCACTCCCCAACCCGCACTTTCACTGCCATTGATCTCACCATCTGCTCCTCCTCGATCCTTCCACTCTTTACATGGGAGGTCGAGGACAACCCGTACGGAAGCGATCACCTCCCCGTGGTGTGCACCATCTCCCGTGGGGGGCCTTGCAGCCCTTCACGCGTCTCACGGTGGAGGCTTGATCGGGCTGACTGGGGTGGTTTCGAGCTGCTCTCTGAGCTCGACGACCACTCTGTCAGCCAGGAGCCAATCAATGTGGCAGTAGCGGAGATAACGGACTGTATCGTAGATGCAGCTGCATCAACGATTCCTCAAACTTCTACACGGTTTCCTCGCTTTCCGAAACCGTGGTGGAATCCAGAATGCACCGCAGCTCGTAAGGCTCAGAACAAGGCTTGGGGGGTGTTTCGGAGATATCCGACGTCCCCCAACCTTGAAAATTTCAAACGCGCCAGGGCGAAAGCTCGTTTCGTCCGACGCCAGAGCCAGAAGGAATCTTGGATCAAGTATACGTCTTCCATCACCCGCACGACTAGTTCTAAGGTCGTGTGGGATAAAGTCCGGAAGATGAGTGGGAACTACACCTCCCACTCGTTATCGATCCTGGAGCAAAATGGACAGGCAATTGCTGATCCCAAAGCAATTGCCGACACTCTGGGGGAGTCCTTCTCTTCCATCTCTTCGTCTTCCTCTTACTCCCCCGAGTTTCTGGCCCAGAAGGGCAGGGCGGAGCGCTCTCCGCTGTCTTTCCACTCGAATGGCCTGGAGCCTTACAACAGGCCATTCACAGCGGAGGAGCTTCACCTTGCTCTGCACTCTTCTCGTGCCTCTGCTGTTGGGCCGGACAATGTCCATTATGCCATGCTCCAACATCTTTCACCATCGAGTAAGGATCGGCTGCTCCATCTCTTCAATCGCATTTTTCTCGAGGAGCAGTTTCCGGACTCCTGGCGGGAGGCCATCGTCTTGGCCTTCCCCAAGCCAGGGAAAGATCCCAAGATTCCTTCTAATTATCGTCCCATCGTATTGACGAGCTGCGTGTGCAAGGTGTTGGAAAGAATGGTAAATGCCAGACTCATCTGGTATTTAGACCACCACAACCTTCTTTCCAACACCCAGTGTGGCTTTCGCAGGCAACGGTCAACTATTGACCACCTGATACGCCTCGAATCGGCTATCAGGAATTCTTTTTTACGTAGAGAGCACCTGGTGTCAATTTTCTTCGACATCGAAAAAGCGTACGACACGGCTTGGAGATTCGGCATTCTTAGTGACCTCCACAGCTTCGGCTTGAGAGGTCACATGCCGATCTTCATCTCCAACTTCTTATCGACACGCTCTTTTCGTGTCCGTGTCGGTAACACTCTGTCGCGGCCGTACCCCCAAGAACAGGGGGTGCCACAAGGCTGCGTTCTGAGTGTTACGCTTTTCGCTGTCAAGATTAATTCCATAACTAGACAACTTCCTCCATCCGTAGGCAATGCCCTCTATGTTGATGACTTTAGCATCTTTTGCTCATCTTCCAGCATGAGGGTCATTGAAAGACAACTGCAAATTGCCCTGAACAATCTTTCGGTTTGGGCGACGGCAAACGGGTTTCGGTTCTCCCCACAGAAGACCGCTTGTGTGCACTTTTGCCACAAGCGTAATCTTCATCTGGATCCCGAGCTGCGGCTCGGGGGTAACATCATTCCAGTTGTGGCGGAGACCAAGTTTCTCGGTCTCATATTCGATCGGAAATTGACCTTTTTACCACACATACGTCATCTCAGGTCCAAGTGCACGCGGGCATTGAACATCGTCAAGGTCCTCTCCTCCCTTTCTTGGGGGGCGGACCGATGTTCTTTGCTCCGCCTGTACCGTGCACTTGTCCGATCGAAACTGGACTACGGATCCCAGGTGTACGACTCGGCCCGGGATTCGGTGGTGAAGGTGCTGGACCCCCTCCATCATCAGGCTCTCCGTGTTTGCACGGGAGCCTTCCGCACCTCACCGGTCCAGAGTCTTTACGTTGAGACCGACGAACCGTCTTTATCTCTTCGCCGTCAGCAGTTGTCCCTACAATATGCTTCTAAATTGCGATCCCTGCCTGGCCATCCCACTTGGGACTGCGTTTTCAGTCCGAAGTGGGAAATGCTTTACAATAATCGGCCGACTGCCATTCGTCCTTTTGGTTTGCGAGTCCGAGGCTACCTCAGAGACATCAACACCAGTCTCGATAGCGTTGCACAGTCGACAGCTGAGCCACTTCCACCATGGCTCGCTGTTTCCCCTACCTGCGATTTTTCCCTGTGCAGGACGGGGAAGGCCTTTACACCCGACTGTGTGTACCGGCAACTCTTTGCCAGCCATCGTGCTGAGCACCCGGACTTCTTGCCTGTCTTTACAGATGGCTCGAAGTCCGGCACTTCGGTGGGATCAGCCATGGTCTGCTGTGATGTAATCATTGCAGACCAGATCCCACTGCAGTGTTCGATCTTCACTGCAGAGTTGCACGCTATCAGTCTCGCCTTGGACCACGTGGCGACTAAGCATCATCGTCGGTGTGTGCTTTACACCGACTCGCTTAGCTCGCTACAGGCTTTGATCTCAGTGAGGCATCGGCCTCACCCTGTTCTCTCGAAGATCCGCCAGCAGCTCCATCGTCTGGCAGCCACCACCACGATTCTCTTCTGTTGGGTGCCCGGTCACGTCGGAATCAGGGGTAATGATTTGGCAGATTCTGCTGCCAGGTCAGCCATGCCCCTGTCCGACTCTCCGTTGCCGGTTCCCTATCTGGATTTCCGGCAGCGTTTTTCCACCGAGCTCCGGGCACAGTGGCAGAGATCTTGGTCGGAACAGCTTACCAACAAGCTCTTCGAGATCAAACTTATCATCAAACCATGGCAGTCTTGTTACCGCAGGAATCGCAAGGAGGAAGTTGTACTTGCTCGGCTCCGCTTAGGTCACTCGTTTCTTACTCATTCGTTTCTTTTACGGGCGGACGACGTGCCTAAGTGCGAGTTTTGTGACACCATTTTAACCATCAAACATATTTTAATCTCGTGCTCCGCTTTTAACTTTGAACGACGTCTGATTTTTAATTTCCATAATTTTATGTCCGAGCCTCTTACACTCGGACATCTTTTATCTGATCATTGCATTTTATCTTCAGTTTTTACCTTTTTGAAATATTGTGGATATTTTAACCGAATTTGATTTTACCTTAAGTTTATGCATTATTTACCCCAGGTCTCTTACACCTGGGTTTATTTTATTTCATATTTCTACAGTTGTTTTACTCTGTTCATATACACTTGTTTTTTGTTATTTTACCACTTTACAATGTTGCCAATGTATTTTAACTTTTGGTTATGGGGTTCTATGTCTTTTATCTTTTATATTGTCTTTTGTTTGGCGCATTATGGCCTTGTTGCCGATGCGCCATTAAACCCCAAACAACCAACCAACCAACAGCTTCGGCTTGCGAGGTCACATGCCGATCTTCATTGCGAACTTTTTATCTTCTCGTATTTTTCGAGTTCATGTCGGCAACACTCTGTCGCGGCCTTTCCCCCAAGAACAGGGGGTGCCTCAAGGCTGCGTCCTGAGTGTTACGCTTTTCGCTGTCAAGATCAATTCCATTACACGGCAACTTCCTCCGACTGTAGGCAATGCCCTCTATGTTGACGACTTTAGCATCTTTTGCTCATCGTCCAGCATGAGGGTCATTGAACGACAACTGCAAACTGCCCTGAACATTCTCTCGGTTTGGGCGACGGCGAATGGGTTCCGGTTCTCCCCACAGAAGACCGCTTGTGTGCACTTTTGCCGCAAGCGTAATCTTCATCTGGACCCCGAGCTGTGGCTCGGGGGTAACATCATTCCAGTTGTGGCGGAGACCAAGTTTCTCGGTCTCATCTTCGACCGGAAATTGACATTTTTACCACATATTCGACATCTCAGGTCCAAGTGCACGCGGGCATTGAACATCATCAAGGTCCTCTCCTCCCTCTCTTGGGGGGCGGACCGATGTTCTTTGCTCCGCCTTTACCGTGCACTTGTCCGGTCGAAACTGGACTACGGATCCCAGGTGTATGACTCCGCCCGGGATTCGGTGGTGAAAGTGCTGGACCCACTCCATCATCAGGCCCTCCGTGTGTGCACGGGGGCCTTCTGCACTTCACCGGTCCAGAGTCTTTACGTTGAGACCGATGAACCATCTTTATCTATTCGCCGTCAGCAGTTGTCCCTGCAGTATGCATCAAAATTGCGATCCCTGCCAGGCCATCCCACTTGGGACTGCGTTTTCAGTCCCAGGTGGGAAATGTTATACCAGAATCGGCCGACTGCCATTCGTCCTTTCGGTTTGCGTGTCCGAGGCTACCTCAGAGACATCAACACCAGTCTCGATAGCATCGCACAGTCGACAGCTGAGCCACTTCCACCTTGGCTCGCTGTTTCCCCTTCCTGCGATTTTTCCCTGTGCAGGACGGGGAAGGCCTTTACACCTGACTGTGTGTACCGGCAACTCTTTGCCAGCCATCGTGCTGAGCACCCGGACTTCTTGCCTGTCTTCACAGATGGCTCGAAGTCCGGCACTTCGGTGGGATCAGCCATGGTCTGCTGTGATGTAATCATTGCAGACCAGATCCCACAGCAGTGTTCCATCTTCACTGCTGAGTTGTATGCTATCAGCATTGCCTTGGACCATATAGCAGCTAAGCACCATCGTCGGTGTGTGCTTTACACCGACTCGCTTAGCTCGCTACAGGCTTTGATCTCGGTGAGGCATCGGCCTCACCCTGTTCTCTCCAAGATCCGCCAGCAGCTCCATCGTCTGGCAGCCACCACCACGATTCTCTTCTGTTGGGTGCCCGTTCATGTCGGAATCTGGGGCAATGATTTGGCAGATTCTGCTGCCAGGTCAGCCACGCCCCTGTCCGACTCTCCATTGCCGGTTCCATATGTGGATTTCCGGCAGCGTTTCACCATCGAGCTCCGGGCACAGTGGCAGAGATCTTGGTCGGAACAGCTTACCAACAAGCTCTTTGAGATCAAACCTATCGTCAAACCGTGGCAGTCTTGTTACCGCAGGAATCGTAAGGAGGAAGTTGTCCTTGCTCGGCTCCGCTTAGGTCACTCGTTTTTAACTCACTTTTTTCTACTTAAGGCGGACGCAGTACCTAAGTGCGAGTTTTGTGACACCATTTTAACCGTTAAACATATTTTACTTCATTGTCTCGCTTTTAACCTTGAACGCAAAATGTATTTTAGCTTCCACAATTTTATGGCTGAGCCTCTTACACTCAGCCATCTTTTATCTGATGAATCGTTTTTAACTCCTGTTTTCGACTTTTTACGTTTTACAGGTTATTTTACACGTCTTTGATTTTTACCCTTTTTCCTGGTTTTTACTCTTGTTTGTGGTTTTAAACAGGTCCTATACACCCATTTTTATTCCCCCTCGGTGTGAGCGCCTGTACGCGGTGAGGGGGACCACCCTGTGAAGGTTCCGCTGGCTCGGCTACCTTCGCAGGGTCCTAAACGCTCGCCCACGTGTTTGCCGTGCGTGGAGACCCGTGTCCCGGGAAAGGAGGATCCTGGTAGTTGCTCGGGGGTCCCCGTCTTCTCTCCTCAGCTCATGACTGGCGTGGTCCCCATTGGCCGTCTTGCCATTGGGGAGCCTGTCCGTCGCGGGGCTGGGCAGCGGATTCCGGGGCCTCTGCTATACACTGCTTTGGCCTCTGCTTCCGGTAAACGGGAGCTCCTGGGGTGGCCCCCCCAGGAGCAATCGGCTGGTGGGCAGGACCTGCTAGGGTCAACCGTGCAGAGCGGTGAGTAACCTTGCCCACGGTCCGGGTACAGGTTTACAAGTCTCCTCACATATTATTTTCCTTTTGTCGTTATCCTTTCTTTGTGCTGCCAGTTTGGCAGTCACAATATTCTTATTTTTGCGCTTTGTTTCATTTGTGTAGAACGTTTTTGTTCTGCACATTTCTCTTTTTATTTTCTTTGTATTTATTTGTGAGGGCTTGGCTCACTGTCTGTGTGGGTATAGTGCCTACGTAGCCCTGGCGCCTGACTGGGCGTCCCCTTGTTGGGCTCCGTGGAGGGTGGGGACAGCGGGCACTGAACCACACTAAAATAAACATGAGAGAGAGTGAGGAAAATTCGATCATTGCAAACAAGAGGGCTCGACATGAACCCCCGTCTTCTTCGTCTACGTTATCACTGCCGTCTTCTTCTGTGTCTGTGTCTTCGTTCCCAAAGTTCCTGATCATCCACTCCACGGGTGATCAGGTACTTGGGGACATGTCCCCATTTTTTGTGAATAAAGGTTTGAAAGGTCTTGCGGGAGAGCCGAAATCCGTTAAGCGCTTACGATCTGGCGACTTGCAGGTTGAGACCGCTTGTTCCAAACACTCGGAACTACTCCTGAAAGTCAAGGAAATTGGTGGGGTGGCTGTCGAAGTCACTCCCCATAAAACTTTGAATTCCTCTCGGGGTGTGATCACCGAGTGGGGCCTCCTCAAAGTCCCTGAGGAGGAGATCCTCTCGGAGCTCACACCTCAAGGAGTAACAGCAGTCCACCGGGTTTCGACACGCCGTGATGGGAAATTGACACCCACCCGGGTGTTGATTGTTACATTCAACACGCCACGCCTGCCTTCTTCCATCAAGGCAGGTTATTTACATTGTGAGGTAAGGCCGTATATACCGAACCCTCTGCGCTGTTTTCAGTGTCAGGTATACGGTCATGCCCGCACAGCATGCAGGGGCAAGCCCACCTGTGCTCGCTGTGGCAGTAAGGATCATCTCGATCCTGACTGCACAGCAGAAAAGGCATGCTGTGTGAACTGCAGTGGCGAACATCCGGCGTACTCCCGCGACTGTCCGAAGTGGAAGGAGGAAAAGGAGGTACAACGCCTCAAAGTCATCAACAACATCTCGTATCCTGAAGCGAGAAAGCTTGCTGCACCGCCCGCCCCACCTGGCAAGGTTTCCTATGCCAGTGCAGTCATTGGAAAGCCCATCGTTCCAATGACTTCGGTTGCGGTGCAGACTGACATCAGTGTACCACCTACTGAGTCTTTCTCGCCAGCTGCGAAGTACCTCCTCACGCAGGCGAGACCGAGGGTGGTGTCGACTTCGACATCAACCCCGGTTTCCATTCCTGCAGCTCAGCCTTCCACCTCCACCGGAAGGCCTCCTCCTTCCCGTCCTCAGACAGCAAGACCTTCCAAACCGAAGGGGCCCCCACCGGGGCCTAAAAAGAAAATAACAGCACCACAAAGGGCGGTCACCGATCCATGCCCCTCGGACGATTCCGAGGACATGGATACCGACCGCCCCCTATTCACTAAACCGTCCTCTGCGGCGGTTAAGTTGAATAGGAACACGTCGTCCGCCCACTCTTCTAAGTCCTGAGATGGCCACACTCCTACAATGGAATTGTCGTGGATTCCAGAGGAATCTTGACGACATCAAGGCCCTCCTTCAGGCACACCAGCCCATCTGTGTGTGCCTGCAGGAGACGTACTTGCAGCCAGTCACAGATCCCACGATCCGGCACTTTTCACTAGTTCGCCGGGACCGGGATGGAGATGGTCCAGCTCGCGGGGGTGTCGCCATCCTCGTGAGCAACCATTCTCCATTCCAGGTCGTACCCCTCACTACCACCTTAGAGGCGGTAGCCATCCGTCTCTTCGTGGGGTTCTCCCTGACTGTCTGCTCTGTATATCTTCCACCTGGGAGCATCGTCTTCCAGGAAGACCTTGATGATCTCGTCTCGCAGCTGCCGTCCCCCTTCCTCATTATGGGGGACCTCAACGGACACAGTCCACTTTGGGGCAGTGCTGACACCAACGGGAGGGGTGGGGTCCTGGAGCAGTGGCTCCTGGATCCTTCTCTCTCCCTGTTGAACACCGGTGTCAGTACTTACTTTTACTCCCCAACCCGTACTTTCACTGCCATTGACCTCACCATCTGCTCCTCCTCGATCCTTCCACTCTTTACATGGGAGGTCGAGGACAACCCGTACGGAAGCGATCACCTCCCCGTGGTGTGCACCATCTCCCGTGGGGGGCCTTGCAGCCCTTCACGAGTCTCACGGTGGAGGCTCGATCGGGCTGACTGGGGTGGTTTCGAGCTGCTCTCTGAGCTCGACGACCACTCTGTCAGCCAGGAGCCAATCAATGTGGCAGTAGCGGAGATAACGGACTGTATCGTAGATGCAGCTGCATCAACGATTCCTCAAACTTCTACACGGTTTCCTCGCTTTCCGAAACCGTGGTGGAATCCAGAATGCACCGCAGCTCGTAAGGCTCAGAACAAGGCATGGGGGGTGTTTCGGAGATATCCGACGTCCCCCAACCTTGAACTTTTCAAACGCGGCAGGGCGAAAGCACGTTTCGTCCGACGCCAGAGCCAAAAGGAATCTTGGATCAAGTATACGTCATCCATCACCCGCACGACTAGTTCTAAGGTCGTGTGGGATAAAGTTCGGAAGATGAGTGGGAACTACACGTCCCACTCGTTATCGATCCTGGAGCACAATGGACAGGCAATTGCTGATCCCAAAGCAATTGCCGACACTCTGGGGGAGTCCTTCTCTTCCATCTCTTCGTCTTCCTCTTACTCCCCCGAGTTTCTGGCCCAGAAGGGCAGGGCGGAGCGCTCTCCGCTGTCTTTCCACTCGAATGGCCTGGAGTCTTACAACAGGCCATTCACAGCGGAGGAGCTTCGCCTTGCTCTGCACTCTTCTCGTGCCTCTGCTGTAGGGCCGGACAATGTCCATTATGCCCTGCTCCAACATCTTTCACCATCGAGTAAGGATCGGCTGCTCCATCTCTTCAATCGCATTTTTCTCGAGGAGCAGTTTCCGGACTCCTGGCGGGAGGCCATCGTCTTGGCCTTCCCCAAGCCAGGCAAAGATCCCAAGATTCCTTCCAATTATCGTCCTATCGCATTGACGAACTGCGTGTGCAAGGTGTTGGAAAGAATGGTAAATGCCAGACTCATCTGGTATTTAGAACATCACAACCTTCTTTCCAACACCCAGTGTGGCTTTCGCAGGCACCGGTCTACTTTAGACCACCTGATCCGCCTCGAATCGGCGATCAGGAATTCCTTTTTACGTAGAGAGCACCTGGTGTCCATTTTCTTCGACATCGAAAAAGCGTACGACACGGCTTGGAGATTCGGCATTCTTCGTGACCTCCACAGTTTCGGCTTGAGAGGTCACATGCCGATCTTCATCTCCAACTTCTTATCGACACGCTCTTTTCGTGTCCGTGTCGGTAACACTCTGTCGCAGCCGTACCCCCAAGAACAGGGGGTGCCACAAGGCTGCGTTCTGAGTGTTACGCTTTTCGCTGTCAAGATTAATTCTATTACTAGACAACTTCCTCCATCAGTAGGCAATGCCCTCTATGTTGATGACTTTAGCATCTTTTGCTCTTCGTCCAGCATGAGGGTCATTGAACGACAACTGCAAATTGCCCTGAACAATCTATCGGTTTGGGCGATGGCAAATGGGTTTCGGTTCTCCCCACAGAAGACCGCTTGTGTGCACTTTTGCCACAAGCGTAATCTTCATCTGGATCCCGAGCTGCGGCTCGGGGGTAACATCATTCCAGTTGTGGCGGAGACCAAGTTTCTCGGTCTCATATTCGATCGGAAATTGACCTTTTTACCACACATACGTCATCTCAGGTCCAAGTGCACGCGGGCATTGAACATCGTCAAGGTCCTCTCCTCCCTTTCTTGGGGGGCGGACCGATGTTCTTTGCTCCGCCTATACCGTGCACTTGTCCGATCGAAACTGGACTACGGATCCCAGGTGTACGACTCGGCCCGGGATTCGGTGGTGAAGGTGCTGGACCCCCTCCATCACCAGGCTCTCCGTGTTTGCACGGGAGCCTTCCGCACCTCACCGGTCCAGAGTCTTTACGTTGAGACCGACGAACCGTCTTTATCTGTTCGCCGTCAGCAGTTGTCCCTACAATATGCGTCTAAATTGCGATCCCTGCCTGGCCATCCCACTTGGGACTGCGTTTTCAGTCCGAAGTGGGAAATGCTTTACACTAATCGGCCGACTGCCATTCGTCCTTTTGGTTTGCGTGTCCGAGGCTACCTCAGAGACATCAACACCAGTCTCGATAGCGTTGCACAGTCGACAGCTGAGCCACTTCCACCTTGGCTCGCTGTTTCCCCTTCCTGCGATTTTTCCCTGTGCAGGACGGGGAAGGCCTTTACACCCGACTGTGTGTACCGGCAACTCTTTGCCAGCCATCGTGCTGAGCACCCGGACTTCTTGCCTGTCTTTACAGATGGCTCGAAGTCCGGCACTTCGGTGGGATCAGCCATGGTCTGCTGTGATGTAATCATTGCAGACCAGATCCCACTGCAGTGTTCCATCTTCACTGCAGAGTTGCACGCTATCAGCCTCGCCTTGGACCACGTAGCGACTAAGCATCATCGTCGGTGTGTGCTTTACACCGACTCGCTTAGCTCGCTACAGGCTTTGATCTCGGTGAGGCATCGGCCTCACCCTGTTCTCTCCAAGATCCGCCAGCAGCTCCATCGTCTGGCAGCCACCACCACCATCCATTTCTGTTGGGTGCCCGGTCACGTCGGTATCAGGGGCAATGACTTGGCAGATGCTGCTGCCAAGTCAGCCACGCCCCTGTCCGACTCTCCGTTGCCGGTTCCCTATCTGGATTTCCGGCAGCGTTTTACCACCGAGCTCCGGGCACAGTGGCAGAGATCTTGGTCGGAACAGCTTACCAACAAGCTCTTCGAGATCAAACCTATCATCAAACCATGGCAGTCTTGTGACCGCAGGAATCGCAAGGAGGAAGTTGTACTTGCTCGGCTCCGCTTGGGTCATTCGTTTATTACTCATTCGTTTCTTTTACGGGCGGACGACGTACCCAAGTGCGAGTTTTGTGACACCATTTTAACAATCAAACACATTTTAATCTCATGTCCATGTTTTAATTTTGAACGGCGTTTGTTTTTTAATTTTCACGATTTTATGTCCGAGCCCCTTACACTCGGACATTTGTTATCTGATAACTGTTCTTTTACCTCTGTATTTAGATTTTTAAGATTTACTGGATATTTTACTCGCCTATAGTTTTTTACTCTTCAATTTTATATATATATATTTAACCTAGATTGCTTTTACCTGGGTTACTTTTATTTCTTTTTAACATATTTCTACATTTGTTTACTGTTAATCCGAACGTGGGATTTTATTGTTTTACATTTTTCTTGTTATATTTGTAATTTATCTTTTAACATATTGGTTCAGGGTTTCATGAATTTTATCTTTTTACTTTTTGGACTTTCGTTTGGCGCATTATAGCCGTAGATGCTGATGCGCCATAAAACCCTAAACAACCAACCAACCAACCAACCCATTTTTATTGTTAACTTCTACACTTGTTACCTTTTACTCTATTTACTTGTCGTTTTGTGCCGTTTTGTCTGTGTTCATTTTAATTTTGGTTGTGGGTTATGCGACTTTTATCCCTTTTTATCGTTTGTTTGGTGCAATATAGCCTTAGTTGCTGTTGCGCCAATAAACCCCAAACAACCAACCAATCGGTTACCTTCACAGGGTCCTAAACGCTCGCCCGCGTGTTTGCCGTGCGCGGAGACCTGTGTCCCTGGAAAGGAGGATCCTGGCAGTTGCTCAGGGGTCCCCGTCTTCTCTTCCCAGCTCATGACTGGTGGGGTCCCCTTTGGCCGTATTGCCATTGGGGAGCCTGTCTGTCGCGGGGCTGGGCAGCGACTTCCGGGGCAGCTGCTATACACTGCATTGGCCTCTGCTTCAGGTAAACGGGAGGTCCTGGGGTGGCCCCCTCAGGATCAATCGGCTGGTGGGCTGGTCCTGCTAGGGTCAACTATGCAGATCGGTGAGTAACCTTGTCCACCGTCCGGACAACGGTTTGCGAGTTTCCCCACACATTTACTAATTTTGTAGTTTTCTTTCTTTTGTGTGGCCAGATCTTGCCTCACACTTTATTGCTTTGTTGCTTCTTTTCTTTTGTGGGAACTCCGACGAGTTTCCCGCCACTTCTCTTTTTCTTTTTGTTTTGTTGTGCGGGCTTGGCTCACTGCCTGTATGGGTATGGTGCCCGGGCAGCCCTGGCGCCCGAATGGGCGTCCCCTTGTTGGACTCCATGGTGGGTGGGGACAACGGGCACTGAATTTTCTAAACCAAACATGAGTTCCACAACTCAAAATTCATCGGTCAATGCCGCCAAGAGGGCTCGCCATGAACCCCCAACTTCTTTGTCTTTGCCTTCGTCTTCGTGTGTGTCTCCGTCTCTGAAGTTCCTGATCATCCACTCTACGGGTGACCAGGTTCTTGGAGACATGTCCCCCTTTTTTATAAACAAGGGTTTGCAAGGTCTTGCGGGAGAGCCAAAATCTGTCAAGTGCCTAAGATCTGGTGACTTGCAGGTGGAAACTGCGTGCTCCAAACATTCGGAGCTTCTATTAAAGGTTACAGCGATTGGTGGAGTGGCTGTCGAAGTCACTCCACACAAGACGCTCAATTCCTCCCGGGGTGTGATCTCTGAGTGGGGTCTCCTCTAGGTTTCTGAGGAGGAAATCCTCTCGGAGCTTTCGGCCCAGGGAGTGATCGCAGTCCACCGGGTTTCTTCACGCTGTAATGGAAAGTTAGAGCCCAGCCGGGTACATATTCTAACTTTCAACACACCACGCCTGCCTACTTCCATCAAGGCAGGATACTTACACTGCGAGGTGCGGCCATTTATCCCCAACCCTCTGCGTTGCTTTCAATGCCAGAGGTTTGGCCATGCCCGCACCGCATGCCGGGGCAAGCCCACCTGTGCTCGTTGTGGCAGTCAGGATCACCTTGAACCTGACTGCACACCCCCTCGGTGTGAGCGCCTGTACGCGGTGAGGGGGACCACCCTGTGAAGGTTCCGCTGGCTCGGCTACCTTCGCAGGGTCCTAAACGCTCGCCCACGTGTTTGCCGTGCGTGGAGACCCGTGTCCCGGGAAAGGAGGATCCTGGTAGTTGCTCGGGGGTCCCCGTCTTCTCTCCTCAGCTCATGACTGGCGTGGTCCCCATTGGCCGTCTTGCCATTGGGGAGCCTGTCTGTCGCGGGGCTGGGCAGCGGATTCCGGGGCCTCTGCTATACACTGCTTTGGCCTCTGCTTCCGGTAAACGGGAGCTCCTGGGGTGGCCCCCCCAGGAGCAATCGGCTGGTGGGCAGGTCCTGCTAGGGTCAACCGTGCAGAGCGGTGAGTAACCTTGCCCACGGTCCGGGTACAGGTTTACAAGTTTCCTCACAACTTCTTTTCCTTTTGTAGTTATCCTTTCTTTGTGAGGCCAGTTTGGCCATTCACAATTTTTATTATTTTACGCTTTGTTTGATTTGTGTAGAATGTTTTGTTCTGCACATTTCTCTTTTTATTTTCCTTATATTTATTTGTGAGGGCTTGGCTCGCTGTCTGTGTGGGTATAGTGCCTGCGTAGCCCTGGCGCCCGACTGGGCGTCCCCTTGTTGGGCTCCGTGGAGGGTGGGGACAGCGGGCACTGAACCACACAACAAAAATCATGAGAGAGAGTGAAGAAATTAATACGATCGCCGCCAACAAGAGGGCTCGACATGAGCCCCCATCTTCCTCGTTGTCTAAGTTATCTCTGCCGTCGTCTTCTTTGTCTGTGTCTTCGTTCCCAAAGTTCCTGATCATCCACTCCACGGGTGATCAGGTGCTTGGGGACATGTCCCCTTTTTTTGTGAATAAAGGTTTGAAAGGTCTTGCGGGAGAACCGAAATCCGTAAAGCGCTTACGATCTGGCGACTTACAAGTTGAGACCGCTTGTTCCAAACACTCGGAACTGCTCCTGAAAGTCAAAGAAATTGGTGGGGTGGCTGTCGAAGTCACTCCCCATAAAACTTTGAATTCCTCTCGGGGTGTGATCACCGAGTGGGGCCTCCTCAAAGTCACTGAGGAGGAAATCCTCTCGGAGCTCACACCTCAAGGAGTAACAGCGGTCCACCGGGTTTCGACACGCCGTGATGGGAAATTAACTCCCACCCGGGAGTTGATTGTGACATTCAATACGCCACGCCTGCCTTCTTACATCAAGGCAGGTTATTTACATTGTGAGGTTCGGCCGTATATCCCAAACCCTCTGCGCTGTTTTCAGTGTCAGATATACGGTCATGCCCGCACAGCATGCAGGGGCAAGCCCACCTGTGCTCGCTGTGGCAGTAAGGATCATCTCGATCCTGACTGCACAGCTGAAAAGGCATGCTGTGTGAACTGCAGTGGCGAACATCCGGCGTACTCCCGCGACTGTCCGAAGTGGAAAGAGGAAAAGGAGGTACAACGCCTCAAAATCATAAATAACATCTCTTATGCTGAGGCGAGAAAGCTTGCTGCACCGCCTGCCCCGCCTGGCAAGGTTTCCTATGCCAGTGCAGTCATTGGAAAGCCCATCGTTCCAATGACTTCGGTTGCGGTGCAGACTGACATCAGTGTACCACCTACTGAGTCTTTCTCGCCAGCTGCGAAATACCTGCTGACGCAGGCGAGACCGAGGGTGGTGTCGACTTCGACATCAACCCCGGTTTCCATTCCTGCAGTTCAGCCTTCCACCTCCACCGGAAGGCCTCCTCCTTCCCGTCCTCAGACAGCAAGACCTTCAAAACCGAAGGGGCCCCCACCGGGGCCAAAAAAGAAAATTACAGCGCCACAAAGGGCGGTCACCGATCCATGCCCCTCGGACGATTCCGAGGACATGGATACCGACCGCCCCCTATTCACTAAACCGTCCTTCGCGGCGGTTAAGTTGAATAGGAATTCGTCGTCCGCCCACTCTTCTAAGTCCTGAGATGGCCACACTCCTACAATGGAATTGTCGTGGATTCCAGAGGAATCTTGACGACATCAAGGCCCTCCTTCAGGCACACCAGCCCATCTGTGTGTGCCTGCAGGAGACATACTTGCAGCCAGTCACAGATCCCACGATCCGGCACTTTTCACTGGTTCGCCGGGACCGGGATGGAGATGGTCCAGCTCGCGGGGGTGTCGCCATCCTCGTGAGCAACCATTCTCCATTCCAGGTCGTAAACATCATCACCAACTTAGAGGCGGTAGCCATCCGTCTCTTCGTGGGGTTCTCACTGACTGTCTGCTCTGTATATCTTCCACCTGGGAGCATCGTCTTCCAGGAAGACCTTGATGATCTCGTCTCGCAGCTGCCGTCCCCCTTCCTCATTATGGGGGACCTCAACGGACACAGTCCACTTTGGGGCAGTGCTGACACCAACGGGAGGGGTGGGGTCCTGGAGCAGTGGCTCCTGGATCCTTCTCTCTCCCTGTTGAACACCGGTGTCAGCACTTACTTTCACTCCCCAACCCGCACTTTCACTGCCATTGATCTCACCATCTGCTCCTCCTCGATCCTTCCACTCTTTACATGGGAGGTCGAGGACAACCCGTACGGAAGCGATCACCTCCCCGTGGTGTGCACCATCTCCCGTGGGGGGCCTTGCAGCCCTTCACGCGTCTCACGGTGGAGGCTGGATCGGGCTGACTGGGGTGGTTTTGAGCTGCTCTCTGAGCTCGACGACCACTCCGTCAGCCAGGAGCCAATCAATGTGGCAGTAGCGGAGATAACGGACTGTATCGTAGATGCAGCTGCATCAACAATTCCTCAAACTTCTACACGGTTTCCTCGCTTTCCGAAACCGTTTTGGAATCCAGATTGCACCGCAGCTCGTAAGGCTCAGAACAAGGCTTGGGGGGTGTTTCGGAGATATCCGACAACCCCCAACCTCGAGAACTTCAAATGCGCCAGGGCGAAAGCTCGTTTCGTCCGACGCCAGAGCCAGAAGGAATCTTGGATCAAGTATACGTCATCCATAACCCGCACGACTAGTTCCAAGGTCGTGTGGGATAAAGTCCGGAAGATGAGTGGGAACTACACGTCCCGCTCGTTATCGATCCTGGAGCACAATGGACAGGCAATTGCTGATCCCAAAGCAATTGCCGACACTCTGGGGGAGTCGTTCTCCTCCATCTCTTCTTCTTCTTCTTACTCCCCCGAGTTTCTGGCCCAGAAGGGCAGGGCGGAACGCTCTCCGCTGTCTTTCCACTCGAATGGCCTGGAGCCTTACAACAGGCCATTCACAGCGGAGGAGCTTCGCCTTGCTCTGCACTCTTCTCGTGCCTCTGCTGTTGGGCCGGACAATGTCCATTATGCCATGCTCCAACATCTTTCACCATCGAGTAAGGATCGGCTGCTCCATCTCTTCAATCGCATTTTTCTCGAGGAGCAGTTTCCGGACTCCTGGCGGGAGGCCATCGTCTTGGCCTTCCCCAAGCCAGGCAAAGATCCCAAGATTCCTTCCAATTATCGTCCAATCGCATTGACGAGCTGCGTGTGCAAGGTGTTGGAAAGAATGGTAAATGCCAGACTCGTCTGGTATTTAGAACATCACAACCTTCTTTCCAACACCCAGTGTGGCTTTCGCAGGCAACGGTCAACTCTTGACCATCTGATACGCCTCGAATCGGCTATCAGAAATTCATTTTTAAGAAGAGAGCACCTGGTGTCAATTTTCTTCGACATCGAAAAAGCGTACGACACGGCTTGGAGATTCGGCATTCTTCGGGACCTCCACAGTTTCGGCTTAAGAGGTCACATGCCGATCTTCATTTCCAACTTCTTATCGACACGCTCTTTTCGTGTCCGTGTCGGTAACACTCTGTCGCAGCCGTACCCCCAAGAACAGGGGGTGCCACAAGGCTGCGTTCTGAGTGTTACGCTTTTCGCTGTCAAGATTAATTCTATAACTAGACAACTTCCTCCATCAGTAGGCAATGCCCTCTATGTTGATGACTTTAGCATCTTTTGCTCTTCGTCCAGCATGAGGGTCATTGAAAGACAACTGCAAATTGCCCTGAACAATCTTTCGGTTTGGGCGACGGCAAACGGGTTTCGGTTCTCCCCACAGAAGACCGCTTGTGTGCACTTTTGCCACAAGCGTAATCTTCATCTGGATCCCGAGCTGCGGCTCGGGGGTAACATCATTCCAGTTGTGGCGGAGACCAAGTTTCTCGGGCTCATATTCGATCGGAAATTGACCTTTTTACCTCACATACGTCATCTCAGGTCCAAGTGCACGCGGGCATTGAACATCGTCAAGGTCCTCTCCTCCCTCTCTTGGGGGGCGGACCGATGTTCTTTGCTCCGCCTGTACCGTGCACTTGTCCGATCGAAACTGGACTACGGATCCCAGGAGTACGACTCGGCCCGGGATTCGGTGGTGAAGGTGCTGGACCCCCTCCATCATCAGGCCCTCCGTGTTTGCACGGGAGCCTTCCGCACTTCACCGGTCCAGAGTCTTTATGTTGAGACCGATGAACCGTCTTTATCTCTTCGCCGTCAGCAGTTGTCCCTACAATATGCTTCTAAATTGCGATCCCTGCCTGGCCATCCCACTTGGGACTGCGTTTTCAGTCCGAAGTGGGAAATGCTTTACACAAATCGGCCGACTGCCATTCGTCATTTTGGTTTGCGTGTCCGAGGCTACCTCAGAGACATCAACACCAGTCTCGATAGCGTTGCACAGTCGACAGCTGAGCCACTTCCACCATGGCTCGCTGTTTCCCCTTCCTGTGATTTTTCCCTGTGCAGGATGGGGAAGGCCTTTACACCCGACTGTGTGTACCGGCAACTCTTTGCCAGCCATCGTGCTGAGTACCCGGACTTCTTGCCTGTCTTCACAGATGGCTCGAA
Organism: Ryuthela nishihirai; assembly: GCA_038380435.1. NCBI lineage: Eukaryota > Metazoa > Arthropoda > Arachnida > Araneae > Heptathelidae > Ryuthela > Ryuthela nishihirai. Next base: position 91,830,724 of record JAWZYU010000011.1, read on the forward strand.
GTCCGGCACATCGGTGGGATCGGCCATGGTCTGCTGTGATGTAATCATTGCAGACCAGATCCCACTGCAGTGTTCCATCTTCACTGCAGAGTTGCACGCTATCAGCCTTGCCTTGGACCACGTGGCGACTAAGCATCATCGTCGGTTTGTGCTTTACACCGACTCGCTTAGCTCGCTACAGGCTTTGATCTCGGTGAGGCATCGGCCTCACCCTGTTCTTACTAAGATCCGCCAGCAGCTACATCGTCTGGCAGCCACCACCACCATCCATTTCTGTTGGGTGCCCGGTCACGTCGGTATCAGGGGCAATGACTTGGCAGATGCTGCTGCCAAGTCAGCCACGCCCCTGTCCGACTCTCCGTTGCCGGTTCCATATCTGGATTTCCGGCAGCGTTTTACCACCGAGCTCCGGGCACAGTGGCAGAGATCTTGGTCGGAACAGCTTACCAACAAGCTCTTCGAGATCAAACCTATCATCAAACCATGGCAGTCTTGTTACCGCAGGAATCGCAAGGAGGAAGTTGTACTTGCTCGGCTCCGCTTGGGTCATTCGTTTATTACTCATTCGTTTCTTTTACGGGCGGACGACGTACCCAAGTGCGAGTTTTGTGACACCATTTTAACAATCAAACACATTTTAATCTCATGTCCATGTTTTAATTTTGAACGGCGTTTGTTTTTTAATTTTCACGATTTTATGTCCGAGCCCCTTACACTCGGACATTTGTTATCTGATAACTGTTCTTTTACCTCTGTATTTAGATTTTTAAGATTTACTGGATATTTTACTCGCCTATAGTTTTTTACTCTTCAATTTTATATATATATATTTAACCTAGATTGCTTTTACCTGGGTTACTTTTATTTCTTTTTTAACATATTTCTACATTTGTTTACTGTTAATCCGAACGTGGGATTTTATTGTTTTACATTTTTCTTGTTATATTTGTAATTTATCTTTTAACATATTGGTTCAGGGTTTCATGATTTTTATCTTTTTACTTTTTGGACTTTCGTTTGGCGCATTATAGCCGTAGATGCTGATGCGCCATAAAACCCTAAACAACCAACCAACCAATCGTCTGGCAGCCACCACCACCATCCATTTCTGTTGGGTGCCCGGTCACGTCGGTATCAGGGGCAATGACTTGGCAGATGCTGCTGCCATGTCAGCCACGCCCCTGTCCGACTCTCCGTTGCCGGTTCCTTATCTGGATTTCCGGCAGCGTTTTGCCACCGAGCTCCGGGCACAGTGGCAGAGATCTTGGTCAGAACAGCTTACGAACAAGCTCTTTGAGATCAAACCTATCGTCAAACCATGGCAGTCTTGTTACCGCAGGAATCGCAAGGAGGAAGTTGTACTTGCTCGGCTCCGCTTGGGTCATTCGTTTATTACACATTCGTTTCTTTTACGGGCGGACGACGAACCCAAGTGTGAGTTTTGTGACACCTTTTTAACGATCAAACACATTTTAATTTCATGTCATTGTTTTAACATCGAATGTTGTATGTTTTTTAACTTTCATGATTTTACGTCCGAGCCCCTTACACTCGGACATCTTTTATCAGATCATTGTTGTTTTAACGCTGTTTTTCAATTTTTAAAATTTACTGGATATTTTAATCGAATTTGATATACTGTTTATACTGTATGTTTTAATCGCATTATTTGCCCCAGGTCTCTTACACCTGGGATTATTTAATTTGGTATTTCTACAGTAGTTTTACTCTGTTTATCTGCACCTGTTTTTTGTTGTTTTACCCATTTACACTGTTGAAAATGTATTTTAAATTCTGTTTGCGGGTTTCTATGTCTTTTATCTTTTATTTTGTCTTTTGTTTGGCCTTGTTGCCGATGCGCCATTAAACCCCAAACAACCAACCAACCAACCTTCCTCATCATGGGGGACTTCAACGGCCACAGTCCGCTCTGGGGCAGTGCTGACACCAACGGGAGGGGCCGGGTCTTGGAGCAGTGTCTCCTGGATCCATCGCTCTCCCTGTTGAACACCGGTGTCAGTACCTACTTTCACACCCCAACCCGCACATTCACTGCCATTGACCTCACCATCTGCTCCTCCTCGATCCTTCCACTCTTTACATGGGAGGTCGAGGACAATCCCTATGGAAGCGATCACCTCCCCATGGTGTGTACCATCTCTCGTGGGGGGCCTTGCAACCCTTCGCGTGTCTCCCGGTGGAGGCTTGATCGGGCTGACTGGAGTGGCTTCGAGATCTTGTCGGAGCTCGATGAGCACTCTGTCAGCCAGGAGCCCATTAATGTTGCAGTGACGGAGTTGACGGACTGTATCGTCCATGCAGCTGCCTCTACTATTCCTCAGACCTCGACTCGGTTTCCACGGTTCCCAAAGCCGTGGTGGAATCCCGACTGCACCGCAGCTCGTAAGGCTCAGAATAAGGCTTGGGGGGTGTTTCGGAGATATCCGACGTCCCCCAACCTAGAAGCATTCAAGCGCGCCAGGGCGAAAGCCCGTTTCGTTCGGCGCCAGAGCCAGAAGGAATCTTGGATGAAATATACATCTTCTATCACCCGCACGACCAGCTCTAAGGTCGTGTGGGATAAAGTCCGGAAGATGAGTGGGAAGTACACGTCCCACTCATTATCGATCCTGGAGCAAAATGGACAGGCAATTGCTGATCCTAAAGCAATTGCCGACACTCTGGGGGAGTCATTCTCCTCCATCTCCTCCTCTTCCTCGTACTCCCCCGAGTTTCTGGCCCAGAAGAGCAGGGCCGAACGCTCTCCGCTGTCCTTCCAGTCGAATGGCCTGGAGTCTTACAACAGGCCATTCACAGCGGAGGAGCTTCGCCGTGCTCTGCACACTTCTCGTGCATCTGCTGTTGGGCCAGACAATGTCCATTATGCCATGCTCCAACATCTCTCACCATCGAGTAAGGATCGACTGCTCCGACTCTTCAACCGTCTTTATATCGAGGAGCAGTTTCCGGACACCTGGCGGGAGGCCATCGTCTTGGCCTTCCCTCCCCTCGATGCGAGAGCCTGTCCGTGGTGAGGGGACCACCCTGTGAAGGTTCCGCTGGCTCGGTTACCTTCACAGGGTCCTAAACGCTCGCCCGCGTGTTTGCCGTGCGCGGAGACCCGTGTCCCTGGAAAGGAGGATCCTGGCAGTTGCTCAGGGGTCCCCGTCTTCTCTCCCCAGCTCATGACTGGTGGGGTCCCCTTTGGCCGTTTTGCCATTGGGGAGCCTGTCTGTCGCGGGGCTGGGCAGCGACTTCCGGGGCCGCTGCTATACACTGCTTTGGCCTCTGCTTCAGGTAAACGGGAGGTCCTGGGGTGGCCCCCTCAGGATCAATCGGCTGGTGGGCTGGTCCTGCTAGGGTCAACTATGCTGTTCAGTGAGTAACCTTGTCCACCGTCCGGACAACGGTTTGTGAGTTTCCCCACACATTTACTAATTTTGTAGTTTTCTTTCTTTTGTGGGGCCAGCTCTTGCCTCACACTTTATTGCTTTGTTGCTTCTTTTCTTTTGTGGGAACTCCGACGAGTTTCCCACCGTTTCTCTTTTACTTTTCCTTTTTGTTTTGTAGTGAGGGCTTGGCTCACTGGCTGTGTGGATATGGTGCCCGGGCAGCCCTGGCGCCCAACTGGGCGTCCCCTTGTTGGACTCCATGGTGGGTGGGGACAACGGGCACTGAATTTTTTCAAAACAACCATGAGTACAACTACTCATAATTCTTCGAGCAATGCCGCAAAGAGGGCTCGCCATGAACCCCCAACTTCTCTGTCTTTGCCTTCGTCTTCGTGTGTGTCTCCGTCTCCGAAGTTCCTGATCATCCACTCTACGGGTGATCAGGTTCTTGGGGACATGTCCCCGTTTTTTATACATAAGGGTATTCAAGGTCTTGCGGGAGAGCCGAAATCTGTCAAGCGCCTAAGATCTGGTGACTTGCAGGTGGAGACTGCGTGCTCCAAGCACTCGGAGCTTTTATTAAAGGTTACAGCGATTGGTGGAGTGGCAGTCGAAGTCACTCCACACAAAACGCTCAATTCCTCCCGGGGCGTGATGAGGGGGACCACCCTGTGAAGGTTCCGCTGGCTCGGCTACCTTCGCAGGGTCCTAAACGCTCGCCCACGTGTTTGCCGTGCGTGGAGACCCGTGTCCCGGGAAAGGAGGGTCCTGGTAGTTGCTCGGGGGTCCCCGTTTTCTCTCCTCAGCTCATGACTGGCGTGGTCCCCATTGGCCGTCTTGCCATTGGGGAGCCTGTCCGTCGCGGGGCTGGGCAGCGGATTCCGGGGCCTCTGCTATACACTGCTTTGGCCTCTGCTTCCGGTAAACGGGAGCTCCTGGGGTGGCCCCCCCAGGAGCAATCGGCTGGTGGGCAGGTCCTGCTAGGGTCAACCGTGCAGAGCGGTGAGTAACCTTGCCCACGGTCCGGGTACAGGTTTACAAGTCTCCTCACAGATTATTTTCCTTTTGTCGTTATCCTTTCTTTGTGCTGCCAGTTTGGCAGTCACAATATTCTTATTTTTGCGCTTTGTTTCATTTGTGTAGAACGTTTTTGTTCTGCACATTTCTCTTTTTATTTTCCTTCTATTTATTTGTGAGGGCTTGGCTCACTGTCTGTGTGGGTATAGTGCCTGCATAGCCCTGGCGCCCGACTGGGCGTCCCCTTGTTGGGCTCCGTGGAGGGTGGGGACAGCGGGCACTGAACCACACAAAACAAACCATGCGAGAGAATGATGATAATAATGCGATCGCCGCCAACAAGAGGGCTCGACATGAGCCCCCATCTTCCTCGTCCACGTTATCTCTGCCGTCGTCTTCTGTGTCTCTGTCTTCGTTCCCAAAGTTCCTGATCATCCACTCCACGGGTGATCAGGTACTTGGGGACATGTCCCCTTTTTTCGTCAATAAAGGTTTGAAAGGTCTTGCAGGAGAACCGAAATCCGTTAAGCGCCTACGATCTGGTGACTTACAAGTTGAGACCGCTTGTTCCAAACACTCGGAACTGCTCCTGAAAGTTAAAGCAATTGGTGGGGTGGCTGTCGAAGTCACTCCCCATAAAACTTTGAATTCCTCTCGGGGTGTGATCACCGAGTGGCGCCTCCTCAAAGTCACTGAGGAGGAGATCCTCTCGGAGCTCACACCTCAAGGAGTAACAGCGGTCCACCGGGTTTCGACACGCCGTGATGGGAAATTAACACCCACCCGTGTGTTAATTGTTACATTCAACACGCCACGCCTGCCTTCTTCCATCAAGGCAGGTTATTTACATTGTGAGGTTCGGCCGTATATCCCAAACCCTCTGCGCTGTTTTCAGTGTCAGATATACGGTCATGCCCGCACAGCATGCAGGGGCAAGCCCACCTGTGCTCGCTGTGGCAGTAAGGATCATCTCGATCCTGACTGCACAGCAGAAAAGGCATGCTGTGTGAACTGCAGTGGCGAACATCCGGCGTACTCCCGCGACTGTCCGAAATGGAAAGAGGAAAAGGAGGTACAACGTCTCAAAGTCGTGAATAACATCTCGTATGCTGAGGCGAGAAAGCTTGCTGCACCGCCCGCCCCGCCTGGCAAGGTTTCCTATGCCAGTGCAGTCATTGGAAAGCCCATCGTTCCAATGACTTCGGTTGCGGTGCAGACTGACATCAGTGTACCACCTACTGAGTCTTTCTCGCCAGCTGCGAAGTACCTCCTCACGCAGGCGAGACCGAGGGTGGTGTCGACTTCGACATCAACCCCGGTTTCCATTCCTGCAACACAGCCTTCCACCTCCACCGGAAGGCCTCCTCCTTCCCGTCCTCAGACAGCAAGACCTTCCAAACCGAAGGGGCCCCCACCGGGGCCAAAAAAGAAAATTACAGCGCCACAAAGGGCGGTCACCGATCCATGCCCCTCGGACGATTCCGAGGACATGGATACCGACCGCCCCCTATTCACTAAACCGTCCTCTGCGGCGGTTAAGTTGAATAGGAATTCGTCGTCCGCCCACTCTTCTAAGTCCTGAGATGGCCACACTCCTACAATGGAATTGTCGTGGATTCCAGAGGAATCTTGACGACATCAAGGCCCTCCTTCAGGCACACCAGCCCATCTGTGTGTGCTTGCAGGAGACATACTTGCAGCCAGTCACAGATCCCACGATCCGGCACTTTTCACTGGTTCGCCGGGACCGGGATGGAGATGGTCCAGCTCGCGGGGGTGTCGCCATCCTCGTGAGCAACCATTCTCCATTCCAGGTCGTACCCCTCACCACCACCTTGGAGGCGGTAGCCGTCCGTCTCTTCGTGGGGTTCTCGCTGACTGTCTGCTCTGTATATCTTCCACCTGGGAGCATCGTCTTCCAGGAAGAACTTGATGATCTCGTCTCGCAGCTGCCGTCCCCCTTCCTCATTATGGGGGACCTCAACGGACACAGTCCACTTTGGGGCAGTGCTGACACCAACGGGAGGGGTGGGGTCTTGGAGCAGTGGCTCCTGGATCCTTCTCTCTCCCTGTTGAACACCGGTGTCAGTACTTACTTTCACTCCCCAACCCGCTCTTTCACTGCCATTGACCTCACCATCTGCTCCTCCTCGATCCTTCCACTCTTTACATGGGAGGTCGAGGACAACCCTTACGGAAGCGATCACCTCCCCGTGGTGTGCACCATCTCGCGTGGGGGGCCTTGCAGCCCTTCACGCGTCTCGCGGTGGAGGCTCGATCGGGCTGACTGGGGTGGTTTCGAGCTGCTCTCTGAGCTCGACGACCACTCTGTCAGCCAGGAGCCAATCAATGTGGCAGTAGCGGAGATAATGGACTGTATCGTAGATGCAGCTGCATCAACAATTCCTCAAACTTCTACACGGTTTCCTCGCTTTCCGAAACCGTGGTGGAATCCAGATTGCACTGCAGCTCGTAAGGCTCAGAACAAGGCTTGGGGGGTGTTTCGGAGATATCCGACAACCCCCAACCTCGAAAACTTCAAACGCGCCAGGGCGAAAGCTCGTTTCGTCCGACGCCAGAGCCAGAAGGAATCTTGGATCAAGTATACTTCTTCTATCACCCGCACGACTAGTTCTAAGGTCGTGTGGGATAAAGTCCGGAAGATGAGTGGGAACTACACGTCCCACTCGCTCTCGATCCTGGAGCACAATGGACAGGCAATTGCTGATCCCAAAGCAATTGCCGACACTCTGGGGGAGTCTTTCTCTTCCATCTCTTCGTCTTCCTCTTACTCCCCCGAGTTTCTGGCCCAGAAGGGCAGGGCGGAGCGCTCTCCGCTGTCTTTCCACTCGAATGGCCTGGAGCCTTACAACAGGCCATTCACAGCGGAGGAACTTCGCCTTGCTCTGCACTCTTCTCGTGCTTCTGCTGTAGGGCCGGACAATGTCCATTATGCCATGCTCCAACATCTTTCACCATCGAGTAAGGATCGGCTGCTCCATCTCTTCAATCGTATTTTTCTCGAGGAGCAGTTTCCGGACTCCTGGCGGGAGGCCATCGTCTTGGCCTTCCCCAAGCCAGGCAAAGATCCCAAGATTCCTTCCAATTATCGTCCCATCGCGTTGACGAGCTGCGTGTGCAAGGTGTTGGAAAGAATGGTAAATGCCAGACTCATCTGGTATTTAGAACATCACAACCTTCTTTCCAACACCCAGTGTGGCTTTCGCAGGCAACGGTCAACTCTTGACCATCTGATACGCCTGGAATCGGCTATCAGAAACTCTTTTTTACGTAGAGAGCACCTGGTGTCAATTTTCTTCGACATCGAAAAAGCGTACGACACGGCTTGGAGATTCGGCATTCTTCGTGACCTCCACAGCTTCGGCTTAAGAGGTCACATGCCGATCTTCATCTCCAACTTCTTATCGACACGCTCTTTTCGTGTCCGTGTCGGTAACACTCTGTCGCGGCCGTACCCCCAAGAACAGGGGGTGCCACAAGGCTGCGTTCTGAGTGTTACGCTTTTCGCTGTCAAGATTAATTCAATTACTAGACAACTTCCTCCATCAGTAGGCAATGCCCTCTATGTTGATGACTTTAGCATCTTTTGCTCATCATCCAGCATGAGGGTCATTGAAAGACAACTGCAAATTGCCCTGAACAATCTATCGGTTTGGGCGACGGCAAACGGGTTCCGGTTCTCCCCACAGAAGACCGCTTGTGTGCACTTTTGCCACAAGCGTAATCTTCACCTGGATCCCGAGCTGCGGCTCGGGGGTAACATCATTCCAGTTGTGGCGGAGACCAAGTTTCTCGGTCTCATATTCGATCGGAAATTGACCTTTTTATCTCACATACGTCATCTCAGGTCCAAGTGCACGCGGGCATTGAACATCGTCAAGGTCCTCTCCTCCCTCTCTTGGGGGGCGGACCGATGTTCTTTGCTCCGCCTGTACCGTGCACTTGTCCGATCGAAACTCGACTACGGATCCCAGGTGTACGACTCGGCCCGGGATTCGGTGGTGAAGGTGCTGGACCCCCTCCATCATCAGGCCCTCCGTGTTTGCACGGGAGCCTTCCGCACCTCACCGGTTCAGAGTCTTTACGTTGAGACCGACGAACCTTCTTTATCTCTTCGCCGTCAGCAGTTGTCCCTACAATATGCGTCTAAATTGCGATCCCTGCCTGGCCATCCCACTTGGGACTGCGTTTTCAGTCCGAAGTGGGAAATGCTTTACACTAATCGGCCGACTGCCATTCGTCCTTTTGGTTTGCGTGTCCGAGGCTACCTCAGAGACATCAACACCAGTCTCGATAGCGTTGCACAGTCGACAGCTGAGCCACTTCCACCTTGGCTCGCTGTTTCCCCTTCCTGCGATTTTTCCCTGTGCAGGACGGGGAAGGCCTTTACACCCGACTGTGTGTACCGGCAACTCTTTGCCAGCCATCGTGCTGAGCACCCGGACTTCTTGCCTGTCTTTACAGATGGCTCGAAGTCCGGCACTTCGGTGGGATCAGCCATGGTCTGCTGTGATGTAATCATTGCAGACCAGATCCCACTGCAGTGTTCCATCTTCACCGCAGAGTTGCACGCTATCAGCCTCGCCTTGGACCACGTGGCGACTAAGCATCATCGTCGGTGTGTGCTTTACACCGACTCGCTTAGCTCGCTACAGGCTTTGATCTCGGTGAGGCATCGACCTCACCCTGTTCTTACTAAGATCCGCCAGCAGCTACATCGTCTGGCAGCCACAACCACCATCCATTTCTGTTGGGTGCCCGGTCACGTCGGTATCAGGGGCAATGACTTGGCAGATGCTGCTGCCAAGTCAGCCACGCCCCTGTCCGACTCTCCGTTGCCGGTTCCATATCTGGATTTCCGGCAGCGTTTTACCACCGAGCTCCGGGCACAGTGGCAGAGATCTTGGTCGGAACAGCTTACCAACAAGCTCTTCGAGATCAAACCTATCATCAAACCATGGCAGTCTTGTTACCGCAGGAATCGCAAGGAGGAAGTTGTACTTGCTCGGCTCCGCTTGGGTCATTCGTTTATTACTCATTCGTTTCTTTTACGGGCGGACGACGTACCCAAGTGCGAGTTTTGTGACACCATTTTAACAATCAAACACATTTTAATCTCATGTCCATGATTTAATTTTGAACGGCGTTTGTTTTTTAATTTTCACGATTTTATGTCCGAGCCCCTTACACTCGGACATTTGTTATCTGATAACTGTTCTTTTACCTCTGTATTTAGATTTTTAAGATTTACTGGATATTTTACTCGCCTATAGTTTTTTACTCTTCAATTTTATATATATATATTTAACCTAGATTGCTTTTACCTGGGTTACTTTTATTTCTTTTTTAACATATTTCTACATTTGTTTACTGTTAATCCGAACGTGGGATTTTATTGTTTTACATTTTTCTTGTTATATTTGTAATTTATCTTTTAACATATTGGTTCAGGGTTTCATGATTTTTATCTTTTTACTTTTTGGACTTTCGTTTGGCGCATTATAGCCGTAGATGCTGATGCGCCATAAAACCCTAAACAACCAACCAACCGGGGCGTGATCTCCGAGTGGGGCCTCCTCAAGGTTTCTGAGGAGGAAATCCTCTCGGAGCTTTCGGCCCAGGGAGTGATAGCAGTCCACCGGGTTTCTTCACGCCGTAATGGAAAGTTAGAGCCCACCAGGGTACTTATTCTAACTTTCAATACACCACACCTGCCTACTTCCATCAAGGCAGGCTACTTACACTGTGAGGTGCGGCCATTTATCCCCAACCCTCTGCGTTGCTTTCAATGCCAGAGGTTTGGTCATGCCCGCACCGCATGCCGGGGCAAGCCCACCTGTGCTCGTTGTGGCAGTCAGGATCATCTCGAACCTGACTGCACAGCAGAAAAGGCATGCTGTGTAAACTGCCGTGGTGAACATCCGGCGTACTCCCGCGACTGTCCGAAGTGGCTGGAGGAGAAAGAGGTACAGCGCCTCAAGACCCTTCATAACATCAGTTATCCAGAGGCGAGAAAGCTCGCTGCACCGCCTGCCCCACCTGGCAAGGTCTCCTATGCCGGTGCGGTTGCCGGAAAGCCCATCGTTAAGATGGCTTCTGTGGCGGTGCAGACCGACATCAGCGTTCCACCTGCTGAATCTTTCTCGCCTGCTGCCAAGTACCTCTTGACGCAGGCGAAGCCGACGTCGGTGTCCATCTCGACATCGACACCGGTTTCTATTCCTGTGTCTGTGCCTTCCACGTCCACCTCTGGAAGGCCCCCTCCACCCCGCCCACAGACAGCAAGACCTACGAAACCCAAGGGGCCCCCGCCGGGGCCCAAAAAGAAAATTTTACCTCCACGTTCGGCGGTCTCTGATCCGTGTTGCTCGGACGACTCCGAGGACATGGACACCGACCGTCCCAATTTTCCAAAACCGTCGCTGGCGACGGTTAAAATAAATCGTAAGTCGTCCGCCACTTCTAAGACCTGAGATGGCCACACTCCTTCAATGGAACTGTCGTGGATTCCAGAGGAATATTGACGACATCAAGGTCCTCCTGATGGCACACCAACCCCTTTGCGTGTGCCTTCAGGAGACATTCTTGCAGACAGCCAACAATCCCACTATCCGGCACTTTTCTCTCATTCGCCGGGACCGGGATGGAGATGGTCCAGCTCACGGGGGTGTTGCCATCCTCGTGAGCAACCATTCTCCATTCCAGGTCATTCCCATCATGACAAATTTAGAGGCGGTTGCCATCCGCCTCTTTGTGGGATTTTCGTTGACTGTCTGTTCTGTCTATCTCCCACCCGGAAGCATCGTTTTCCGGGATGACCTTGCTGACCTCGTCTCGCAGCTGCCGTCCCCCTTCCTCATCATGGGGGACTTCAACGGCCCCCCTCGATGCGAGAGCCTGTCCGTGGTGAGGGGACCACCCTGTGAAGGTTCCGCTGGCTCGGTTACCTTCACAGGGTCCTAAACGCTCGCCCGCGTGTTTGCCGTGCGCGGAGACCCGTGTCCCGGGAAAGGAGGATCCTGGTAGTTGCTCGGGGGTCCCCGTCTTCTCTCCTCAGCTCATGACTGGCGTGGTCCCCATTGGCCGTCTTGCCATTGGGGAGCCTGTCCGTCGCGGGGCTGGGCAGCGGATTCCGGGGCCTCTGCTATACACTGCTTTGGCCTCTGCTTCCGGTAAACGGGAGCTCCTGGGGTGGCCCCCCCAGGAGCAATCGGCTGGTGGGCAGGTCCTGCTAGGGTCAACCGTGCAGAGCGGTGAGTAACCTTGCCCACGGTCCGGGTACAGGTTTACAAGTTTCCTCACAACTTATTTTCATTTTGTCGTTATCTTTTCTTTGTGAGGCCAGTTTGGCCATTCACAATTTTCTTATTTTCCGCTTTGTTTCATTTGTGTAGAACGTTTTTGTTCTGCACATTTCTCTTTTTATTTTCCTTCTATTTATTTGTGAGGGCTTGGCTCACTGTCTGTGTGGGTATAGTGCCTGCGTAGCCCTGGCGCCCGACTGGGCGTCCCCTTGTTGGGCTCCGTGGAGGGTGGGGACAGCGGGCACTGAACCACACAAAACAAACCATGAGAGAGAGTGAAGAAAATAATGCGTTCGTCGCCAACAAGAGGGCTCGACATGAGCCCCCATCTTCCTCTTTGTCAAAGTTATCTCTGCCGTCGTCTTCTGTGTCTGTGTCTTCGTTCCCAAAGTTCCTGATCATCCACTCCACGGGTGATCAGGTACTTGGGGACATGTCCCCTTTTTTCGTTAATAAAGGTTTGAAAGGTCTTGCGGGAGAACCGAAATCCGTCAAGCGCCTACGATCTGGTGACTTACAAGTTGAGACCGCTTGTTCAAAACACTCAGAACTACTCCTGAAAATAAAAGATATTGGTGGGGTGGCTGTCGAAGTCACTCCCCATAAAACTTTGAATTCCTCTCGGGGTGTGATCACCGAGTGGGGCCTCCTCAAAGTCACTGAGGAGGAAATCCTCTCGGAGCTCACACCTCAAGGAGTAACAGCGGTCCACCGGGTTTCGACACGCCGTGATGGGAAATTAACACCCACCCGGGTGTTAATTGTTACCTTCAACACGCCACGCCTGCCTACTTCCATCAAGGCAGGTTATTTACATTGTGAGGTTCGGCCGTATATCCCAAACCCTCTGCGCTGTTTTCAGTGTCAGATATACGGTCATGCCCGCACAGCATGCAGGGGCAAGCCCACCTGTGCTCGCTGTGGCAGTAAGGATCATCTCGATCCTGACTGCACAGCAGAAAAGGCATGCTGTGTGAACTGTAGTGGCGAACATCCGGCGTACTCCCGCGACTGTCCGAAGTGGAAGGAGGAAAAGGAGGTGCAACGCTTGAAAGTAGTAAACAACATTTCTTATGCTGAGGCGAGAAAGCTTGCTGCACCGCCCGCCCCGCCTGGCAAGGTTTCCTATGCCAGTGCAGTCATTGGGAAGCCCATCGTTCCAATGACTTCAGTGGCGGTGCAGACTGACATCAGTGTACCACCTACTGAGTCTTTCTCGCTCGCAGCCAAGTACCTCCTCACGCAGGCGAGACCGAGGGTGGTGTCGACTTCGACATCAACCCCGGTTTCCATTCCTGCAACACAGCCTTCCACCTCCACCGGAAGGCCTCCTCCTTCCCGTCCTCAGACAGCAAGACCTTCTAAACCGAAGGGGCCCCCACCAGGGCCTAAAAAGAAAATCATCACTCCTCCTCAAAGGGCGGTCACCGATCCATGCCCCTCGGACGATTCCGAGGACATGGATACCGACCGCCCCCTATTCACTAAACCGTCCTCTGCGGCGGTTAAGTTGAATAGGAACACGTCGTCCGCCCACTCTTCTAAGTCCTGAGATGGCCACACTCCTACAATGGAATTGTCGTGGATTCCAGAGGAATCTTGACGACATCAAGGCCCTCCTTCAGGCACACCAGCCCATCTGTGTGTGCCTGCAGGAGACATACTTGCAGCCAGTCACAGATCCCACGATCCGGCACTTTTCACTGGTTCGCCGGGACCGGGATGGAGATGGTCCAGCTCGCGGGGGTGTCGCCATCCTCGTGAGCAACCATTCTCCATTCCAGGTCGTAAACATCATCACCAACTTAGAGGCGGTAGCCATCCGTCTCTTCGTGGGGTTCTCACTGACTGTCTGCTCTGTATATCTTCCACCTGGGAGCATCGTCTTCCAGGAAGACCTTGATGATCTCGTCTCGCAGCTGCCGTCCCCCTTCCTCATTATGGGGGACCTCAACGGACACAGTCCACTTTGGGGCAGTGCTGACACCAACGGGAGGGGTGGGGTCCTGGAGCAGTGGCTCCTGGATCCTTCTCTCTCCCTGTTGAACACCGGTGTCAGCACTTACTTTCACTCCCCAACCCGCACTTTCACTGCCATTGATCTCACCATCTGCTCCTCCTCGATCCTTCCACTCTTTACATGGGAGGTCGAGGACAACCCGTACGGGAGCGATCACCTCCCCGTGGTGTGCACCATCTCCCGTGGGGGGCCTTGCAGCCCTTCACGCGTCTCACGGTGGAGGCTGGATCGGGCTGACTGGGGTGGTTTCGAGCTGCTCTCTGAGCTCGACGACCACTCCGTCAGCCAGGAGCCAATCAATGTGGCAGTAGCGGAGATAACGGACTGTATCGTAGATGCAGCTGCATCAACAATTCCTCAAACTTCTACACGGTTTCCTCGCTTTCCGAAACCGTGGTGGAATCCAGATTGCACCGCAGCTCGTAAGGCTCAGAACAAGGCTTGGGGGGTGTTTCGGAGATATCCGACTACCCCCAACCTTGAAAATTTCAAACGCGCCAGGGCGAAAGCACGTTTCGTCCGACACCAGAGCCAGAAGGAATCTTGGATGAAGTATACGTCTTCCATCACCCGCACGACTAGTTCTAAGGTCGTGTGGGATAAAGTCCGGAAGATGAGTGGGAACTACACGTCCCACTCGTTATCGATCCTGGAGCACAATGGACAGGCAATTGCTGATCCCAAAGCAATTGCCGACACTCTGGGGGAGTCCTTCTCCTCCATCTCTTCGTCTTCCTCTTACTCCCCCGAGTTTCTGGCCCAGAAGGGCAGGGCGGAGCGCTCTCCGCTGTCTTTCCACTCGAATGGCCTGGAGCCTTACAACAGGCCATTCACAGCGGAGGAACTTCGCCTTGCTCTGCACTCTTCTCGTGCCTCTGCTGTAGGGCCGGACAATGTCCATTATGCCATGCTCCAACATCTTTCACCATCGAGTAAGGATCGGCTGCTCCATCTCTTCAATCGCATTTTTCTCGAGGAGCAGTTTCCGGACTCCTGGCGGGAGGCCATCGTCTTGGCCTTCCCCAAGCCAGGCAAAGATCCCAAGATTCCTTCCAATTATCGTCCTATCGCATTGACGAGCTGCGTGTGCAAGGTGTTGGAAAGAATGGTAAATGCCAGACTCATCTGGTATTTAGAACATCACAACCTTCTTTCCAACACCCAGTGTGGCTTTCGCAGGCACCGGTCTACTTTAGACCACCTGATACGCCTCGAATCGGCGATCAGGAATTCCTTTTTACGTAGAGAGCACCTGGTGTCCATTTTCTTCGACATCGAAAAAGCGTACGACACGGCTTGGAGATTCGGCATTCTTCGTGACCTCCACAGTTTCGGCTTGAGAGGTCACATGCCGATCTTCATCTCCAACTTCTTATCGACACGCTCTTTTCGTGTCCGTGTCGGTAACACTCTGTCGCGGCCGTACCCCCAAGAACAGGGGGTGCCACAAGGCTGCGTTCTGAGTGTTACGCTTTTCGCTGTCAAGATTAATTCTATTACTAGACAACTTCCTCCATCAGTAGGCAATGCCCTCTATGTTGATGACTTTAGCATCTTTTGCTCTTCGTCCAGCATGAGGGTCATTGAAAGACAACTGCAAATTGCCCTGAACAATCTTTCGGTTTGGGCGACGGCAAACGGGTTTCGGTTCTCCCCACAGAAGACCGCTTGTGTGCACTTTTGCCACAAGCGTAATCTTCATCTGGATCCCGAGCTGCGGCTCGGGGGTAACATCATTCCAGTTGTGGCGGAGACCAAGTTTCTCGGTCTCATATTCGATCGGAAATTGACCTTTTTACCACACATACGTCATCTCAGGTCCAAGTGCACGCGGGCATTGAACATCGTCAAGGTCCTCTCCTCCCTCTCTTGGGGGGCGGACCGATGTTCTTTGCTCCGCCTGTACCGTGCACTTGTCCGATCGAAACTGGACTACGGATCCCAGGTGTACGACTCGGCCCGGGATTCGGTGGTGAAGGTGCTGGATCCCCTCCATCACCAGGCTCTCCGTGTTTGCACGGGAGCCTTCCGCACCTCACCGGTCCAGAGTCTTTACGTTGAGACCGACGAACCTTCTTTATCTCTTCGCCGTCAGCAGTTGTCCCTACAGTATGCTTCTAAATTGCGATCCCTGCCTGGCCATCCCACTTGGGACTGCGTTTTCAGTCCGAAGTGGGAAATGCTTTACAATAATCGGCCGACTGCCATTCGTCCTTTTGGTTTGCGAGTCCGAGGCTACCTCAGAGACATCAACACCAGTCTCGATAGCGTTGCACAGTCGACAGCTGAGCCACTTCCACCTTGGCTCGCTGTTTCCCCTTCCTGCGATTTTTCCCTGTGCAGGACGGAGAAGGCCTTTACACCCGACTGTGTGTACCGGCAACTCTTTGCCAGCCATCGTGCTGAGCACCCGGACTTCTTGCCTGTCTTTACAGATGGCTCGAAGTCCGGCACTTCGGTGGGATCAGCCATGGTCTGCTGTGATGTAATCATTGCAGACCAGATCCCACTGCAGTGTTCCATCTTCACCGCAGAGTTGCACGCTATCAGCCTCGCCTTGGACCACGTGGCGACTAAGCATCATCGTCGGTGTGTGCTTTACACCGACTCGCTTAGCTCGCTACAGGCTTTGATCTCGGTGAGGCATCGGCCTCACCCTGTTCTTACTAAGATCCGCCAGCAACTACATCGTCTGGCAGCCACCACCACCATCCATTTCTGTTGGGTGCCCGGTCACGTCGGGATTAGGGGCAACGACTTGGCAGATGCTGCTGCCAAGTCAGCCACGCCCCTGTCCGACTCTCCGTTGCTGGTCCCCTATCTGGATTTCCGGCAACGTTTTACCACCGAGCTCCGGGCACAGTGGCAGAGATCTTGGTCAGAACAGCTTACAAACAAGCTCTTTGAGATCAAACCTATCGTCAAACCATGGCAGTCTTGTTACCGCAGGAATCGCAAGGAGGAAGTTGTACTTGCTCGGCTCCGCTTGGGTCATTCGTTTATTACTCATTCGTTTCTTTTACGGGCGGACGACGAACCCAAGTGCGAGTTTTGTGACACCATTTTAACAATTAAACACATTTTAATTGATTGCTGTTGTTTTACCTTTGAAAGACGTCTGTTTTTTAACTTTCATGATTTTACGTCCGAGCCCCTTACACTCGGACATCTTTTATCCGACCATTGTACTTTTACCTCTCTCTTTCAATTTTTACGATTTACTGGATATTTTAATCGCATATAGTTTTTACTCTTCAGCTTTTTACATCTATGATTATACTACCTTATACATTGTTTGTGTATCCCATGTCATTTACACCTGGTATTCTATTGTTTTCTGTTGTATTTTTACACTTGTTCTTTGTTGTTTTACCTTTTTACAATTTTGCTAATTTCTTTTAAATGTGGTTGCGGGTTTACATGTCTTTTATCTTTTATATTGTCTTTTGTTTGGCGCATTATGGCCTAGTCGCCGATGCGCCATAAAACCCAAAACAACCAAAACAACCAACCAACTTCAACGGCCACAGTCCGCTCTGGGGCAGTGCTGACACCAACGGGAGGGGCCGGGTCTTGGAGCAGTGGCTCCTGGATCCATCGCTCTCCCTGTTGAACACCGGTGTCAGTACCTACTTTGACACCCCAACCCGCACATTCACTGCCATTGACCTCACCATCTGCTCCTCCTCAATCCTTCCACTCTTTACATGGGAGGTCGAGGACAATCCATATGGAAGCGATCACCTCCCCGTGGTGTGCACCATCTCTCGTGGGGGGCCCTGCAGCCCTTCACGGGTCTCCCGGTGGAGGCTTGATCGGGCTGACTGGAGTGGCTTCGAGCTCTTGTCTGAGCTTGATGATCACTCTGTCAGCCAGGAGCCCATCAATGTCGCAGTGGCGGAGTTGACGGACTGCATCGTCCATGCAGCTGCCTCTACTATTCCTCAGACCTCGACTCGGTTTCCACGGTTCCCAAAACCGTGGTGGAATCCCGACTGCACCGCAGCTCGTAAGGCTCAGAACAAGGCTTGGGGGGTGTTTCGGAGATATCCGATGTCCCCCAACCTCGAAGCTTTCAAACGCGCCAGGGCGAAAGCCCGTTTCGTCCGGCGCCAGAGCCAGAAGGAATCTTGGATGAAATATACTTCTTCCATCACACGCACGACCAGTTCTAAGGTCGTGTGGGATAAGGTCCGGAAGATGGGTGGGAAGTACACGTCCCACTCATTATCGATCCTGGAGCACAATGGACAGGCAATTGCTGAGCCTCGAGCAATTGCCGACATACTGGGGGAGTCATTCTCCACCATCTCTTCTCTGTCCTCCTACTCCCCCGAGTTTCTGGCCCAGAAGAGCAGGGCCGAACGCTCTCCGCTGTCCTTCCATTCGAATGGCCTGGAGTCTTACAACAGGCCATTCACAGCGGAGGAGCTTCGCCGTGCTCTGCACACTTCTCGTGCATCTGCTGTGGGGCCAGACAATGTCCATTATGCCATGCTCCAACATCTCTCACCATCGAGTAAGGATCGACTGCTCCGACTCTTCAACCGTATTTTCATCGAGGAGCAGTTTCCGGACTCCTGGCGGGAGGCCATCGTCTTGGCCTTCCCTAAGCCAGGAAAAGATCCCAAGATTCCTTCGAATTATCGTCCAATTGCGTTGACGAACTGCGTCTGCAAGGTGTTGGAAAGGATGGTAAATACCAGGCTGGCCTGGTATTTGGAACATCACGGCCTTCTTTCCAACACCCAGTATGGCTTTCGCAGGCACCGGTCTACTTTAGACCACCTGATCCGCCTCGAATCGGCGATCAGGAATTCTTTTTTACGACGAGAGCACCTGGTGTCAGTTTTCTTCGACATCGAAAAAGCGTACGACACGGCATGGAGATTCGGCATTCTTCGTGACCTTCACAGCTTCGTCTTGCGAGGTCACATGCCGATCTTCATTGCGAACTTTTCATCTTCTCGTATTTTTCGAGTTCGTGTCGGCAACACTCTGTCGCGGCCTTTCCCCCAAGAACAGGGGGTGCCTCAAGGCTGCGTCCTGAGTGTTACGCTTTTCGCTGTCAAGATCAATTCCATTACACGGCAACTTCCTCCGACTGTAGGCAATGCCCTCTATGTTGACGACTTTAGCATCTTTTGCTCATCGTCCAGCATGAGGGTCATTGAACGACAACTGCAAACTGCCCTGACCAATCTCTCGGTTTGGGCGACGGCCAATGGGTTCCGGTTCTCCCCACAGAAGACCGCTTGCGTGCACTTTTGCCGCAAGCGTAATCTTCATCTGGACCCCGAGCTGCGGCTCGGGGGGAACATCATTCCAGTTGTGGCGGAGACCAAGTTTCTCGGTCTCATCTTCGACCGGAAATTGACCTTTTTATCTCATATTCGACATCTCAGGTCCAAGTGCACGCGGGCATTGAACATCATCAAGGTCCTCTCCTCCCTCTCTTGGGGGGCGGACCGATGTTCTTTGCTCCGCCTTTACCGTGCACTTGTCCGGTCGAAACTGGACTACGGATCCCAGGTGTATGACTCCGCCCGGGATTCGGTGGTGAAAGTGCTGGACCCACTCCATCATCAGGCCCTCCGTGTGTGCACGGGGGCCTTCCGCACTTCACCGGTCCAGAGTCTCTACGTTGAGACCGATGAACCATCTTTATCTATTCGCCGTCAGCAGTTGTCCCTGCAGTATGCATCAAAATTGCGATCCCTGCCAGGCCATCCCACTTGGGACTGCGTTTTCAGTCCCAGGTGGGAAATGTTATACCAGAATCGGCCGACTGCCATTCGTCCTTTCGGTTTGCGTGTCCGAGGTTACCTGCGAGACATCAACACCAGTCTCGATAGCATCGCACAGTCGACAGCTGAGCCACTTCCACCTTGGCTCGCTGTTTCCCCTTCCTGCGATTTTTCCCTGTGCAGGACGGGGAAGGCCTTTACACCCGACTGTGTGTACCGGCAACTCTTTGCCAGCCATCATGCTGCGCACCCGGACTTCTTGCCTGTCTTCACAGATGGCTCGAAGTCCGGCACTTCTGTGGGATCAGCCATGGTCTGCTGTGATGTAATCATTGCAGACCAGATTCCACTGCAGTGTTCCATCTTCACTGCTGAGTTGCATGCTATCAGCATTGCCTTGGACCATATAGCAGCTAAGCATCATCGTCGGTGTGTGCTTTACACCGACTCGCTTAGCTCGCTACAGGCTTTGATCTCGGTGAGGCATCGGCCTCACTCTGTTCTCTCCAAGATCCGCCAGCAGCTCCATCGTCTGGCAGCCACCACCACGATTCTCTTCTGTTGGGTGCCCGGTCATGTCGGGATCAGGGGCAATGACTTGGCAGATGCTGCTGCCAAGTCAGCCACGCCCCTGTCCGACTCTCCGTTGCCGGTTCCATATGTGGATTTCCGGCAGCGTTTCACCATCGAGCTCCGGGCACAGTGGCAGAGATCTTGGTCTGAACAGGTTGCTAACAAGCTCTACGAGATCAAGCCTATTGTCAAACCGTGGCAGTCTTGTTTTCGCAGGAATCGTAAGGAGGAAGTTGTCCTTGCTCGGCTCCGCTTAGGTCACTCGTTTTTAACACACTCTTTTCTACTTAAGGCGGACGCAGTACCTAAGTGCGAGTTTTGTGACACCATTTTAACTGTTAAACATATTTTAATTCATTGTCTTGCTTTTAATCTTGAACGACGTTTGTTTTTTACCTTCCACAATTTTATGGCTGAGCCTCTTACACTCAGCCATCTTTTATCTGATGAATCGTTTTTAACTCCTGTTTTCGACTTTTTACGTTTTACTGGTTATTTTACACGTATTTGATTTTTACCCTGTTTCCTAGTTTTTACTCTTGTTTTGTGGTTTTCTATAGGTCCTATACACCCATTTTTATTGTTAACTTCTATACTTGTTGTTACTTTTTAGGCTTTTTACTTGTGTTTTGTGCCGTTTTGTTTGTGTTCATTTTAACTTTGGTTGTGGGTTATGAGACTTTTATCCCTTTTTATCATTTGTTTGGCGCAATATAGCCATAGTTGCTATTGCGCCAAAAAACCCCAAACAACCAACCAACCAACCAACCAACCACCACCATCCATTTCTGTTGGGTGCCCGGTCACGTCGGAATCAGGGGTAATGATCTGGCAGATTCTGCTGCCAGGTCAGCCACGCCCCTGTCCGACTCTCCGTTGCCGGTTCCATATCTGGATTTCCGGCAGCGTTTTACCATCGAGCTCCGGGCACAGTGGCAGAGATCTTGGTCAGAACAGCTTACGAACAAGCTCTTTGAGATCAAACCTCTCGTCAAACCATGGCAGTCTTGTTACCGTAGGAATCGCAAGGAGGAAGTTGTACTTGCTCGGCTCCGCTTGGGTCATTCGTTTATTACTCATTCGTTTCTTTTACGGGCGGACGACGAACCCAAGTGCGAGTTTTGTGACACCATTTTAACAATTAAACACATTTTAATTGATTGCTGTTGTTTTACCTTTGAAAGACGTATGTTTTTTAACTCTCATGATTTTACGTCCGAGCCCCTTACACTCGGACATCTTTTATCCGACCATTGTACTTTTACCTCTCTCTTTCAATTTTTACGATTTACTGGATATTTTAATCGCATATAGTTTTTACTCTTCAGCTTTTATATCTATGATTTTACCACCTTATACATTGTTTGTGTATCCCAGGTCATTTACACCTGGTATTCTATTGTTTTCTTTTGTATTTTTACACTTGTTCTTTGTTGTTTTACCTTTTTACAATTTTGCTAATCTCTTTTAAATGTGGTTGCGGGTTTACATGTCTTTTATCTTTTATATTGTCTTTTGTTTGGCGCATTATGGCCTAGTCGCCGATGCGCCATAAAACCCAAAACAACCAAACCATCGAATCGGCTATCAGGAATTCTTTTTTACGTAGAGCGCACCTGGTGTCAATTTTCTTCGACATCGAAAAAGCGTACGACACGGCTTGGAGATTCGGCATTCTTCGTGACCTCCACAGCTTCGGCTTGAGAGGTCACATGCCGATATTCATCTCCAACTTCTTATCGACACGCTCTTTTCGTGTCCGTGTCGGTAACACTCTGTCGCGGCTGTACCCCCAAGAACAGGGGGTGCCACAAGGCTGCGTTCTGAGTGTTACGCTTTTCGCTGTCAAGATTAATTCGATAACTAGACAACTTCCTCCATCAGTAGGCAATGCCCTCTATGTTGATGACTTTAGCATCTTTTGCTCATCTTCCAGCATGAGGGTCATTGAAAGACAACTGCAAATTGCCCTGAACAATCTTTCGGTTTGGGCGACGGCAAACGGGTTTCGGTTCTCCCCACATAAGACCGCTTGTGTGCACTTTTGCCGCAAGCGTAATCTTCACCTGCATCCCGAGCTGCGGCTCGGGGGTAACATCATTCCAGTTGTGGCGGAGACCAAGTTTCTCGGTCTCATATTCGATCGGAAATTGACCTTTTTACCACACATACGTCATCTCAGGTCCAAGTGCACGCGGGCATTGAACATCGTCAAGGTCCTCTCCTCCCTTTCTTGGGGGGCGGACCGATGTTCTTTGCTCCGCCTGTACCGTGCACTTGTCCGATCGAAACTGGACTACAGATCCCAGGTGTACGACTCGGCCCGGGATTCGGTGGTGAAGGTGCTGGATCCCCTCCATCATCAGGCTCTCCGTGATTGCACGGGAGCCTTCCGCACCTCACCGGTCCAGAGTCTTTACGTTGAGACCGACGAACCTTCTTTATCTCTTCGCCGTCAGCAGTTGTCCCTACAATATGCGTCTAAATTGCGATCCCTGCCTGGCCATCCCACTTGGGACTGCGTTTTCAGTCCTAAGTGGGAAATGCTTTACAATAATCGGCCGACTGCCATTCGTCCTTTTGGTTTGCGTGTCCGAGGCTACCTCAGAGACATCAACACCAGTCTCGATAGCGTTGCACAGTCGACAGCTGAGCCACTTCCACCTTGGCTTGCTGTTTCCCCTTCCTGCGATTTTTCCCTGTGCAGGACCGGGAAGGCCTTTACACCCGACTGTGTGTACCGGCAACTCTTTGCCAGCCATCGTGCTGAGCACCCGGACTTCTTGCCTGTCTTTACAGATGGCTCGAAGTCCGACACTTCGGTGGGATCAGCCATGGTCTGCTGTGATGTAATCATTGCAGACCAGATCCCACTGCAGTGTTCCATCTTCACTGCAGAGTTGCACGCTATCAGTCTCGCCTTGGACCACGTAGCGACTAAGCATCATCGTCGGTGTGTGCTTTACACCGACTCGCTTAGTTCGCTACAGGCTTTGATCTCGGTGAGGCATCGTCCTCACCCAGTTCTTACTAAGATCCGCCAGCAACTACATCATCTGGCAGCCACCACCACCATCCATTTCTGTTGGGTGCCTGGTCACGTCGGGATTAGGGGCAACGACTTGGCAGATGCTGCTGCCAAGTCAGCCACGCCCCTGTCCGACTCTCCGTTGCCGGTTCCCTATCTGGATTTCCGGCAGCGTTTTACCACCGAGCTCCGGGCACAGTGGCAGAGATCTTGGTCAGAACAGCTTACAAACAAGCTCTTTGAGATCAAACCTATCGTCAAACCATGGCAGTCTTGTTACCGCAGGAATCGCAAGGAGGAAGTTGTACTTGCTCGGCTCCGCTTAGGTCACTCGTTTATTACTCATTCGTTTCTTTTACGGGCGAACGAAGTACCTAAGTGCGAGTTTTGTGACACCATTTTAACAATTAAACATATTTTAGTCGAATGTCCGTGTTTTAATTTCGAACGTCAATGTTATTTTAGCTTTCATAATTTTATGTCCGAGCCTCTTACACTCGGACATCTTTTATCTGATCATTGCATTTTATCTCTAGTTTTTAGCTATTTGAAATATTGTGGATATTTTAACCGAATTTGATTTTACCTTAATATATACATTATTTACCCCAGGTCTCTTACACCTGGGATTATTTTATTTAATATTTCTACACTTGTTTTACTCTGTTCATATACAATTGTTTTCTGTTGTTTTACCAATGTACAATGTTAAAAATGTATTTTAAATTTTGGTTACGGGGTTCCATGTTTTTTATCTTTTATATTGTCTTTTGTTTGGCGCATTATGGCCTTGTTGCCGATGCGCCATTAAACCCCAAACAACCAACCAATTCTCTCGGGGTGTGATCACCGAGTGGGGCCTCCTCAGAGTCACTGAGGAGGAAATCCTCTCGGAGCTCACACCTGAAGGAGTAACAGCGGTCCATCAGGTTTCGACACGTCGTGATGGGAAATTAACACCCACACGGGTGTTAATTGTTACATTCAACACGCCACGCCTGCCTTCTTCCATCAAGGCAGGTTATTTACATTGTGAGGTACGGCCGTATATCCCAAACCCTCTGCGCTGTTTTCAGTGTCAGATATAGGGTCATGCCTGCACAGCATGCATGGGCAAGCCCACCTGTGCTCGCTGTGGCAGTAAGGATCATCTCGATCCTGACTGCACAGAAGAAAAGGCATGCTGTGTGAACTGTAGTGGTGAACATCCGGCGTACTCCCGTGACTGTCCGAAGTGGAAGGAGGAAAAGAAGGTACAACGCCTCAAAGTCGTGAACAACATCTCGTATGCTGAAGCGAGAAAGCTGGCTGCACCGCCCGCCCCACCTGGCAAGGTTTCCTATGCCAGTGCAGTCATTGGAAAGCCCATCGTTCCAATGACTTCGGTTGCGGTGCAGACTGTCATCAGTGTACCACCTACTGAGTCTTTCTCGCCAGCTGCGAAGTACCTCCTCACGCAGGCGAGACCGAGGGTGGTGTCGACTTCGACATCAACCCCGGTTTCCATTCCTGCAGCTCAGCCTTCCACCTCCACCGGAAGGCCTCCTCCTTCCCGTCCTCAGACAGCAAGACCTTCCAAACCGAAGGGGCCCCCACCGGGGCCTAAAAAGAAACTCATCACTCCTCCTCAAAGGGCGGTCACCGATCCATGCCCCTCGGACGATTCCGAGGACATGGATACCGACCGCCCCCTATTCAGTAAACCGTCCTCCGCGGCGGTTAAACTGAATAGAAATTTGTCGTCCGCCCACTCTTCTAACTCCTGAGATGGCCACACTCCTACAATGGAATTGTCGTGGATTCCAGAGGAATCTAGACGACATCAAGGCCCTCCTTCAGGCACACCAGCCCATCTGTGTGTGCCTGCAGGAGACATACTTGCAGCCAGTCACAGATCCCACGATCCGTCACTTTTCACTGGTTTGCCGGGACCGGGATGGAGATGATCCAGCTCCCGGGGGTGTCGCCATCCTTGTGAGCAACCATTCTCCATTCCAGGTCGTACCCTTCACCACCAACTTGGCCCTACAGTATGCATGAAAATTGCGATCCCTGCCAGGCCATCCCACTTGGGACTGCGTTTTCAGTCCCAGGTGGGAAATGTTATACCAGAATCGGCCGACTGCCATTCGTCCTTTCGGTTTGCGTGTCCGAGGTTACCTGCACGACATCAACACCAGTCTCGATAGCATCGCACAGTCGACAGCTGAGCCACTTCCACCTTGGCTCGCTGTTTCCCCTTCATGCGATTTTTCCCTGTGCAGGACCGGGAAGGCCTTTACACCCGACTGTGTGTACCGGCAACTCTTTGCCAGCCATCGTGCTGCGCACCCGGACTTCTTGCCTGTCTTCACAGATGGCTCGAAGTCCGGCACTTCAGTGGGATCGGCCATGGTCTGCTGTGATGTAATCATTGCAGACCAGATCCCACTGCAGTGTTCCATCTTCACTGCAGAGTTGCACGCTATCAGCCTCGCCTTGGACCACGTGGCGACTAAGCATCATCGTCGGTGTGTGCTTTACACCGACTCGCTTAGCTCGCTACAGGCTTTGATCTCGGTGAGGCATCGGCCTCACCCAGTTCTTACTAAGATCACCCAGCAGCTACATCGTCTGGCAGCCACAACCACAATCCATTTCTGTTGGGTGCCCGGTCACGTCGGTATCAGGGGCAATGACTTGGCAGATGCTGCTGCCAAGTCAGCCACGCCCCTGGCCGACTCTCCGTTGCCGTTTCCCTATCTGGATTTCCGGCAGCGTTTTACCACCGAGCTCCGGGCACAGTGGCAGAGATCTTGGTCGGAACAGCTTACGAACAAGCTCTTTGAGATCAAGCCTATCGTCAAACCATGGCAGTCTTGTTACCGCAGGAATCGCAAGGAGGAAGTTGTACTTGCTCGGCTCCGCTTAGGTCACTCGTATATTACTCATTCGTTTCTTCTACGGGCGGACGACGTACCTAAGTGCGAGTTTTGTGACACCATTTTATCAATCAAACATATTTTAATTGAATGTCCATGTTTTAACCTTGACCGTCGTTTGTATTTTACATTTCACAAATTTACGTCCGAGCCACTTACACTCGGACATCTTTTAACTGATCATTGCTTTTTACCTCCAATTTTTGCCTTTTTGAAGTTTACAGGTTATTTTAACAGGTTATGATTTTACGGATTTGTTATTTATTCCTCTTCTGACCTAGGTCATTTACACCTGGGTTAGTTTTATCCATTGTATATACTGTATATATATCTATAAATATTTGTTCTTTTACAGTAATTTTTATCACGGTTTTTTGTTATATATTTTTGTTGGTTTTGGCTTTACTTGTTTTACACTTGTTGTTTTTGTATTGTATTTTATCACCTTTAGATGTTGCTTTTAACTTTGGTTGTAGGTTTGCACGATTTTTAATATTTTATTTACTACTTGTCTTTGTCTGGCGCATTATGGCCTTAGTTGCCGATGCGCCAATAAACCTCAAACAACCAACCAACCAACCCCTTCCTGCGATTTTTCCCTGTGCAGGACGGGGAAGGCCTTTACACCCGACTGTGTGTACCGGCAACTCTTTGCCAGCCATCGTGCTGAGCACCCAGACTTCTTGCCTGTCTTCACAGATGGCTCGAAGTCCGGCACTTCTGTGGGATCAGCCATGGTCTGCTGTGATGTAATCATTGCAGACCAGATCCCACTGCAGTGTTCCATCTTCACTGCTGAGCTGCATGCTATCAGCATTGCCTAGGACCATATAGCAGCTAAGCATGATCGTCGGTGTGTGCTTTACACCGACTCGCTTAGCTCGCTACAGGCTTTGATCTCGGTGAGGCATCAGCCTCATCCTGTTCGCTCCACGATCCGCCAGCAGCTCCATCGTCTGGCAGCCACCACCACAATTCTCTTCTGTTGGGTGCCCGGTCATGTCGGAATCTCAGGCAATGATTTGGCAGATTCTGCTGCCAGGTCTGCCACGCCCCTGTCCGACTCTCCGTTGCCGGTTCCATATGTGGATTTCCGGCAGCGTTTCACCATCGAGCTCCGGGCACAGTGGCAGAGATCTTGGTCTGAACAGGTTGCTAACAAGCTCTTCGAGATCAAGCCCATTGTCAAACCGTGGCAGTCTTGTTTTCGCAGGAATCGTAAGGAGGAAGTTGTCCTTGCTCGGCTCCGCTTAGGTCACTCGTTTTTAACACACTCTTTTCTTCTTAAGGCGGACGCAGTACCTAAGTGCGAGTTTTGTGACACCGTTTTAACTGTGAAGCATATTTTAATTGACTGTGTTTGTTTTAACCTTGAAAGACGTATGTTTTTTAACTTTCACGATTTTACGTCCGAGCCCCTTACACTCGGACATCTTTTATCAGATCATTGCTATTTTAACACTGTTTTCGACTTTTTACGCTTTACCAGTTATTTTACTCGTTTATGAATTTTCTCTTTTTTACTGGTTTTTTACCTGTGTTTTACCTGTTGTTTTTTCCATGGGTCCTATACACCCATTGTTATTATTGATTTTATACTTGTTGATTTTACACTTGTTGCTCTCTTTTACTCTTTTTCTCCATCTCGTTTGTATTATGTGTTATTTGTGTCTCTTTTAGATTTGGTTGTGGGTTTCATGTCTTTTACCCTTTTTATCGTTTGTTTGGCGCAATATAGCCTTAGTTGCTATTGCGCCAAAAAACCCCAAACAACCAACCAACCAACCAACCTCCCAAGTGCCCGAAAACACAAAAATACCTCTTGCAGGTCATGAAGCGGGAACACCTCCCAAGTGCCAGAGAACACAAAAAATACCTCCCCCAGGTCATGAAGCGGGAACACCTCCCAAGTGCCCGAGAACACAAAAAATAACTCCCCCAGGTCATGAAGTGGGAACACCTACCAAGTGCCTGAGAACACAAAAAATACCTCCCTAGGTCATGAAGCGGAAACACCTCCCAAGTGCCAGAGAACACATAAAATACCTCCCCAGGTCATGAAGCGGGAACACCTAACAAGTGCCCGAGAACACAAAAAATACCTCTCCCAGGTCATATAGCGTAAACGCCTAACAAGTGCCCGAGAACACAAAAAATACCTCCCCCAGGTCATGAATCGGGAACACCTACCAAATGCCCGAGAACAGAAATAATACCTCCCCCAGATCATGAAGTGGGATCACAAAAAATACCTCCCCACGGTCATGAAGCAGGAACTCCTACCAAGTGCCCGTGAACACAAAAAATACCTCCCCCAGGTCATGAAGCGGGAACACCTCCCAAGTGCTCAAGCACACAAAATACCTCCCCCAGGTCATGAAGCGGGAACACCTCCCAAGTGCCCGAGAACACAAAAAATACCTCCCCCAGGTTGTGAAGCGGGAACACCTCCCAAGTGATCCAGAGCACAAAAAATACCTCTCCCAGGTCATGAAGCAGGAACACCTCCCAAGTGACCCTAGAACACAAAAAATACCTCCCCCAAGTCATGAAGCGGGAACACCTACGAAGTGCCAGAGAACACAAAAATACTTCCCCCAGGTCATGAAGCGGGAACACCTAACAAGGGCCTGAGAACACAAAAAATACCTCTCCCAGGTCATGTAGCGTAAACACCTAACAAATACCCGAGAACACAAAAAATACCTCCCCCAGGTCATGAAGCGGGAACACCTACCAAGTGCCCGAGAACAAAAAAAATACCTCCCCCACGTCATGAAGCGGGAACACATACCAAGTGCCTGTGAGCACAAAAAATACCTCCACCAGGTCATGAAGCAGGATACCTCCCAAGTGCCCGAGAACACAAAAAGTTACCTACCGAAGGGCCAAGAGCGGGAACACCTACCAAGTGTCCGAGAACACAAAAATACCTCCCGCAGGTCATGAAACGGGAAAACCTCCCAAAAACCCGAGAACACAAAAAACACGTCCCCTAGGTCATGAAGCGGGAACACAAAAAATACCTCCCCCAGGTCGTGAAGCAGGAACACAAAAAATACATCCCCCAGGTCGTGAAGCAGGAACACAAAAATACCACACCTAGGTCATGAAGCGGGAACACATACCAAGTGCCCGTGAACACAAAAAATAGCTCCCCCAGGTCATGAAGCGGGAACACCTACCAAGTGCCCGAGAACACAAAGAATACCTCCCTAGGTCATGAAGCGGGAACACCTCCCAAGTGCCCGTGAACACAAAAAATACCTCCCCCAGTTCATGAAGCGGGAATAACTACCAACTGCCCGAGAACACAAAAAGTGGCTCCCCCAGGTCATGAATCGGGAACACCTACCAAGTGACCGAGAACACAAAAAATAGCTCTCCCAGGTCATGAAGCGGGAACACCTACCAAATGACCGAGAACACAAAAAATACCTCCCTAGGTCATGAAGCGGGAACACTTCACAAGTGCCCAAGAACTCAAAAAATACCTCCCCCAGGTCATGAAGCTGGAACACCTACCAAGTGCCCGAGAACAGTAATAATACCTCCCCAGGTCATGAATTGGGAACACCTACCAAGTGCCTGTGAACACAAAAAATTACCTCCCCCAGGGCGAAGAGCGGGAACACCTCACAAGTGCCAGAGAACACAAAATATACCTCACCCATCTCATGAAGTGGGAAAACCTTCCAAGTGCTGGTGAACACAAAAAATACCTCCGCCAGGTCATGAAGGGGGAACATAAAAAATACCTCCCCCACGTAATGAAGCGGGAACACCTACCAAGTGCCTGAGAACACAAAAATACCTCCCCCAGGTCATTAAACGGGAACAATTCCCAAATGCACGAGAACACTAAAAATACCTCACACAGGTCACGAAGCGGGAACACAAAAAACACCTCCCCGAGGTCGTGAAGCAGGAACAAAAAATACCTCCCCGAGGTCGAGAAGCAGGAACACCAAAAATACCATCCCTAGATCATGATGCGGGAACACCTACCAAGTGCCCGTGAACACAAAAAATAGCTACCCCAGGTCACGATGCGGGAACACCAACCAAGTGCCCGAGAACACAAAGAATACCTCGCTAGCTCATGAAGCGGGAACACCTCCCAAGTGCCCGAGACACAAAAAATACCTCATGCAGGTCATGAAGCGGGAACACCTCCCAAGTGCCCGAGAACACAAAAAATACCTCCCCCAGGTCATGAGGTGGGAACACCTTCCAAGTGCCCGAGAACAAAAAAAATACCTCCCCCAGGTCATGAAGCGGGAACACCTACCAAGTGCTCGAGAACACAAAAAATACCTCCTTAGGTCATGAAGCGGGAACACCTCCCAAGTGCCAGAGAACACAAAAAATACCTCCTGCATGTCATGAAGCGGGAACACCTCAAAAGTGCCCCAGAACACAAAAATTGCCTCCCCCAGAAAGTGAAGCGGGAACACCTACCAAGTGCCCGAGAACACAAAAAATACCTCCCCCAGGTCATGAAGCGGGAACACCTCGCAAGTGCCCGAGAACACAAAAAATATCTCCTCCAGGTCATGAAGCGGGAACACCTACCAAGTGCTCGAGAACACAAAAAATACCTCCTTAGGTCATGAAGCGGGAACACCTCCCAAGTGCCAGAGAACACAAAAAATACCTCCCGCAGGTCATGAAGCGGGAACACCTTCTGAGTGCCCGAGAACACAAAAAATGCCTTTCCCAGGTCATGAAGCGGGAACACCTCCCAAGTTCCCGAGAACACAAAAAAATACCTCCCCTTGGTCATAAAGCGAGAACACCTACCAAGTGCCCGAGAACACAAAAAATACCTCCCCAGCTCACGAAGTGGGAACAACAAGCAAGTGCCCGAGAACACAAAAAATACCTCCCCCAGCGTAAAGAGCGGGAACACCTCTCAAGTGCCCGAGAACACAAAAAGTACCTCTCCCAGGTCATGAAGCGGGAACACCTACCAAGTGCGCGAGAACACAGAAAATACCTCCCCCAAGTCATTAAACTGGAACACATACCAAGTGCCCAAGAACACAAAAAATAACTCCCCCAGGTCAAGAAGCGGGAACACCTACCAAGTGCTTGAGAACACAAAAATACCTCCCTAGGTCATGAAGCGGGAACACCTCCCAAGTCCCAGAGAACACAAAAAAATACCTCCCGCAGGTCATGAAGCGGGAACACCTCCCAAGGGCCCGAGAACACAAAAAATACCGCCCCCAGCTCATGAATCGGGAACACCTACCAAGTTCCTGTGAACACAAAAAATTACCTCCCCCAAGGCGAAGATCGGAAACACCTCCCAAATGCCTGAGACCACAAAATATACCTCCCCCAGCTGATGAAGCGGGAACACCTCCCAAGAGCGGGAGAAGACAAAAAATACCTCCCCCAGGTCATGAAGCAGGAACACCTACCAAGTGCACGAGTGCACAAAAATAATTAACCCAGGTCATGAAACGGGAACACCTCCCAAATGCCCGAGAACACAAAAAACACCTCCCCCAGTTCATGAAGCGGGAACAAGAAAAATACCTCCCCCAGGTCGTGAATCAGGAATAAAATAATTCCTCCCACAGGTCGTGAAGCAGGAACACAAAAAATACTTTCCCCAGGTCGTGAAGCAGGAACACAAAAAATACCACCCTTAGGTCATGAAACGGGAACACCTACCAAGTGCCCGTGAACACAAAATATACCTCCCCCAGGTCATGAAGCGGGAATACCTACCAAGTGCCGGAGAAGACAAAGAATAATTCCCTAGTTCATGAAGCGGGAACACCTCCCAAGTGTCCGAAAACACAAAAATACCTCCTGCAGGTCATGAAGCGGGAACACCTCCCAAGTGCCCGAGAACACAAAAAATACCTCCCCCAGGTCATGAAGCGGGAACACCTACCAAGTGCCCGAGAACACAAAAAATAACTCCCCCAGGTCATGAAGCGGGAACACCTACCAAGTGCCTGAGAACACAAAAAATACCTCCCTAGGTCATGAAGCGAAACACCTCCCAAGTGCCAGAGAACACATAAAATACCTCCCCAGGTCATGAAGCGTGAACACCTAACAAGTGCCCGAGAACACAAAAAATACCTCTCCCAGGTCATATAGCGTAAACACCTAACAAGTGCCCGAGAACACAAAAAATACCTCCCCCAGGTCATGAATCGGGAACACCTACCAAATGCCCGAGAACAGAAATAATACCTCCCCCAGGTCATGAAGTGGGAACACAAAAAATACCTCCCCACGGTCATGAAGCGGGAACTCCTACCAAGTGCCCGTGAACACAAAAAATACCGCCCCCAGGTCATGAAGTGGGAACACCTCCCAAGTGCCGGAGAACACAAAAAATACCTCCCCCAGGTCAGGAAGCGGGAACACCTCCCAAGTGCTGAAGCACACAAAAAGTACCTCCCCCAGGTCATGAAGCGGGAACACCTCCCAAGTGCCCGAGAACACAAAAAATACCTCCCCCAGCAAATGAAGCGGGAACACCTCCCAAGTGCCTGAGAACACAAAAAATACCTCCCCCAGGTTATAAAGCGGGAACACCTCCCAAGTGCTCCAGAACACAAAAAATACCTCCCCCAGGTCATGAAGCAGGAACACCTCCCAAGTGCCCCTAGAACACAAAAAATACCTCCCCCAGGTCATGAAGCGGGAACACCTACCAAGTGCCAGAGAACACAAAAATACCTCCCCCAGGTCATGAAACGGGAACACCACCCAAATGCCCGAGAACACAATAAATACCTAACCAGGTCATGAAGCGGGAACACAAAAAATACCTCCCCCAGGTCGTGAAGCAGGAACACAAAAAATACATCCCCTAGGTCGTGAAGCAAGAACACAAAAAATACCACACCTAGGTCATGAAGCGGGAACACATACCAAGTTCCCGTGAACAAAAAAAATAACTCCCCCAGGTCATGAAGCGTTAACACCTCCCAAGTGCCCGAAAACACAAAAATACCTCCTGCAGGTCATGAAGCGGGAACACCTCCCAAGTGCCCGAGAACACAAAAAATACCTCCCCCAGTTCATGAAGCGGGAATAACTACCAAGTGCCCGAAAACACAAAAAATACCTCCCCCAGGTCATGAAGCGGGAACACCTACCAAGTGCCCGAGAACACAAAAAATATCTCCCTAGGTCATGAAGCGGGAACACCTCCCAAGTGCCCGAAAACGCAAAAATACCTCCTGCAGGTCATGAAGCGGGAACACCTCCCAAGTGCCCGAGAACATAAAAAATACCTTCTCCAGTTCATGAAGCGGGAATACCTACCAAGTGCCCGAGAACACAAAAATACCTCCCCCAGGTAATGAAGTGGGAACACCTCCCAAGTGCCCGAGAACACAAAAAATACCTCCCCCAGGTTATGAAGCCGGAACACCTCCCAAGTGCTCAAGATCACAAAAAATACCTCCCCCAGGTCATGAAGCGGAAAAACATCCGAAGTGCCCCTAGAACACAATAAATACCTCCCCCAGGTCATGAAGCGGGAACACCTCCCAAGTACTCCAGAACATAAAAAATACCTCCCCCAGGTCATGAAGCGGAAACCCTTTCCAAGTGCCGGAGAACACAAAAAAAACCTCCTCCAGGTCATGAAGCAGGAACACCTCGCAAGTGCCCGAGAACACAAAAAATTCTCCGCCCATGTCATGAAGCGGGAACACGTCCCGAGCGCCAGAGAACACAAAAAATACCTTTCCCAAGTCATGAAGCGGGAACACCTCCCAAGTTCCCGAGAACACAAAAAAAACCTCCTCCGGGTCATGAAGCAGGAACACCTCGCAAGCCCCCTCGGTGTGAGCGCCTGTACATGGTGAGGGGGACCACCCTGTGAAGGTTCCCGCTGGCTCGGTTACCTTCGCAGGGTCCTAAACGCTCGCCCGCGTGTTTGCCGTGCGCGGAGACCCGTGTCCCGGGAAAGGAGGATCCTGGCAGTTGCTCGGGGGTCCCCGTCTTCTCTCCTCAGCTCATGACTGGCGTGGTCCCCATTGGCCGTCTTGCCATTGGGGAGCCTGTCTGTCGCGGGGCTGGGCAGCGGATTCCGGGGCCTCTGCTATACACTGCTTTGGCCTCTGCTTCCGGTAAACGGGAGCTCCTGGGGTGGCCCCCCCAGGAGCAATCGGCTGGTGGGCAGGTCCTGCTAGGGTCAACCGTGCAGAGCGGTGAGTAACCTTGCCCACGGTCCGGGTACAGGTTTACAAGTTTCCTCACAACTTATTTTCATTTTGTCGTTATCTTTTCTTTGTGAGGCCAGTTTGGCCATTCACAATTTTCTTATTTTACGCTTTGTTTCATTTGTGTAGAACGTTTTTGTTCTGCACATTTCTCTTTTTATTTTCCTTCTATTTATTTGTGAGGGCTTGGCTCACTGTCTGTGTGGGTATAGTGCCTGCGTAGCCCTGGCGCCCGACTGGGCGTCCCCTTGTTGGGCTCCGTGGAGGGTGGGGACAGCGGGCACTGAACCACACAACAAAAAACATGAGAGAGAGTGAAGAAATTAATACGATCGCCGCCAACAAGAGGGCTCGACATGAGCCCCCATCTTCCTCGTTGTCTAAGTTATCTCTGCCGTCGTCTTCTTTGTCTGTGTCTTCGTTCCCAAAGTTCCTGATCATCCACTCCACGGGTGATCAGGTGCTTGGGGACATGTCCCCTTTTTTTGTGAATAAAGGTTTGAAAGGTCTTGCGGGAGAACCGAAATCCGTAAAGCGCTTACGATCTGGCGACTTACAGGTTGAGACCGCTTGTTCCAAACACTCGGAACTGCTCCTGAAAGTCAAAGAAATTGGTGGGGTGGCTGTCGAAGTCACTCCCCATAAAACTTTGAATTCCTCTCGGGGTGTGATCACCGAGTGGGGCCTCCTCAAAGTCACTGAGGAGGAAATCCTCTCGGAGCTCACACCTCAAGGAGTAACAGCGGTCCACCGGGTTTCGACACGCCGTGATGGGAAATTGACACCCACCAGGGTGCTGATTGTTACATTCAACACGCCACGCCTGCCTTCTTCCATCAAGGCAGGTTATTTACATTGTGAGGTACGGCCGTATATACCGAACCCTCTGCGCTGTTTTCAGTGTCAGATATACGGTCATGCCCGCACAGCATGCAGGGGCAAGCCCACCTGTGCTCGCTGTGGCAGTAAGGATCATCTCGATCCTGACTGCACAGCAGAAAAGGCATGCTGTGTGAACTGTAGTGGCGAACATCCGGCGTACTCCCGCGACTGTCCGAAGTGGAAGGAGGAAAAGGAGGTACAACGCCTCAAAGTCGTGAACAACATCTCGTATGCTGAAGCGAGAAAGCTGGCTGCACCGCCCGCCCCACCTGGCAAGGTTTCCTATGCCAGTGCAGTCATTGGAAAGCCCATCGTTCCAATGACTTCGGTTGCGGTGCAGACTGACATCAGTGTACCACCTACTGAGTCTTTCTCGCCAGCTGCGAAGTACCTCCTCACGCAGGCGAGACCGAGGGTGGTGTCGACTTCGACATCAACCCCGGTTTCCATTCCTGCTGTTCAGTCTTCCACCTCCACCGGAAGGCCTCCTCCTTCCCGTCCTCAGACAGCAAGACCTTCCAAACCTAAGGGGCCCCCGCCGGGTCCTAAGAAGAAAATAACCGCACCTCAAAGGGCGGTCACCGATCCATGTCCCTCGGACGATTCCGAGGACATGGATACC
The DNA here is from genome assembly GCA_038380435.1 of Ryuthela nishihirai. NCBI lineage: Eukaryota > Metazoa > Arthropoda > Arachnida > Araneae > Heptathelidae > Ryuthela > Ryuthela nishihirai. The sequence continues at coordinate 91,866,458 of JAWZYU010000011.1, forward strand.
GACCGCCCCCTATTCACTAAACCGTCCTCTGCGGCGGTTAAGTTGAATAGGAACACGTCGTCCGCCCACTCTTCTAAGTCCTGAGATGGCCACACTCCTACAATGGAATTGTCGTGGATTCCAGAGGAATCTTGACGACATCAAGGCCCTCCTTCAGGCACACCAGCCCATCTGTGTGTGCCTGCAGGAGACGTACTTGCAGCCAGTCACAGATCCCACGATCCGGCACTTTTCACTAGTTCGCCGGGACCGGGATGGAGATGGTCCAGCTCGCGGGGGTGTCGCCATCCTCGTGAGCAACCATTCTCCATTCCAGGTCGTACCCCTCACTACCACCTTAGAGGCGGTAGCCATCCGTCTCTTTGTGGGGTTCTCACTGACTGTCTGCTCTGTATATCTTCCACCTGGAAGCATCGTCTTCCAGGAAGACCTTGATGATCTCGTCTCGCAGCTGCCGTCCCCCTTCCTCATTATGGGGGACCTCAACGGACACAGTCCACTTTGGGGCAGTGCTGACACCAACGGGAGGGGTGGGGTCCTGGAGCAGTGGCTCCTGGATCCTTCTCTCTCCCTGTTGAACACCGGTGTCAGTACTTACTTTCACTCCCCAACCCGCACTTTCACTGCCATTGACCTCACCATCTGCTCCTCCTCGATCCTTCCACTCTTTACATGGGAGGTCGAGGACAACCCGTACGGAAGCGATCACCTCCCCGTGGTGTGCACCATCTCCCGTGGGGGGCCTTGCAGCCCTTCACGCGTCTCACGGTGGAGGCTCGATCGGGCTGACTGGGGTGGTTTCGAGCTGCTCTCTGAGCTCGACGACCACTCTGTCAGCCAGGAGCCAATCAATGTGGCAGTAGCGGAGATAACGGACTGTATCGTAGATGCAGCTGCATCAACGATTCCTCAAACTTCTACACGGTTTCCTCGCTTTCCGAAACCGTGGTGGAATCCAGAATGCACCGCAGCTCGTAAGGCTCAGAACAAGGCTTGGGGGGTGTTTCGGAGATATCCGACGTCCCCCAACCTTGAACTTTTCAAACGCGCCAGGGCGAAAGCACGTTTCGTCCGACGCCAGAGCCAAAAGGAATCTTGGATCAACTATACGTCATCCATCACCCGCACGACTAGTTCTAAGGTCGTGTGGGATAAAGTTCGGAAGATGAGTGGGAACTACACGTCCCACTCGTTATCGATCCTGGAGCACAATGGACAGGCAATTGCTGATCCCAAAGCAATTGCCGACACTCTGGGGGAGTCCTTCTCTTCCATCTCTTCGTCTTCCTCTTACTCCCCCGAGTTTCTGGCCCAGAAGGGCAGGGCGGAGCGCTCTCCGCTGTCTTTCCACTCGAATGGCCTGGAGCCTTACAACAGGCCATTCACAGCGGAGGAGCTTCGCCTTGCTCTGCACTCTTCTCGTGCCTCTGCTGTTGGGCCGGACAATGTCCATTATGCCATGCTCCAACATCTTTCACCATCGAGTAAGGATCGGCTGCTCCATCTCTTCAATCGCATTTTTCTCGAGGAGCAGTTTCCGGACTCCTGGCGGGAGGCCATCGTCTTGGCCTTCCCCAAGCCAGGGAAAGATCCCAAGATTCCTTCTAATTATCGTCCCATCGCATTGACGAGCTGCGTGTGCAAGGTGTTGGAAAGAATGGTAAATGCCAGACTCATCTGGTATTTAGAACACCACAACCTTCTTTCCAACACCCAGTGTGGCTTTCGCAGGCAACGGTCAACTATTGACCACCTGATACGCCTCGAATCGGCTATCAGGAATTCTTTTTTACGTAGAGAGCACCTGGTGTCAATTTTCTTCGACATCGAAAAAGCGTACGACACGGCTTGGAGATTCGGCATTCTTCGTGACCTCCACAGCTTCGGCTTGAGAGGTCACATGCCGATCTTCATCTCCAACTTCTTATCGACACGCTCTTTTCGTGTCCGTGTCGGTAACACTCTGTCGCGGCCGTACCCCCAAGAACAGGGGGTGCCACAAGGCTGCGTTCTGAGTGTTACGCTTTTCGCTGTCAAGATTAATTCCATAACTAGACAACTTCCTCCATCCGTAGGCAATGCCCTCTATGTTGATGACTTTAGCATCTTTTGCTCATCTTCCAGCATGAGGGTCATTGAAAGACAACTGCAAATTGCCCTGAACAATCTTTCGGTTTGGGCGACGGCAAACGGGTTTCGGTTCTCCCCACAGAAGACCGCTTGTGTGCACTTTTGCCACAAGCGTAATCTTCATCTGGATCCCGAGCTGCGGCTCGGGGGTAACATCATTCCAGTTGTGGCGGAGACCAAGTTTCTCGGTCTCATATTCGATCGGAAATTGACCTTTTTACCACACATACGTCATCTCAGGTCCAAGTGCACGCGGGCATTGAACATCGTCAAGGTCCTCTCCTCCCTTTCTTGGGGGGCGGACCGATGTTCTTTGCTCCGCCTGTACCGTGCACTTGTCCGATCGAAACTGGACTACGGATCCCAGGTGTACGACTCGGCCCGGGATTCGGTGGTGAAGGTGCTGGACCCCCTCCATCATCAGGCTCTCCGTGTTTGCACGGGAGCCTTCCGCACCTCACCGGTCCAGAGTCTTTACGTTGAGACCGACGAACCGTCTTTATCTCTTCGCCGTCAGCAGTTGTCCCTACAATATGCTTCTAAATTGCGATCCCTGCCTGGCCATCCCACTTGGGACTGCGTTTTCAGTCCGAAGTGGGAAATGCTTTACAATAATCGGCCGACTGCCATTCGTCCTTTTGGTTTGCGAGTCCGAGGCTACCTCAGAGACATCAACACCAGTCTCGATAGCGTTGCACAGTCGACAGCTGAGCCACTTCCACCATGGCTCGCTGTTTCCCCTACCTGCGATTTTTCCCTGTGCTGGACGGGGAAGGCCTTTACACCCGACTGTGTGTACCGGCAACTCTTTGCCAGCCATCGTGCTGAGCACCCGGACTTCTTGCCTGTCTTTACAGATGGCTCGAAGTCCGGCACTTCGGTGGGATCAGCCATGGTCTGCTGTGATGTAATCATTGCAGACCAGATCCCACTGCAGTGTTCCATCTTCACTGCAGAGTTGCACGCTATCAGTCTCGCCTTGGACCACGTGGCGACTAAGCATCATCGTCGGTGTGTGCTTTACACCGACTCGCTTAGCTCGCTACAGGCTTTGATCTCAGTGAGGCATCGGCCTCACCCTGTTCTCTCCAAGATCCGCCAGCAGCTCCATCGTCTGGCAGCCACCACCACGATTCTCTTCTGTTGGGTGCCCGGTCACGTCGGAATCAGGGGTAATGATTTGGCAGATTCTGCTGCCAGGTCAGCCACGCCCCTGTCCGACTCTCCGTTGCCGGTTCCCTATCTGGATTTCCGGCAGCGTTTTTCCACCGAGCTCCGGGCACAGTGGCAGAGATCTTGGTCGGAACAGCTTACCAACAAGCTCTTCGAGATCAAACCTATCATCAAACCATGGCAGTCTTGTTACCGCAGGAATCGCAAGGAGGAAGTTGTACTTGCTCGGCTCCGCTTAGGTCACTCGTTTCTTACTCATTCGTTTCTTTTACGGGCGGACGACGTGCCTAAGTGCGAGTTTTGTGACACCATTTTAACCATCAAACATATTTTAATCTCGTGCTCCGCTTTTAACTTTGAACGACGTCTGATTTTTAATTTCCATAATTTTATGTCCGAGCCTCTTACACTCGGACATCTTTTATCTGATCATTGCATTTTATCTTCAGTTTTTACCTTTTTGAAATATTGTGGATATTTTAACCGAATTTGATTTTACCTTAAGTTTATGCATTATTTACCCCAGGTCTCTTACACCTGGGTTTATTTTATTTCATATTTCTACAGTTGTTTTACTCTGTTCATATACACTTGTTTTTTGTTATTTTACCACTTTACAATGTTGCCAATGTATTTTAACTTTTGGTTATGGGGTTCTATGTCTTTTATCTTTTATATTGTCTTTTGTTTGGCGCATTATGGCCTTGTTGCCGATGCGCCATTAAACCCCAAACAACCAAACCAACCAAACCCGAAGTTCCTGATCATCCACTCCACGGGTGATCAGGTGCTCGGGGACATGTCCCCTTTTTTTGTTAACAAAGGTTTACAAGGTCTTGCGGGAGAGCCGAAATCCGTTAATCGCTTACGATCTGGCGACTTGCAGGTTGAGACCGCTTGTTCAAAACATTCTGAACTACTCCTGAAAGTTAAAGCAATTGGTGGGGTGGCTGTCGAAGTCACTCCCCATAAAACTTTGAATTCCTCTCGGGGTGTGATCACCGAGTGGGGCCTCCTCAAAGTCACTGAGGAGGAAATCCTCTCGGAGCTCACACCTCAAGGAGTAACAGCGGTCCACCGGGTTTCGACACGCCGTGATGGGAAATTAACACCCACCCGGGTGTTAATTGTTACATTCAACACGCCACGCCTGCCTACTTCCATCAAGGCAGGTTATTTACATTGTGAGGTTCGGCCGTATATCCCAAACCCTCTGCGCTGTTTTCAGTGTCAGATATACAGTCATGCCCGCACAGCATGCAGGGGCAAGCCCACCTGTGCTCGCTGTGGCAGTAAGGATCATCTAGATCCTGACTGCACAGCAGAAAAGGCATGCTGTGTGAACTGCAGTGGCGAACATCCGTCGTACTCCCGCGACTGTCCGAAGTGGAAGGAGGAAAAGGAGGTACAACGCCTCAAAGTCGTGAATAACATCTCGTATGCTGAAGCGAGAAAGCTTGCTGCACCGCCCGCCCCACCTGGCAAGGTTTCCTATGCCAGTGCAGTCATTGGAAAGCCCATCGTTCCAATGACTTCGGTTGCGGTGCAGACTGACATCAGTGTACCACCTACTGAGTCTTTCTCGCCAGCTGCGAAGTACCTCCTCACGCAGGCGAGACCGAGGGTGGTGTCGACTTCGACATCAACCCCGGTTTCCATTCCTGCAGCTCAGCCTTCCACCTCCACCGGAAGGCCTCCTCCTTCCCGTCCTCAGACAGCAAGACCTTCCAAACCGAAGCCCCTCGATGCGAGAGCCTGTCCGTGGTGAGGGGACCACCCTGTGAAGGTTCCGCTGGCTCGGTTACCTTCACAGGGTCCTAAACGCTCGCCCGCGTGTTTGCCGTGCGCGGAGACCCGTGTCCCTGGAAAGGAGGATCCTGGCAGTTGCTCAGGGGTCCCCGTCTTCTCTCCCCAGCTCATGACTGGTGGGGTCCCCTTTGGCCGTTTTGCCATTGGGGAGCCTGTCTGTCGCGGGGCTGGGCAGCGACTTCCGGGGCCGCTGCTATACACTGCTTTGGCCTCTGCTTCAGGTAAACGGGAGGTCCTGGGGTGGCCCCCTCAGGATCAATCGGCTGGTGGGCTGGTCCTGCTAGTGTCAACTATGCAGATCGGTGAGTAACCTTGTCCACCGTCCGGACAACGGTTTGCGAGTTTCCCCACACATTTACTAATTTTGTAGTTTTCTTTCTTTTGTGAGGCCAGCTCTTGCCTCACACTTTATTGCTTTGTTGCTTCTTTTCTTTTGTGGGAACTCCGACGGGTTTCCCACCGTTTCTCTTTTACTTTTCCTTTTTGTTTTGTAGTGAGGGCTTGGCTCACTGGCTGTGTGGGTATGGTGCCCGGGCAGCCCTGGCGCCCAACTGGGCGTCCCCTTGTTGGACTCCATGGTGGGTGGGGACAACGGGCACTGAATTTTTTCAAAACAACCATGAGTACAACTACTCATAATTCTTCGAGCAATGCCGCAAAGAGGGCTCGCCATGAACCCCCAACTTCTCTGTCTTTGCCTTCGTCTTCGTGTGTGTCTCCGTCTCCGAAGTTCCTGATCATCCACTCTACGGGTGATCAGGTTCTTGGGGACATGTCCCCGTTTTTTATACATAAGGGTATTCAAGGTCTTGCGGGAGAGCCGAAATCTGTCAAGCGCCTAAGATCTGGTGACTTGCAGGTGGAGACTGCGTGCTCCAAGCACTCGGAGCTTTTATTAAAGGTTACAGCGATTGGTGGAGTGGCAGTCGAAGTCACTCCACACAAAACGCTCAATTCCTCCCGGGGCGTGATCTCCGAGTGGGGCCTCCTCAAGGTTTCTGAGGAGGAAATCCTCTCGGAGCTTTCGGCCCAGGGAGTGATAGCAGTCCACCGGGTTTCTTCACGCCGTAATGGAAAGTTAGAGCCCACCAGGGTACTTATTCTAACTTTCAATACACCACACCTGCCTACTTCCATCAAGGCAGGCTACTTACACTGTGAGGTGCGGCCATTTATCCCCAACCCTCTGCGTTGCTTTCAATGCCAGAGGTTTGGTCATGCCCGCACCGCATGCCGGGGCAAGCCCACCTGTGCTCGTTGTGGCAGTCAGGATCATCTCGAACCTGACTGCACAGCAGAAAAGGCATGCTGTGTAAACTGCCGTGGTGAACATCCGGCGTACTCCCGCGACTGTCCGAAGTGGCTGGAGGAGAAAGAGGTACAGCGCCTCAAGACCCTTCATAACATCAGTTATCCAGAGGCGAGAAAGCTCGCTGCACCGCCTGCCCCACCTGGCAAGGTCTCCTATGCCGGTGCGGTTGCCGGAAAGCCCATCGTTAAGATGGCTTCTGTGGCGGTGCAGACCGACATCAGCGTTCCACCTGCTGAATCTTTCTCACCTGCTGCCAAGTACCTCTTGACGCAGGCGAAGCCGACGTCGGTGTCCATCTCGACATCGACACCGGTTTCTATTCCTGTGTCTGTGCCTTCCACTTCCACCTCTGGAAGGCCCCCTCCACCCCGCCCACAGACAGCAAGACCTACGAAACCCAAGGGGCCCCCGCCGGGGCCCAAAAAGAAAATTTTACCTCCACGTTCGGCGGTCTCTGATCCGTGTTGCTCGGACGACTCCGAGGACATGGACACCGACCGCCCCAATTTTCCAAAACCGTCGCTGGCGACGGTTAAAATAAATCGTAAGTCGTCCGCCACTTCTAAGACCTGAGATGGCCACACTCCTTCAGTGGAACTGTCGTGGATTCCAGAGGAATATTGACGACATCAAGGTCCTCCTGATGGCACACCAACCCCTTTGCGTGTGCCTTCAGGAGACATTCTTGCAGACAGCCAACAATCCCACTATCCGGCACTTTTCTCTCATTCGCCGGGACCGGGATGGAGATGGTCCAGCTCACGGGGGTGTTGCCATCCTCGTGAGCAACCATTCTCCATTCCAGGTCATTCCCATCACGACAAATTTAGAGGCGGTTGCCATCCGCCTCTTTGTGGGATTTTCGTTGACTGTCTGTTCTGTCTATCTCCCACCCGGAAGCATCGTTTTCCGGGATGACCTTGATGACCTCGTCTCGCAGCTGCCGTCCCCCTTCCTCATCATGGGGGACTTCAACGGCCACAGTCCGCTCTGGGGCAGTGCTGACACCAACGGGAGGGGCCGGGTCTTGGAGCAGTGTCTCCTGGATCCATCGCTCTCCCTGTTGAACACCGGTGTCAGTACCTACTTTCACACCCCAACCCGCACATTCACTGCCATTGACCTCACCATCTGCTCCTCCTCGATCCTTCCACTCTTTACATGGGAGGTCGAGGACAATCCCTATGGAAGCGATCACCTCCCCGTGGTGTGTACCATCTCTCGTGGGGGGCCTTGCAGCCCTTCGCGTGTCTCCCGGTGGAGGCTTGATCGGGCTGATTGGAGTGGCTTCGAGCTCTTGTCTGAGCTCGATGAGCACTCTGTCAGCCAGGAGCCCATCAATGTCGCAGTGGCGGAGTTGACGGACTGTATCGTCCATGCAGCTGCCTCTACTATTCCTCAGACCTCGACTCGGTTTCCACGGTTCCCAAAACCGTGGTGGAATCCCGACTGCACCGCAGCTCGTAAGGCTCAGAACAAGGCTTGGGGGGTGTTTCGGAGATATCCGACGTCCCCCAACCTCGAAGCATTCAAACGCGCCAGGGCGAAAGCCCGTTTCGTCCGGCGCCAGAGCCAGAAGGAATCTTGGATGAAATATACATCTTCTATCACCCGCACGACCAGTTCTAAGGTTGTGTGGGATAAGGTCCGGAAGATGGGTGGGAAGTACACGTCCCACTCATTTTCGATCCTGGAGCACAATGGACAGGCAATTGCTGATCCTCGTGCATTTGCCGACACTCTGGGGGAGTCATTCTCCTCCATCTCCTCATCTTCCTCGTACTCCCCCGAGTTTCTGGCCCAGAAGAGCAGGGCCGAACGCTCTCCGCTGTCCTTCCATTCGAATGGCCTGGAGTCTTACAACAGGCCATTCACAGCGGAGGAGCTTCGCCATGCTCTGCACACTTCTCGTGCATCTGCTGTTGGGCCAGACAATGTCCATTATGCCATGCTCCAACATCTCTCACCATCGAGTAAGGATCGACTGCTCCGACTCTTCAACCGTCTTTATATCGAGGAGCAGTTTCCGGACTCCTGGCGGGAGGCCATCGTCTTGGCCTTCCCTAAGCCAGGGAAAGATCCCAAGATTCCTTCCAATTATCGTCCAATTGCGTTGACGAGCTGCGTCTGCAAGGTGTTGGAAAGGATGGTAAATACCAGGCTGGCCTGGTATTTGGAACATCACGGCCTTCTTTCCAACACCCAGTGTGGCTTTCGCAGGCACCGGTCTACCTTAGACCACCTGATCCGCCTCGAATCGGCGATCAGGAATTCCTTTTTACGTAGAGAGCACCTGGTGTCCATTTTCTTCGACATCGAAAAAGCGTACGACACGGCATGGAGATTCGGCATTCTTCGTGACCTTCACAGCTTCGGCTTGCGAGGTCACATGCCGATCTTCATTGCAAACTTTTTATCTTCTCGTATTTTTCGAGTTCGTGTCGGCAACACTCTGTCGCGGCCTTTCCCCCAAGAACAGGGGGTGCCTCAAGGCTGCGTCCTGAGTGTTACGCTTTTCGCTGTCAAGATCAATTCCATTACACGGCAACTTCCTCCGACTGTAGGCAATGCCCTCTATGTTGATGACTTTAGCATCTTTTGCTCATCGTCCAGCATGAGGGTCATTGAACGACAACTGCAAACTGCCCTGAACAATCTCTCGGTTTGGGCGACGGCGAATGGGTTCCGGTTCTCCCCACAGAAGACCGCTTGCATGCACTTTTGCCGCAAGCGTAATCTTCATCTGGACCCCGAGCTGCGGCTCGGGGGTAACATCATTCCAGTTGTGGCGGAGACCAAGTTTCTCGGTCTCATCTTCGACCGGAAATTGACCTTTTTATCTCATATTCGACATCTCAGGTCCAAGTGCACGCGGGCATTGAACATCATCAAGGTCCTCTCCTCCCTCTCTTGGGGGGCTGACCGATGTTCTTTGCTCCGCCTTTACCGTGCACTTGTCCGGTCGAAACTGGACTACGGATCCCAGGTGTATGACTCCGCCCGGGATTCGGTGGTGAAGGTGCTGGACCCACTCCATCATCAGGCCCTCCGTGTGTGCACGGGGGCCTTCCGCACTTCGCCGGTCCAGAGTCTCTACGTTGAGACCGATGAACCATCTTTATCTATTCGCCGTCAGCAGTTGTCCCTGCAGTATGCATCAAAATTGCGATCCCTGCCAGGCCATCCCACTTGGGACTGCGTTTTCAGTCCCAGGTGGGAAATGTTATACCAGAATCGGCCGACTGCCATTCGTCCTTTCGGTTTGCGTGTCCGAGGTTACCTGCGAGACATCAACACCAGTCTCGATAGCATCGCACAGTCGACAGCTGAGCCAATTCCACCTTGGCTCGCTGTTTCCCCTTCCTGCGATTTTTCCCTGTGCAGGACGGGGAAGGCCTTTACACCCGACTGTGTGTACCGGCAACTCTTTGCCAGCCATCGTGCTGCGCACCCGGACTTCTTGCCTGTCTTCACAGATGGCTCGAAGTCCGGCACCTCTGTGGGATCAGCCATGGTCTGCTGTGATGTAATCATTGCAGACCAGATCCCACTGCAGTGTTCCATCTTCACTGCTGAGTTGCATGCTATCAGCATTGCCTTGGACCATATAGCAGCTAAGCATCATCGTCGGTGTGTGCTTTACACCGACTCGCTTAGCTCGCTACAGGCTTTGATCTCGGTGAGGCATCGGACTCACCCTGTTCTCTCCAAGATCCGCCAGCAGCTCCATCGTCTGGCAGCCACCACCACGATTCTCTTCTGTTGGGTGCCCGGTCATGTCGGGATCAGGGGCAATGACTTGGCAGATGCTGCTGCCAGGTCAGCCACGCCCCTGTCCGACTCTCCGTTGCCGGTTCCATATGTGGATTTCCGGCAGCGTTTCACCATCGAGCTCCGGGCACAGTGGCAGAGATCTTGGTCTGAACAGGTTGCTAACAAGCTCTTCGAGATCAAGCCCATTGTCAAACCGTGGCAGTCTTGTTTTCGCAGGAATCGTAAGGAGGAAGTTGTCCTTGCTCGGCTCCGCTTAGGTCACTCGTTTTTAACACACTCTTTTCTTCTTAAGGCGGACGCAGTACCTAAGTGCGAGTTTTGTGACACCATTTTAACAGTTAAACATATTTTAATTTATTGTCCAGCTTTTAACCTCGACCGACGTTTGTTTTTTACCTTTCACGATTTTACGTCCGAGCCCCTTACACTCGGACATCTTTTATCCGATGATTCACTTTTAACTACTGTTTTCGAATTTTTACGCTTTACCGGATATTATACTCGTTTATAAATTTTCTCTTTTTTAGTGGATTTTTACCTGTTTTTTCCATGGGTCCTATACACCCCTTGTTATTGTTGATTTTACACTTGTTGTTTTCTTTTATTCTTTTTCTATATATCGTTTTTATGCTGTGTTGTTTGTGTCTCTTTTAAATTTGGTTGTGGGTTTCATATCTTTTACCCTTTTAATCATTTGTTTGGCGCAATATAGCCTTAGTTGCTATTGCGCCAAAAAACCCCAAACAACCAACCAACCAATTGTCCACCGTCCGGACAACGGTTTGCGAGTTTCCACACACATTTACTAATTTTGTAGTTTTCTTTCTTTTGTGTGGCCAGCTCTTGCCTCACACTTTATTGCTTTGTTGCTTCTTTTCTTTTGTGGGAACTCCGACGAGTTTCCCGCCACTTCTCTTTTTCTTTTCTTTTTGTTTTGTTGTGCGGGCTTGGCTCACTGCCTGTATGGGTATGGTGCCCGGGCAGCCCTGGCGCCCGACTGGGCGTCCCCTTGTTGGACTCCATGGTGGGTGGGGACAACGGGCACTGAAATTTTTAAAAACAAACATGAGTTCTCCAACTCCTATAAATCCGATCAATGCCGCCAAGAGGGCTCGCCATGAACCCCCAACTTCTCTGTCTTTGCCTTCGTCTTCGTGTGTGTCTCCGTCTCCGAAGTTCCTGATCATCCACTCTACGGGTGATCAGGTTCTTGGGGACATGTCTCCTTTTTTTATACACAAGGGTATTCAAGGTCTTGCGGGAGAACCGAAATCTGTCAAGCGCCTAAGATCCGGTGACTTGCAGGTGGAGACTGCGTGCTCCAAACATTCGGAGCTTCTATTAAAGGTTACAGCGATTGGTGGAGTGGCAGTCGAAGTCACTCCACACAAGACGCTCAATTCCTCCCGGGGCGTGATCTCCGAGTGGGGCCTCCTCAAGGTTTCTGAGGAGGAAATCCTCTCGGAGCTTTCGGCCCAGGGAGTGATCGCAGTCCACCGGGTTTCGTCACGCCGTAATGGAAAGTTAGAACCCAGCCGGGCACTAATTCTAACTTTCAACACACCACGCCTGCCTACTTCCATCAAGGCAGGATACTTACACTGCGAGGTGCGGCCATTTATCCCCAATCCTCTGCGTTGCTTTCAATGCCAGAGGTTTGGCCATGCCCGCACCGCATGCCGGGGCAAGCCCACCTGTGCTCGTTGTGGCAGTCAGGATCATCTTGAACCTGACTGCACAGCAGATAAGGCATGCTGTGTCAACTGCCGTGGTGAGCATCCGGCGTACTCCCGCGACTGTCCGAAGTGGCTGGAGGAGAAAGAGGTACAGCGCCTGAAGACCCTCCACAACATCAGCTATCCAGAGGCGAGAAAGCTCGCTGCACCGCCTGCCCCACCTGGCAAGGTCTCCTATGCCGGTGCGGTGGTCGGAAAGCCCATCGTTAAGATGGCTTCCGTGGCGGTGCAGACCGACATCAGCGTTCCACCAGCTGAATCTTTCTCGCCTGCTGCTAAGTACCTCTTGACGCAGGCGAAGCCGACGTCGGTGTCAATCTCGACATCGACACCGGTTTGTATTCCTGTGTCTGTGCCTTCCACTTCCACCTCCGGAAGGCCCCCTCCACCTCGCCCACAGACAGCAAGACCTATAAAACCCAAGGGGCCCCCGCCGGGGCCCAAAAAGAAAATTTTACCTCCTTCGCGTTTGGCGGTCTCTGATCCATGTTGCTCGGACGACTCCGAGGACATGGACACCGACCGCCCAAATTTTCCTAAACCGTCGCTGGCGACGGTTAAAATAAATCGAAAGACGTCCGCCAATTCTTCCAAGACCTGAGATGGCCACACTCCTTCAATGGAACTGTCGTGGATTGCAGAGGAATATTGACGACATCAAGGTCCTCATGAGGGCACACGTACCCCTCTGCGTGTGCCTTCAGGAGACATTCTTACAGACGGCCAACAATCCCACTATCCGGCACTTTTCTCTCGTTCGCCGGGACCGGGATGGAGATGGTCCAGCCCACGGAGGTGTTGCCATCCTCGTGAGCAACCATTCTCCATTCCAGGTCATACCCCTTACCACGAACTTAGAGGCGGTGGCCATCCGCCTCTTTGTGGGATTTTCGTTGACTGTCTGTTCTGTCTATCTCCCACCCGGAAGCATCGTTTTCCGGGACGACCTTGATGACCTCGTCTCGCAGCTGCCGTCCCCCTTCCTCATCATGGGGGACTTCAACGGACACAGTCCAGTTTGGGGCAGTGCTGACACCAATGGGAGGGGCCGGGTCCTGGAGCAGTGGCTCCTGGATCCGTCTCTCTCCCTGTTGAACACCGGTGTCAGTACTTACTTTCATTCCCCAACCCGCTCTTTCACTGCCATTGACCTCACCATCTGCTCCTCCTCGATCCTTCCACTCTTTACATGGGAGGTCGAGGACAATCCATATGGAAGCGATCACCTCCCCGTGGTGTGCACCATCTTTCGTGGGGGGCCCTGCAGCCCTTCGCGGGTCTCCCGGTGGAGGCTTGATCGGGCTGACTGGAGTGGCTTCGAGCTCTTGTCTGAGCTCGATGATCACTCTGTCAGCCAGGAGCCCATCAATGTCGCAGTGGCGGAGTTGACGGACTGCATCGTCCATGCAGCTGCCTCTACTATTCCTCAGACCTCGACTCGGTTTCCACGGTTCCCAAAACCGTGGTGGAATCCCGACTGCAAAGCAGCTCGTAAGGCTCAGATCAAGGCTTGGGGGGTGTTTCGGAGATATCCGACGCCCCCCAACCTCGAAGCATTCAAACGCGCCAGGGCGAAAGCCCGTTTCGTCCGGCGCCAGAGCCAGAAGGAATCTTGGATGGAATATACTTCTTCCATCACACGCACGACCAGTTCTAAGGTCGTGTGGGATAAGGTCCGGAAGATGGGTGGGAAGTACACGTCCCACTCATTATCGATCCTGGAGCACAATGGACAGGCAATTGCTGAGCCTCGAGCAATTGCCGACATACTGGGGGAGTCGTTCTCCACCATCTCTTCTCTGTCCTCCTACTCCCCCGAGTTTCTGGCCCAGAAGAGCAGGGCTGAACGCTCTCCGCTGTCCTTCCATTCGAATGGCCTGGAGTCTTACAACAGGCCATTCACAGCAGAGGAGCTTTGCCGTGCTCTGCACACTTCTCGTGCATCTGCTGTGGGGCCTGACAATGTCCATTATGCCATGCTCCAACATCTCTCACCATCGAGTAAGGATCGACTGCTCCGACTCTTCAACCGTATTTTCATCGAGGAGCAGTTTCCGGACTCCTGGCGGGAGGCCATCGTCTTGGCCTTCCCTAAGCCAGGAAAAGATCCCAAGATTCCTTCGAATTATCGTCGAATTGCGTTGACGAGCTGCGTCTGCAAGGTGTTGGAAAGGATGGTAAATACCAGGCTGGCCTGGTATTTGGAACATCACGGCCTTCTTTCCAACACACAGTGTGGCTTTCGCAGGCACCGGTCTACTTTAGACCACCTGATCCGCCTCGAATCGGCGATCAGGAATTCTTTTTTACGACGAGAGCACCTGGTGTCAGTTTTCTTCGACATCGAAAAAGCGTACGACACGGCATGGAGATTCGGCATTCTTCGTGACCTTCACAGCTTCGGCTTGCGAGGTCACATGCCGATCTTCATTGCGAACTTTTTATCTTCTCGTGTTTTTCGAGTCCGTGTCGGCAACACTCTATCGCGGCCTTTCCCCCAAGAACAGGGGTGCCTCAAGGCTGCGTCCTGAGTGTTACGCTTTTCGCTGTCAAGATAAATTCCATTACACGGCAACTTCCTCCGACTGTAGGCAATGCCCTCTATGTTGACGACTTTAGCATCTTTTGCTCCTCGTCTAGCATGAGGGTCATTGAACGACAACTGCAAACTGCCCTGAACAATCTCTCGGTTTGGGCGACGGCCAATGGGTTCCGGTTCTCCCCACAGAAGACCGCTTGTGTACACTTTTGCCGCAAGCGTAATCTTCATCTGGACCCCGAGCTGCGGCTCGGGGCTAACATCATTCCAGTTGTGGCGGAGACCAAGTTTCTCGGTCTCATCTTAGACCGGAAATTGACCTTTTTGTCTCATATTCGACATCTCAGGTCCAAGTGCACGCGGGCATTGAACATCATCAAGGTCCTCTCCTCCCTCTCTTGGGGGGCGGACCGATGTTCTTTGCTCCGCCTTTACCGTGCACTTGTCCGGTCGAAACTGGACTACGGATCCCAGGTGTATGACTCCGCCCGGGATTCGGTGGTGAAAGTGCTGGACCCACTCCATCATCAGGCCCTCCGTGTGTGCACGGGGGCCTTCCGCACTTCACCGGTCCAGAGTCTCTACGTTGAGACCGATGAACCATCCTTATCTATTCGCCGTCAGCAGTTGTCCCTGCAGTATGCTACAAAATTGCGATCCCTGCCAGGCCATCCCACTTGGGACTGCGTTTTCAGTCCCAGGTGGGAAATGTTATACCAGAATCGGCCGACTGCCATTCGTCCTTTCGGTTTGCGTGTCCGAGGTTACCTGCGAGACATCAACACCAGTCTCGATAGCATCGCACAGTCGACAGCTGAGCCACTTCCACCTTGGCTCGCTGTTTCCCCTTCCTGCGATTTTTCCCTGTGCAGGACGGGGAAGGCCTTTACACCCGACTGTGTGTACCAGCAACTCTTTGCCAGCCATCGTGCTGTGCACCCGGACTTCTTGCCTGTCTTCACAGATGGCTCGAAGTCCGGCACTTCAGTGGGATCAGCCATGGTCTGCTGTGATGTCATCATTGCAGACCAGATCCCACAGCAGTGTTCCATCTTCACTGCTGAGTTGCATGCTATCAGCATTGCCTTGGACCATATAGCAGCTAAGCATCATCGTCGGTGTGTGCTTTACACCGACTCGCTTAGCTCGCTACAGGCTTTGATCTCAGTGAGGCATCGGCCTCACCCTGTTCTCTCCAAGATCCGCCAGCAGCTCCATCGTCTGGCAGCCACCACCACAATTCTCTTCTGTTGGGTGCCCGGTCATGTCGGGATCAGGGGCAATGACTTGGCAGATGCTGCTGCCAGGTCAGCCACGCCCCTGTCTGACTCTCTGTTGCCGGTTCCATATGTGGATTTCCGGCAGCATTTCACCATCGAGCTCCGGGCACAGTGGCAGAGATCTTGGTCTGAACAGGTTGCTAACAAGCTCTTCGAGATCAAGCCCATTGTCAAACCGTGGCAGTCTTGTTTTCGCAGGAATCGTAAGGAGGAAGTTGTCCTTGCTCGGCTCCGCTTAGGTCACTCGTTTTTAACTCACTCTTTTCTACTTAAGGCGGACGCAGTACCTAAGTGCGAGTTTTGTGACACCATTTTAACTGTTAAACATATTTTAATTCATTGTCTTGCTTTTAATCTTGAACGCAGAATGTATTTTACGTTTCACAATTTTATGGCTGAGCCTCTTACACTCAGCCATCTTTTATCTGATGAATCGTTTTTAACTCCTGTTTTCGAATTTTTACGTTTTACTGGTTATTTTACACGTATTTGATTTTTACCCTGTTTCCTGGTTTTACTCTTGTTTGTGGTTTTAAATAGGTCCTATACACCGATTTTTATTGTTAACTTCTACACTTGTTGTTACTTTTTAGTCTTTTTACTTGTCGTTTTGTGCCGTTTTGTTTGTGTTCATTGTAATTTTGGTTGTGGGTTATGCGACTTTTATCCCTTTTTATCGTTTGTTTGGCGCAATATAGCCCTAGTTGCTGTTGCGCCAATAAACCCCAAACAACCAACCAACCAACCATCATCAGGCCCTCCGTGTTTGCACGGGAGCCTTCCGCACCTCACCGGTCCAGAGTCTTTACGTTGAGACCGACGAACCATCTTTATCTGTTCGCCGTCAGCAGTTGTCCCTACAATATGCTTCTAAATTGCGATCCCTGCCTGGCCATCCCACTTGGGACTGCGTTTTCAGTCCGAAGTGGGAAATTCTTTACACTAATCGGCCGACTGCCATTCGTCCTTTTGGTTTGCGTGTCCGAGGTTTCCTCAGAGACATCAACACCAGTCTCGATAGCGTTGCACAGTCGACAGCTGAGCCACTTCCACCATGGCTCGCTGTTTCCCCTTCCTGTGATTTTTCCTTGTGCAGGACGGGGAAGGCCTTTACACCCGACTGTGTGTACCGGCAACTCTTTGCCAGCCATCGTGCTGAGCACCCGGACTTCTTGCCTGTCTTTACAGATGGCTCGAAGTCCGGCACTTCGGTGGGATCGGCCATGGTCTGCTGTGATGTAATCATTGCAGACCAGATCCCACTGCAGTGTTCCATCTTCACTGCAGAGTTGCATGCTATCAGCCTCGCCTTGGACCACGTGGCGACTAAGCATCATCGTCGGTGTGTGCTTTACACCGACTCGCTTAGCTCGCTACAGGCTTTGATCTCGGTGAGGCATCGGCCTCACCCTGTTCTTACTAAGATCCGCCACCAACTACATCGTCTGGCAGCCACCACCACCATCCATTTCTGTTGGGTGCCCGGTCACGTCGGGATTAGGGGCAACGACTTGGCAGATGCTGCTGCCAAGTCAGCCACGCCCCTGTCTGACTCTCCGTTGCCGGTTCCCTATCTGGATTTCCGGCAACGTTTTACCACCGAGCTCCGGGCACAGTGGCAGAGATCTTGGTCAGAACAGCTTACAAACAAGCTCTTTGAGATCAAACCTATCGTCAAACCATGGCAGTCTTGTTACCGCAGGAATCGCAAGGAGGAAGTTGTACTTGCTCGGCTCCGCTTGGGTCATTCGTTTATTACTCATTCGTTTCTTTTACGGGCGGACGACGAACCCAAGTGCGAGTTTTGTGACACCATTTTAACAATTAAACACATTTTAATTGATTGCTGTTGTTTTACCTTTGAAAGACGTATGTTTTTTAACTTTCATGATTTTACGTCCGAGCCCCTTACACTCGGACATCTTTTATCCGACCATTGTACTTTTACCTCTCTCTTTCAATTTTTACGATTTACTGGATATTTTAATCGCATATAGTTTTTACTCTTCAGCTTTTTACATCTATGATTATACTACCTTATACATTGTTTGTGTATCCCAGGTCATTTACACCTGGTATTCTATTGTTTTCTGTTGTATTTTTACACTTGTTCTTTGTTGTTTTACCTTTTTACAATTTTGCTAATTTCTTTTAAATGTGGTTGCGGGTTTACATGTCTTTTATCTTTTATATTGTCTTTTGTTTGGCGCATTATGGCCTAGTCGCCGATGCGCCATAAAACCCAAAACAACCAACCAACCAACCAACACCTCGCAAGTGCCTGAGAACACAAAAAATTCTCCTCCCATGTCATGAAGCGGGAACACGTCCCGAGTGCACGAGAACACAAAAAATACCTTTCCCAGGTCATGAAGCGGGAATACCTCCCAAGTTCCCGAGAACACAAAAAAATTCCTCCCCCTGGTCATAAATCGGAAACACCTACCAAGTGCCTGAGAACACAAAAAATACCTCCCCAGGTCACGAAGTGGGAATAACAAACAAGTGCCCGAGAACACAAGAAAATACCTCCCCCAGAGTAAAGAGTGGGAACACCTCCCAAGTGCCCGAGAACACAAAAAGTACCTCCTCCAGGTCATGAAGCGGGAACACCTACCAAGTGCCCGAGAACACAGAAAATACCTCCCCCAGGTCATGATGCGGGAACACCTACCAAGTGCCTGAGAACACAAAAAATAACTCCCCCAGGTCATGAAGCATGAACACCTACCAAGTGTTCGAGAACACAAAAAATACCTCCCTAGGTCATGAAGCGGGAACACCTACCAAGTCCCAGAGAACGCAAAAAACACCTCCCGCAGGTCATGAAGCGAGAATACCTCCGAAGTGCCAGAGAACACAAAAAATACCTCCCCAGCTCATGAAGCAGGAACACCTACCAAGTTCCTGTGAACACAAAATATTACCTCCCCCAAGGCGAAGAGTGGGAACACCTCCCAAATGCCTGAGAACACAAAATATACCTCCCCCAGCTCATGAAGCGGGAACACCTCCCAAGTGCCGGAGAACAAAAAAAATACCTCCCCCAGGTCATGATGTGGGAACACAAAAAATACCTCCCCCACGTCATGAAGCGGGAACACCTACCAAGTGCCCGAGTACACAAAAATACCTCCCCCAGGTCATGAAATGGGAACACCTCCCAAATGCCCGAGAACAAAAAAAACACCTCCCCCAGGTCATGAAGTGGGAACACCAAAAATGCCTTCTCCAGGTCGTTAATTAGGAATAAAAAAATTCCTCCCACAGGTCGTGAAGCAGGAACAAAAAAATACCTTCCCCACGTCGTGAAGCAGGAACACAAAAAATACCACCCCTAGGTCATGAAACAGGTACACCTACCAAGTGCCCGTGAACACAAAAAATATCTCCCCCAGGTCATGAAGCGGGAACACCTACCAAGTGCCCGAGAACGCGAAAAATACCTCCCCCAGGGTAAAGAGCGCGAACAACTCCCAAGTGCCTGAGAACACAAAAAATACCTCCTCCAAGTCATGAAGCGGGAACAGCTACCAAGTGCCCGAGAACACAAAATATACCTCCCCCAGGTCATGATGCAGGAACACCTCACAAGTGCCCGAGAACACAAAAAATAACTCCCCCAGGTCATGAAGCGGGAACACCTACCAAGTGCTCGAGAACACAAAAAATACCTACCTAGGTCATGAAGCGAGAACACCTCCCAAGTGCCAGAGAACACAAAAAATACCTCCCGCAGGTCGTGAAGCGGTAACACCTTCCGAGTTCCTGAGAACACAAAAAAATTCCTTCCCCTGGTCATAAAGTGGGAACACCTACCAAGTGCCCGAGAACACAAAAAATACCTCCCCCAGGTAATGAAGCGGGAACACCTCGCAAGTGCCCGAGAACACAAAAAGTACCTCCCCCAGGTCATGAAGCGGGAACACCACCCAAATGCCCGAGAACACAATAAATACCTAACCCAGGTCATGAAGCGGGAACAAAAAAAAATACCTCCCCCAGGTCGTGAAGCAGGAACACAAAGAATACCTCCCTAGTTCATGAAGCGGGAACACCTCCCAAGTGCCCGAGAACACAAAAAATACCTCCCCCAGTTCATGAAGCGGGAATAACTACAAAG
The DNA here is from genome assembly GCA_038380435.1 of Ryuthela nishihirai. NCBI lineage: Eukaryota > Metazoa > Arthropoda > Arachnida > Araneae > Heptathelidae > Ryuthela > Ryuthela nishihirai. Next base: position 91,886,334 of record JAWZYU010000011.1, read on the forward strand.
TGCCCGAAAACACAAAAAATACCTCCCCCAGGTCATGAAACGGGAACACCTACCAAGTGCCCGAGAACACAAAAAATATCTCCCTAGGTCATGAAGCGGGAACACCTCCCAAGTGCTCGAAAACGCAAATACACCTCCTGTAGGTCATGAAGCGGGAACACCTCCAAAGTGCCCGAGAACATAAAAAATACCTTCCCCAGTTCATGAAGCGGGAATACCTACCAAGTGCCCGAGAACACAAAAAATACCTCCCCCAGTTCATGAATCGGGAACACCTAACAAGTGCCCGAGAACACAAAAAATACCTCCCCCAGGTAATGAAGCGGGAACACCTCGCAAGTGCCCGAGAACACAAAAAATACCTCCCCCAGGTTATTAAGCCGGAACACCTCCCAAGTGCTCAAGAACACAAAAAATACCTCCCCCAGGTCATGAAGCGGAAAAACTTTCCAAGGGCCCGTAGAACACAATAAATACCTCCCCCAGGTCATGAAGCGGGAACACCTCCGAAGTACTTCAGAACATAAAAAATACCTCCCCCAGGTCATGAAGCGGAAACCCTTTCCAAGTGCCGGAGAACACAAAAAAACCTCCTCCAGGTCATGAAGCAGGAACACCTCGCAAGTGCCCGAGAACACAAAAAATTCTCCCCCGATGTCATGAAGCGGGAACACCTCCCGAGTGGCCGAGAACACAAAAAATCCCTTTCCCAGGTCATGAAGCGGGAACACCTCCCAAGTTCCCGAGAACACAAAAAAATTCCTCCCCCTGGTCATAAAGCGGGAACACCTAACAAGTGCCCGAGAACACAAAAAATACCTCCCCAGGTCACGAAGTGGGAATAACAAACAAGTGCCCGAGAACACAAAAAAATACCTCCCCCAGAGTAAAGAGCGGGAACACCTCCCAAGTGCCCGAGAACACAAAAAGTACCTCCCCCAGGTCATGAAGCGGGAACACCTACCAAGTGCCCGAGAACACAGAAAATACCTCCCCCAGGTCATGAAACGGGAACACCTACCAAGTGCCCGAGAACACAAAAAATAACTGCCGCAGGTCATGAAGCGGGAACACCTACCAAGTGCTCGAGAACACAAAAAATACCTCCCTAGGTCATGAAGCAGGAACACCTCACAAGTCCCAGAGAACACAAAAAAACCTCCCGCAGGTCATGAAGCGAGAACACGTCCGAAGTGCCAGAGAACACAAAAAATACCTCCCCCAGCTCATGAAGCAGGAACACTAAAAATACCTCCCCCAGGTCGTGAATCAGGAAAAAAAAAAATTCCTCCCACAGGTCGTGAAGCAGGAACACAAAAAATACCTTCCCCACGTCGTGCCCCCTCGGTGTGAGCGCCTGTACGTGGTGAGGGGGACCACCCTGTGAAGGTTCCCGCTGGCTCGGTTACCTTCGCAGGGTCCTAAACGCTCGCCCGCGTGTTTGCCGTGCGCGGAGACCCGTGTCCCTGGAAAGGAGGATCCTGGCAGTTGCTCAGTGGTCCCCGTCTTCTCTCCCCAGCTCATGACTGGTGGGGTCCCCTTTGGCCGTTTTGCCATTGGGGAGCCTGTCTGTCGCGGGGCTGGGCAGCGACTTCCGGGGCCGCTGCTATACACTGCTTTGGCCTCTGCTTCAGGTAAACGGGAGGTCCTGGGGCGGCCCCCTCAGGATCAATCGGCTGGTGGGCTGGTCCTGCTAGGGTCAACTATGCTGTTCAGTGAGTAACCTTGTCCACCGTCCGGACAACGGTTTGCGAGTTTCCCCACACATTTACTAATTTTGTAGTTTTCTTTCTTTTGTGAGGCCAGCTCTTGCCTCACACTTTATTGCTTTGTTGCTTCTTTTCTTTTGTGGGAACTCCGACGAGTTTCCCACCATTTCTCTTTTACTTTTCCTTTTTGTTTTGTAGTGAGGGCTTGGCTCACTGGCTGTGTGGGTATGGTGCCCGGGCAGCCCTGGCGCCCAACTGGGCGTCCCCTTGTTGGACTCCATGGTGGGTGGGGACAACGGGCACTGAAATTTTTAAAAACAACCATGAGTACACCTACTCATAATTCTTCGAACAATGCCGCGAAGAGGGTGCGCCATGAACCCCCAACTTCTCTGTCTTTGCCTTCGTCTTCGTGTGTGTCTCCGTCTCCGAAGTTCCTGATCATCCACTCTACGGGTGATCAGGTTCTTGGGGACATGTCCCCTTTTTTTATAAACAAGGGTATTCAAGGTCTTGCGGGAGAGCCGAAATCTGTCAAGCGCCTAAGATCTGGTGACTTGCAGGTGGAGACTGCATGCTCCAAGCACTCGGAGCTTTTATTAAAGGTTACAGCGATTGGTGGAGTGGCAGTCGAAGTCACTCCACACAAAACGCTCAATTCCTCCCGGGGCGTGATCTCCGAGTGGGGCCTCCTCAAGGTTTCTGAGGAGAAAAATCCTCTCGGAGCTTTCAGCCCAGGGGGTGATCGCAGTCCACCGGGTTTCGTCACGCCGTAATGGAAAGTTAGAGCCCACCAGGGTACTAATCCTAACTTTCAACACACCACGCCTGCCTACTTCCATCAAGGCAGGATACTTACACTGCGAGGTGCGGCCATTTATCCCCAACCCTCTGCGTTGCTTTCAATGCCAGAGGTTTGGCCATGCCCGCACCGCATGCCGGGGCAAGCCCACCTGTGCTCGTTGTGGCAGTCAGGATCATCTCGAACCTGACTGCACAGCAGAAAAGGCATGCTGTGTAAACTGCCGTGGTGAACATCCGGCGTACTCCCGCGACTGTCCGAAGTGGCTGGAGGAGAAAGAGGTACAGCGTCTCAAGACCCTTCATAACATCAGCTATCCAGAGGCGAGAAAGCTCGCTGCACCGCCTGCCCCACCTGGCAAGGTCTCCTATGCCGGTGCGGTGGTCGGAAAGCCCGTCGTTAAGATGGCTTCCGTGGCGGTGCAGACCGACATCAGCGTTCCACCAGCTGAATCTTTCTCGCCTGCTGTTAAGTACCTCTTGACGCAGGCGAAGCCGACGTCGGTGTCAATCTCGACATCGACACCGGTTTCTATTCCTGTGTCTGTGCCTTCCACTTCCACCTCCGGAAGGCCCCCTCCACCTCGCCCACAGACAGCAAGACCTACAAAACCCAAGGGGCCCCCGCCGGGGCCCAAAAAGAAAATTTTACCTCCTCGTTCGGCGGTCTCTGATCCATGTTGCTCGGACGACTCCGAGGACATGGACACCGACCGCCCAAATTTTCCTAAACCGTCGCTGGCGACGGTTAAAATAAATCGAAAGACGTCCGCCAATTCTTCCAAGACCTGAGATGGCCACACTCCTTCAATGGAACTGTCGTGGATTCCAGAGGAATATTGACGACATCAAGGTCCTCCTGAGGGAACACCAACCCCTTTGCGTGTGCCTTCAGGAGACATTCTTGCAGACAGCCAACAATCCCACTATCCGGCACTTTTCTCTCGTTCGCCGGGACCGGGATGGAGATGGTCCAGCCCACGGAGGTGTTGCCATCCTCGTGAGCAACCATTCTCCATTCCAGGTCATTCCCCTTACTACGAACTTAGAGGCGGTAGCCATCCGCCTCTTTGTGGGATTTTCGTTGACTGTCTGTTCTGTCTATCTCCCACCCGGAAGCATCGTTTTCCGGGATGACCTTGATGACCTCGTCTCGCAGCTGCCGTCCCCCTTCCTCATCATGGGGGACTTCAACGGCCACAGTCCGCTCTGGGGCAGTGCTGACACCAACGGGAGGGGCCGGGTCTTGGAGCAGTGTCTCCTGGATCCATCGCTCTCCCTGTTGAACACCGGTGTCAGTACCTACTTTCACACCCCAACCCGCACATTCACTGCCATTGACCTCACCATCTGCTCCTCCTCGATCCTTCCACTCTTTACATGGGAGGTCGAGGACAATCCCTACGGAAGCGATCACCTCCCCGTGGTGTGTACCATCTCTCGTGGGGGGCCTTGCAGCCCTTCGCGTGTCTCCCGGTGGAGGCTTGATCGGGCTGATTGGAGTGGCTTCGAGCTCTTGTCTGAGCTCGATGAGCACTCTGTCAGCCAGGAGCCCATCAATGTCGCAGTGGCGGAGTTGACGGACTGTATCGTCCATGCAGCTGCCTCTACTATTCCTCAGACCTCGACTCGGTTTCCACGGTTCCCAAAACCGTGGTGGAATCCCGACTGCACCGCAGCTAATAAGGCTCAGAACAAGGCTTGGGGGGTGTTTCGGAGATATCCGACGTCCCCCAACCTCGAAGCATTCAAACGCGCCAGGGCGAAAGCCCGTTTCATCCGGCGCCAAAGCCAGAAGGAATCTTGGATGAAATATACCACTTCTATCGCCCGCACGACCAGTTCTAAGGTCGTGTGGGATAAGGTCCGGAAGATGGGTGGGAAATACACGTCCCACTCATTATCGATCCTGGAGCACAATGGACAGGCAATTGCTGATCCCAAAGCAATTGCCGACACTCTGGGGGAGTCCTTCTCTTCCATCTCTTCTCTGTCCTCCTACTCCCCCGAGTTTCTGGCCCAGAAGAGCAGGGCCGAACGCTCTCCGCTGTCCTTCCATTCGAATGGCCTGGAGTCTTACAACAGGCCATTCACAGCGGAGGAGCTTCGCCGTGCTCTGCACACTTCTCGTGCATCTGCTGTGGGGCCAGACAATGTCCATTATGCCATGCTCCAACATCTCTCACCATCGAGTAAGGATCGACTGCTCCGAATCTTCAACCGTATTTTCATCGAGGAGCAGTTTCCGGACTCCTGGCGGGAGGCCATCGTCTTGGCCTTCCCTAAGCCAGGCAAAGATCCCAAGATTCCTTCCAATTATCGTCCGATTGCATTGACGAGCTGCGTCTGCAAGGTGTTGGAAAGGATGGTAAATACCAGGCTGGCCTGGTATTTGGAACATCACGGCCTTCTTTCCAACACCCAGTGTGGCTTTCGCAGGCACCGGTCTACTTTAGACCACCTGATCCGCCTCGAATCGGCGATCAGGAATTCTTTTTTACGACGAGAGCACCTGGTGTCAGTTTTCTTCGACATCGAAAAAGCATACGACACGGCATGGAGATTCGGCATTCTTCGTGACCTTCACAGCTTCGGCTTGCGAGGTCACATGCCGATCTTCATTGCGAACTTTTTATCTTCTCGTGTTTTTCGAGTCCGTGTCGGCAACACTCTGTCGCGGCCTTTCCCCCAAGAACAGGGGGTGCCTCAAGGCTGCGTCCTGAGTGTTACGCTTTTCGCTGTCAAGATAAATTCCATTACACGGCAACTTCCTCCGACTGTAGGCAATGCCCTCTATGTTGACGACTTTAGCATCTTTTGCTCATCGTCCAGCATGAGGGTCATTGAACGACAACTGCAAACTGCCCTGAACAATCTCTCAGTTTGGGCGACGGCCAATGGGTTCCGGTTCTCCCCACAGAAGACCGCTTGTGTGCACTTTTGCCGCAAGCGTAATCTTCATCTGGACCCCGAGCTGCGGCTCGGGGGTACCATCATTCCAGTTGTGGCGGAGACCAAGTTTCTCGGTCTCATCTTCGACCGGAAATTGACCTTTTTATCACATATCCGACATCTCAGGTCCAAGTGCACGCGGGCATTGAACATCATCAAGGTCCTCTCCTCCCTCTCTTGGGGGGCGGACCGATGTTCTTTGCTCCGCCTTTACCGTGCACTTGTCCGGTCGAAACTGGACTACGGATCCCAGGTGTATGACTCCGCCCGGGATTCGGTGGTGAAAGTGCTGGACCCACTCCATCATCAGGCCCTCCGTGTTTGCACGGGGGCCTTCCGCACTTCGCCGGTCCAGAGTCTCTACGTTGAGACCGATGAACCATCTTTATCTATTCGCCGTCAGCAGTTGTCCCTGCAGTATGCATCAAAATTGCGATCCCTGCCAGGCCATCCCACTTGGGACTGCGTTTTCAGTCCCAGGTGGGAAATGTTATACCAGAATCGACCGACTGCCATTCGTCCTTTCGGTTTGCGTGTCCGAGGCTACCTCAGAGACATCAACACCAGTCTCGATAGCATCGCACAGTCGACAGCTGAGCCACTTCCACCTTGGCTCGCTGTTTCCCCTTCCCCCCTCGATGCGAGAGCCTGTCCGTGGTGAGGGGACCACCCTGTGAAGGTTCCGCAGGCTCGGTTACCTTCACAGGGTCCTAAACGCTCGCCCGCGTGTTTGCCGTGCGCGGAGACCCGTGTCCCTGGAAAAGAGGATCCTGGCAGTTGCTCAGGGGTCCCCGTCTTCTCTCCCCAGCTCATGACTGGTGGGGTCCCCATTGGCCGTTTTGCCATTGGGGAGCCTGTCTGTCGCGGGGCTGGGCAGCGACTTCCGGGGCCGCTGCTATACACTGCTTTGGCCTCTGCTTCAGGTAAACGGGAGGTCCTGGGGCGGCCCCCTCAGGATCAATCGGCTGGTGGGCTGGTCCTGCTAGGGTCAACTATGCTGTTCAGTGAGTAACCTTGTCCACCGTCCGGACAACGGTTTGCGAGTTTCCCCACACGTTTACTAGTTTTGTAGTTTTCTTTCTTTTGTGAGGCCAGCTCTTGCCTCACACTTTATTGCTTTGTTGCTTCTTTTCTTTTGTGGGAACTCCGTCGAGTTTCCCACCATTTCTCTTTTACTTTTCCTTTTTGTTTTGTAGTGAGGGCTTGGCTCACTGGCTGTGTGGGTATGGTGCCCGGGCAGCCCTGGCGCCCAACTGGGCGTCCCCTTGTTGGACTCCATGGTGGGTGGGGACAACGGGCACTGAATTTTTTAAACACAACCATGAGTACACCTACTCATAATTCTTCGAACAATGCCGCGAAGAGGGCGCGCCATGAACCCCCAACTTCTCTGTCTTTGCCTTCGTCTTCGTGTGTGTCTCCGTCTCCGAAGTTCCTGATCATCCACTCTACGGGTGATCAGGTTCTTGGGGACATGTCCCCTTTTTTTATAAACAAGGGTATTCAAGGTCTTGCGGGAGAGCCGAAATCTGTCAAGCGCCTAAGATCTGGTGACTTGCAGGTGGAGACTGCATGCTCCAAGCACTCGGAGCTTTTATTAAAGGTTACAGCGATTGGTGGAGTGGCAGTTGAAGTCACTCCACACAAAACGCTCAATTCCTCCCGGGGCGTGATCTCCGAGTGGGGCCTCCTCAAGGTTTCTGAGGAGGAAATCCTCTCGGAGCTTTCTGCCCAGGGGGTGATCGCAGTCCACCGGGTTTCGTCACGCCGTAATGGAAAGTTAGAGCCCACCAGGGTACTAATCCTAACTTTCAACACACCACGCCTGCCTACTTCCATCAAGGCAGGATACTTACACTGCGAGGTGCGGCCATTTATCCCCAACCCTCTGCGTTGCTTTCAATGCCAGAGGTTTGGCCATGCCCGCACCGCATGCCGGGGCAAGCCCACCTGTGCTCGTTGTGGCAGTCAGGATCATCTCGAACCTGACTGCACAGCAGAAAAGGCATGCTGTGTCAACTGCCGTGGTGAACATCCGGCGTACTCCCGCGACTGTCCGAAGTGGCTGGAGGAGAAAGAGGTACAGCGCCTCAAGACCCTTCATAACATCAGCTATCCAGAGGCGAGAAAGCTCGCTGCACCGCCTGCCCCACCTGGCAAGGTCTCCTATGCCGGTGCGGTTGCCGGAAAGCCCGTCGTTAAGATGGCTTCTGTGGCGGTGCAGACCGACATCAGCGTTCCACCAGCTGAATCTTTCTCGCCTGCTGCTAAGTACCTCTTGACGCAGGCGAAGCCGACGTCGGTGTCCATCTCGACATCGACACCGGTTTCTATTCCTGTGTCTGTGCCTTCCACGTCCACCTCTGGAAGGCCCCCTCCACCCCGCCCACAGACAGCAAGACCTACGAAACCCAAGGGGCCCCCGCCGGGGCCCAAAAAGAAAATTTTACCTCCTCGTTCGGCGGTCTCTGATCCGTGTTGCTCGGACGACTCCGAGGACATGGACACCGACCGCCCTAATTTTCCTAAACCGTCGCTGGCGACGGTTAAAATAAATCGCAAGTCGTCCGCCACTTCCAAGACCTGAGATGGCCACACTCCTTCAATGGAACTGTCGTGGATTCCAGAGGAATATTGACGACATCAAGGTCCTCCTGAGGGCACACCAACCCCTTTGCGTGTGCCTTCAGGAGACATTCTTGCAGACAGCCAACAATCCCACTATCCGGCACTTTTCTCTCGTTCGCCGGGACCGGGATGGAGATGGTCCAGCTCACGGAGGTGTTGCCATCCTCGTGAGCAACCACTCCCCATTCCTGGTCATTCCCCTTATTACGAACTTAGAGGCGGTAGCCATCCGCCTCTTTGTGGGATTTTCGTTGACTGTCTGTTCTGTCTATCTCCCGCCCGGAAGCGTCATTTTCCGGGATGACCTTGATGACCTCGTCTCGCAGCTGCCGTCCCCCTTCCTCATCATGGGGGACTTCAACGGCCACAGTCCGCTCTGGGGCAGTGCTGACACCAACGGGAGGGGCCGGGTCTTGGAGCAGTGGCTCCTGGATCCATCGCTCTCCCTGTTGAACACCGGTGTCAGTACCTACTTTCACACCCCAACCCGCACATTCACTGCCATTGACCTCACCATCTGCTCCTCCTCGATCCTTCCACTCTTTACATGGGAGGTCGAGGACAATCCATATGGAAGCGATCACCTCCCCGTGGTGTGTACCATCTCTCGTGGGGGGCCTTGCAGCCCTTCGCGTGTCTCCCGGTGGAGGCTTGATCGGGCTGATTGGAGTGGCTTCGAGCTCTTGTCTGAGCTCGATGAGCACTCTGTCAGCCAGGAGCCCATCAATGTCGCAGTGGCGGAGTTGACGGACTGTATCGTCCATGCAGCTGCCTCTACTATTCCTCAGACCTCGACTCGGTTTCCACGGTTCCCAAAACCGTGGTGGAATCCCGACTGCACCGCAGCTCGTAAGGCTCAGAACAAGGCTTGGGGGGTGTTTCGGAGATATCCGACGTCCCCCAACCTCGAAGCATTCAAACGCGCCAGGGCGAAAGCCCGTTTCGTCCGGCGCCAGAGCCAGAAGGAATCTTGGATGAAATATACATCTTCCATCACCCGCACGACCAGTTCTAAGGTCGTGTGGGATAAGGTCCGGAAGATGGGTGGGAAGTACACGTCCCACTCATTATCGATCCTGGAGCACAATGGACAGGCAATTGCTGCGCCTCGAGCAATTGCCGACATACTGGGGGAGTCATTCTCCACCATCTCTTCTCTGTCCTCCTACTCCCCCGAGTTTCTGGCCCAGAAGAGCAGGGCCGAACGCTCTCCGCTGTCCTTCCATTCGAATGGCCTGGAGTCTTACAACAGGCCATTCACAGCGGAGGAGCTTCGCCTTGCTCTGCACACTTCTCGTGCATCTGCTGTGGGGCCAGACAATGTCCATTATGCCATGCTCCAACATCTCTCACCATCGAGTAAGGATCGACTGCTCCGACTCTTCAACCGTATTTTCATCGAGGAGCAGTTTCCGGACTCCTGGCGGGAGGCCATCGTCTTGGCCTTCCCTAAGCCAGGAAAAGATCCCAAGATTCCTTCGAATTATCGTCCAATTGCGTTGACGAGCTGCGTCTGCAAGGTGTTGGAAAGGATGGTAAATACCAGGCTGGCCTGGTATTTGGAACATCACGGCCTTCTTTCCAACACCCAGTGTGGCTTTCGCAGGCACCGGTCTACTTTAGACCACCTGATCCGCCTCGAATCGGCGATCAGGAATTCTTTTTTACGTCGAGAGCACCTGGTGTCAGTTTTCTTCGACATCGAAAAAGCGTACGACACGGCATGGAGATTCGGCATTCTTCGTGACCTTCACAGCTTCGGCTTGCGAGGTCACATGCCGATCTTCATTGCAAACTTTTTATCTTCTCGTATTTTTCGAGTTCGTGTCGGCAACACTCTATCGCGGCCTTTCCCCCAAGAACAGGGGGTGCCACAAGGCTGCGTCCTGAGTGTTACGCTTTTCGCTGTCAAGATAAATTCCATTACACGGCAACTTCCTCTGACTGTAGGCAATGCCCTTTATGTTGATGACTTTAGCATCTTTTGCTCATCGTCCAGCATGAGGGTCATTGAACGACAACTGCAAACTGCCCTGAACAATCTCTCGGTTTGGGCGACGGCCAATGGGTTCCGGTTCTCCCCACAGAAGACCGCTTGTGTGCACTTTTGCCGCAAGCGTAATCTTCATCTGGACCCCGAGCTGCGGCTCGGGGATAACATCATTCCAGTTGTGGCGGAGACCAAGTTTCTCGGTCTCATCTTCGACCGGAAATTGACCTTTTTACCACATATTCGACATCTCAGGTCCAAGTGCACGCGGGCATTGAACATCATCAAGGTCCTCTCCTCCCTCTCTTGGGGGGCGGACCGATGTTCTTTGCTCCGCCTTTACCGTGCACTTGTCCGGTCGAAACTGGACTACGGATCCCAGGTGTATGACTCCGCCCGGGATTCGGTGGTGAAAGTGCTGGACCCACTCCATCATCAGGCCCTCCGTGTGTGCACGGGGGCCTTCCGCACTTCGCCGGTCCAGAGTCTCTACGTTGAGACCGATGAACCATCCTTATCTATTCGCCGTCAGCAGTTGTCCCTGCAGTATGCATCAAAATTGCGATCCCTGCCAGGCCATCCCACTTGGGACTGCGTTTTCAGTCCCAGGTGGGAAATGTTATACCAGAATCGGCCGACTGCCATTCGTCCTTTCGGTTTGCGTGTCCGAGGTTACCTGCGAGACATCAACACCAGTCTCGATAGCATCGCACAGTCGACAGCTGAGCCACTTCCACCTTGGCTCGCTGTTTCCCCTTCCTGCGATTTTTCCCTGTGCAGGACGGGGAAGGCCTTTACACCCGACTGTGTGTACCGGCAACTCTTTGCCAGCCATCGTGCTGCGCACCCGGACTTCTTGCCTGTCTTCACTGATGGCTCGAAGTCCGGCACTTCTGTGGGATCAGCCATGGTCTGCTGTGATGTAATCATTGCAGACCAGATCCCACAGCAGTGTTCCATCTTCACTGCTGAGTTGCATGCTATCAGCATTGCCTTGGACCATATAGCAGCTAAGCATCATCGTCGGTGTGTGCTTTACACCGACTCGCTTAGCTCGCTACAGGCTTTGATCTCCGTGAGGCATCGGCCTCACCCTGTTCTCTCCAAGATCCGCCAGCAGCTCCATCGTCTGGCAGCCACCACCACAATTCTCTTCTGTTGGGTGCCCGGTCATGTCGGAATCAGGGGCAATGATTTGGCAGATTCTGCTGCCAGGTCGGCCACGCCCCTGTCCGACTCTCCGTTGCCGGTTCCATATGTGGATTTCCGGCAGCGTTTCACCATCGAGCTCCGGGCACAGTGGCAGAGATCTTGGTCTGAACAGGTTGCTAACAAGCTCTTCGAGATCAAGCCCATTGTCAAACCGTGGCAGTCTTGTTTTCGCAGGAATCGTAAGGAGGAAGTTGTCCTTGCTCGGCTCCGCTTAGGTCACTCGTTTTTAACCCACTCTTTTCTTCTTAAGGCGGACGCAGTACCTAAGTGCGAGTTTTGTGACACCGTTTTAACGATAAAACATATTTTACTTTCATGTCCTGCTTTTAACTTTGAACGTCGACTCTATTTTAACTTTCACGATTTTATGTCCGAGCCCCTTACACTCGGACATCTTTTATCAGAGCATTGTTGTTTTAACGCTGTTTTCCAATTTTTAAAATATTCTGGATATTTTACTCGTCTCTAATTTTATTGCAATGTATAACCCAGGTCGCTTACACCTGGGTGCTTTTTATATTTATTATACATTTCTACCTTTGTTTCTTGTTAACTATGTTTCCTTTTATAGTTTTACATTGTTTTCTCTTTATATATATAGTAAATTTTTAAATTTGGTTGTGGGTGTGATGACTTTTAGCTTTTATTTAGACATTCGTTTGGCGCATTATAGCCTGAGTTGCTAATGCGCCATTAAACCCAAAACAACCAACCAACCAACCAACCGATGTTCTTTGCTCCGCCTTTACCGTGCACTTGTCCGGTCGAAACTGGACTACGGATCCCAGGTGTATGACTCCGCCCGGGATTCGGTGGTGAAAGTGCTGGACTCACTCCATCATCAGGCCCTCCGTGTGTGCACGGGGGCCTTCCGCACTTCACCGGTCCAGAGTCTCTACGTTGAGACCGATGAACCATCCTTATCTATTCGCCGTCAGCAGTTGTCCCTGCAGTATGCATCTAAATTGCGATCCCTGCCAGGCCATCCCACTTGGGACTGCGTTTTCAGTTCCAGGTGGGAAATGTTATACCAGAATCGGCCGACTGCCATTCGTCCTTTCGGTTTGCGTGTCCGAGGTTACCTGCGAGACATCAACACCAGTCTCGATAGCATCGCACAGTCGACAGCTGAGCCACTTCCACCTTGGCTCGCTGTTTCCCCTTCCTGCGATTTTTCCCTGTGCAGGACGGGGAAGGCCTTTACACCCGACTGTGTGTACCGGCAACTCTTTGCCAGCCATCGTGCTGAGCACCCGGACTTCTTGCCTGTCTTCACAGATGGCTCGAAGTCCGGCACTTCGGTGGGATCAGCCATGGTCTGCTGTGATGTAATCATTGCAGACCAGATCCCACAGCAGTGTTCCATCTTCACTGCTGAGTTGCATGCTATCAGCATTGCCTTGGACCACATAGCAGCTAAGCATCATCGTCGGTGTGTGATTTACACCGACTCGCTTAGCTCGCTACAGGCTTTGATCTCGGTGAGGCATCGGCCTCACCCTGTTCTCTCCAAGATCCGCCAGCAGCTCCATCGTCTGGCAGCCACCACCACGATTCTCTTCTGTTGGGTGCCCGGTCATGTCGGAATCAGGGGCAATGATTTGGCAGATTTTGCTGCCAGGTCAGCAACGCCCCTGTCCGACTCTCCGTTGCCGGTTCCATATGTGGATTTCCGGCAGCGTTTTACCATCGGGCTCCGGGCACAGTGGCAGAGATCTTGGTCAGAACAGCTTACCAACAAGCTCTTTGAGATCAAACCTATCATCAAACCATGGCAGTCTTGTTACCGCAGGAATCGTAAGGAGGAAGTTGTCCTTGCTCGGCTCCGCTTAGGTCACTCGTTTTTAACACACTCTTTTCTTCTTAAGGCGGACGCAGTACCTAAGTGCGAGTTTTGTGACACCGTTTTAACCGTGAAGCATATTTTAATTGACTGTGTTTGTTTTAATCTTGAAAGGCGTCTGTTTTTTAACTTTCACGATTTTACGTCCGAGCCCCTTACACTCGGACATCTTTTATCAGATCATTGCTATTTTAACAGTGTTTTCGACTTTTTACGCTTTACCGGTTATTTTACTCGTTTATGAATTTTCTCTTTTTTACTGGTTTTTTACCTGTGTTTTACCTGTTGTTTTTTACATGGGTCCTATACACCCATTGTTGTTGTTGATTTTATACTTGTTGATTTTACACTTGTTGCTCTCTTTTACTCTTTTTCTACATCTCGTTTTTATTATGTGTTATTTGTGTCTCTTTTAAATTTGGTTGTGGGTTTCATGTCTTTTACCCTTTTTATCGTTTGTTTGGCGCAATATAGCCTTAGTTGCTATTGCGCCAAAAAAACCCAAACAACCAACCAACCAACCAACCTTTTACTCTTTTTACTTGTCGTTTTGTTTGTGTTCATTTTAATTTTGGTTGTGGGTTATGCGACTTTTATCCCTTTTTATCGTTTGTTTGGCGCAATATAGCCTTAGTTGCTGTTGCGCCAATAAACCCCAAACAACCAACCAACCAACCCCACGTCGTGAAGCAGGAACACAAAAAATACCACCCCTAGTTCATGAAACAGGTACACCTACCAAGTGCCCGTGAACACAAAAAATATCTCCCCCAGGTCATGAAGCGGAAACACCTACCAAGTGCCCGAGAACACGAAAAATACCTCCCCCAGGGTAGAGAGCGCGAACAACTCCCAAGTGCCCGAGAACACAAAAAATACCTTCTCCAAGTCATGAAGCGGGAACAGCTACCAAGTGCCCGAGAACACAAAATATACCTCCCCCAGGTCATGAAGCGGGAACACCTCACAAGTGCCTGAGAACACAAAAAATAACTCCCCCAGGTCATGATGCGGGAATAACTACCAAGTGCTCGAGAACACAAAAAATACCTACCTAGGTCATGAAGCGGGAACACCTCCGAAGTGCCAGAGAACACAAAAAATACCTCCCGTAGGTCATGAAGCGGTAACTCCTTCCGAGTGCCCGAGAACACAAAAAATGCCTTTCCCAGGTCATGAAATGGGAACACAAAAAAATTCCGCCCCCTGGTCATAAAGCGGGGAACACCTACCAAATGCCCGAGAACACAAAAAAATACCTCCCCCAGAATAAAGAGCGGTAACACCTCCCAAGTGCCTGAGAACACAAAAAGTACCTCCCCCAGGTCATGAAGCGGGAACACCTACCAAGTGCCCAAGAACACAGAAAATACCTACCCCAGGTCATGAAGCGGGAACACCTACCAAGTGCCCGAGAACAAAAAAAATAACTCCCCCAGGTTATGAAGCGGGAACACCTACTAAGTGCTCGAGAACACAAAAAATACCTTCATAGGTCATGAAGCGGGAACACCTCCCAAGTCCCAGAACACATAAAAATACCTCCAACAGCTCATGAAGCAGGAACACCTCCAAAGTGCCGGAGAACACAACATATACCTCCAACAGCTCATGAAGCGGGAACACCTCCCAAGTGCTGGAGAACACAAAAAATACCTCCCCCAGGTCATGAAACGGGAACAACTCCCAATGCCCGAGAACACAAAAAACACCTCCCCCAGGTCACGAAGCGGGAACACCAAAAATATCTCCCCCATGTCGTGAATCAGGAATAAAAAAATTCCTCCCACAGGTCGTGAAGCAGGAACAGAAAAACTACCTTCCTCACGTCGTGAAGCAGGAACACAAAAAATACCACCCCTAGGTCATGAAACAGGTACACCTATCAAGTGCCTCTGAACACAAAAAATATCTCCCCCAGGTCATGAAGCGGGAACACCTACCAAGTGCCCGAGAACACGAAAAATACCTCCCCCAGGGTAAAGAGAGCGAACAACTCCCAAGTGCCCAAGAACACAAAAAATACCTCCTCCAAGTCATGAAGCGGGAACACCTACCAAGTGCCCGAGAACACAAAATATACCTCCCCCAGGTCATAAAGCGGGAACACCTCGCAAGAGCCAGAGTACCCAAGAAATAACTCCCCCAGGTCATGAAGCGGGAACACCTACCAAGTGCTCGAGAACACAAAAAATACCTCCCTAAGTCATGAAGCGGGAACACCACATCCGAAGTGCCAGAGAACACAAAAAATACATCCCGCAGGTCATGAAGTGGGAACACCTTCCGAGTGCCCGAGAACACAAAAAACGCTTTTCCCACGTCATGAAGCGGGAACACCTCTCAAGTTCCCGAGAACACAAAAAAATTCCTCCCCCTGGTCATAAAGTGGGAACACCTACCAAGTGCCCGAGAACACAAAAAATACCTCCCAAGGTCACGAAGCGGGAACACCGAACAAGTGAGCGAAATCACAAAAAATACTCCCCAAGGGTAAAGAGCGGGAACACTTCCCAAGTGCCCGAGAACAAAAAATATACCTTCCCCAGGTCATGAAACGGGAACACCTAGCAAGTGCCCGAGAACACAAAAAATAACTCCCCCAGGTCATGAAGCGGGAACACCTATCAAGTGCCCGAGAACACAAAGAATACCTCCCTAGGTCATGACGTGGGAACACCTCCCAAGTGCCCGAGAACACAAAAAATACCTCCTGCAAGTCATGAAGTGGGAACACCTCCCAAGTGCCCGAGGACACAAAAAATACCTCCCCCAGGTTATGAAGCGGGAACACCTTCCAAGTGCCAGAGAACACAAAAAATACCTCCCCCAGCTCATGAAGCAGGAACACCTACCAAGTTCCTGTGAACACAAAAAATTTCCTCCCCCAAGGCGAAGAGCGGGAACACCTCCCAAATGCCTGAGAACACAAAATATACCTCCCCCAGCTCATGAAGCGATAACACCTCCCAAGTGCCGGAGAACACAAAAAATACCTTCCCCAGGTCATGAAGCGGGAACACAAAAAATACCTCCCCCACGTCATGAAGCGGGAACACCTACCAAGTGCCTGAGTACACAAAAATACCGCCCCCAGGTCATGAAATGGGAACAACTCCCAAATGCCCGAGAACACAAAAAACACCTCCCCCAGGTCATGAAGCGGGAACACCAAAAATACCTCCCCCAGGTCGTGAATCAGGAAAAAAAATATTCCTCCCACAGGTCATGAAGCAGGAACACAAAAAATACCTTCCCCACGTCGTGAAGCAGGAACACAAAAAATACCACCCCTAGGTCATGAAACAGGTACACCTACCAAGTGCCCGTGAACACAAAAAATATCTCCCCCAGGTCATGAAGCGGGAACACCTACCAAGTGCCCGAGAACACGAAAAATACCTCCCCCAGGGTAAAGAGCGAGAAAAACTCCCAAGTGCCCGAGAACACAAAAAATACCTCCTCCAAGTCATGAAGCGGGAACAGCTACCAAGAGCCCGAGAACACAAATTATACCTCCGCCAGGTCATGAAGCGGGAACACCTCACAAGTGCCCGAGAACACAAAAAATAACTCCCCCAGGTCATGATGCGGGAACAACTACCAAGTGCCCGAGAACACAGAAAATACCTCCCCCAGGTCATGAAGCGGGAACACCTACCAAGTGCCTGAGAACACAAAAAATAACTCCCCCAGGTTATGAAGCGGGAACACCTACCGAGTGCTCGAGAACACAAAAAATACCTTCATAGGTCATGAAGCGGGAACACCTCCCAAGTCCCAGAGAACACAAAAAAATACCTCCCGAAGGTCATGAAGCGAGAACACCTCCGAAGTGCCAGAGAACACAAAAAATACCTCCAACAGCTCATGAAGCAGGAACACCTCCAAAGTGCCGGAGAACACAAAATATACCTCCAACAGCTCATGAAGCGGGAACACCTCCCAAGTGCTGGAGAACACAAAAAATACCTCCCCCAGGTCATGAAACGGGAACAACTCCCAATGCCCGAGAACACAAAAAACACCTCCCCCAGGTCGTGAAGCGGGAACATCAAAAATACCTCCCCCAGGTCGTGAATCAGGAATAAAAAAATTCCTCCCACAGGTCGTGAAGCAGGAACACTAAAACTACCTTCCCCACGTCGTGAAGCAGGAACACAAAAAATACCACCCCTAGGTCATGAAACAGGTACACCTACCAAGTGCCTGTGAACACAAAAAATATCTCCCCCAGGTCATGAAGCGGGAACACCTACCAAGTGCCCGAGAACACGAAAAATACCTCCCCCAGGGTAAAGAGAGCGAACAAATCCCAAGTGCCCAAGAACACAAAAAATACCTCCTCCAAGTGATGAAGCGGAAACAACAACCAAGTGCCCTAGAACACAAAATATACCTCCCCCAGGTCATGAAGCGGGAACACCTACCAAGTGCCCGAGAACACAAAAAATAACTCCCCCAGGTCATGAAGTGGGAACACCTACCAAGTGCCTGAGAACACAAAAAATACCTCCCTAGGTCATGAAGCGGGAACACCTCCCAAGTGCCAGAGAACACATAAAATACCTCCCCAGATCATGAAGCAGGAACACCTAACAAGTGCCCGAGAACACAAAAGTACCTCTCCCAGGTCATATAGCGTAAACACCTAACAAGTGCCCGAGAACACAAAAAATACCTTCCCCAGGTCATGAAGTGGGAACACAAAAAATACCTCCCCACGGTCATGAAGCGGGAACTCCTACGAAGTGCCCCTCGATGCGAGAGCCTGTCCGTGGTGAGGGGACCACCCTGTGAAGGTTCCGCTGGCTCGGTTACCTTCGCAGGGTCCTAAACGCTCGCCCGCGTGTTTGCCGTGCGCGGAGACCCGTGTCCCGGGAAAGGAGGATCCTGGTAGTTGCTCCGGGGTCCCCGTCTTCTCTCCTCAGCTCATGACTGGCGTGGTCCCCATTGGCCGTCTTGCCATTGGGGAGCCTGTCCGTCGCGGGGCTGGGCAGCGGATTCCGTGGCCTCTGCTATACACTGCTTTGGCCTCTGCTTCCGGAAAACGGGAGCTCCTGGGGTGGCCCCCCCAGGAGAAATCGGCTGGTGGGCAGGTCCTGCTAGGGTCAACCGTGCAGAGCGGTGAGTAACCTTGCCCACGGTCCGGGTACAGGTTTACAAGTTTCCTCACAACTTCTTTTCCTTTTGTAGTTATCCTTTCTTTGTGAGGCCAGTTTGGCTATTCACAATTTTTATTATTTTACGCTTTGTTTGATTTGTGTAGAAAGTTTTGTTCTGCACATTTCTCTTTTTATTTTCCTTCTATTTATTTGTGAGGGCTTGGCTCACTGTCTGTGTGGGTATAGTGCCTGCGTAGCCCTGGCGCCCGACTGGGCGTCCCCTTGTTGGGCTCCGTGGAGGGGGGGGACAGCGGGCACTGAACCACACAACAAAAATCATGAGAGAGAGTGAAGAAATTAATACGATCGCCGCCAACAAGAGGGCTCGACATGAGCCCCCATCTTCCTCGTTGTCTAAGTTATCTCTGCCGTCGTCTTCTTTGTCTGTGTCTTCGTTCCCAAAGTTCCTGATCATCCACTCCACGGGTGATCAGGTGCTTGGGGACATGTCCCCTTTTTTTGTGAATAAAGGTTTGAAAGTTCTTGCGGGAGAACCGAAATCCGTAAAGCGCTTACGATCTGGCGACTTACAAGTTGAGACCGCTTGTTCCAAACACTCGGAACTGCTCCTGAAAGTCAAAGAAATTGGTGGGGTGGCTGTCGAAGACACTCCCCATAAAACTTTGAATTCCTCTCGGGGTGTGATCACCGAGTGGGGCCTCCTCAAAGTCACTGAGGAGGAAATCCTCTCAGAGCTCACACCTCAAGGAGTAACAGCGGTCCACCGGGTTTCGACACGCCGTGATGGGAAATTGACACCCACCAGGGTGCTGATTGTTACATTCAACACGCCACGCCTGCCTTCTTCCATCAAGGCAGGTTATTTACATTGTGAGGTACGGCCGTATATACCGAACCCTCTGCGCTGTTTTCAGTGTCAGATATACGGTCATGCCCGCACAGCATGCAGGGGCAAGCCCACCTGTGCTCGCTGTGGCAGTAAGGATCATCTCGATCCTGACTGCACAGCTGAAAAGGCATGCTGTGTGAACTGCAGTGGCGAACATCCGGCGTACTCCCGCGACTGTCCGAAGTGGAAAGAGGAAAAGGAGGTACAACGCCTCAAAGTCGTGAATAACATCTCGTATGCTGAGGCGAGAAAGCTTGCTGCACCGCCAGCCCCACCTGGCAAGGTTTCCTATGCCAGTGCAGTCATTGGAAAGCCCATCGTTCCAATGACTTCGGTTGCAGTGCAGACAGACATCAGTGTACCACCTACTGAGTCTTTCTCGCCAGCTGCGAAATACCTCCTTACGCAGGCGAGACCGAGGGTGGTGTCGACTTCGACATCAACCCCGGTTTCCATTCCTGCAGGTCAGCCTTCCACCTCCACCGGAAGGCCTCCTCCTTCCCGTCCTCAGACAGCAAGACCTTCAAAACCGAAGGGGCCCCCACCGGGGCCTAAAAAGAAAATCATCACTCCTCCTCAAAGGGCGGTCACCGATCCATGCCCCTCGGACGATTCCGAGGACATGGATACCGACCGCCCCCTATTCAGTAAGCCGTCCTCCGCGGCGGTTAAACTGAATAGAAATTTGTCGTCCGCCCACTCTTCTAAGTCCTGAGATGGCCACACTCCTACAATGGAATTGTCGTGGATTCCAGAGGAATCTAGACGACATCAAGGCCCTCCTTCAGGCACACCAGCCCATCTGTGTGTGCCTGCAGGAGACATACTTGCAGCCAGTCACAGATCCCACGATCCGGCACTTTTCACTGGTTCGCCGGGACCGGGATGGAGATGGTCCAGCTCGCGGGGGTGTCGCCATCCTCGTGAGCCCCCTCGGTGTGAGCGCCTGTACGTGGTGAGGGGGACCACCCTGTGAAGGTTCCCGCTGGCTCGGTTACCTTCGCAGGGTCCTAAACGCTCGCCCGCGTGTTTGCTGTGCGCGGAGACCCGTGTCCCGGGAAAGGAGGATCCTGGTAGTTGCTCGGGGGTCCCCGTCTTCTCTCCTCAGCTCATGACTGGCGGGGTCCCCATTGGCCATCTTGCCATTGGGGAGCCTGTCTGTCGCGGGGCTGGGCAGCGGATTCCGGGGCCTCTGCTATACACTGCTTTGGCCTCTGCTTCCGGTAAACGGGAGCTCCTGGGGTGGCCCCCCCAGGAGCAATCGGCTGGTGGGCAGGTCCTGCTAGGGTCAACCGTGCAGAGCGGTGAGTAACCTTGCCCACGGTCCGGGTACAGGTTTACAAGTTTCCTCACAACTTATTTTCCTTTTGTCGTTATCTTTTCTTTGTGAGGCCAGGTTGGCCATTCACAATTTTGTTATTTTAAGCTTTGTTTCTTTTGTGTAGAACGTTTTTGTTCTGCACATTTCTCTTTTTATTTTCCTTCTATTTATTTGTGAGGGCGTGGCTCACTGTCTGTGTGGGTATAGTGCCTGCGTAGCCCTGGCGCCCGACTGGGCGTCCCCTTGTTGGGCTCCGTGGAGGGTGGGGACAGCGGGCACTGAACCACACAAAAACAAACATGCGAGTTAATGAGGAAAATGCGATCACCGCCAACAAGAGGGCTCGACATGAACCCCCGTCTTCTTCTTCGTCTACGTTATCACCGCCGTCGTGTTCTGTGTCTGTGTCTTCGTTCCCAAAGTTCCTGATCATCCACTCCACGGGTGATCAGGTACTTGGGGACATGTCCCCATTTTTTGTAAATAAAGGTTTGAAAGGTCTTGCGGGAGAACCGAAATCCGTAAAGCGCTTACGATCTGGCGACTTACAAGTTGAGACCGCTTGTTCCAAACACTCGGAACTACACCTGAAAGTCAAGGAAATTGGTGGGGTGGCTGTCGAAGTCACTCCCCATAAAACTTTGAATTCCTCTCGGGGTGTGATCACCGAGTGGGGCCTCCTCAAAGTCACTGAGGAGGAGATCCTCTCGGAGCTCACACCTCAAGGAGTAACAGCGGTCCACCGGGTTTCGACACGCCGTGATGGGAAATTGACACCCACCCGGGTGTTGATTGTGACATTCAACACGCCACGCCTGCCTTCTTCCATCAAGGCAGGTTACTTACATTGTGAGGTACGGCCGTATATACCGAACCCTCTGCGATGTTTTCAGTGTCAGATATACGGTCATGCCCGCACAGCATGCAGGGGCAAGCCCACCTGTGCTCGCTGTGGCAGTAAGGATCATCTCGATCCTGACTGCACAGCAGAAAAGGCATGCTGTGTGAACTGTAGTGGCGAACATCCGGCGTACTCCCGCGACTGTCCGAAGTGGAAGGAGGAAAAGGAGGTACAACGCCTCAAAGTCGTGAACAACATCTCGTATGCTGAGGCGAGAAAGCTTGCTGCACCGCCCGCCCCACCTGGCAAGGTTTCCTATGCCAGTGCAGTCATTGGAAAGCCCATCGTTCCAATGACTTCGGTTGCGGTGCAGACTGACATCAGTGTACCACCTACTGAGTCTTTCTCGCCAGCTGCGAAGTACCTCCTCACGCAGGCGAGACCGAGGGTGGTGTTGACTTCGACATCAACCCCGGTTTCCATTCCTGCAGCTCAGCTTTCCACCTCCACCGGAAGGCCTCCTCCTTCCCGTCCTCAGACAGCAAGACCTTCCAAACCGAAGGGGCCCCCACCGGGGCCTAAAAAGAAAAGCATCACTCCTCCTCAAAGGGCGGTCACCGATCCATGCCCCTCGGACGATTCCGAGGACATGGATACCGACCGCCCCCTATTCACTAAACCGTCCTCTGCGGCGGTTAAGTTGAATAGGAACACGTCGTCCGCCCACTCTTCTAAGTCCTGAGATGGCCACACTCCTACAATGGAATTGTCGTGGATTCCAGAGGAATCTAGACGACATCAAGGCCCTCCTTCAGGCACACCAGCCCATCTGTGTGTGCCTGCAGGAGACATACTTGCAGCCAGTCACAGATCCCACGATCCGGCACTTTTCACTGGTTCGCCGGGACCGGGATGGAGATGGTCCAGCTCGCGGGGGTGTCGCCATCCTCGTGAGCAACCATTCTCCATTCCAGGTCGTACCCCTCACCACCAACTTGGAGGCGGTAGCCATACGTCTCTTCGTGGGGTTCTCGCTGACTGTCTGCTCTGTATATCTTCCCCCTGGGAGCATCGTCTTCCAGGAAGACCTTGATGATCTCGTCTCGCAGCTGCCGTCCCCCTTCCTCATTATGGGGGACCTCAACGGACACAGTCCACTTTGGGCAGTGCTGACACCAACGGGAGGGGTGGGGTCCTGGAGCAGTGGCTCCTGGATCGTTCTCTCTCCCTGTTGAACACCAGTGTCAGTACTTACTTTCACTCCCCAACCCGCGCTTTCACTGCCATTGACCTCACCATCTGCTCCTCCTCGATCCTTCCACTCTTTACATGGGAGGTCGAGGACAACCCTTACGGAAGCGATCACCTCCCCGTGGTGTGCACCATCTCCCGTGGGGGGCCTTGCAGCCCTTCACGCGTTTCACGGTGGAGGCTGGATCGGGCTGACTGGGGTGGTTTCGAGCTGCTCTCTGAGCTCGACGACCACTCCGTCAGCCAGGAGCCAATCAATGTGGCAGTAGCGGAGATAACGGACTGTATCGTAGATGCAGCTGCATCAACTGTTCCTGAAACTTCTACACGGTTTCCTCGCTTTCCGAAACCGTGGTGGAATCCAGATTGCACCGCAGCTCGTAAGGCTCAGAACAAGGCTTGGGGGGTGTTTCGGAGATATCCGACAACCCCCAACCTCGAAAATTTCAAACGCGCCAGGGCGAAAGCTCGTTTCGTCCGACGCCAGAGCCAGAAGGAATCCTGGATCAAGTATACATCTTCTATCACCCGCACGACTACTTCTAAGGTCGTGTGGGATAAAGTCCGGAAGATGAGTGGGAACTACACGTCCCACTCATTATCGATCCTGGAGCACAATGGACAGGCAATTGCTGATCCCAAAGCAATTGCCGACACTCTGGGGGAGTCATTCTCTTCCATCTCTTCGTCTTCCTCTTACTCCCCCGAGTTTCTGGCCCAGAAGGGCAGGGCGGAGCGCTCTCCGCTGTCTTTCCACTCGAATGGCCTGGAGCCTTACAACAGGCCATTCACAGCGGAGGAGCTTCGCCTTGCTCTGCACTCTTCTCGTGCCTCTGCTGTTGGGCCGGACAATGTCCATTATGCCATGCTCCAACATCTTTCACCATCGAGTAAGGATCGACTGCTCCATCTCTTCAATCGCATTTTTCTCGAGGAGCAGTTTCCGGACTCCTGGCGGGAGGCCATCGTCTTGGCCTTCCCCAAGCCAGGCAAAGATCCCAAGATTCCTTCCAATTATCGTCCCATTGCATTGACGAACTGCGTGTGCAAGGTGTTGGAAAGAATGGTAAATGCCAGACTCATCTGGTATTTAGAACATCACAACCTTCTTTCCAACACCCAGTGTGGCTTTCGCAGGCAACGGTCAACTCTTGACCATCTGATACGCCTCGAATCGGCTATCAGAAATTCATTTTTAAGAAGAGAGCACCTGGTGTCAATTTTCTTCGACATCGAAAAAGCGTACGACACGGCTTGGAGATTCGGCATTCTTCGTGACCTCCACAGCTTCGGCTTGAGAGGTCACATGCCGATCTTCATCTCCAACTTCTTATCGACACGCTCTTTTCGTGTCCGTGTCAGTAACACTCTGTCGCGGCCGTACCCCCAAGAACAGGGGGTGCCACAAGGCTGCGTTCTGAGTGTTACGCTTTTCGCTGTCAAGATTAATTCCATAACTAGACAACTTCCTCCACCAGTAGGCAATGCCCTCTATGTTGATGACTTTAGCATCTTTTGCTCATCTTCCAGCATGAGGGTCATTGAAAGACAACTGCAAATTGCCCTGAACAATCTTTCGGTTTGGGCGACGGCAAACGGGTTTCGGTTCTCCCCACAGAAGACCGCTTGTGTGCACTTTTGCCACAAGCGTAATCTTCACCTGGATCCCGAGCTGCGGCTCGGGGGTAACATCATTCCAGTTGTGGCGGAGACCAAGTTTCTCGGTCTCATATTCGATCGGAAATTGACCTTTTTACCACACATACGTCATCTCAGGTCCAAGTGCACGCGGGCATTGAACATCGTCAAGGTCCTCTCCTCCCTTTCTTGGGGGGCGGACCGATGTTCTTTGCTCCGCCTGTACCGTGCACTTGTCCGATCGAAACTGGACTACGGATCCCAGGTGTACGACTCGACCCGGGATTCGGTGGTGAAGGTGCTGGACCCCCTCCATCATCAGGCCCTCCGTGTTTGCACGGGAGCCTTCCGCACCTCACCGGTCCAGAGTCTTTATGTTGAGACCGATGAATCTTCTTTATCTCTTCGCCGTCAGCAGTTGTCCCTACAATATGCTTCTAAATTTCGATCCCTGCCTGGCCATCCCACTTGGGACTGCGTTTTCAGTCCGAAGTGGGAAATGCTTTACAATAATCGGCCGACTGCCATTCGTCCTTTTGGTTTGCGAGTCCGAGGCTACCTCAGAGACATCAACACCAGTCTCGATACAGTTGCACAGTCGACAGCTGAGCCACTTCCACCATGGCTCGCTGTTTCCCCTACCTGCGATTTTTCCCTGTGCAGGACGGGGAAGGCCTTTACACCCGACTGTCTGTACCGGCAACTCTCCCCCTCGGTGTGAGCGCCTGTACGTGGTGAGGGGGACCACCCTGTGAAGGTTCCCGCTGGCTCGGTTACCTTCGCAGGGTCCTAAACGCTGGCCCGCGTGTTTGCCGTGCACGGAGACCCGTGTCCCGGGAAAGGAGGATCCTGGTAGTTGCTCGGGGGTCCCCGTCTTCTCTCCTCAGCTCATGACTGGCGTGGTCCCCATTGGCCGTCTTGCCATTGGGGAGGCTGTCCGTCGCGGGGCTGGGCAGCGGATTCCGGGGCCTCTGCTATACACTGCTTTGGCCTCTGCTTCCGGTAAACGGGAGCTCCTGGGGTGGCCCCCCAGGAGCAATCGGCTGGTGGGCAGGTCCTGCTAGGGTCAACCGTGCAGAGCGGTGAGTAACCTTGCCCACGGTCCGGGTACAGGTTTACAAGTTTCCTCACAACTTATTTTCCTTTTGTCGTTAACTTTTCTTTGTGAGGCCAGGTTGGCCATTCACAATTTTGTTATTTTAAGCTTTGTTTCTTTTGTGTAGAACGTTTTTGTTCTGCACATTTCTCTTTTTATTTTCCTTCTATTTATTTGTGAGGGCGTGGCTCACTGTCTGTGTGGGTATAGTGCCTGCGTAGCCCTGGCGCCCGACTGGGCGTCCCCTTGTTGGGCTCCGTGGAGGGTGGGGACAGCGGGCACTGAACCACACATAAACAACCATGAGAGAGAATGATGAAATTAATGCGATCGCCGCCAACAAGAGGGCTCGACATGAGCCTCCATCTTCCTCGTCGTCACTGTTATCTCTGCCGTCGTCTTCTGTGTCTGTGTCTTCGTTCCCAAAGTTCCTGATCATCCACTCCACGGGTGATCAGGTACTTGGGGACATGTCCCCTTTTTTCGTTAACAAAGGTTTGAAAGGTCTTGCGGGAGAACCGAAATCCGTTAAGCGCCTACGATCTGGTGACTTACAAGTTGAGACCGCTTGTTCCAAACACTCGGAACTGCTCCTGAAAGTCAAAGAAATTGGTGGGGTGGCTGTCGAAGTCACTCCCCATAAAACTTTGAATTCCTCTCGGGGTGTGATCACCGAGTGGGGCCTCCTCAAAGTCCCTGAGGAGGAGATCCTCTCGGAGCTCACACCTCAAGGAGTAACAGC
Organism: Ryuthela nishihirai; assembly: GCA_038380435.1. Taxonomy (NCBI): domain Eukaryota; kingdom Metazoa; phylum Arthropoda; class Arachnida; order Araneae; family Heptathelidae; genus Ryuthela; species Ryuthela nishihirai. The sequence goes on from JAWZYU010000011.1 coordinate 91,912,373, forward strand.
GGTCCACCGGGTTTCGACACGCCATGATGGGAAATTGACACCCACCCGGGTGTTGATTGTTACATTCAACACGCCACGCCTGCCTTCTTCCATCAAGGCAGGTTATTTACATTGTGAGGTAAGGCCGTATATACCGAACCCTCTGCGCTGTTTTCAGTGTCAGGTATACGGTCATGCCCGCACAGCATGCAGGGGCAAGCCCACCTGTGCCCGCTGTGGCAGTAAGGATCATCTCGATCCTGACTGCACAGCAGAAAAGGCATGCTGTGTGAACTGCAGTGGCGAACATCCGGCGTACTCCCGCGACTGTCCGAAGTGGAAGGAGGAAAAGGAGGTACAACGCCTCAAAGTCATCAACAACATCTCGTATCCTGAAGCGAGAAAGCTTGCTGCACCGCCCGCTCCACCTGGCAAGGTTTCCTATGCCAGTGCAGTCATTGGAAAGCCCATCGTTCCAATGACTTCGGTTGCGGTGCAGACTGACATCAGTGTACCACCTACTGAGTCTTTCTCGCCAGCTGCGAAGTACCTCCTCACGCAGGCGAGACCGAGGGTGGTGTCGACTTCGACATCAACCCCGGTTTCCATTCCTGCAGCTCAGCCTTCCACCTCCACCGGAAGGCCTCCTCCTTCCCGTCCTCAGACAGCAAGACCTTCCAAACCGAAGGGGCCCCCACCGGGGCCTAAAAAGAAAATAACAGCACCACAAAGGGCGATCACCGATCCATGCCCCTCGGACGATTCTGAGGACATGGATACCGACCACCCCCTATTCACTAAACCGTCCTCTGCGGCGGTTAAGTTGAATAGGAACACGTCGTCCGCCCACTCTTCTAAGTCCTGAGATGGCCACACTCCTACAATGGAATTGTCGTGGATTCCAGAGGAATCTTGACGACATCAAGGCCCTCCTTCAGGCACACCAGCCCATCTGTGTGTGCCTGCAGGAGATGTACTTGCAGCCAGTCACAGATCCCACGATCCGGCACTTTTCACTAGTTCGGGGGGAGATGGTCCAGCTAGCGGGGGTGTCGCCATCCTCGTGAGCAACCACTCTCCATTCCAGGTCGTACCCCTCACCACCAACTTGGAGGCGGTAGCCATCCGTCTCTTCGTGGGGTTCTCGCTGACTGTCTGCTCTGTATATCTTCCACCTGGGAGCATCGTCTTCCAGGAAGACCTTGATGATCTCGTCTCGCAGCTGCCGTCCCCCTTCCTCATTATGGGGGACCTCAACGGACACAGTCCACTTTGGGGCAGTGCTGACACCAACGGGAGGGGCGGGGTCCTGGAGCAGTGGCTCCTGGATCCTTCTCTCTCCCTGTTGAACACCGGTGTCAGTACTTACTTTCACTCCCCAACCCGCTCTTTCACTGCCATTGATCTCACCATCTGCTCCTCCTCGATCCTTCCACTCTTTACATGGGAGGTCGAGGACAACCCTTATGGAAGCGATCACCTCCCCGTGGTGTGCACCATCTCGCGTGGGGTGCCTTGCAGCCCTTCACGTGTCTCGCGGTGGAGGCTCGATCGGGCTGACTGGGGTGGTTTCGAGCTGCTCTCTGAGCTCGATGACCACTCTGTCAGCCAGGAGCCAATCAATGTGGCAGTAGCGGAGATAACGGACTGTATCGTAGATGCAGCTGCATCAACAAATCCTCAAACTTCTACACGGTTTCCTCGCTTTCCGAAACCGTGGTGGAATCCAGAATGCACCGCAGCTCGTAAGGCTCAGAACAAGGCTTGGGGGGTGTTTCGGAGATATCCGACAACCCCCAACCTCGAAAATTTCAAACGCGCCAGGGCGAAAGCTCGTTTCGTCCGACGCCAGAGCCAGAAGGAATCTTGGATCAAGTATACATCTTCTATTACCCGCACGACTACTTCTAATGTCGTGTGGGATAAAGTCCGGAAGATGAGTGGGAACTACACGTCCCACTCGTTATCGATCCTGGAGCACAATGGACAGGCAATTGCTGATCCCAAAGCAATTGCCGACACTTTGGGGGAGTCATTCTCTTCCATCTCTTCGTCTTCCTCTTACTCCCCCGAGTTTCGGGCCCAGAAGGGCAGGGCAGAGTGCTCTCCGCTGTCTTTCCACTCGAATGGCCTGGAGCCTTACAACAGGCCATTCACAGCGGAGGAGCTTCGCCTTGCTCTGCACTCTTCTCGTTCCTCTGCTGTTGGGCCGGACAATGTCCATTATGCCATGCTCCAACATCTTTCACCATCGAGTAAGGATCGACTGCTCCATCTCTTCAATCGCATTTTTCTCGAGGAGCAGTTTCCGGACTCCTGGCGGGAGGCCATCGTCTTGGGCTTCCCCAAGCCAGGCAAAGATCCAAAGATTCCTTCCAATTATCGTCCCATCGCATTGACGAGCTGCGTGTGCAAGGTGTTGGAAAGAATGGTAAATGCCAGACTCATCTGGTATTTAGAACATCACAACCTTCTTTCCAACACCCAGTGTGGCTTTCGCAGGCAACGGTCAACTCTTGACCATCTGATACGCCTCGAATCGGCTATCAGAAACTCATTTTTACGTAGAGAGCACCTGGTGTCAATTTTCTTCGACATCGAAAAAGCGTACGACACGGCTTGGAGATTCGGCATTCTTCGTGACCTCCACAGTTTCGGCTTAAGAGGTCACATGCCGTTCTTCATCTCCAACTTCTTATCGACACGCTCTTTTCGTGTCCGTGTCGGTAACACTCTGTCGCGGCCGTACCCCCAAGAACAGGGGGTGCCACAAGGCTGCGTTCTGAGTGTTACGCTTTTCGCTGTCAAGATTAATTTCATAACTAGACAACTTCCTCCATCAGTAGGCAATGCCCTCTATGTTGATGACTTTAGCATCTTTTGCTCTTCATCAAGCATGAGGGTCATTGAAAGACAACTGCAAATTGCCCTGAACAATCTATCGGTTTGGGCGACGGCAAACGGGTTTCGGTTCTCCCCACAGAAGACCGCTTGTGTGCACTTTTGCCACAAGCGTAATCTTCACCTGGATCCCGAGCTGCGGCTCGGGGGTAACATCATTCCAGTTGTGGCGGAGACCAAGTTTCTCGGTCTCATATTCGATCGGAAATTGACCTTTTTACCACACATACGTCATCTCAGGTCCAAGTGCACGCGGGCATTTAACATCGTCAAGGTCCTCTCCTCCCTCTCTTGGGGGGCGGACCGATGTTCTTTGCTCCGCCTGTACCGTGCGCTTGTCCGATCGAAACTGGACTACGGATCCCAGGTGTACGACTCGGCCCGGGATTCCGTGGTGAAGGTGCTGGACCCTCTCCATCACCAGGCCCTCCGTGTTTGCACGGGAGCCTTCCGTACCTCACCGGTCCAGAATCTTTACGTTGAGACCAACGAATCTTCTTTATCTCTTCGCCGTCAGCAGTTGTCCCTACAATACGCTTCTAAATTGCGATCCCTGCCTGGCCATCCCACTTGGGACTGCGTTTTCAGTCCGAAGTGGGAAATGCTTTACAATAATCGGCCGACTGCCATTCGTCCATTTGGTTTGCGTGTCCGAGGCTACCTCAGAGACATCAACACCAGTCTCGATAGCGTTGCACTGTCGACAGCTGAGCCACTTCCACCATGGCTCGCTGTTTCCCCTTCCTGCGATTTTTCTTTTTCCCTGTGCAGGACGGGGAAGGCCTTTACACCCGACTGTGTGTACCGGCAACTCTTTGCCAGCCATCGAGCTGAGCACCCGGACTTCTTGCCTGTCTTTACAGATGGCTCGAAGTCCGGCACTTCAGTGGGATCGGCCATGGTCTGCTGTGATGTAATCATTGCAGACCAGATCCCACTGCAGTGTTCCATCTTCACTGCAGAGTTGCACGCTATCAGCCTCGCCTTGGACCACGTGGCGACTAAGCATCATCGTCGGTGTGTGCTTTACACCGACTCGCTTAGCTCGCTACAGGCTTTGATCTCGGTGAGGCATCGGCCTCACCCAGTTCTTACTAAGATCCGCCAGCAACTATATCGTCTGGCAGCCACAACCACCATCCATTTCTGTTGGGTGCCCGGTCATGTCGGGATTAGGGGCAATGACTTGGCAGATGCTGCTGCCAAGTCAGCCACGCCCCTGTCCGACTCTCCGTTGCCGGTTCCCTATCTGGATTTCCGGCAGCGTTTTACCACCGAGCTCCGGGCACAGTGGCAGAGATCTTGGTCGGAACAGCTTACGAACAAGCTCTTTGAGATCAAGCCTATCATCAAACCATGGCAGTCTTGTTACCGCAGGAATCGCAAGGAGGAAGTTGTACTTGCTCGGCTCCGCTTAGGTCACTCGTATATTACTCATTCGTTTCTTCTCCGGGCGGACGACGTACCTAAGTGCGAGTTTTGTGACACCATTTTATCAATCAAACATATTTTAATTGAATGTCCATGTTTTAACCTTGACCGTCGTTTGTATTTTACATTTCACAAATTTACGTCCGAGCTACTTACACTCGGACATCTTTTAACTGATCATTGCTTTTTACCTCCAATTTTTGCCTTTTTGAAGTTTACAGGTTATTTTAACAGGTTATGATTTTACGGATTTGTTATTTATTCCTCTTCTGACCTAGGTCATTTACACCTGGGTTAGTTTTATCCATTGTATATACTGTATATATATCTATAAATATTTGTTCTTTTACAGTAATTTTTATCACGGTTTTTTGTTATATATTTTTGTTGGTTTTGGCTTTACTTGTTTTACACTTGTTGTTTTTGGCTTTACTTGTTTTACACTTGTTGTTTTTGTATTGTATTTTATCACCTTTAGACCCCTCGATGCGAGAGCCTGTCCGTGGTGAGGGGACCACCCTGTGAAGGTTCCGCTGGCTCGGTTACCTTCACAGGGTCCTAAACGCTCGCCCGCGTGTTTGCCGTGCGCGGAGACCCGTGTCCCTGGAAAGGAGGATCCTGGCAGTTGCTCAGGGGTCCCCGTCTTCTCTCCCCAGCTCATGACTGGTGGGGTCCCCTTTGGCCGTTTTGCCATTGGGGAGCCTGTCTGTCGCGGGGCTGGGCAGCGACTTCCGGGGCCGCTGCTATACACTGCTTTGGCCTCTGCTTCAGGTAAACGGGAGGTCCTGGGGTGGCCCCCTCAGGATCAATCGGCTGGTGGGCTGGTCCTGCTAGGGTCAACTATGCAGATCGGTGAGTAACCTTGTCCACCGTCCGGACAACGGTTTGCGAGTTTCCACACACATTTATTAATTTTGTAGTTTTCTTTCTTTTGTGTGGCCAGCTCTTGCCTCACACTTTATTGCTTTGTTGCTTCTTTTCTTTTGTGGGAACTCCGAAGAGTTTCCCGCCACTTCTCTTTTTCTTTTCTTTTTGTTTTGTTGTGCGGGCTTGGCTCACTGCCTGTATGGGTATGGTGCCCGGGCAGCCCTGGCGCCCGACTGGGCGTCCCCTTGTTGGACTCCATGGTGGGTGGGGACAACGGGCACTGAATTTTTTAAAAACAACCATGAGTTCTCCAACTCATAAAAATACGAACAATGCCGCGAAGAGGGCGCGTCATGAACCCCCTACTTCTCTGTCTTTGCCTTCGTCTTCGTGTGTGTCTCCGTCTCCAAAGTTCCTGATCATCCACTCTACGGGTGATCAGGTACTTGGGGACATGTCCCCCTTTTTTATCAACAAGGGTTTACAAGGTCTTGCGGGAGAGCCGAAATCTGTCAAGCGCCTAAGATCCGGTGACTTGCAGGTGGAGACTGCATGCTCCAAACATTCGGAGCTTCTGTTAAAGGTTACAGCGATTGGTGGAGTGGCAGTGGAAGTCACTCCACACAAGACGCTCAATTCCTCCCGGGGCGTGATCTCCGAGTGGGGCCTCCTCAAGGTTTCTGAGGAGGAAATCCTCTCGGAGCTTTCAGCCCAGGGAGTGATAGCAGTCCACCGGGTTTCGTCACGCCGTAATGGAAAGTTAGAGCCCAGCCGGGTACTCATTCTAACTTTCAACTCACCACACCTGCCTACTTCTATCAAGGCAGGATACTTAAAGTGCGAGGTGCGGCCATTTATACCAAACCCTCTGCGTTGTTTCCAATGCCAGAGGTTTGGCCATGCCCGCACCGCATGCCGGGGCAAGCCCACCTGTGCTCGTTGTGGCAGTCAGGATCATCTTGAACCTGACTGCACAGCAGATAAGGCATGCTGTGTCAACTGCCGTGGTGAGCATCCGGCGTACTCCCGCGACTGTCCGAAGTGGCTGGAGGAGAAAGAGGTACAGCGCCTGAAGACCCTCCACAACATCAGCTATCCAGAGGCGAGAAAGCTCGCTGCACCGCCTGCCCCACCTGGCAAGGTCTCCTATGCCGGTGCGGTGGTCGGAAAGCCCGTCGTTAAGATGGCTTCCGTGGCGGTGCAGACCGACATCAGCGTTCCACCAGCTGAATCTTTCTCGCCTGCTGCTAAGTACCTCTTGACGCAGGCGAAGCCGACGTCGGTGTCAATCTCGACATCGACACCGGTTTCTATTCCTGTGTCTGTGCCTTCCACTTCCACCTCCGGAAGGCCCCCTCCACCTCGCCCACAGACAGCAAGACCTACAAAACCCAAGGGGCCCCCGCCGGGGCCCAAAAAGAAAATTTTACCTCCTTCGCGTTTGGCGGTCTCTGATCCATGTTGCTCGGACGACTCCGAGGACATGGACACCGACCGCCCAAATTTTCCTAAACCGTCGCTGGCGACGGTTAAAATAAATCGAAAGACGTCCGCCAATTCTTCCAAGACCTGAGATGGCCACACTCCTTCAATGGAACTGTCGTGGATTCCAGAGGAATATTGACGACATCAAGGTCCTCCTGAGGGCACACGAACCCCTCTGCGTGTGCCTTCAAGAGACATTCTTACAGACAGCCAACAATCCCACTATCCGGCACTTTTCTCTCGTTCGCCGGGACCGGGATGGGGATGGTCCAGCCCACGGAGGTGTTGCCATCCTCGTGAGCAACCATTCTCCATTTCAAGTCATTCCCCTCACCACCGACTTAGAGGCGGTAGCTATCCGCCTCTTTGTGGGATTTTCGTTGACTGTCTGTTCTGTCTATATCCCACCCGGAAGCATCGTTTTCCGGGACGACCTTGATGACCTCGTCTCGCAGCTGCCGTCCCCCTTCCTCATCATGGGGGACTTCAACGGACACAGTCCACTTTGGGGCAGTGCTGACACCAACGGGAGGGGCCGGGTCCTGGAGCAGTGGCTCCTAGATCCTTCTCTCTCCCTGTTGAACACCGGTGTCAGTACTTACTTTCATTCCCCAACCCGCTCTTTCACTGCCATTGACCTCACCATCTGCTCCTCCTCGATCCTTCCACTCTTTACATGGGAGGTCGAGGACAATCCATATGGAAGCGATCACCTCCCCGTGGTGTGCACCATCTCTCGTGGGGGGCCCTGCAGCCCTTCGCGTGTCTCCCGGTGGAGGCTTGATCGGGCTGACTGGAGTGGCTTCGAGCTCTTGTCTGAGCTTGATGATCACTCTGTCAGCCAGGAGCCCATCAATGTCGCAGTGGCGGAGTTGACGGACTGCATCGTCCATGCAGCTGCCTCTACTATTCCTCAGACCTCGACTCGGTTTCCACGGTTCCCAAAACCGTGGTGGAATCCCGACTGCACCGCAGCTCGTAAGGCTCAGAACAAGGCTTGGGGGGTGTTTCGGAGATATCCGACGTCCCCCAACCTCGAAGCATTCAAACGCGCCAGGGCGAAAGCCCGTTTCGTCCGGCGCCAGAGCCAGAAGGAATCTTGGATGAAATATACATCTTCTATCACCCGCACGACCAGTTCTAAGGTCGTGTGGGATAAGGTCCGGAAGATGGGTGGGAAATACACGTCCCACTCATTATCGATCCTGGAGCACAATGGACAGGCAATTGCTGAGCCTCAAGCAATTGCCGACATTCTGGGGGAGTCATTCTCCACCATCTCTTCTCTGTCCTCCTACTCCCCCGAGTTTCTGGCCCAGAAGAGCAGGGCCGAACGCTCTCCGCTGTCCTTCCATTCGAATGGCCTGGAGTCTTACAACAGGCCATTCACAGCGGAGGAGCTTCGCCGTGCTCTGCACACTTCTCGTGCATCTGCTGTGGGGCCAGACCATGTCCATTATGCCATGCTCCAACATCTCTCACCATCGAGTAAGGATCGACTGCTCCGACTCTTCAACCGCATTTTCATTGAGGAGCAGTTTCCGGACTCCTGGCGGGAAGCCATCGTCTTGGCCTTCCCTAAGCCAGGCAAAGATCCCAAGATTCCTTCCAATTATCGTCCAATTGCGTTGACGAGCTGCGTCTGCAAGGTGTTGGAAAGGATGGTAAATACCAGGCTGGCCTGGTATTTGGAACATCACGGCCTTCTTTCCAACACCCAGTGTGGCTTTCGCAGGCACCGGTCTACTTTAGACCACCTGATCCGCCTCGAATCGGCGATCAGGAATTCCTTTTTACGACGAGAGCACCTGGTGTCAGTTTTCTTCGACATCGAAAAAGCGTACGACACGGCATGGAGATTCGGCATTCTTCGTGACCTTCACAGCTTCGGCTTGCGAGGTCACATGCCGATCTTCATCGCGAACTTTTTATCTTCTCGTGTTTTTCGAGTTCGTGTCGGCAACACTCTGTCGCGGCCTTTCCCCCAAGAACAGGGGGTGCCTCAAGGCTGCGTCCTGAGTGTTACGCTTTTCGCTGTCAAGATCAATTCCATTACACGGCAACTTCCTCCGACTGTAGGCAATGCCCTCTATGTTGACGACTTTAGCTTCTTTTGCTCATCGTCCAGCATGAGGGTCATTGAACGACAACTGCAAACTGCCCTGAACAATCTCTCGGTTTGGGCGACGGCCAATGGGTTCCGGTTCTCCCCACAGAAGACCGCTTGCGTGCACTTTTGCCGCAAGCGTAATCTTCATCTGGACCCCGAGCTGCGGCTCGGGGGTAACATCATTCCAGTTGTGGCGGAGACCAAGTTTCTCGGTCTCATCTTCGACCGGAAATTGACCTTTTTATCTCATATTCGACATCTCAGGTCCAAGTGCACGCGGGCATTGAACATCATCAAGGTCCTCTCCTCCCTCTCTTGGGGGGCGGACCGATGTTCTTTGCTCCGCCTTTACCGTGCACTTGTCCGGTCGAAACTGGACTACGGATCCCAGGTGTATGACTCCGCCCGGGATTCGGTGGTGAAAGTGCTGGACCCACTCCATCATCAGGCCCTCCGTGTGTGCACGGGGGCCTTCCGCACTTCACCGGTCCAGAGTCTCTACGTTGAGACCGATGAACCATCTTTATCTATTCGCCGTCAGCAGTTGTCCCTGCAGTATGCATCAAAATTGCGATCCCTGCCAGGCCATCCCACTTGGGACTGCGTTTTCAGTCCCAGGTGGGAAATGTTATACCAGAATCGGCCGACTGCCATTCGTCCTTTCGGTTTGCGTGTCCGAGGTTACCTGCGAGACATCAACACCAGTCTCGATAGCATCGCACAGTCGACAGCTGAGCCACTTCCACCTTGGCTCGCTGTTTCCCCTTCCTGCGATTTTTCCCTGTGCAGGACGGGGAAGGCCTTTACACCCGACTGTGTGTACCGGCAACTCTTTGCCAGCCATCGTGCTGCGCACCCGGACTTCTTGCCTGTCTTCACAGATGGCTCGAAGTCCGGCACTTCTGTGGGATCAGCCATGGTCTGCTGTGATGTAATCATTGCAGACCAGATCCCACTGCAGTGTTCCATCTTCACTGCAGAGTTGCACGCTATCAGCCTCGCCTTGGACCACGTGGCGACTAAGCATCATCGTCGGTGTGTGCTTTACACCGACTCGCTTAGCTCGCTACAGGCTTTGATCTCGGTGAGGCATCGGCCTCACCCAGTTCTTACTAAGATCCGCCAGCAACTATATCGTCTGGCAGCCACAACCACCATCCATTTCTGTTGGGTGCCCGGTCATGTCGGGATTAGGGGCAATGACTTGGCAGATGCTGCTGCCAAGTCAGCCACGCCCCTGTCCGACTCTCCGTTGCCGGTTCCCTATCTGGATTTCCGGCAGCGTTTTACCACCGAGCTCCGGGCACAGTGGCAGAGATCTTGGTCGGAACAGCTTACGAACAAGCTCTTTGAGATCAAGCCTATCATCAAACCATGGCAGTCTTGTTACCGCAGGAATCGCAAGGAGGAAGTTGTACTTGCTCGGCTCCGCTTAGGTCACTCGTATATTACTCATTCGTTTCTTCTCCGGGCGGACGACGTACCTAAGTGCGAGTTTTGTGACACCATTTTATCAATCAAACATATTTTAATTGAATGTCCATGTTTTAACCTTGACCGTCGTTTGTATTTTACATTTCACAAATTTACGTCCGAGCTACTTACACTCGGACATCTTTTAACTGATCATTGCTTTTTACCTCCAATTTTTGCCTTTTTGAAGTTTACAGGTTATTTTAACAGGTTATGATTTTACGGATTTGTTATTTATTCCTCTTCTGACCTAGGTCATTTACACCTGGGTTAGTTTTATCCATTGTATATACTGTATATATATCTATAAATATTTGTTCTTTTACAGTAATTTTTATCACGGTTTTTTGTTATATATTTTTGTTGGTTTTGGCTTTACTTGTTTTACACTTGTTGTTTTTGGCTTTACTTGTTTTACACTTGTTGTTTTTGTATTGTATTTTATCACCTTTAGATGTTGTTTTTAACTTTGGTTGTAGGTTTACACGATTTTTAATATTTTATTTACTACTTGTCTTTGTCTGGCGCATTATGGCCTTAGTTGCCGATGCGCCAATAAACCTCAAACAACCAACCAACCAGCCAGAGAACACAAAAAATACCTCCCCCAGCTCATGAAGCAGGAACACCTACCAAGTTCCTGTGAACACAAAAAATTTCCTCCCCCAAGGCGAAGAGCGGGAACACCTCCCAAATGCCTGAGAACACAAAATATACCTCCCCCAGCTCATGAAGCGATAACACCTCCCAAGTGCCGGAGAACACAAAAAATACCTTCCCCAGGTCATGAAGCGGGAACACATAAAATACCTCCCCCACGTCATGAAGCGGGAACACCTACCAAGTGCCCGAGTACACAAAAATACCTCCCCCAGGTCATGAAACGGGAACACCTCCCAAATGCCCGAGAACACAAAAAACACCTCCCCCAGGTCATGAAGCGGGAACACCAAAAATACCTCCCCCAGGTCGTGAATCAGGAAAAAAAAAAATTCCTCCCACAGGTCGTGAAGCAGAAACACAAAAAATACCTTCCCCACGTCGTGAAGCAGGAACACAAAAAATACCACCCCTAGTTCATGAAACAGGTACACCTACCAAGTGCCCGTGAACACAAAAAATATCTCCCCCAGGTCATGAAGCGGAAACACTTACCAAGTGCCCGAGAACACGAAAAATACCTCCCCCAGGGTAAAGAGCGCGAACAACTCCCAAGTGCCCGAGAACACAAAAAATACCTTCTCCAAGTCATGAAGCGGGAACAGCTACCAAGTGCCCGAGAACACAAAATATACCTCCCCCAGGTCATGAAGCGGGAACACCTCACAAGTGCCTGAGAACACAAAAAATAACTCCCCCAGGTCATGATGCGGGAATAACTACCAAGTGCTCGAGAACACAAAAAATACCTACCTAGGTCATGAAGCGGGAACACCTCCGAAGTGCCAGAGAACACAAAAAATACCTCCCGTAGGTCATGAAGCGGTAACACCTTCCGAGTGCCCGAGAACACAAAAAATGCCTTTCCCAGGTCATGAAATGGGAACACAAAAAAATTCCGCCCCCTGGTCATAAAGCAGGCGACACCTACCAAATGCCCGAGAACACAAAAAAATACCTCCCCCAGAATAAAGAGCGGTAACACCTCCCAAGTGCCCGAGAACACAAAAAGTACCTCCCCCAGGTCATGAAGCGGGAACACCTACCAAGTGCCCAAGAACACAGAAAATACCTACCCCAGGTCATGAAGCGGGAACACCTACCAAGTGCCCGAGAACAAAAAAAATAACTCCCCCAGGTTATGAAGCGGGAACACCTACCAAGTGCTCGAGAACACAAAAAATACCTTCATAGGTGATGAAGCGGGAACACCTCCCAAGTCCCAGAGAACACATAAAAATACCTCCAACAGCTCATGAAGCAGGAACACCTCCAAAGTGCCGGAGAACACAACATATACCTCCAACAGCTCATGAAGCGGGAACACCTCCCAAGTGCTGGAGAACACAAAAAATACCTCCCCCAGGTCATGAAACGGGAACAACTCCCAATGCCCGAGAACACAAAAAACACCTCCCCCAGGTCAGGAAGCGGGAACACCAAAAATACCTCCCCCAGGTCGTGAATCAGGAATAAAAAAATTCCTCCCACAGGTCGTGAAGCAGGAACAGAAAAACTACCTTCCTCACGTCGTGAAGCAGGAACACAAAAAATACCACCCCTAGGTCATGAAACAGGTACACCTATCAAGTGCCTGTGAACACAAAAAATATCTCCCCCAGGTCATGAAGCGGGAACACCTACCAAGTGCCCGAGAACACGAAAAATACCTCCCCCAGGGTAAAGAGAGCGAACAACTCCCAAGTGCCCAAGAACACAAAAAATACCTCCTCCAAGTCATGAAGCGGGAACACCTACCAAGTGCCCGAGAACACAAAATATACCTCCCCCAGGTCATAAAGCGGGAACACCTCGCAAGAGCCAGAGTACCCAAGAAATAACTCCCCCAGGTCATGAAGCGGGAACACCTACCAAGTGCTCGAGAACACAAAAAATACCTCCCTAAGTCATGAAGCGGGAACACCACATCCGAAGTGCCAGAGAACACAAAAAATACATCCCGCAGGTCATGAAGTGGGAACACCTTCCGAGTGCCCGAGAACACAAAAAACGCTTTTCCCAGGTCATGAAGCGGGAACACCTCTCAAGTTCCCGAGAACACAAAAAAATTCCTCCCCCTGGTCATAAAGTGGGAACACCTACCAAGTGCCCGAGAACACAAAAAATACCTCCCAAGGTCACGAAGCGGGAACACCGAACAAGTGCCCGAAATCACAAAAAATCCTCCCCAAGGGTAAAGAGCGGGAACACTTCCCAAGTGCCCGAGAACAAAAAATATACCTTCCCCAGGTCATGAAACGGGAACACCTAGCAAGTGCCCGAGAACACAAAAAATAACTCCCCCAAGTCATGAAGCGGGAACACCTATCAAGTGCCCGAGAACACAAAGAATACCTCCCTAGGTCATGACGTGGGAACACCTCCCAAGTGCCCGAGAACACAAAAAATACCTCCTGCAAGTCATGAAGTGGGAACACCTCCCAAGTGCCCGAGGACACAAAAAATACCTCCCCCAGGTTATGAAGCGGGAACACCTACCAAGTGCCCGAGTACACAAAAATACCGCCCCCAGGTCATGAAATGGGAACACCTCCCAAATGCCCGAGAACACAAAAAACACCTCCCCCAGGTCATGAAGCGGGAACACCAAAAATACCTCCCCCAGGTCGTGAATCAGGAAAAAAAATATTCCTCCCACAGGTCATGAAGCAGGAACACAAAAAATACCTTCCCCACGTCGTGAAGCAGGAACACAAAAAATACCACCCCTAGGTCATGAAACAGGTACACCTACCAAGTGCCCGTGAACACAAAAAATATCTCCCCCAGGTCATGAAGCGGGAACACCTACCAAGTGCCCGAGAACACGAAAAATACCTCCCCCAGGGTAAAGAGCGAGAACAACTCCCAAGTGCCCGAGAACACAAAAAATACCTCCTCCAAGTCATGAAGCGGGAACAGCTACCAAGAGCCCGAGAACACAAAATATACCTCCGCCAGGTCATGAAGCGGGAACACCTCACAAGTGCCCGAGAACACAAAAAATAACTCCCCCAGGTCATGATGCGGGAACAACTACCAAGTGCCCGAGAACACAGAAAATACCTCCCCCAGGTCATGAAGCGGGAACACCTACCAAGTGCCTGAGAACACAAAAAATAACTCCCCCAGGTTATGAAGCGGGAACACCTACCGAGTGCTCGAGAACACAAAAAATACCTTCATAGGTCATGAAGCGGGAACACCTCCCAAGTCCCAGAGAACACAAAAAAATACCTCCCGAAGGTCATGAAGCGAGAACACCTCCGAAGTGCCAGAGAACACAAAAAATACCTCCAACAGCTCATGAAGCAGGAACACCTCCAAAGTGCCGGAGAACACAAAATATACCTCCAACAGCTCATGAAGCGGGAACACCTCCCAAGTGCTGGAGAACACAAAAAATACCTCCCCCAGGTCATGAAACGGGAACAACTCCCAATGCCCGAGAACACAAAAAACACCTCCCCCAGGTCATGAAGCCCCTCGATGCGAGAGCCTGTCCGTGGTGAGGGGACCACCCTGTGAAGGTTCCGCTGGCTCGGTTACCTTCACAGGGTCCTAAACGCTCGCCCGCGTGTTTGCCGTGCGCGGAGACCCGTGTCCCTGGAAAGGAGGATCCTGGCAGTTGCTCAGGGGTCCCCGTCTTCTCTCCCCAGCTCATGACTGGTGGGGTCCCCTTTGGCCGTTTTGCCATTGGGGAGCCTGTCTGTCGCGGGGCTGGGCAGCGACTTCCGGGGCCGCTGCTATACACTGCTTTGGCCTCTGCTTCAGGTAAACGGGAGGTCCTGGGGTGGCCCCCTCAGGATCAATCGGCTGGTGGGCTGGTCCTGCTAGGGTCAACTATGCAGATCGGTGAGTAACCTTGTCCACCGTCCGGACAACGGTTTGCGAGTTTCCACACACATTTACTGATTTTGTAGTTTTCTTTCTTTTGTGTGGCCAGCTCTTGCCTCATACTTTATTGCTTTGTTGCTTCTTTTCTTTTGTGGGAACTCCGACGAGTTTCCCGCCACTTCTCTTTTTCTTTTCTTTTTGTTTTGTTGTGCGGGCTTGGCTCACTGCCTGTATGGGTATGGTGCCCGGGCAGCCCTGGCGCCCGACTGGGCGTCCCCTCGTTGGACTCCATGGTGGGTGGGGACAACGGGCACTGAATTTTTTAAAAAACAACCATGAGTTCTCCAACTCATAAAAATACGAACAATGCCGCAAAGAGGGCTCGCCATGAACCCCCTACTTCTCTGTCTTTGCCTTCGTCTTCGTGTGTGTCTCCGTCTCCGAAGTTCCTGATCATCCACTCTACGGGTGATCAGGTTCTTGGGGACATGTCCCCTTTTTTTACAAACAAGGGTATTCAAGGTCTTGCGGGAGAGCCGAAATCTGTCAAGCGCCTAAGATCTGGTGACTTGCAGGTGGAGACTGCATGCTCCAAGCACTCGGAGCTTTTATTAAAGGTTACAGCGATTGGTGGAGTGGCAGTCGAAGTCACTCCACACAAAACGCTCAATTCCTCCCGGGGCGTGATCTCCGAGTGGGGCCTCCTCAAGGTTTCTGAGGAGGAAATCCTCTCGGAGCTTTCAGCCCAGGGGGTGATCGCAGTCCACCGGGTTTCGTCACGCCGTAATGGAAAGTTAGAGCCCACCAGGGTACTAATCCTAACTTTCAACACACCACGCCTGCCTACTTCCATCAAGGCAGGATACTTACACTGCGAGGTGCGGCCATTTATCCCCAACCCTCTGCGTTGCTTTCAATGCCAGAGGTTTGGCCATGCCCGCACCGCATGCCGGGGCAAGCCCACCTGTGCTCGTTGTGGCAGTCAGGATCATCTCGAACCTGACTGCACAGCAGAAAAGGCATGCTGTGTAAACTGCCGTGGTGAACATCCGGCGTACTCCCGCGACTGTCCGAAGTGGCTGGAGGAGAAAGTGGTACAGCGTCTCAAGACCCTTCATAACATCAGCTATCCAGAGGCGAGAAAGCTTGCTGCACCGCCTGCCCCACCTGGCAAGGTCTCCTATGCCGGTGCGGTTGCCAGAAAGCCCATCGTTAAGATGGCTTCTGTGGCGGTGCAGACCGACATCAGCGTTCCACCAGCTGAATCTTTCTCGCCTGCTGCTAAGTACCTCTTGACGCAGGCGAAGCCGACGTCGGTGTCCATCTCGACATCGACACCGGTTTCTATTCCTGTGTCTGTGCCTTCCACGTCCACCTCTGGAAGGCCCCCTCCACCCCGCCCACAGACAGCAAGACCTACGAAACCCAAGGGGCCCCCGCCGGGGCCCAAAAAGAAAATTTTACCTCCTCGTTCGTCGGTCTCTGATCCGTGTTGCTCGGACGACTCCGAGGACATGGACACTGACCGCCCCAATTTTCCAAAACCATCGCTGGCGACGGTTAAAATAAATCGCAAGTCGTCCGCCACTTCTTCTAAGACCTGAGATGGCCACACTCCTTCAATGGAACTGTCGTGGATTCCAGAGGAATATTGACGACATCAAGGTCCTCATGAGGGCACACGTACCCCTCTGCGTGTGCCTTCAGGAGACATTCTTACAGACAGCCAACAATCCCACTATCCGGCACTTTCCTCTCGTTCGCCGGGACCGGGATGGAGATGGTCCAGCCCACGGAGGTGTTGCCATCCTCGTGAGCAACCATTCTCCATTCCAGGTCATACCCCTTACCACGAACTTAGAGGCAGTAGCCATCCGCCTCTTTGTGGGATTTTCGTTGACTGTCTGTTCTGTCTATCTCCCACCCGGAAGCATCGTTTTCCGGGACGACCTTGATGACCTCGTCTCGCAGCTGCCGTCCCCCTTCCTCATCATGGGGGACTTCAACGGACACAGTCCAGTTTGGGGCAGTGCTGACACCAATGGGAGGGGCCGGGTCCTGGAGCAGTGGCTCCTGGATCCGTCTCTCTCCCTGTTGAACACCGGTGTCAGTACTTACTTTCATTCCCCAACCCGCTCTTTCACTGCCATTGACCTCACCATCTGCTCCTCCTCGATCCTTCCACTCTTTACATGGGAGGTCGAGGACAATCCATATGGAAGCGATCACCTCCCCGTGGTGTGCACCATCTCTCGTGGGGGGCCCTGCAGCCCTTCGCGGGTCTCCCGGTGGAGGCTTGATCGGGCTGACTGGAGTGGCTTCGAGCTCTTGTCTGAGCTCGATGATCACTCTGTCAGCCAGGAGCCCATCAATGTCGCAGTGGCGGAGTTGACGGACTGCATCGTCCATGCAGCTGCCTCTACTATTCCTCAGACCTCGACTCGGTTTCCACGGTTCCCAAAACCGTGGTGGAATCCCGACTGCACCGCAGCTCGTAAGGCTCAGAACAAGGCTTGGGGGGTGTTTCGGAGATATCCGACGTCCCCCAACCTCGAAGCATTCAAACGCGCCAGGGCGAAAGCCCGTTTCGTCCGGCGCTAGAGCCAGAAGGAATCTTGGATGAAATATACTTCTTCCATCACACGCACGACCAGTTCTAAGGTCGTGTGGGATAAGGTCCGGAAGATGGGTGGGAAGTACACGTCCCACTCATTATCGATCCTGGAGCACAATGGACAGGCAATTGCTGAGCCTCGAGCAATTGCCGACATACTGGGGGAGTCATTCTCCACCATCTCTTCTCTGTCCTCCTACTCCCCCGAGTTTCTGGCCCAGAAGAGCAGGGCTGAACGCTCTCCGCTGTCCTTCCATTCGAATGGCCTGGAGTCTTACAACAGGCCATTCACAGCGGAGGAGCTTCGCCGTGCTCTGCACACTTCTCGTGCATCTGCTGTGGGGCCAGACAATGTCCATTATGCCATGCTCCAACATCTCTCACCATCGAGTAAGGATCGACTGCTCCGACTCTTCAACCGTATTTTCATCGAGGAGCAGTTTCCGGACTCCTGGCGGGAGGCCATCGTCTTGGCCTTCCCTAAGCCAGGAAAAGATCCCAAGATTCCTTCGAATTATCGTCCAATTGCGTTGACGAGCTGCGTCTGCAAGGTGTTGGAAAGGATGGTAAATACCAGGCTGGCCTGGTATTTGGAACATCACGGCCTTCTTTCCAACACCCAGTGTGGCTTTCGCAGGCACCGGTCTACCTTAGACCACTTGATCCGCCTCGAATCGGCGATCAGGAATTCCTTTTTACGTAGAGAGCACCTGGTGTCCATTTTCTTCGACATCGAAAAAGCGTACGACACGGCATGGAGATTCGGCATTCTTCGTGACCTTCACAGCTTCGGCTTGCGAGGTCACATGCCAATCTTCATTGCAAACTTTTTATCTTCTCGTATTTTTCGAGTTCGTGTCGGCAACACTCTGTCGCGGCCTTTCCCCCAAGAACAGGGGGTGCCTCAAGGCTGCGTCCTGAGTGTTACGCTTTTCGCTGTCAAGATCAATTCCATTACACGGCAACTTCCTCCGACTGTAGGCAATGCCCTCTATGTTGATGACTTTAGCATCTTTTGCTCATCGTCCAGCATGAGGGTCATTGAACGACAACTGCAAACTGCCCTGAACAATCTCTCGGTTTGGGCGACGGCGAATGGGTTCCGGTTCTCCCCACAGAAGACCGCTTGTGTGCACTTTTGCCGCAAGCGTAATCTTCATCTGGACCCCGAGCTGCGGCTCGGGGGTAACATCATTCCAGTTGTCGCGGAGACCAAGTTTCTCGGTCTCATCTTCGACCGGAAATTGACCTTTTTACCACATATTCGACATCTCAGGTCCAAGTGCACGCGGGCATTGAACATCATCAAGGTCCTCTCCTCCCTCTCTTGGGGGGCGGACCGATGTTCTTTGCTCCGCATTTACCGTGCACTTGTCCGGTCGAAACTGGACTACGGATCCCAGGTGTATGACTCCGCCCGGGATTCGGTGGTGAAGGTGCTGGACCCACTCCATCATCAGGCCCTCCGTGTGTGCACGGGGGCCTTCCGCACTTCACCGGTCCAGAGTCTCTACGTTGAGACCGATGAACCATCTTTATCTATTCGCCGTCAGCAGTTGTCCCTGCAGTATGCATCAAAATTGCGATCCCTGCCAGGCCATCCCACTTGGGACTGCGTTTTCAGTCCCAGGTGGGAAATGTTATACCAGAATCGGCCGACTGCCATTCGTCCTTTCGGTTTGCGTGTCCGAGGTTACCTGCGAGACATCAACACCAGTCTCGATAGCATCGCACAGTCGACAGCTGAGCCACTTCCACCTTGGCTCGCTGTTTCCCCTTCCTGCGATTTTTCCCTGTGCAGGACGGGGAAGGCCTTTACACCCAACTGTGTGTACCGGCAACTCTTTGCAAGCCATCGTGCTGCGCACCCGGACTTCTTGCCTGTCTTCACAGATGGCTCGAAGTCCGGCACTTCAGTGGGATCAGCCATGGTCTGCTGTGATGTAATCGTTGCAGACCAGATCCCACAGCAGTGTTCCATCTTCACTGCTGAGTTGCATGCTATCAGCATTGCCTTGGACCATATAGCAGCTAAGCATCATCGTCGGTGTGTGCTTTACACCGACTCGCTTAGCTCGCTACAGGCTTTGATCTCCGTGAGGCATCGGCCTCACCCTGTTCTCTCCAAGATCCGCCAGCAGCTCCATCGTCTGGCAGCCACCACCACAATTCTCTTCTGTTGGGTGCCCGGTCATGTCGGAATCAGGGGCAATGATTTGGCAGATTCTGCTGCCAGGTCAGCCACGCCCCTGTCCGACTCTCCGTTGCCGGTTCCATATATGGATTTCCGGCAGCGTTTCACCATCGAGCTCCGGGCACAGTGGCAGAGATCTTGGTCTGAACAGGTTGCTAACAAGCTCTTCGAGATCAAGCCCATTGTCAAACCGTGGCAGTCTTGTTTTCGCAGGAATCGTAAGGAGGAAGTTGTCCTTGCTCGGCTCCGCTTAGGTCACTCGTTTTTAACACACTCTTTTCTTCTTAAGGCGGACGCAGTACCTAAGTGCGAGTTTTGTGACACCGTTTTAACTGTGAAGCATATTTTAATTGACTGTGTTTGTTTTAATCTTGAAAGGCGTATGTTTTTTAACTTTCACGATTTTACGTCCGAGCCCCTTACACTCGGACATCTTTTATCAGATCATTGCTATTTTAACAGTGTTTTCGACTTTTTACGCTTTACTGGTTATTTTACTCGTTTATGAATTTTCTCTTTTTTACTGGTTTTTTACCTGTGTTTTACCTGTTGTTTTTTACATGGGTCCTATACACCCATTGTTGTTGTTGATTTTATACTTGTTGATTTTACACTTGTTGCTCTCTTTTACTCTTTTTCTACATCTCGTTTTTATTATGTGTTATTTGTGTCTCTTTTAAATTTGGTTGTGGGTTTCATGTCTTTTACCCTTTTTATCGTTTGTTTGGCGCAATATAGCCTTAGTTGCTATTGCGCCAAAAAACCCCAAACAACCAACCAACCAACCAGGTCATGAAGCGGGAACATCAAAAATACCTCCCCCAGGTCGTGAATCAGGAATAAAAAAATTCCTCCCACAGGTCGTGAAGCAGGAACACAAAAACTACCTTCCCCACGTCGTGAAGCAGGAACACAAAAAATACCACCCCTAGGTCATGAAACAGGTACACCTACCAAGTGCCTGTGAACACAAAAAATATCTCCCCCAGGTCATGAAGCGGGAACACCTACCAAGTGCCCGAGAACACGAAAAATACCTCCCCCAGGGTAAAGAGAGCGAACAAATCCCAAGTGCCCAAGAACAGAAAAAATACCTCCTCCAAGTGATGAAGCGGAAACAACAACCAAGTGCCCTAGAACACAAAATATACCTCCCCCAGGTCATGAAGCGGGAACACCTACCAAGTGCCCGAGAACACAAAAAATAACTCCCCCAGGTCATGAAGTGGGAACACCTACCAAGTGCCTGAGAACACAAAAAATACCTCCCTAGGTCATGAAGCGGGAACACCTCCCAAGTGCCAGAGAACACATAAAATACCTCCCCAGATCATGAAGCAGGAACACCTAACAAGTGCCCGAGAACACAAAAGTACCTCTCCCAGGTCATATAGCATAAACACCTAACAAGTGCCCGAGAACACAAAAAACACCTTCCCCAGGTCATGAAGTGGGAACACAAAAAATACCTCCCCACGGTCATGAAGCGGGAACTCCTACGAAGTGCCCCTCGATGCGAGAGCCTGTCCGTGGTGAGGGGACCACCCTGTGAAGGTTCCGCTGGCTCGGTTACCTTCGCAGGGTCCTAAACGCTCGCCCGCGTGTTTGCCGTGCGCGGAGACCCGTGTCCCTGGAAAGGAGGATCCTGGCAGTTGCTCAGGGGTCCCCGTCTTCTCTCCCCAGCTCATGACTGGTGGGATCCCCTTTGGCCATTTTGCCATTGGGGAGCCTGTCTGTCGCGGGGCTGGGCAGCGACTTCCGGGGCCGCTGCTATACACTGCTTTGGCCTCTGCTTCAGGTAAACGGGAGGTCCTGGGGCGGCCCCCTCAGGATCAATCGGCTGGTGGGCTGGTCCTGCTAGGGTCAACTATGCAGAACGGTGAGTAACCTTGTCCACCGTCCGGACAACGGTTTGCGAGTTTCCCCACACATTCACTAATTTTGTACTTTTCTTTCTTTTGTGAGGCCAGCTCTTACCTCACACTTTATTGATTTGTTGCTTATTTTCTTTTGTGGGAACTCAGATGAGTTTCTCACCATTTCTCTTTTTCTTTTCTTTTTGTTTTGTTGTGCGGGCTTGGCTCACTGCCTGTATGGGTATGGTGCCCGGGCAGCCCTGGCGCCCAACTGGGCGTCCCCTTGTTGGACTCCATGGTGGGTGGGGACAACGGGCACTGAATTTTTTAAAAAACAACCATGAGTTCTCCAACTCATAAAAATACGAACAATGCCGCAAAGAGGGCTCGCCATGAACCCCCTACTTCTCTGTCTTTGCCTTCGTCTTCGTGTGTGTCTCCGTCTCCGAAGTTCCTGATCATCCACTCTACGGGTGATCAGGTTCTTGGGGACATGTCCCCTTTTTTTATAAACAAGGGTATTCAAGGTCTTGCGGGAGAACCGAAATCTGTCAAGCGCCTAAGATCCGGTGACTTGCAGGTGGAGACTGCATGCTCCAAACATTCGGAGCTTCTATTAAAGGTTACAGCGATTGGTGGAGTGGCAGTCGAAGTCACTCCACACAAGACGCTCAATTCCTCCCGGGGCGTGATCTCCGAGTGGGGCCTCCTCAAGGTTTCTGAGGAGGAAATCCTCTCGGAGCTTTCAGCCCAGGGAGTGATAGCAGTCCACCGGGTTTCTTCACACCGTAATGGAAAGTTAGAGCCCACCAGGGTACTTATTCTAACTTTCAACACACCACACCTGCCTACTTCCATCAAGGCAGGCTACTTACACTGCGAGGTGCGGCCATTTATCCCCAACCCTCTGCGTTGCTTTCAATGCCAGAGGTTTGGCCATGCCCGCACCGCATGCCGGGGCAAGCCCACCTGTGCTCGTTGTGGCAGTCAGGATCATCTCGAACCTGACTGCACAGCAGAAAAGGCATGCTGTGTAAACTGCCGTGGTGAACATCCGGCGTACTCCCGCGACTGTCCGAAGTGGTTGGAGGAGAAAGAGGTACAGCGCCTCAAGACCCTACACAATATTAGCTATCCAGAGGCGAGAAAGCTCGCTGCACCCCCTGCCCCACCTGGCAAGGTCTCCTATGCCGGTGCGGTGGTCGGAAAGCCCGTCGTTAAGATGGCTTCCGTGGCGGTGCAGACCGACATCAGCGTTCCACCAGCTGAATCTTTCTCGCCTGCTGCGAAGTACCTCTTGACGCAGGCGAAGCCGACGTCGGTGTCCATCTCGACATCGACACCGGTTTCTATTCCTGTGTCTGTGCCTTCCACATCCACCTCCGGAAGGCCCCCTCCACCCCGCCCACAGACAGCAAGACCTACGAAACCCAAGGGGCCCCCGCCGGGGCCCAAAAAGAAAATTTTACCTCCTCGTTCGGCGGTCTCTGATCCGTGTTGCTTGGACGACTCCGAGGACATGGACACCGACCGCCCCATTTTTCCAAAACCGTCGCTGGCGACGGTTAAAATAAATCGAAAGTCGTCCGCCAATTCTACAAAGACCTGAGATGGCCACACTCCTTCAATGGAACTGTCGTGGATTCCAGCGGAATATTGACGACATCAAGGTCCTCCTGAGGGCACACCAACCCCTCTGCGTGTGCCTTCAGGAGACATTCTTACAGACAGCCAACAATCCCACTATCCGGCACTTTTCTCTCGTTCGCCGGGACCGTGATGGAGATGGTCCAGCTCACGGGGGTGTTGCCATCCTCGTGAGCAACCATTCTCCATTCCAGGTCATTCCCCTCACCACACATTTGCCGCAAGCGTAATCTTCGTCTGGACCCCGAGCTGCGGCTCGGGGGTAACATCATTCCAGTTGTCGCGGAGACCAAGTTTCTCGGTCTCATCTTCGACTGGAAATTGACCTTTTTACCACATATTCGACATCTCAGGTCCAAGTGCACGCGGGCATTGAACATCATCAAGGTCCTCTCCTCCCTCTCTTGGGGGGCGGACCGATGTTCTTTGCTCCGCATTTACCGTGCACTTGTCCGGTCGAAACTGGACTACGGATCCCAGGTGTATGACTCCGCCCGGGATTCGGTGGTGAAGGTGCTGGACCCACTCCATCATCAGGCCCTCCGTGTGTGCACGGGGGCCTTCCGCACTTCACCGGTCCAGAGTCTCTACGTTGAGACCGATGAACCATCTTTATCTATTCGCCGTCAGCAGTTGTCCCTACAGTATGCATCAAAATTGCGATCCCTGCCAGGCCATCCCACTTGGGACTGCGTTTTCAGTCCCAGGTGGGAAATGTTATACCAGAATCGGCCGACTGCCATTCGTCCTTTCGGTTTGCGTGTCCGAGGTTACCTGCGAGACATCAACACCAGTCTCGATAGCATCGCACAGTCGACAGCTGAGCCACTTCCACCTTGGCTCGCTGTTTCCCCTTCCTGCGATTTTTCCCTGTGCAGGACGGGGAAGGCCTTTACACCCGACTGTGTGTACCGGCAACTCTTTGCCAGCCATCGTGCTGCGCACCCGAACTTCTTGCCTGTCTTCACAGATGGCTCGAAGTCCGGCACTTCGGTGGGATCAGCCATGGTCTGCTGTGATGTAATCATTGCAGACCAGATCCCACAGCAGTGTTCCATCTTCACTGCTGAGTTGCATGCTATCAGCATTGCCTTGGACCATGTAGCAGCTAAGCATCATCGTCGGTGTGTGCTTTACACCGACTCGCTTAGCTCGCTACAGGCTTTGATCTCTGTGAGGCATTGGCCTCACCCTGTTCTCTCCAAGATCCGCCAGCAGCTCCATCGTCTGGCAGCCACCACCACGATTCTCTTCTGTTGGGTGCCCGGTCATGTCGGGATCAGGGGCAACGACTTGGCAGATGCTGCTGCCAAGTCAGCCATGCCCCTGTCCGACTCTCCGTTGCCGGTTCCATATGTGGATTTCCGGCAGCGTTTCACCATCGAGCTCCGGGCACAGTGGCAGAGATCTTGGTCTGAACAGGTTGCTAACAAGCTCTTCGAGATCAAGCCCATTGTCAAACCGTGGCAGTCTTGTTTTCGCAGGAATCGTAAGGAGGAAGTTGTCCTTGCTCGGCTCCGCTTAGGTCACTCGTTTTTAAAACACTCTTTTCTTCTTAAGGCGGACGCAGTACCTAAGTGCGAGTTTTGTGACACCGTTTTAACTGTGAAGCATATTTTAATTGACTGTGTTTGTTTTAACCTTGAAAGAAGAATGTTTTTTACCTCTCATGATTTTACGTCCGAGCCCCTTACACTCGGACATCTTTTATCCGATGAATCGTTTTTAACTCCTGTTTTTGACTTTTTACGTTTTACTGGATATTTTACTCGTTTATGAATTTTCTCTTTTTTACTGGTTTTTTCCCTGTTTTTTACCTGTTGTTTTTTACATGGGTCCTATACACCCATTGTTATTGTTGATTTTATACTTGTTGATTTTACACTTGTTGCTCTGTTTTACCCTTTTTCTACATCTCGTTTTTATGCTGTGTTATTTGTGTCTTTTTAAATTTGGTTGTGGGTTTCATGTCTTTTACCCTTTTATCGTTTGTTTGGCGCAATATAGCCTTAGTTGCTATTGCGCCAAAAAACCCCAAACAACCAACCAACCAACCAACCTACGAAGTGCCCGTGAACACAAAAAATACCTTCCCCCAGGTCATGAAGCAGGAACACCTCCCACGGGCCCGAGAACACAAAAAATACCTCCCCCAGATCATGAAGCGGGAACACCTCCAGAAGTGCCCGAGAACACAAAAAATACCTCCCCCAGGTCAGGGAACACCTCCCAAGTGCTCAAGAACACAAAAAATATCTCTCCCAGGTCATGAAGCGGGAACACCTCCAGAAGTGCCCGAGAACACAAAAAATACCTCCCCCAGGTCATGAGGCGGGAACACTTCCCAAGTGCCCGAGAACACAAAAATACCTCCCCCAGGTCGTGAAGCGGGAACAGCTCCCAAGTGCTCAAGAACATAAAAAATACCTCCCGCAGGTCATGAAGCAGGAACACCTCCCAAGTGCCCCTAGAACAAAAAAATTACCTCCCCCAGGTCATGAAGCAGGAACATCTCCCAAGTGCTCAAGAACATAAAAAATACCTCCCCCAGGTCATGAAGCTGGGACACCTTCCAAGTGCCCGAGAACAGAAAAAATACCTCCCCCAGGTCATGAAGCGGGAACACCTACCAAGTGCCCGAGAACAGAAAAAATACCTCCCCCAGGTCATGAATTGGGAACACCTACCAAGTGCCTGTGAACACAAAAAATTACCTCCGCCAGCTCATGAAGCGGGAAAACCTCCCAAGTACTGGAGAACACAAAAAAATACCTCCGCCAGGTCATGAAGGGGGAACACAAAAAATACCTCCCCCACGTCATGAAGCGGGAACACCTACTAAAGTGCCTGAGAATACAAAAATACCTCCCCCAGGTCATGAAACGGGAACACCTCCCAAATGCCTGAGAACACAAAAAATACCTGCCACAGGTCATGAAGCGGGAACACAAAAAATACCTCCCCGAGGTAGTGAAGCAGGAACACAAAAAATAACTCCCCCAGGTCGTGAAGCAGGAACACCAAAAATACCATCCCTAGGTCATGAAGCGGGAACACCTACCAAGTGCCCGTGAACACAAAAAATAACTCCCCCAGGTCATGCAACGGGAACACCTACCAATTGTCCGAGAACACAAAAAATACCTGCCCCAGGTCATGAAGCTAGAACACCTACGAAGTGCCTGAGAACACAAAAAATAACTCCCCCAGGTCATGAAGCGGGAACACCTACCAAGTGCCCGAGAACACAAAGAATACCTCCTTAGGACATGTAGTGGGAACACCTCCCAAGTGCCCGAGAACACAAAAAATACCTACTGCAAGTCATGAAGCGGGAACACCTCCCAAGTGCCCGAGAACACAAAAAATACCTCCTGCAGGTCATGAAGCGGGAACACCTTCCAAGTGCCCGAGAACACAAAAAATATCTCTCCCGGGTCATGAAGCGTGAACACCTTCCAAGTGCCCGAGAACACAAAAAATAACTTCCCCAGGTCATGAAGCGGGAACACGTACCAAATGCCCGAGAACACAAAATATACCTCCCCCAGGTCATGAAGCGGGAACACCTACCAAGTGCCCGAGAACACAAAAAATAACTCCCCCAGGTCATGAATTGGGAACACCTACCAAGTGCCTGAGAACACAAAAAATACCTCCCTAGGTCATGAAGCGGGAACACCTCCCAAGTGCCAGAGAACACATAAAATACCTCCCCCATGTCATGAAGCAGGAACACCTAACAAGTGCCCGAGAACACAAAAAATACCTCTCCCAGGTCATATAGCGTAAACACCTAACAAGTGCCCGAGAAAACAAAAAGTACCTCCCCCAGGTCATGAAGCGGGAACACCTACCAAGTTCCCGAGAACAGAAAAAATACCTCCCCCAGGTCATGAAGTGGGAACACAAAAAATACGTCCCCACGGTCATGAAGCGGGAACTCCTACGAAGTGCCCGTGAACACAAAAAATACCTCCCCCAGGTCATGAAGCAGGAACACCTCCCACGTGCCAGAGAACACAAAAAATACCTCCCCCAGGTCATGAAGCGGGAACACCTCCCAAGTGCTCAAGAACAGGAAAAATATCTCTCCCAGGTCATGAAGCGGGAACACCTCCAGAAGTGCCCGAGAACACAAAAAATACCTCCCCCAGGTCATGAGGCGGGAACACTTCCCAAGTGCCCGAGAACACAAAAATACCTTCCCCAGGTCGTGAAACGGGAACACCTCCCAAGTGCTCAAGAACATAAAAAATATCTCCCCCAGGTCATGAAGCAGGAACACCTCCCAAGTGCCCCTAGAACAAAAAAATTACCTCCCCCAGGTCATGAAGCGGGAACATCTCCCAAGTGCTCAAGAACATAAAAAATACCTCCCCCAGGTCACGAAGCTGGAACACCTTCCAAGTGCCCGAGAACACAAAAAATACCTCCCCCAGGTCATGAAGCGGGAACACCTACCAAGTGCCCGAGAACAGAAAAAATACCTCCCCCAGGTCATGAATTGGGAACACCTACCAAGTGCCTGTGAACACAAAAAATTACCTCCGCCAGCTCATGAAGCGGGAAAACCTCCCAAGTACTGGAGAACACAAAAAAATACCTGTGCCAGGTCATGAAGGGGGAACACAAAAAATACCTCCCCCACGTCATGAAGCGGGAACACCTACCAAAGTGCCTGAGAATACAAAAATACCTCCCCCAGGTCATGAAACGGGAACACATCCCAAATGCCTGAGAACACAAAAAATACCTGCCACAGGTCATGAAGCGTGAACACAAAAAATACCTCCCTGAGGTCGTGAAGCAGGAACACAAAAAATAACTCCCCCAGGTCGTGAAGCAGGAACACCAAAAATACCATCCCTAGGTCATGAAGCGGGAACACCTACCAAGTGCCCGTGAACACAAAAAATACCTCCCCCAAGTCATGAAGCGGGAACACCTACCAAGTGCCTGAGAACACAAAAAATACCTCCCCCAGGTCATGAAGCGGGAACACCTGGCAAGAGCCAGAGTACCCAAAAAATAACTCCCCCAGGTCATGAAGCGGGAACACCTACCAAGTGCCCGAGAACACAAAGAATACCTCCTTAGGTCATGTAGTGGGAACACCTCCCCAGTGTCCGAGAACACAAAAAATACCTCCTGCAAGTCATGAAGCGGGAACACCTCCCAAGTGCCCGAGAACACAAAAAATACCTCCTGCAGGTCATGAAGCGGGAACACCTTCCAAGTGCCCGAGAACACAAAAAATATCTCTCCCAGGTCATGAAGCGTGAACACCTTCCAAGTGCCCGAGAACACAAAAAATAACTCCCCCAGGGCATGAAACGGGAACACCTAACAATTGCCCGAGAACACAAAAAATACCTCTCCCAGGTAATGAAGCGGGAACACCTACCAAGTGCCCGAGAACACAAAAAATAACTCCCCCAGGTCATGAAGCAGGAACACCTACCAAGTGCCCGAGAACACAAAGAATCCCTCCTTAGGTTATGTAGTGGGAACACCTCCCAAGTGCCCGAGAACACAAAAAATACCTCCCCCAGGTCATGAAGCGGGAACACCTCGAAAGTGCCCGAGAACACAAAAAATTCCTTACCCCACGTCATGAAGCAGGAACACCTCCCGAGTGCCCGAGAACACAAAAAATACCTTTCCCAGGTCATGAAGCGGGAACACCTCCCAAGTTACCGAGAACACAAAAAAATTCCTCCCTCTGGTCATGAAGCGGGAACACCTACCAAGTCCCCGAAAACACAAAAAATACCTCCCCAGGTCATGAAGCGGGAACACCAAACAAGTGCCCGAGAACATAAAAAATACCTCCCCCAGTGTAAAGAGCGGGAACACCTCCCAAGTGCCCGAGAACACAAACAATTCCTCCAGCAGGTCATGAAGCGGGAACACCTACCAAGTGCCCGAGAACACAAAATATACCTCCCTAGGTCATGAAGCGGGAACACCTCTCAAGTGCCAGAGAACACAAAAAATACCTCCCCCAGGTCATAAAGCGGGAACACCTAAAGAGTGCCCGAGAACACAAAAAATACCTCTCCCAGGTCATGTAGCGTAAACACCTAACAAATGCCCGAGAACACAAAATATACCTGAACCACGTCATGAAGTGGGAACACCTACCAAGATCCTGTGAACATAAAAAATACCTCCACCAGGTCATGAAGCTGGAATACCTCCCAAGTGCCCGAGAACACAAAAAATTACCTCCCCCAGCGCCAAGAGCGGGAACACGTCCCAAGTGCCCGAGAACACAAAAAATACCTCCCCCAGCTCATGAAGCTGGAACACCTCCCAAGAGTCGGAGAACACAAAAAATACCACCCCCAGGTCATGAAGTGGGAACACCTTCCAAGTGCCAGAGAACATAAAAAATAAATCCCGCAGGTCATGAAACGGGAACATCTCTCAAGTGCCCGAGAACACAAAAAATACCTCCCCCAAGTCATGAAGCGGGAACACCTACCAAGTGCCTGAGAACACAAAAAATACCTCCCCCAGGTCATAAAGCGGGAACACCTCGCAAGAGCCAGAGTACTAAAAAAATAACTCCCCCAGGTCATGAAGCGGGAACACCTACCAAGTGCTCGAGAACACAAAAAATACCTCCCTAGGTCATGAAGCGGGAACACCTCTGAAGTGCCAGAGAACACAAAAAATACATCCCGCAGGTCATGAAGCGGGAACACCTTCCGAGTGCCCGAGAACACAAAAAACGCTTTTCCCAGGTCATGAAGCGGGAACACCTCCCAAGTTCCCGAGAACACAAAAAAATTCCTCCCCCTGGTCATAAAGTGGGAACACCTACCAAGTGCCCGAGAACACAAAAAATACCTCCCCAGGTCACGAAGCGGGAACACCAAACAAGTGCCCGAAATCACAAAAAATACTTCCCCCAGGGTAAAGAGCGGGAACACTTCCCAAGTGCCCGAGAACACAAAAAATACTTTCCCCAGCTCATGAAACGGGAACACCTACCAAGTGCCCGAGAACACAAAAAATAACTCCCCCAGGTCATGAAGCGGGAACAGCTATCAAGTGCCCGAGAATACGAAGAATACCTCCCTAGGTCATGACGTGGGAACACCTCCCAAGCGCCCGAGAACACAAAAAATACCTCCTGCAAGTCATGAAGTGGGAACACCTCCCAAGTGCCCGAGGACGCAAAAAATACCTCGTGCAAGTTATGAAGCGGGAACACCTCCGAAGTGCCCGAGAACACAAAAAATACCTCCTGCAGGTCATGAAGCGGGAACCCCCTTCCAAATGCCCGAGAACACAAAAATATCCCTCCCAGGTCATGAAGCGTGAACACCTTCCAAGTCCCCCTCGGTGTGAGCGCCTGTACGTGGTGAGGGGGACCACCCTGTGAAGGTTCCCGCTGGCTCAGTTACCTTCGCAGGGTCCTAAACTCTCGCCCGCGTGTTTGCCGTGCGCGGAGACCCGTGTCCCGGGAAAGGAGGATCCTGGTAGTTGCTCGGGGGTCCTCGTCTTCTCTCCTCAGCTCATGACTGGTGGGGTCCCCTTTGGCCGTTTTGCCATTGGGGAGCCTGTCCGTCGCGGGGCTGGGCAGCGGATTCCGGGGCCTCTGCTATACACTGCTTTGGCCTCTGCTTCCGGTAAACGGGAGCTCCTGGGGTGGCCCCCCCAGGAGCAATCGGCTGGTGGGCAGGTCCTGCTAGGGTCAACCGTGCAGAGTGGTGAGTAACCTTGCCCACGGTCCGGGTACAGGTTTACAAGTTTCCTCACAAATTGTTTTCCTTTTCTAGTTATCCTTTCTTTGTGAGGCCAGTTTGGCCATTCATAATTTTATTATTTTACGCTTTGTTTGATTTGTGCAGAATGTTTTGTTCTGCACGTTTCTCTTTTTATTTTCCTTATATTTCTTTGTGAGGGCTTGGCTCACTGTCTGTGTGGGTATAGTGCCTGCGTAGCCCTGGCGCCCGACTGGGCGTCCCCTTGTTGGGCTCCGTGGAGGGTGGGGACAGCGGGCACTGAACCACACAAAACAAACCATGAGAGAGAGTTAAGTAAATAATGCGATCGTCGCCAACAAGAGGGCTCGACATGAGCCCCCATCTTCCTCGTTGTCTGCGTTATCTCTGCCATCGTCTTCTGTGTCTGTGTCTTCGTTCCCAAAGTTTCTGATCATCCACTCCACGGGTGATCAGGTGCTTGGGGACATGTCCCCTTTTTTCGTCAACAAAGGTTTAAAAGGTCTTGCGGGAGAGCCGAAATCTGTCAAGCGCTTACGATCTGGTGACTTGCAGGTTGAGACCGCTTGTTCCAAACACTCGGAACTACTCCTGAAAGTCAAGGAAATTGGTGGGGTGGCTGTCGAAGTCACTCCCCATAAAACTTTGAATTCCTCTCGGGGTGTGATCACCGAGTGGGGCCTCCTCAAAGTCCCTGAGGAGGAGATCCTCTCGGAGCTCACACCTCAAGGAGTAACAGCGGTCCACCGGGTTTCGACACGCCGTGATGGGAAATTGACACCCACCCGGGTGTTGATTGTTACATTCAACACGCCACGCCTGCCTTCTTCCATCAAGGCAGGTTATTTACATTGTGAGGTAAGGCCGTATATACCGAACCCTCTGCGCTGTTTTCAGTGTCAGGTATACGGTCATGCCCGCACAGCATGCAGGGGCAAGCCCACCTGTGCTCGCTGTGGCAGTAAGGATCATCTCGATCCTGACTGCACAGCAGAAAAGGCATGCTGTGTGAACTGCAGTGGCGAACATCCGGCGTACTCCCGCGACTGTTCGAAGTGGAAGGAGGAAAAGGAGGTACAACGCCTCAGAGTCATCAATAACATCTCGTATCCTGAAGCGAGAAAGCTTGCTGCACCGCCCGCCCCACCTGGCAAGGTTTCCTATGCCAGTGCAGTCATTGGAAAGCCCATCGTTCCAATGACTTCGGTTGCGGTGCAGACTGACATCAGTGTACCACCTACTGAGTCTTTCTCGCCAGCTGCGAAGTACCTCCTCACGCAGGCGAGACCGAGGGTGGTGTCGACTTTGACATCAACCCCGGTTTCCATTCCTGCAGCTCAGCCTTCCACCTCCACCGGAAGGCCTCCTCCTTCCCGTCCTCAGACAGCAAGACCTTCCAAACCGAAGGGGCCCCCACCGGGGCCTAAAAAGAAAATAACAGCACCACAAAGGGCGGTCACCGATCCATGCCCCTCGGGCGATTCCGAGGACATGGATACCGACCGCCCCCTATTCACTAAACCGTCCTCTGCGGCGGTTGAGTTGAATAGGAACACGTCGTCCACCCACTCTTCTAAGTCCTGAGATGGCCACACTCCTACAATGGAATTGTCGTGGATTCCAGAGGAATCTTGACGACATCAAGGCCCTCCTTCAGGCACACCAGCCCATCTGTGTGTGCCTGCAGGAGACGTACTTGCAGCCAGTCACAGATCCCACGATCCGGCACTTTTCACTAGTTCGCCGGGACCGGGATGGAGATGGTCCAGCTCGCGGGGGTGTCGCCATCCTCGTGAGCAACCACTCTCCATTCCAGGTCGTACCTCTCACCACCAGCTTGGAGGCGGTAGCCATCCGTCTCTTCGTGGGGTTCTCGCTGACTGTCTGCTCTGTATATCTTCCACCTGGGAGCATCGTCTTCCAGGAAGACCTTGATGATCTCGTCTCGCAGCTGCCGTCCCCCTTCCTCATTATGGGGGACCTCAACGGACACAGTCCACTTTGGGGCAGTGCTGACACCAACGGGAGGGGCGGGGTCCTGGAGCAGTGGCTCCTGGATCCTTCTCTCTCCCTGTTGAACACCGGTGTCAGTACTTACTTTCACTCCCCAACCCGCTCTTTCACTGCCATTGATCTCACCATCTGCTCCTCCTCGATCCTTCCACTCTTTACATGGGAGGTCGAGGACAACCCTTATGGAAGCGATCATCTCCCCGTGGTGTGCACCATCTCGCGTGGGGGGCCTTGCAGCCCATCACGCGTCTCGCGGTGGAGGCTCGATCCGGCTGACTGGGGTGGTTTCGAGCTGCTCTCTGAGCTCGATGACCACTCTGTCAGCCAGGAGCCAATCAATGTGGCAGTAGCGGAGATAACGGACTGTATCGTAGATGCAGCTGCATCAACAATTCCTCAAACTTCTACACGGTTTCCTCGCTTTCCGAAACCGTGGTGGAATCCAGAATGCACCGCAGCTCGTAAGGCTCAGAACAAGGCTTGGGGGGTGTTTCGGAGATATCCGACAACCCCCAACCTCGAAAATTTCAAATGCTCCAGGGCGAAAGCTCGTTTCGTCCGACGCCAGAGCCAGAAGGAATCTTGGATCAAGTATACGTCATCCATAACCCTCACGACTAGTTCCAAGGTCGTGTGGGATAAAGTCCGGAAGATGAGTTGGAACTACACGTCCCACTCGTTATCGATCCTGGAGCACAATGGACAGGCAATTGCTGATCCCAAAGCAATTGCCGACACTTTGGGGGAGTCATTCTCTTCCATCTCTTCGTCTTCCTCTTACTCCCCCGAGTTTCTGGCCCAGAAGGGCAGGGCGGAGCGCTCTCCGCTGTCTTTCCACTCGAATGGCCTGGAGCCTTACAACAGGCCATTCACAGCGGAGGAGCTTCGCCTTGCTCTGCACTCTTCTCGTGCCTCTGCTGTTGGGCCGGACAATGTCCATTATGCCATGCTCCAACATCTTTCACTATCGAGTAAGGATCGACTGCTCCATCTCTTCAATCGCATTTTTCTCGAGGAGCAGTTTCCGGACTCCTGGCGGGAGGCCATCGTCTTGGCCTTCCCCAAGCCAGACAAAGATCCAAAGATTCCTTCCAATTATCGTCCCATCGCATTGACGAGCTGCGTGTGCAAGGTGTTGGAAAGAACGGTAAATGCCAGACTCATCTGGTATTTAGAACATCACAACCTTCTTTCCAACACCCAGTGTGGCTTTCGCAGGCAACGGTCAACTCTTGACCATCTGATACGCCTCGAATCGGCTATCAGAAACTCATTTTTACGTAGAGAGCACCTGGTGTCCATTTTCTTCGACATCGAAAAAGCGTACGACACGGCATGGAGATTCGGCATTCTTCGTGACCTCCACAGTTTCGGCTTGAGAGGTCACATGCCGATCTTCATCTCCAACTTCTTATCGACACGCTCTTTTCGTGTCCGTGTCGGTAACACTCTGTCGCGGCCGTACCCCCAAGAACAGGGGGTGCCACAAGGCTGCGTTCTGAGTGTTACGCTTTTCGCTGTCAAGATTAATTCCATAACTAGACAACTTCCTCCATCAGTAGGCAATGCCCTCTATGTTGATGACTTTAGAATCTTTTGCTCTTCATCAAGCATGAGGGTCATTGAAAGACAACTGCAAATTGCCCTGAACAATCTATCGGTTTGGGCGACGGCAAACGGGTTTCGGTTCTCCCCACAGAAGACCGCTTGTGTGCACTTTTGCCACAAGTGTAATCTTCACCTGGATCCCGAGCTGGGGCTCGGGGGTAACATCATTCCAGTTGTGGCGGAGACCAAGTTTCTCGGTCTCATATTCGATCGGAAATTGACTTTTTACCACACATACGTCATCTCAGGTCCAAGTGCACGCGGGCATTGAACATCGTCAAGGTCCTCTCCTCCCACTCTTGGGGGGCGGACCGATGTTCTTTGCTCCGCCTGTACCGTGCGCTTGTCCGATCGAAACTGGACTACGGATCCCAGGTGTACGACTCGGCCCGGGATTCGGTGGTGAAGGTGCTGGACCCTCTCCATCACCAGGCCCTCCGTGTTTGCACGGGAGCCTTCCGCACCTCACCGGTCCAGAGTCTTTACGTTGAGACCGACGAACCTTCTTTATCTCTTCGCCGTCAGCAGTTGTCCCTACAATATGCTTCTAAATTGCGATCCCTGCCTGGCCATCCCACTTGGGACTGCGTTTTCAGTCCGAAGTGGGATATGCTTTACAATAATCGGCCGACTGCCATTCGTCCTTTTGGTTTGCGTGTCCGAGGCTACCTCAGAGACATCAACACCAGTCTCGATAGCGTTGCACAGTCGACAGCTGAGCCACTTCCACCATGGCTCGCTGTTTCCCCTTCCTGCGATTTTTCGCTGTGCAGGACGGGGAAGGCCTTTACACCCGACTGTGTGTACCGGCAACTCTTTGCCAGCCATCGTGCTGAGCACCCGGACTTCTTGCCTGTCTTTACAGATGGCTCGAAGTCCGGCACATCGCTGGGATCGGCCATGGTCTGCTGTGATGTAATCATTGCAGACTAGATCCCACTGCAGTGTTCCATCTTCACTGCAGAGTTGCACGCTATCAGCCTCGCCTTGGACCACGTGGCGACTAAGCATCATCGTCGGTGTGTGCTTTACACCGACTCGCTTAGCTCGCTACAGGCTTTGATCTCGGTGAGGCATCGGCCTCACCCTGTTCTTACTAAGATCCGCCAGCAGCTACATCGACTGGCAGCCACCACCACCATCCATTTCTGTTGGGTGCCCGGTCACGTCGGAATCAGGGGTAATGATTTGGCAGATTTTGCTGCCAGGTCAGCCACGCCCCTGTCCGACTCTCCGTTGCCGGTTCCCTATTTGGATTTCCGGCAACGTTTTACCATCGAGCTACGGGCACAGTGGCAGAGATCTTGGTCGGAAGAGCTCACGAACAAGCTCTTCGAGATCAAACCTATCATCAAACCATGGCAGTCTTGTTACCGCAGGAATCGCAAGGAGGAAGTTGTACTTGCTCGGCTCCGCTTACGTCACTCGTTTATTGCACATTCGTTTCTTCTTCGGGCGGACGACGTACCTAAGTGCGAGTTTTGTGACACCATTTTAACAATCAAACATATTTTAATTGAATGTCCCTGTTTTAACCTGGAACGACGTTTGTATTTTAATTTTCACAATTTTACGTCCGAGCCACTTACACTCGGACATCTTTTATCTGATAGTACCATTTTATCTCCAATTTTTGCCTTTTTACAGTATACAGGATATTTTACCAGATTATAATTTTATTCAATTGTAATTTTTTCACCTTCTGCCTAGGTCATTTACACCTGGGCTAGTTTTATCCTTTGTCTGTACTGTATTTATTTATCTACACATTTGTTATTTTACACATTACTTTTTATTTCTGTTATATATATATATATCTTGTTGGTTTTATTTTTTTACCTTTTCCAGCATTTGTTTTTTAAGTTTGGTTGAGGAGTATTTGTCTTTTAGCATATTTTTACCTTGTTTGGCGCATTATAGCCTAAGTTGCTCATGCGCCATAAAACTCCAAACAACCAACCAACCAACCACCTTCCAAGTGCCCGAGAACACAAAAAATAACTCCCCCAGGGCATGAAGCGGGAACACCTACCAAGTGCCTGAGAACACAAAAAATACCTCCCCCAGGTCATAAAGCGGGAACACCTCGCAAGAGCCAGAGTACCCAAAAAATAACTCCCCCAGGTCATGAAGCGGGAACACCTACCAAGTGCTCGAGAACACAAAAAATACCTCCCTATGTCATGAAGCGGGAACACCTCCGAAGTGCCAGAGAACACAAAAAATACATCCCGCAGGTCATGAAGCGGGAACACCTTCCGAGTGCCCGAGAACACAAAAAACGCTTTTCCCAGGTCATGAAGCGGGAACACCTCTCAAGTTCCGGAGAACACAAAAAAATTCCTCCCCCTGGTCATAAAGTGGGAACACCTACCAAGTGCCCGAGAACACAAAAAATACCTCCCCAGGTCACGAAGCGGGAACACCAAACATGTGCCCGAAATCACAAAAAATACCTCCCCCAGGGTAAAGAGCGGGAACACTTCCCAAGTGCCCGAGAACACAAAAAATACCTTCCCCAGGTCATGAAACGGGAACACCTACCAAGTGCCCGAGAACACAAAAAATAACTCCCCCAGGTCATGAAGTAGGAACACCTACCAAGTGCCCGAGAACACAAAGAATACCTCCCTAGGTCATGACGTGGGAACACCTCCCAAGTGCCCGAGAACACAAAAAATACCTCCTGCAAGTCATGAAGTGGGAACACCTCCCAAGTGCCCGAGGACACAAAAAATACCTCCCCCAGGTCATGAAGCGGGATCACCTCGCAAGTGCCCGAGAACACAAAAAATTCCTTACCCCATGTCATCAAGGGGGAACACCTCCCAAGTGCCCGAGAACACAAAAAATACCTCCCCCAGGTCATGAAGCGGGAACACCTCGAAAGTGCCCGAGAACACAAAAAATTCCTTACCCCACGTCATGAAGCAGGAACACCTCCCGAGTGCCCGAGAACACAAAAAATACCTTTCCCAGGTCATGAAGTGGGAACACCTCCCAAGTTCCCGAGAACACAAAAAAATTCCTCCCTCTGGTCATGAAGTGGGAACACCTACGAAGTCCCCGAAAACACAAAAAATACCTCCCCAGGTCATGAAGCGGGAACACCAAACAAGTGCCCGAGAACATAAAAAATACCTCCCCAAGTGTAAAGAGCGGGAACACCTCCCAAGTGCCCGAGAACACAAACAATTCCTCCAGCAGGTCATGAAGTGGGAACACCTACCAAGTGCCCGAGAACACAAACAATTCCTCCAGCAGGTCATGAAGCGGGAACACCTACCAAGTGCCCGAGAACACGAAAAATAACTCCCCCAGGTCATGAAGCGGGAAACCTACCAAGTGCCCGAGAACACAAAATATACCTCCCTAGGTCATGAAGCGGGAACACCTCCCAAGTGCCAGAGAACACAAAAAATACCTCCCCCAGGTCATAAAGCGGGAACACCTAAAGAGTGCCCGAGAACACAAAAAATACCTCTCCCAGGTCATGTAGCGTAAACACCTAACAAGTGCCTGAGAACACAAAATATACCTGAACCACGTCATGAAGTGGGAACACCTACCAAGTTCCTGTGAACATAAAAAATACCTCCACCAGGTCATGAAGCTGGAATACCTCCCAAGTGCCCGAGAACACAAAAAATTACCTCCCCCAGCGCCAAGAGCGGGAACACGTCCCAAGTGCCCGAGAACACAAAAAATACCTCCCCCAGCTCATGAAGCTGGAACACCTCCCAAGAGTCGGAGAACACAAAAAATACCACCCCCAGGTCATGAAGTGGGAACACCTTCCAAGTGCCAGAGAACACAAAAAATAAATCCCACAGGTCATGAAACGGGAACATCTCTCAAGTGCCCGAGAACACAAAAAATACCTCCCCCAAGTCATGAAGCGGGAACACCTACCAAGTGCCTGAGAAAAAAAAAATACCTCCCCCAGGTCATAAAGCGGGAACACCTCGCAAGAGCCAGAGTACCCAAAAAATAACTCCCCCAGGTCATGAAGCGGGAACACCTCTGAAGTGCCAGAGAACACAAAAAATACATCCCGCAGGTCATGAAGCGGGAACACCTTCCGAGTGCCCGAGAACACAAAAAACGCTTTTCCCAGGTCATGAAGCGGGAACACCTCCCAAGTTCCCGAGACACACAAAAAAATTCCTCCCCCTGGTCATAAAGTGGGAACACCTACCAAGTGCCCGAGAACACAAAAAATACCTCCCCAGGTCACGAAGCGGGAACACCAAACAAGTGCCCGAAATCACAAAAAATACTTCCCCCAGGGTAAAGAGCGGGAACACTTCCCAAGTGCCCGAGAACACAAAAAATACTTTCCCCAGGTCATGAAACGGGAACACCTACCAAGTGCCCGAGAACACAAAAAATAACTCCCCCAGGTTATGAAGAGGGAACACCTATCAAGTGCCCGAGAACGCAAAGAATACCTCCCTAGGTCATGACGTGGGAACACCTCCCAAGTGCCCGAGGACACAAAAAATACCTCCTGCAAGTTATGAAGCGGGAACACCTCCGAAGTGCCCGAGAACACAAAAAATACCTCCTGCAGGTCATGAAGTGGGAACACCTTCCAAGTGCCCGAGAACACAAAAAAACTCTCCAAGGTCATGAAGCGTGAACACCTGCCAAGTGCCCGAGAACACAAAAAATAACTCCCCCAGGGCATGAAACGGGAACACCTACCAATTGCCCGAGAACACAAAAAATACCTCTCCCAGGTCATGAAGCGGGAACACCTACCAAGTGCCCGAGAACACAAAAAATAACTCCCCCAGGTCATGAAGCGGGAACACCTACCAAGTGCCCGAGAACACAAAGAATACCTCCTTAGGTCATGTAGTGGGAACACGTCCCAAGTGCCCGAGAACACAAAAAATACCTCCCCCAGGTCATGAAGCGGGAACACCTCGAAAGTGCCCGAGAACACAAAAAATTCCTTTCCCCACGTCATGAAGCAGGAACACCTCCCGAGTGCCCGAGAACACAAAAAATACCTTTCCCAGGTCATGAAGCGGGAACACCTCCCAAGTTCCCGAGAACACAAAAAAATTCCTCCCTCTGGTCATGAAGCGGGAACACCTACCAAGTCCCCGAAAACACAAAAAATACCTCCCCAGGTCATGAAGCGGGAACACCAAACAAGTGCCCGAGAACATAAAAAATACCTCCCCCAGTGTAAAGAGCGGGAACACCTCCCAAATGCCCAAGAACACAAACAATTCCTCCAGCAGGTCATGAAGCGGGAACACCTACCAAGTGCCCGAGAACACAAACAATTCCTCCAGCAGGTCATGAAGCGGGAACACCTACCAAGTGCCCGAGAACATAAAAAATAACTCCCCCAGGTCATGAAGTGGGAACACCTACCAAGTGCCCGAGAACACAAAATATACCTCCCTAGGTCATGAAGCAGGAACACCTCTCAAGTGCGAGAGAACACAAAAAATACCTCCCCCAGGTCATGAAGCGGGAACACCTAAAGAGTGCCCGAGAACACAAAAAATACCTCTCCCAGGTCATGTAGCGTAAACACCTAACAAGTGCCCGAGAACACAAAATATACCTGAACCACGTCATGAAGTGGGAACACCTACCAAGTTCCTGTGAACATAAAAAATACCTCCACCAGGTCATGAAGCTGGAATACCTCCCAAGTGCCCGAGAACACAAAAAATTACCTCCCCCAGTGCCAAGAGCGGGAACACGTCCCAAGTGCCCGAGAACACAAAAAATACCTCCCCCAGCTCATGAAGCTGAACACCTCCCAAGAGTCGGAGAACACAAAAAATACCACCCCAGGTCATGAAGTGGGAACACCTTCCAAGTGCCAGAGAACACAAAAAATAAATCCCGCAGGTCATGAAACGGGAACATCTCTCAAGTGCCCGAGAACACAAAAAATACCTCCCCCAAATCATGAAGCGGGAACACCTACCAAGTGCCTGAGAACACAAAAAATACCTCCCCCAGGTCATAAAGCGGGAACACCTCGCAAGAGCCAGAGTACCCAAAAAATAACTCCCCCAGGTCATGAAGCGGGAACACCTACCAAGTGCTCGAGAACACAAAAAATACCTCCCTAGGTCATGAAGCGGGAACACCTCCGAAGTGCCAGAGAACACAAAATATACATCCCACAGGTCATGAAGCGGGAACACCTTCCGAGTGCCCGAGAACACAAAAAACGCTTTTCCCAGGTCATGAAGTGGGAACACCTCTCAAGTTCCCGAGAACACAAAAAAATTCCTCCCCCTGGTCATAAAGTGGGAACACCTACCAAGTGCCCGAGAACACAAAAAATACCTCCCCAGGTCACGAAGCGGAAACACCAAACAAGTGCCCGAAATCACAAAAAA